>CAWUFW010004177.1:627500-1227500 GCA_963921515.1 Calotriton arnoldi
ATCACTTGGAGGAAAGGTGGCGTCTAGCTCTCCTTCAGAAGAGTCATAGAGCAGCAGGCAGCAGGGCAACAAACAGAAAAGCAGGCCTTCCAGATCAGCAGTCCAGATGAGTCCTTTAAGCAGCACAACAGTCCTTCTGACAGAGGTTCAGTTCAAGATCCAAAAGTGTCTGATTTTAGAGGGTCAGACACCCACTACTTATACCCAAAGGTGCCTTTGATGTGGGGGTGACTTGAAAGCAGCTCTCTGAAGTGCACATGTTCCCCTTTCAGCCCAGTCCTGTCTGCAGGCTATCTATGGGGGATACATCCGCCCTTTGTGTGGGGACAGGACACTGCCTATTCAAGTGAAGTGTTAGCTCCTCCCTTCCATCCTGCCCAGGCCATCAGACTGCAGTTATATGTAGAAGGGTACTCAGACTCACGTATCCTTCCTGTGTTGTAGCTGTCTAGAGGGAATGCACAAAGTGTATTTGTCACCCATCCTAGACGCATACTGGAGACACGCTGTCAGGCACACAGAGCAGTAAGTGCACAGAAATGTCCACTTTCTACAAGTGGCAGTTCTAAAATAGTAATGTTAAATCCACCTTCACCAGTAAGTAGGATTTATCAATACCATTTCAAACATCTGAAACACGAAAAGGCTACCCATCTCTGATCAGGAATTACAGCTTAAAAGTATATTTAAGGAATTCCCAATGCTAACCTACGAGAAGAGTATGCCTCCCTGTAGGGAAAAGCGAAATAGACTGTTTGTCACTACCAGGACATGCAAACATAAAGGTACATGTCCTACCATTTACTTACATAGCACCCTGCCTTTAAGGCTACCTAGGGCCAACCTTAGGGGTGACTTGTATGTCATAAAAGGGAAGTTTAAGGCTTGACAAGCAGTTTTAAATGCCAAGTCAAAGTGGCAGTAAACTGCACACACACGTTTGAAAGGCTACTTCTGTGGGTGACACAATCAGTGCTGCAGCCCACTAGTAGCATTTAACTTACAGGCCCTAGGTGTATGGTAAACCACCTTACAAGGCACTTACAAGTTCATTAAATATGTCAATCAGGTACACACCAATTACACACATGTTTCGGGAAGAAGCACATAAACTTTAGCACTGATTAGCAGTGGTAAAGTTCTGAGAGTTCTAAGGCCAGCACAAAGATTCAGTAAAATGTGGAGGCAAAAAGCAAAAAGAATGGGGGAAGATCACCTTAAGGTTGACAGGGCTAACAAAAATTCAATTTGATTTTTGATAAAAAATTGAAAATAATTTTGAAACAAGTTTCTATTATTTTCCCAGGCAGAATTTTTAAAATCAAATTTAATTGGCAATTAGGCCTGTCCATACAAAATATAACTTTACCCACACAGTCACAAACGGTTTTTGCCACCTTTTCACTTCGCAACATATTTTTCCTATATAGTGTGTTCAACTTTTATACTTTAAAACCCAGATAGGCTTGCTTGCAGGGCATGCTTAAAAGTAACTTTGCTAATGTATAACAGTATGGTTCCTAAATGGCAAAGTACTTTTCCCTTACATAGTACTTGCATTGAGTATTTGCATAATTATTGTAGCTTGATCCCAGTTCTTATAGAATGCTACATGAAATTTACGTGGCCTCCATGTGTTATACTTACAAATTATGTCATGTGCTCCTACTGACAAACATCTTTATTATTATAGGAACATGTTCCCCACAAATTGAGTTGCATTTTCTTTTGCATCTACATATAAATCTTGTGTTAGTTACACATCCTTAGAGGAAAAGGTTTGTTTATTCATATCATATCCATTTGGTGTATGTGGGTGGGTACAAAATTGTCTACACAGATAGCATCTCAATGATAATTATATGTTTGTTGGTATAATCTCACAAAATGTTCCAAAACCTCAATGCAATTCAGGTTGACAAAAACAAATGTTAATGGCCGTCTCCAAATAAACCATGGCCTGGGAGTTTTTGTACATTAATGTACTGAATATTCAGAGAAATGGATTTTGTGTTTAATAAAATAACCATTGAAGTTTGAATCTCATAAAAACATAAAAAATATAAAAAACAATTGTTGAGTCTGTAGCGTCCTACCAGCCCAGGCACTCACCAATAACCATGCCACACACAGAGAGTAATTTTACACGTCTTTATTCTGTTGCGTGTAAATCAGAACTCAACATTATAAGCCTGCCTTCAATTCATCTCTCCAAGGTTTACATGACAGGCTTATGGTGTACAGTGGAACCAAAAGAGTTCCAGCCTTCTTTTATTTATAAGACGCTACATCTCCCGCTTTGTTAAATTAAAAGTTACAACTTTTTCAAAATAGATATATCAGGAAATAAATAAATACACAAAATAAATACGTGAATAAATACACAGATAATTAAAGATAGACAAGCAATTACAATTCTTCCACTAAGCATTGTGGTGCCTAAATCACACGTCCTGATCGGGTCACTGGAAACCGGGAACTGGAAGTCGACGTGTCAGTGATGTGGACAGGTGAGGTGGAATTATCAGCAGACACAGAGTCATCAACAGTCTGTCAGGTCCCAGTCTCTACAATGACATCAATGTTTGGTGAGTGATGGGCCACATGTTGAAAATGACAGGAATCTCTCGTAAAGGACTTCCAAGGACACTGGGCAGTCACCATGTGTCCTTTGGTATTAGTAATGGTAAAGGGTTCAGCCTCAAAAGGAGCATCAAACTTTCTTTTTATGTGTTGTCTGATAAGCACTTGATCTCCTCTTGTAAAAGTGACATCTTTTACATGATGCCGTCTGTCAACATATATTTTCATCTTCTGTTTGCGGCCAAAGACCGTAGCATGAATGTCTTCCTTATTCTTGAATCTGAGGTTAGTCCAATGGGGCAGCTTGGTCGTCATAGCTCTTCTAAACTTGAGAGTTGCAGGGCTTTCCCCTGTCATTGAGTGAGGGGTCAAATGAAAAGCTCGAAGAGTAGTGTTCAAAACAACTTTGAGGTTGAGCTTCTCCATTGCAGCACACTGAACAGCTTAGTTTAGAGTACCCATGAACCGCTCTAACAGATCATTGGCCTGGGGCCAAAGAGGAGTGCTTATTTGATGCTTTATATTGTGGTGATTTAGAAAGTCTTTCAAATTCTCGACTATTAAAAGGTGGGCCATTGTTAGCTTTTAAGATTGCAAGTACACAGCATTTCGCAATGATGTCATCTAACTTTTGAATAACCTTTTCATGTGTATTGGATGAAAGGTCTTCTACCAATGGAAAACAGGAATATTCATCAACAGTACCCAGAAGATGATGTTCTCAAGACGACCAAAGAAATTAATAGTAATTTTCTCTCAAGCATGATGTGGCAATTCTGACATGTTCAAATGGTGTTGAATAACTTGAGATGAAAGACAGTTGCATATGTAACAAGTCTTTAACTCTTTTTCTACCCTTTCATCAAGATACGGAAACCAGACTCGATCACGGAGAGATCACTTAGTGGCAACTATTCCTCAATGTCCCTCATGGGCGACATCGATCACTTCCTGATGGAGACTCTCAGGAATAACAATTCATGTACCTTGCAGAAAGAGGCCTACTTGAGTCACTGAAAGTTCATCTCTTACATTTTTGAACTTCAAATACTCACTGCCATTAGTGATAAGTCTAGAATGCTGGTTCCACGGTTGATAAGCAATAATGTCTTTTAACTTTAACAGTTCACTATCTTGGCTGGTGGCGGTGACAATTTCTTCTAAAGACATGGCAGCTGGTGTGCTCGATTTCACAATAAAATTGATGTAAGCCTCTGCTGTTTTAAGATGGGGTACCAGTGCATTGTAATGGCACTCTTAAAAAATAATCAGCAGTATTCTGATCTTTCCCTTGATGATGAAGAAGCATGTAGTTGTATTCTTATAACCGCAAACCCCAATGTTCATTTCTAGGAGGCATTTTGGCTTTGGGATTGCCAAATAGCATTAACAGTTCTTGACGACCAGTCACTACTGTGAATAGCTTTCCGTACTGTGAGAAATTGGCCTGGTATATCCACTAATTAAAGTGGGCACCTTGCACCAGTCCAAACAACCCTTATGGTGATTTAAGAGGTCAAAGATAACCTTAGAAGCTATCCAAGTGGTAGCTGTGGAGAGCAGCCTTCAGACCTAGGGGCCGATTCCGATTCGGGCCGGAAATCTCACCGACCGAGCTGGACCCGGAGAGATTTCCGACTGAATCGGACCCTAGTAGCCCGACCGAACGAGTACGATGCGCACGTATGCTATCGGACTCGATTCGGTCGGACTCCCATTGAAGTCAATGGGAGCCGGTTGTACAACGCGTACGCGGGCTCCCATTGACTCAATGGGTGCGAGGTGAACAAGGGCGCCCCCTACAGCGGGTACGCGGCGAAGCGACTCGCGCCGTACACGCACAGGTAGGGGGGATCCATGGGTCTCCCCTGTGTACGACTCGCGCGGCTACGCTTACAGGGGGGTCCGACACGGACCCCCAAAGTGCGGCTCCGACTGCTCTTTGGAGCCGGACTGCGCGAGTCGGTCGGACTCCTCGAGGTGCGCATCGTACTTACCCGGCAGGGGAACGTCTCCATTGCGCGGTGCGAGTCGAGTCCGTGCGAGTCGGTCGGAGCGGTCGGGTTCTGCGAACGAGTCGGTCGGGGATTTCGCGAGCGCACGCATCGTACTCGCTCGCCCGGACGCACGTACGAATCGGTCGGGAAATAGGGCTCCTAATCGGTTCCGGTTAAGCCGAATACGATTCGGTACCAGAATGCAACCTTACTGTATTGGTTAAATGAAAGGAGAACCACACAGTAGTTATAAAAATATGTATTTATTATTATAACACACCTTAAATACCTCACAGTATATGCTATATGCAGATAATCACAAAGCACACAATACTGTAGCACAGAAACAATCGTAAGTAGCACAAATTCACACTGGGCTCCAGGGGGAGACCAAACCATATACTAAAATAGTGGTATAAGAACCACAACTTGAGTCAAGACAGTGTCTAGAGGGTGTAGAATCACTGGGACCCCAAGGAACCACCCAAGGTGAGTAAGTAGGGACCCCACGGAGGACGGGTGCAGTGTGAGAACACAACCACGTGCTACGTACAATTCAATGGAAGAGTCGGGTTGCAGTTTTCAAGTTTAAGGAACCTTCCTAGTGGATTACAAAGAAACCCTTTAGAACATAGGAGGTTGGAGAGCCACCCCACACGTGGATACCGAAGTACCAGAGTTACCTATCCCAGGGAAGCGAGGTGCATAGGGTCGAAGTGGAGTCGGAAACCGCCGTCGTTCTCAATGGGAGTCTTCAAAGAAATGCCACTGCTGGAAAGAATAAAAGTGTCTGGTGGAACCCACAGGTGGATTCTTGATGGAAGGAACCTGAAAGCAGAGGGGACAGAGCCTAGGTCACTCATGAGTGACCAGGGGCTCGGTAGATGAATGCCCACCGATGTCGGGTGCTTCAGGTGTGAAGATGGAGACCTTGACTCTACAGCTGCAGGGACCAGGAGACATCGAGGATGACAAGGAGCCGGATACGAGCTGTCCCACGAAGTCGAGTGCTGAGGGGTCAGTGTCCGGCGGGAGCACCAACAATCCTTGGCAACGGCAGCCCACGAAGGAGGTCAAAGAAGGTTACGGTCTGGCCCAGCAAGGACCAGGGGACTCACCACAGCAAGGGGAGTCAGGGCAGGCCTGGAGCAAACAGGGGGGCCCAAGAAAAGCAGTGGTGTCCCTCAAATGGACCCACAGGCAGAAGGCACAGGAGTTCTGAGGGGACCCCTAGCAGTTTCACGAAGAAACGACTTGCAGGGCACAGAGTGTGAGGAGGCCAAAGTCCTTTGTACAAAATGTGCGCAGAGGTTGGGGCTATTGATAGCCCAATTCACTTAGTTGGGGAACACCAACAAGCATATGCACTTGCAAACGTATGCGGTGCACAGGGGTTCAGGTTATGTGGTCCCCATGAGGCGTACTGGCCTCAAACTTGGTGAGAGGGCAGCTCGATCTCAAGGAACGTAGGAACCCACCTCCTATGTTGATGGAGCCTTCAGAGTCTGCATGAGCTCAGGATCAGCAGACCGGTCAGTTGCATTTAGGTGCCTGCAAATGCAGGGGAGTGACTCCTTCACCCCAATGGAGATAACTTCAGTTGTCCTTGATGCTCCACAGGTCCTGCACGGAGCCTGTATGGTGCACAGGCACAGACAATGCTTTGGACAGAGAGGGAGACGAAGTAAGGCCCAGCCGAAGTCCAGCGAAGTCCAGAGTGTCCACACGGTCGAAGGTCAGTGGTTTCTTGATCAGAATCATGTCCACGTCGAATCTAGGGTCCTACAGCCAGGTAAGCCCTTTTGTACCCATGGGAGAGGGTTGGACAGATTCAGGGGACCCTCCTAGGGGAGTGTCAGGACAGTGGGGAGGTTACTCCCCTGTCCTTTGTCCAGTTTCGCGCCAGAGCAGGAGCCAATGGCTCCCAGGACTGGTTTGAACTGGACTATGCACAGGGACACCAAGTGTGCCCCAGATGCAGACTTTCAGGCACTTTGGAAGTGCACCCACCAAGCCCCAATACACTAAATCCTGTGAGAGGATGCCTATTGTGCTGCCTTCCTCTGCTCGTCCTTGGCTCAGCAGCAGGAGGGCAGAAATGTGTCTCTGGTCCGCAGCAACCATTTTGTGCTGTCCGGGTCGTGAAAGATGGTACCGGGAAGACCAGGGACCCCACGAAGCTCGCTTCAGAAGGGTGGAATCATACCTCCCACACCGGTTACCGGTGTGGCGGTATGATTCCAAGATGTTTGATACCAAACACGACATGGTTTGTTGCAGCCATTTTCGAGATAGCATTTTACGCAAGCATATAGTGCACCTCTACCTATATTTCTGGCTGCGTCACCGACAACCCGGGAGAATGGTCTCCGAAGGCTGCAGAGGAGCTCTGCTCATGCAGGGGCACGCTCTCACGTAAAAAGCCAGCACCATGCCTTCAGGATTGTCAAGGCCTGCTAGAGGGGTGACTTATAGGTTTTAAGTGTAGTGACCTATAGATATAGTAAATCTATATCTAAAGTAAGTGGTGCATGCACCATCTTACAAAGGCTGCAATGGCAGGCCTGTAGTTCCATTTTGCATGGCCTCTCATGGGTGGCATATTACATCCTTCAGCCCATGGGAGGCCTCTGGGGGTACCTATGCCCTGGGTCTATGTGTACCATATACTAGGGACTGACAAGGGTACCCCAGTATCCAATCTGGAGTGTACCTAAGTACATGCATGACATTTTAAGGAGAAAGCAGATAGACTGGGGTCCTGATTAGCAGGATCCCAGTCAGACTAGTCAAAAACAGTGTAACATCAAGCAAAAAAGTGGGGGTAACCATAAGAAGCAGATCCTACTTTCCTACACCCCCCCCCCAAACATAAGGAGATGAGACTAACCTTGCCCAGTTGAGTCTTCATGTTCTAAGTGGAAATATCTGGTGAGTCCATCTGCATTGGCATGGTTACTCCCAGGTCTATGTTCCACTGTATAGTCCATCCCCTGTAGGGAAATGGACCACCTTAAAAGTTTGGGGTTTTCACCCTTCATCTGTTTTAGCCATAAGAGGGGCTTATGGTCTGTCTGAACAATGAAGTGAGTGCCAAACAAGTATGGCCTCAGCTTCTTCAGAGCCCAAACCACAGCAAAGGCTTCCCTCTCAATGGCTGACCAACGTTTCTCTCTGGGGGTCAACCTTCTGCTAATAAAAGCTTCTGGTTGATCCTGACCCTCTGCATTAAGTTGTGACAACACAGCCCCTACCCCCAATTCAGATGCATCTGTTTGGACAATGAATTGTTTGGAATAGTCAGGACTCTGCAGAATGGGAGCAGTGCACATGGCCTGCTTGAGATCATCAAATGCCTTCTGACAGCTAACTGTCCACTGAACTTTCTTGGGCATTCTTTTTGAAGTAAGATCATTCAAGGGAGTCACTATAGACCCATATCCTTTTACAAATCTTCTGTAGTACCCAATCAGGCCCAAGAAAGCTCTGACCTGAGTCTGGGTAGTGGGAACAACCCAGTCCATGATGGTCTGGATTTTGCTCTGCAATGGTTGAACCTGGCCTCCACCCACAAGGTGGCCCAGGTACACAACCTTACTCTGCCCTATCTGGCACTTGGTGGCCTTGATAGTGAGACCTGATTTCTGCAGAGCCTCCAAAACATTCTTCAGGTGGACCCAGTGATCCTCCCAGGTGGAACTAAAGACAGCTATATCATCAAGATATGCTGCACTATAGGCTTCCAGGCCTGTAAGGAATTTATTCACCATCCTTTGGAATGTGGAAGGTGCATTTTTCAAACCAAAGGGATTCACAATAAATTGATAATGCCCACTAGGGGTTGAAACTGCTGTTTTGGGTTTGGCATCCTCAGTTAGTCTGATTTGCCAATATCCAGCAGTGAGGTCAAATGTGCTCGAGAACTTGGCTGAGGCCAGAGTGTCAATGAGTTCATCTGCCCTAGGAATAGGATGAGCATCAGTCCTAGTGACTGCATTGAGCCCCCTGTAGTCCACACGAAACCTCATTTCTCTCTTACCACCCTGGGTATGAGGTTTGGGTACCAGGACCACTGGACTAGCCCAAGGGCTATCTGAGGGTTCAATCACTCCCAATTCCAGCATCTTTTGGACGTCAGTCCTGATGTAATCTCTGACATGGTGAGGCTGCATGTAAATCTTATTTTTAACAGGTAGGCTCTCACCTGTGTCCACTTCATGGGTACACCAGGTGGTCTGACTATGAATCAAATAAAACATATGCCTGTATTGATTGAGGACCTTCCTGCAATTAATCTGCTGTTGCTCAGTGAGGCTGCCTGCCAAAGCTACACCATCAACTGAGCCATCATCAGGGTTCTGTGAGAGAAGATCAGGGAGTGGGTCACTCTCTTCCTCCTGTCCCTCATCAGTAGCCATGAGCAAGCCCATGTCTTCCCTGTCCACATAGGGTTTGAGCCTGTTTACAGGGAGCACCCTATGGGGGCTCCTAGGAGTTCCAAGGTCCACCAAGTTGGTGACCTCTCCCTTCTGCTCAAGAATAGTATGGGGTCCACTCAACTTGTCTTGGAGGGCTGCTGGGGCCACAGGCTCCAACACCCATACTTTCTGTCCTGGCTGATAAACAGTCAGTACATCCTTTTGGTCATGCCAAGCTTTTTCTAATTCTTGACTTGCCTCAAGGTTTTTGCTGGCCTTCTTCATGTACTCAGCCATCCTGGAGCGGAGACCAAGTACATAGTCCAAAATGTCTTGCTTAGGGGGTTTGAAAGGTAACTCCCATCCCTCCTTCACTAAACACAGGGGACCCCTAACTGGATGTCCAAACAGAAGTTCAAAAGGGCTGTAGCCAACCCCCTCTGTGGGACCTCTCTGTAGGCAAAGAGAAGGCAGGGCAACAGGACATCCCATTTTCGCCTAAGCTTTTCTGGGAGGCCCATGATCATGCCCTTTAGGGTTTTGTTGAACCTTTCAACCAACCCATTGCACTGTGGGTGATAGGGTGTGGTGAACTTGTAGTTCACTCCAAACTCCTTCCACATGGCAGTGATATAACTGGACATGAAGTTTGTACCTCTGTCAGTTAAGACCTCCTTAGGGAAACCCACTCTGGAAAAAAATCCCAGGAGGGCCCTTGCCACCACAGGTGCTGTGGTGGTTCTAAGGGGTATTGCTTCTGGATACCTAGTGGCATGGTCCACCACCACTAATATGTAACTGTGCCCAGATGCAGTAGGAGGGTTCATGGGACCAATTATGTCAATCCCAACCCTCTCAAAGGGAGCCCCCACCACAGGTAGTGGTATGAGGGGGGCCTTTGTGGTACCATCTGATTTACCACTGGCTTGACAGTTGGTGCAGGAGCAATAAAACTTCTTGGTGTCCTCAGACATGTGAGGCCAGTGAAAGTGAGGGACAAGTCTGTCCCAAGTCTTACTTTGGCCTAGGTGTCCTGCCAAGGGAATGTCATGTGCCAAGGTGAGTAGGAAGCCCCTAAACTTCAGAGGTATGACCAACTTCCTAATGGCACCAGGCCTGGGGTCTCTACCCTCTGAGTAAAGGAGTCCCTCATCCCAATAGATCCTGTGGGATTCACTGACACTCCCAGCAGCCACAGCAGCAGCTTGCTGTCTGAGGGGTTCAAGAGAGGGGCAGGTTTGATGCTCCTAACTCAGTTCTGCCCTGGAAGGGCCCCATGTCCCCAAGAACTCAACCTGATCAGGTTCAAGTTCATCTGAGACAGTTCCTTCACAGGGACTGAGATCATATCCCTCAAGAGACTGGTCCTCTCTCTCTGAGCCTGGGGAGAAGACACAGCCTTACCCCTCCTGCTCCTTCTCTTGGAAGGCACCTGGTCCATCCTTTCAGGATCCAGGGCCTGTTCAGTAGAAGTCAGTTTGGCCTGTGACCTGGTCACAGCAAACACATCTGCAGAGATGCCCAGCATTGCTGCATGGGTCCTAAGTTCCACTTCAGCCCAGGCTGAAGTATCCAAATCATTGCCCAACAAGCATTCCACTGGAATGTCTGAGCTAACCACAACTTTCTTAGGGCCAGTTACCCCTCCCCAGCTGAAATTAACAACTGCCAAGGAATGATCAGTCCTGACATTGTTAGCATTGGTCACTTGGTACACCTCACCAAGTATGATCTGGTCTGGGCCCACAAGATCTTTTTTCACCATAGTGGCACTTGCACCTGTGTCCCTGTATGCCATGGCCTCCTTACCATTAATCAAAGGCTGCTGCCTGTATTTGCCCAAGTTACTGGGTTTGACAAATAAGGTGGCAATATCCATGCCACCATCGCAGACAAGTACAGCCTGAGCTGGAGTTCTGACTAAGCCAGAACCCATCTCAGAGCCCAAGGTTAACCCTACTACTCCCTTTGTTTCCTGTACCATGACTTGAAACTGTGCTAGGGGGAGCGGTTGCCTTAGCGGCAGTGGTGGTTGGAGTTGAATCCTTGGCCTTTGGACAATTGGCATATTTTGTCCAATGGGTCTTTTCTTTACATAAGTAACACCAAAGTTTCTTTTTGCCTTTCCCTTTGTTGGATTGTGACTCCCCCCAGATGCAGGTTTTTGGGGCCCTCATGAAGACTTATCATCTTTACCCTTGTCCCCACCCTTATCTGAAGTGTTAGCATCTTGCTTCTTTTGGGCACCACCATGGTTCTGGTTTCTCTGCTTCACCCTGGTTCTGACCCACCTATCTGCCTTCTTTCCCAATTCTTGGGGAGAAGTCAGATCAGAGTCAACCAGGTATTGATGCAACAACTGATTTTGGCAATTATTAATGATCTGCTCCCTCATAATCAAATTGTACAATCCCTTGAAATCATTCACTTTGCTGCCAAGCAACCAGCCTTCCAGAGCCTTAATGGCACTATCCACAAAGTCTACCCAGTCCTGATTCTGTGCCTTCTGGGTGTCTCTGAACTTAATCCTGTACTGTTCAGTGGTTAAGCCAAACCCATCAATGAGAGCACTCTTCAGGACTGAATAATTGTCAGCATCCTCTTCTCTAACAGCGAGGAGCTTATCTCTACCTTTGTTAGCAAAGGAGAGCCACAAGATAGCTGCCCACTGCTCTTGGGGGACCCTCTGAACTTTACAGGCCCTCTCTAAAGCAGGTATCCATTTATGGATGTCATCCCCAACATGGTAGGGAGGGACAATCTTGCTCAGGTTCCTATTGTCAAACGAATGTTCCTTAACTCTAGGGACACTGTTTCTGCCACCATGGGACTCTAGTCCCAACTTTTTTCTAGCTCTCTGGACTTCTAGGGACTCTTTATCAAGAACCAATTGATCTTGCCTGAGCCTAAGCTAGCTTTCTCAAGTTCAAGAAATTGGTATTCCCTATCAAAAGAGTGGTCCCTCTTGCTAGATACAGAGGTCCCTACAGACTGTCCTGAGTGATTTGACTCTGCAGAGGGAGATCTAGATCTCCTTGGTAGACTCTGCACTCTTCCAGGAGGGGTGAAGAGGGGGGCATCTTGGCCTTCTTCAGCATCTCCCTGAAGATCTGAGTTGTCCAGGTGGGAACCATCTTGTTCCTCCTGGCCAGGGTTTGAGTCTAGGTCATAAAAGGTGTCACCTCACCTCCTGACCTGTCCTCATTCCCTGCCCCACCCACTTTCTCCTGTTCATCTGACCCAGGGGTCTTCCTAAGGTCATCAAGAAGTAAGGCCTCTATGAGGCATTGAGTGTACCTAGAGGGCAAAGAGCCACTGGCATCGCCTTTAGAAGACATACTAAGTGTGGTGAGGTGTTGCACCTACCTAACCTAGTGGGAACTAAACTCTGAGGTTGGAGAAAGGGTGTGCTAGACCCTTGACTTACCGAACCCTAAGTTCAGTAGAACTTACTTATTCTAAGCTAGTATTATATGTAACTAGTACTTAGTGGTTTTCAGTTAATCAATACAATGATTTATCTGGTAAAACAATGCAGGCTTGAATCCCAACCGCTGCACACCAATGTGAGAAGTTGGCCTGGTATATACTGTCCACTAATTAAAGTGGGCACCTTGCACCAGTCCAAACAACCCTTATGGTGATTTAAGAGGTCAAAGATAACCTTAGAAGGTATCCAAGTGGTAGCTGTGGAGAGCTGCCTTCAGGCTTAGTCTTGAAGGAATGTTAAGCAGCTTGTTTTACCAGAATGCAACCTTATTGTATTGGTTAAATGAAAGGAGAACCACACAGTAGTTATGAAAATATGGATTTATTGTTATAACACACCTTAAATACCTCACAGTATCTGCTACACGCAGTTAATCGCAAAGCACACAATACTGTAGCACAGAAACAATCGTAAGTAGCACTAATTCACACTGGGCTCCAGGGGGAGACCAAACCATATACTAAAATAGTGGTATAAGAACCACGACTCCAGTCAAGACAGTGTCTAGAGGGTGTAGAATCGCTGGGACCCCAAGGAACCACCCAAGGTGAGGAAGTAGGGACTTCACGGAGGACGGGTGCAGTGTGAGAACACGACCGCGTGCTACGTAAAATTCAATGGGAGAGTCGCGGTTGCAGTTTTAAAGTTTAAGGACCCTTCCCAGTGGATTACGAAGAAACCCTTTAGAACATATGAGGGTGGAGAGCCACCCCACCTGTGGATACTGAAGTACCAGAGTTACCTATCCCAGGGAAGCCGGGTGCATAGGGTCGAAGTGGCGTCAGAAACCGCTGTCGTTCTCAATGGGAGTCTTCAAAGAAAGGCCACTGCTGGAAAGAAGAAAAGTGTCCGGTGGAACCCACAGGTGGATTCTTGATGGAAGGAACCTGAAAGCAGAGGGGACAGAGTCTGGGTCACTCAGGAGTGACCAGGGTCTCGGTAGACGAATGCCCACCGATGTCGGGTGCTTCAGGTGTGAAGATGGAGACCTTGACTCTACAGCTGCAGGGACCAGGAGATGTTGAGGACAACCAGGAGCCGGATACGAGCTGTCCCACAAAGGATGTCGAGTGCTGAGGGGTCAGTGTCCGGCGGGAGCACCAACAAGCCTTGGCAAAGGCAACCCACAAAGACGGTCAAAGAAGGTTACGGTCTGGCCCAGCAAGGACCAGGGGACTCACCACAGCAAGGAGAGTCAGGGCAGGCCTTGAGCAACCAGGGGAGCCCAAGAAAAGCAGTGTCATCCCTCAAATGGACCCACAAGCTGAAGGCACAAGAGTCACGAGGGGACCTCTAGCAGATTCACGAAGTACCGGCTTGCAGGGCACAGAGTGTGAGGAGGCCAAAGTCCTTTGTATGAAATGTGCAAAGAGGTTGAGGCTATTGATAGCCCAATGCACTTAGTTGGGGAAAGCCAACAAGCATATGCACTTGAAAAAGTATGCAGTGCACAGGGGTTCGGGTTTTGCAGTCCCCACTATGGATACTGGTCTTAAACTTCGTGAGAGGGCAGCTCAACCTCAAGGAACACAGGAACCTGCCTCCTGTGTTGCTGGAGTCTTCGGATTCCGCAGAAGCTCAGGATCAGCAGACCGGTCAGTTGCATTACAGTGCCTGCGAATGCAGGGGAGTGACTCCTTCACCCCAAGGGAGATAACTTCAGTTGTCCTTGATGCTCCACAGGTCCTGCACGGAGCCTGTATGCTGCACGGGCACAGACGATGCTTTGGATGGAGAGGGAGATGAAGTCGGGCCCAGTCGAAGTCCAGCGAAGTCCAGAGTGTCCAGACGGTCGAAGGTCAGTGGTTTCTTGATCAGAATCTTGTCCACGTCAAATTTAGGGTCCTACAGCCAGGTAAGCCCTTTTGTACCCATGGGAGAGGGTTGGGCAGATTCTGGGGACCCTCCTATGGGAGGGTCAGGACAGTGGGGAGGATACTCCGCTGTCCTTTGTCCCGTTTCGTGCCAGATCAGGAGCCAATGGCTCCCAGGACTGGTTTGAACTGGACTATGCACAGGGACAACAAGTGTGCCCCAGATGCAGACTTTCAGGCACTTTGGAAGTGCACCCACCCAGCCCAATACACTAAATCCTGTCTGGGAAGTGGTCACACCTCCCTGTGATAGGATGCCTATTGTGCTGCCTACCTCTGCTCGACCTTGGCTAAGCAGCAGGAGGGCAGAAATGTGTCTCTGGTCCGCAGCAACCATTTTGTGCTGTCCGGGTCAAGAAGGATGGTACCAGGAAGACCAGGGACCCCACGAAGCTCGCTTTAGAAGGGTGGAATCATACCTCCCACACCGGTTACCAGTGTGGAGGTATGATTCCAAGATGTTTGATAGCAAACACGACATGGTTTGTTGCAGCAGTTTTCGAGAAAGCATTTTACGCAAGCATATAATGCACCTCTACCTATATGTCTGGCTGCGTCACCGACAACCCGGGAGAATGGTCTCCGAAGGCTGCAGAGGGGCTCTGCTCATGCAGGGGCACCCTCTCACGTAAAACCCAGCACCCTGCCTTCAGGATTGTCAAGGCCTGCTAGAGGGGTGACTTATAGGTTTTAAGTGTAGTGACCTATAGATATAGTAAACCTATATCTAAAGTAAGTGGTGCATGCACCATCTTACACAGGCTGCAATGGCAGGCCTGTAGTTCCATTTTGCAAGGACTCTCATGGGTGGCATAATACATGCTTCAGCCCATGGGAGGCCTCTGGGGTACCTATGCCCTGGGTACATGTGTACCATATACTAGGGACTGACAAGGGTACCCCAGTATCCAATCTGGAGTGTACCTACGTACATGCATGACATTTTAAGGAGAAAGCAGATAGACTGGAGTCCTGATTAGCAGGATCCCAGTCAGACTAGTCAAAAACAGTGTAACATCAAGCAAAAAAGTGGGGGTAACCATAAGAAGCAGATCCTACTTTCCTACAAGTACAGAAACACATGGAAATATTCACAAGCCTAAACCACTGCCAAACTTTCTTTTTCAGGTTGTGAGTAAACACGTTCCATTTGTGACAGGCTTTTATTGGCATATGCCACGATATGTCTCCGGGCATTTGGCTGTCCGTTGTGCTGTGCAAGGATTGCACCTAACCCGACAGGGCTAGCGTCAACTACAACCTCTTTATGAAGTTTGGGATCAAAGTAGGCCATTTCGGTGGCACTCTCAATAGCTTGCTTGATATTTTGGAAGCTCTTCTCACAATTTTGTGACCAATGAAAAACACCTTCTCTTTCGTTAGTTCTTGTAACGGTGCACTGACCATAGCAAAGTCTCATATGTATCTAGAACAGGCACTGACCATTCCAAGAAGTGATCGTAACATAGAAATGTCTTGTGGGAGATTTGCAGTAGACAACGCTTGCACTTTAGCTGGATCACGTTTCATACTCCCATAAGATAAGACATGGCCTCAGAATTTCATGCTTTTCTTGTAGAACACATTAGTCAGCATTCAGAGTTTAGCCTGCATCATTCAGCAAATGACAAACTTGCATGAGAGCTTTGTCAGGCTCTATTTGTGTAGCTCCAAAATCCAATATGTCATCAATACAGTTAAATGCATTTACTACAGGCTGTATAATATGTCAAATGACAACTTGGAAAAGTTCTGCTGCAGAGGATATACCAAAACTCAATCGCTTGTGGTGAAACAAACCAATATGTGTAGAAAAGGTTGTAATGTATCTGGATTTTTCTTCAAGTTCCAATTGGTGATATCCTTTATTTAGATTGAGCCAAGAGAAGAACTTTGCATCATTTAAATGAGTTATCAATATCAGATCAGCAATGTGCGGACTGGGATGTCTCTCTTGCTTAATTGCCTTGTTGGCCTGATGCATGTCAACGCATATGTGTACAGCTCCTTAACTGTCTCTTTTAGGCATTATTACAATGGGAGAAACCCATTGTGTCAGATCAGTGGAGCGTTCAATGATGTCATGTTTAAGCAACTAATTAAGTTCCTTTTGAACAGCTTCTTACAAGTGAAACACTACTCATCTGTGTCTTTGAGCAACAGGATGAACATCCTCATTTATGTGTAACTTTACTTTCATTGTTTTGAGTTTTCCTAACCCATGAAATAATGAAGAAAATTGACTTACAATTTTATGATGAGCATTGATATTGTTCACTGATATTAGTCCCATATCAGCAACAGTATTGAAACTCAGCAGGCAGGAACTTGAAGCTGTTCCTTGAAGTACATGAATAGGAGCTTGTACCACAGTTTTCTTATGTTTCATTGTGGCTATAAACAAACCTTGACTCTTTAGGAGAGTTGAGGCAGCCCATGTGTATAGTCTAGTCTTTGACTTCGTACGTTGTGGTAAAAGAGATCATTCTTGATACTTCTCAAGCGTGATATTTATTGACGCACCGCTATCAATTATGAATGGTATTGAACACCTGTTTATCTTTAGAGTGATCTTCAGACAATGTTTGAATGTTTGTGGTGCTTTTTCATATCCACTTTTTTCCACCTTGGAGTTTACCTCACATCGACCACTCCCACATGTGCATTCCTTTTTGAAGTAAACATCGACATTGCACAATTGTCGTTGTCACTTTCACTGCAACTTATACTGAGGAACTCTTTGTCGATGATTTAGACAATGATCGAATTCGTTTGGTGTCAATTTGCCTTAGTTGGTGTGCCCGCTTGGCTTGGTGGCAGCGTGTCGAACATCACTGAGGTAGAGTTTGGTCAGCCATTTTGTCTCCGAGCTGTGACGCACTTACTTTTCTATTCGCCTTGCAGGTCGTCATGAAATAGTTCGCTTTTCCACACCTGATGCATATCTGTCCAATGAAGGGCAATTTACCTTCATATGGAAATGACAGTCCACATCTGTAAGATTTTTTCTTTTTCTGTGGAGACATCGTTTGTGTGCCTCTGCCTTGTATCTTGGCTTACATTTCATGCTCATGACTGACGCACTTTGGCCACCTCGGCCTCCATGTCAGTCACTTGACAATCAGCACGCTCTTCAGCGTGGGCAGCCTTGAAGACTTGTTCTAAGCTCAGAATTTCTTTCAGCATTCGTCGTCAAAAGGCATCTGATAGACATCCATCGATTACTCTGAGGCAGGTAACTTCCGCATCATTAAATTCATTGAGTTTACAGTGTTTCACTAGAACATCCAGTCTCTCTGCAAACTCAATGATGGTTTCACCTGGTTTCTGGCGCTCTTGACTGAATATGCATCTTTCCTAATCCACATTTGGCACTGGATTAAGTTTGACTTTCAAGGCTGTTTTTATTTGATTGTACGTCACTTCACCTTCTAGTGGTATCTTTTTTCAAGGCTTCTTTCACTCCTTTACCAGCCATGTTCTTCAGATACTTCATAATCTTTTTATCATCTTTTTAATCTATTGTATCTATAAAATCTTCAAAAGTCTCTATCAATGCAGTCCATCAATTGCCAATATTGTGTTTCTTGGCTGTATCAAATGCAAATGGCGGTTTTAAGAATGCTGCAGCCATATATACATTGGTGGATAGTAGTGGTCTCGTAGGCGCTTCTTGTGGAACTTGATCTGACAGAGCTTCCCTAGCACCTCGTGATGTGCTGGCTTCAGGGTCAGGGTCAGCCTTATGACTTTTGGAGCTTGGAGCTTGCCCCTGCTCTCCATCTAAGCTCTTTATCTTATGGCTGTCTAAGGAGTTGTTCTAGGCCTCTATGCAGCAGCTTTGGTGGTGGGCCGCTGTGTCTGAGGACAGCTCCGCAAGCTCAACCCTTTCAACCCTCCTTCTGGGGCAGTTCCGCAGCAGGTTGTAGCATGATGAGTCATTAGTGGTTTGGGTAAGTAGATAAACCTTGTATTCTACTAGTCCATGAAAGCAGATAACGTTATGATATTTGGTCGGCGTTGTGCTTAAATGTATGTTCATAAACACCTGGTTAATCTCTGTTTCATAGCACATGAATTTCAGTTAGACTTGTACTGAACTATGGCTGTGCGCTGCTTTTGTCACCTGGTTGCATCCGCAATTAGCGTTTTTACTCTGTATAGCGTATGGCATTAATTTGCGTAATGGTTCAGTATACCTTTTATTTGCGGCTGTTTCATGCAGTTCCTGGCCACAACACGTAGACTTTCAATGTCGCTTTCTTTATCTTTAAGCATTTTATACAGGCTGGCATTATACTGAGACTCCACTGGTGCCAGTGTCGATTCTGCACTTCGACTGCAGCACATGTGGCACGCTCGAGCAGTTTGCTGGACCACGGCAAACTCTCTGGAAGAATGCTTTCAGTGTATGGCCTTTGTATCTCCTATCTCATTGCCAGGTCTAGCGTCCTGCCAGCTAAGGTACACGCCAAAAACCATGCCACAAATGGATAGTAATTTTACACATCTTTATTCCACTGCGTGTAAGTCAGAGCTCAAGAATCTAAGCCTGCCATCAACTCATCTCTCCAATGCTTATTTCACAGGCCTACGGTGTACAGTGGGAACCAAAAGAGTTCCAGCGTTCTTTTATTTATAAGACACTAGAGAGTCCTGTAGGCTGGTGTGTTGCTAATCATTTAATCCAAAATGCTTCCCTTTGAAGGAGACATTTGATATGATGTCAACTAATTTAATGTAAGGAACAGCTTCCAAAAGTTGATATCTGAGGTGAAGAATGTTATGTTTCATTTCCTTCATTTTGTGTTTTGTAGTCTCATATTACACTTATGTTTATTTAGCCTAATCTTGACATGACTCTAAAATGTCCCTACATATCCTTTGCCACAAGAACATTTCTGTAGGTTAACATAAAATGTGATGTTTACAGTAATTGCATGTTACTACAGTGGTTTTATGACTTCAGCCTAGTCAGGACAAAATGATGTTCTCTGAAGTCATACACTTTGATCATAGATGTGGGTCTTGTTATATAAACTGCAGCCCACGTATGACAATTAACTTCAATGTCACTTGCACATTTTGTGCACAAAGGGGGAGATTTACTAAGATTTTGTGCCGTGTTTGTGTCACAAAAGTGACGCAAAATGGCGCAATATCTTTTTTTCCTAATTTACTTTCCAGCGCTAAACTTGTTTAGCGGTGGAATTAACTTAAAAGTAATGTGAAGCAGCGCATAACGCTGCTTCGCATTACTTTGCGCCATGGGGGCGTGCCAAGGGTGGTGCATGGGCGTTCCCATGCAACCACCCAAGGTTTCTCATGCTAAACCCAATTTACTAAATACAGTAGATTGGGTTTAGCATGAGAAAACTGCGCCTTTTTAAACAAGGCGCAAGGAAGGAGAAATGCTTTCATTTCTCCTTCCTTTTCTGACTTTGCATGCGTGCTGCACTGTGCAGCATGCATACAAAGTGGGAAAAGCTTTCCCTTGTGTCTAGGCATAGTATTTTGTACAGGAAGGGTACCCTTCCTGTACAAAACCTATGCTAGACTCACACACACACCCAAGCACTATGGCAAAAAGGTGGTGCATGGCGCACGGCAGCTGTAATCAGCGTCGGCGCAAGGGAAAGGAAAAGGAAAGACACATATCTTTGAAAATATGGCGGTCTCCTGCTCCTTCCCTGTCGCACAACGCAGCACAGCCTCGCGGGAGGCTGCGCTGCGTTGCGTGGAGTTTTGGTAAATCTCCCCTAAAGTTGCTATGGCTTTACTAGAGAGCTAAATAAACCAAATGGGTGTAACTAATTTCACAGTACATATTTGGGAGGAAAACACACATGCTGTGGCATTGAATGCCAGTCTCATAGTGCACAGAGTCCTAATACCAGTAAATATAAGTCCATAAAAATGTGAAACATTTAGGAAACCCACAAAGAAACAAAGACATTTGCTGCATGAATATGCCAACTTCAGGTGTAGTTTTTGCCACATCTTCTCTAAACGGACACTAGATATCAAAATGGTGAGGGCATGTTGCCTACATTTGCTTAGACAATCGATCACCTACAGTGAATGAGAGAATAAAATCTACTCCTAAGTAATTGGTGAGTGATATTTGGTTAGATCTATTGAAATCTTCTAATAGGGTTTGCGGGCGTGCTTTTTCCTGCCTGATTAACTAATTGATGTAAAATTAATTATACGAGGAATAAGCCACCAACTATATCTGTATTTATTATAGCACAATTAAAATCTCAGGAGAGCCATTCTTTCCAAGAATGATGACAAGCCAACACCACACTGATCAGCATACATAATATTGTAACAAACCACTTAGACCCATTGGTATTTGCTATTTGTGTTGTCTGTGGGTACAGTGGGTCTCCTGCAAGTAAATGGTATCACCTTTAGATCTTTCAAATAAAAACAGACTATTGAACGGCCATTTTTTTCTTTCCTTTTTCCAAAATAAAATCTTTTCACACCATAGCTTAAATGATTTCACTCCTATTTCCAACAATTTTCTCTTGTTTTAACCCAGTACCTCTATAGTTCAGCTCTACCCTTCCAAGTGGCAGTCTGTGCTGCCTTAGTTTCAAATTCATTCCCTCACCCCACCACACACTTTGGGGGTCATTTAGATTCTGGCGGCTGGCCTGACAGCCCTTCTGGCACGCTTAGGCTATGGGCTCCACTTCCCTGGCAGACAACAGCATGCCACATTTAGAGATACCCACCAAGCAGTTGAGGATATCTGTAACTTCGCCCGAGCTACCGGCAGAACAGCCCCATTGGGAAACGTGTAATCTTTGCCATGAAGGGGCCATGTTTGATGAGTCTGATCTGCAATTATTTTTTTGGAAACAAATTCCCAAAATGGGAATTTCATTTTTGAAAACAAAACAAATGGACCTGATGTGCAGAGAATTTTCTCTCTGCGTGTAGAGGCCATTGACCATTTTCTCTTCTAGGGCAGGGAAAACAAGTAATGACCACTACGCTCTAAATAGGGAAAAATGACCATCGGCATGACCTGAGGTCCCAGTGGCTGTCTACTATCTGTCATATGCAGAGGGGAACTTACCAACCCCCTCCCAAGACACACTGGGGTCTATTTACTCAGAGACAGTGGCGTAGCTAGGCACTCTGCCGCCCGTGGCGGTCCCTGCCTTTTGCCGCCGCCGAGCGCCTAAGAGCAGGGGGGGGGGGTGCTGGCGATAAATTTACCTGCCGCCCCCAAATCTCGTGCCGCCCGGGGCGTACCGCCCCCTCCGCCCCCCCCTTGCTACGCCAGTGCTCAGAGATCCCAAGGAGAGGGACAGAGAGAACAAAACAATGTCAGGAAAGCCGAGGGCTCAATCCACTGCATAAGATCTTCTAATTAGTGGCATACTGCAAGATGATGTCTGAGGGGTCATACATCTGCAAAGTTTGATTAGGGGCCATTATACTTTCAGTCACTCTGGTGTCCTTACAAATACAAAGGCTTTGGGTAGTGTAGCGACCCCCTGAATGGTGGGGACGTCTGCAAAGCAGATGTTCCAGGGGTCTGTTTTACACTCTTGGTCCTACAAAACAAAAGCACCTTGTGGGTTTTGCTAGACTATTGTTGTTATCGCTGCTTTCCTATTGGTTAGTGAAGGCTCTAGGTGTAAAGATGTCCAGCACAAACCCAGATCGAGGCTGGAATTGTTACCTGTTGACATATAGATATTATATGTGAAGTGGGAATGTTTCTAGTGCATAGTGAAAGGAATGTACATAAGATAAGTGTGTGGCCAAATAGAAAAAGAGTTGAAATAATGGCCAAACAACAAATACTTGGATTGTCGATGATGGCACTAGAAGTGCTATTCAGTTAAGATCATGGTTTCAGAGTTCTTCACCCTCACTCCCCTTAGTACCTCATACCAGGGCCTTTATACATATAATGCTGCTTAATCTTCAAAGAGGCTTCCCCTGCCCTGAGTGAAATGGAATGGCCACCACACAGCATGAGCTAGGGTTACCGCCTGTTTCATGGCACAGTTGAGTATAAGAGGCATGCGATCTAGTACAGGTTACTAGGGGGTTATCTGAAAAAAGAGTATATTGGCACAATATTGTTCATTAATGTCAATCAAGATAAGCGGAGGGTAGCATTGGCTAGCCCTGGATTGCCCTTTGGTCCTCTAAGCACAACCTTTGCTACCCCTATTGTAAGGGAAAGGAGTAGAAGGAAAGGACATTAATTAATATCAACCTTAATTACTCTGTTTAGTCCCATTGTCTGTTTGTTCAGGGGTTAAGGGTACGACAAGGATTTTTGACCCCATGATGTAATGGGGGTTACATGGCAAACTCCCATTACTTTTTTTTTTAAGTACCAAACACAGGAGCTCACATTTTTGGGGAGGAGCCCTATGCCTGTGCTGACGAACATCCAGGTTGCCGAATACCAGTGCTTTGTTTCCACCTTGCGCCTCTTCCTTCTACCTCCCTACATTTCCATTCTGTTTATTCCACTCTTGCGGCTTCTTTTCAACATTGCTTTCTCCACATGTCACTGTTTTCCTGTCTGTCTCTTCGTCCTTCTTTCTCCCTTTGAAGCCTTTTTCTCTCTTGTCCGGTGATCAGGTCTGACGACGATAAATAAGGCCTGGCCACATAAAATGAGTGTAGGCGCCCACCACGTGCAACCACCATCACAAGTAAAGCATTGCGCCACTTTAGTAAGTTAACGCCCATGGGACATTTCTAGTTACAAAATTACCACAATTATTTAATTACACTTCAATTGTATTTTAATTACAGTGTCACGTGAAGTGAGGCTCGCGGCCGTACTGTCAATCAGCGGCCGACAAGTAAGATCGACAAACACAAACAGGACTGGGTTTCTGCTGGCAAACAAAAATACAGAGATTCAATTGGAGTTGGTGCCAGGCGGAAAGCTTTCTTTCCCAGAGCGCTAAGCCTTGCCGATTCACCTTTCTGGCCACCTTCTTCCCGGCTTCCATATCTCCTCATAAAATATTTACGGCTCCTCTGAATGACCACTCTGATTATCTGTGGCATCTTTTTCAGCCTCGCTGGTGACGTCATGGAAATGCTAGAGCCATTATGCTAAACTGGGGCTTCCATGGACCCTGACCTCTGGGCATAAGCTGCCGCAGACAGCATGACATTTTTTTCTACATTACATTTCTCCTCCCTTCGGAGATGCAACACAGGCTCTCCCCCTGCCCTAGCTGCGCAATCAGCACTCATAAATAGTTAAAGAAGGCTAAAGCCAGTCCTAAAAAACAGCGTCTGCTTACAGAAAGCGTCACCAGTGGACTTGGAAAAATATTTACTTAAAGTGCCATATGTGTATATATTTTTACGTTTTTTTTCTTTCTTTATAATTAATGCTTACATTTTTACTCATTTTGAGTAGTTGTATTGCGTAACTAAGAGACCCAGTACTGTGCCAATAAGCCTCCCTTTTCCTTAAGCTATTATGGAAGTGATTAGCGACTTGAAGCAACTCTAATTATCTTTAATGTAGTGTTTCAAATTGATCACATATAATACAATTACACATCATAATTAGATTAATTTATATTGATTTAAGCAGTTGCAAGTTCTTTAATGCCAGTAGTTTAGTCAATTACATCAGTTTGTACATGGCAATCGTGAGTGTGTTTCAGTGGGGGCGCTTTTGACTTGAATTGCACATCACATAAAAGCTCATTGGTGTAATTGTGTCCTGAGGTGAAAGGCCAAACCAAAAAAGAGGGTCACTGTTCCGTCGGTGGGGGTGCAAAAAAGTCACCCACTCACCAGCAAGAGAAGTTAAAGAAGTAGAGGAATAAGCAAGGGGGTAAACCTAGGTCTAGAACCCACTCTGCAGGGGGAAGGACAAGTCTTGTCTCATGTTGCCCTCACACACCCGAAGGATGTCATGCTTCATCATCGGGCGTTTGCTCCTCGTCGGGCCGGTGCTGCAATGCCCTACGGGTCCTCTGAAGGGTCACTTTAGCGGAGATCTTTTTGAGAACAGCCGTTAGATGAGTGCAGGTGTGTGGGGTGGGTCCTATGTGCACGGAGAAAGTGTATGTGAAGGATAAAAATGGCTAAGGGATACCAGAGAAGGGGTATCTTTATTGTGGCGGTACCCTTGTCATACTAAAAAACCCGAAGGTTGTACGTTACTCCTTTGGGCAGTGCCCCTGGTAACTCAAAGGTTTTTTGGTTTGACGACTTGATCGTGGAGCACGGGCACTGGACCATAATTTGCTCTCGGTCCCCCTCCTTCTCTTTTGTTGACACTGTAAGGTTGCGCCTTCAGCGTTTTAAGGCGTGGGCAAAAGGGGTCAATTGCCCAGGGCCCCCGCCTTGAAAGGGGCTCCATGGGAAAGTGAACATTCTCTCTTTTTGACCCCTGTCTATTCTATTTCTCTATCTAAATCTCTCTACCCCACCCCACATACCTCTATCTCTGATTCTATCTACCCAGTATCCCGGGCAAGACGTATTTCAACAGTTTTTTAACCTGTTAAAGTTTAATATATAGCATACTATTGTTTAGCATCATACAGGCTTGAATTTGAATAAAATGGGTAGTAAAGTTCAAATTTATTCCATACATGGGCTCCAAAATAAATCTTGCCTGGGGCCTCAAAAATCGTTAAGATAACACTGTACAGGGGCCTGATGTATCAAATGTCTTTTTTCCCTTATAATTCCTGTGCAGTGCAAAGTAATCTATGGAAGAGGGAAAAAAGAGCAATTTCACAAAGGAATTAATGGGTGCGTGAAGTAGTACACATGCAGTAGTACTTCGTGAATTAGTATACATGTAGTACTAGTTAATGTACTCGTAAATATCTTTATAATTTGTCCCAAAATGTGTCAGGGTACATTGTGTGTCTCAAATGTAGCTGTAGCTTGCAGTGCACACACCGAGAGCCACGGCAAATTGCAAGGAAAACGAAGGGGGAGCAATACCCACTCCCATTGCAATTGGTAAGAAAATGTATCAATGGTTTCATGTTCAGCAGTTTTAAAGCATTGAAAGGTTACAGACTGCCCTTATCACTGAATAACTGTGAGAAACTGGGTGTTTGTTGCAGTACCCCCTCCCCCTTTTTGCCTGGCTTTTGATTCAACTTTGACTGAGGTGTACTGGGTCCCTTCTAACCAGGTTCCCAGTATCAGTGTTCTTTCCCTAAAACTGTTCCATGATTGGCACAACTTCAGCCTCCTCTATAAGTCCCTAGTAAATGGTACCCCTGGTGCCTAGGGCATGGGTTCTGAAGAGGGTCCTCTGGGGCTGCAGCACTGGTTGTGCCACCCCAGGGCCCCCTCACCAAGGCTACGCACTCTGCCATTGCAGGCTGCATGTCTTGGTGCAGGAAAATCTGAAGAGTCAACATGGCACACAGCCCTGGGTGCCATGCCTCCATGCACTGCATAAAATATAGGTAAGTCACCCCTACTGCAGGCCTTTAGCCCTAAGGCAGGGTGCACTATATCCTATGTGTGGGCATATTAGTGTGAGCAGATATGCCCCTAAAATGTCCAGTCCATTAGGTGATGTTGTAAGGGAACAGGGAAGCCATAAAGAGTACATAGGCTGGATACTTCTCAACACACGTTTCCTAGCTCCATGATGGCTTCACTGATTTCTAAGATGTTTGGTACCAAACATCTCAACTTAATAAATCATCACTGATGCCAGTGTTAGATTTAGTAATAACTTCACACAGCAGACCCTTTTAGAGAGTCCCCTGAAACTTAACCAAATGCTAGTGGGGTTCTGGCCAGTTTTCACCAGCCTGCTACCACCAGACATGGTTCTGACCTCATGCGGTGAGAGCCAGCACTCTTAGAGGACAGAAACGCTACCTGCTCTGGGCAAGGGTGTTTCACACCTCCTCCAGGACAGGAGGGCCTTCCCTGGCTAGAAGCTTCAATCGTAATGCCGCCTTTGAAATCGAACCCAGGAACCCCCAGATAGTGGGGGAGGTCAAGCCCCCTTTCCTGCTCCACTTTTGGCAGGAGGATAGGCAGGAAAATTAGTTAGACGAGGAGGAGGCCCCCACTTAACCTGCACCACCCCTAGCGTGGGGCAGGCAAGGTTAACCCCGCTCCTGAAATTCCACTATGTTGAGATGGTGAGAAAACCTCCAATCAGGGCTAGGGTAGTGCCTCTTTCCACAGAAGTAGTTACTAGCCGATGAAAGACCACCACGAGGTGAAGGCTGGCACAGACTGTGTTGATGCAATTCACCTCATCACCCAAAAGTTGCACCAGCCAAGGCTCGTTGGTCACCAGTGCCGTAACTGACCCCTCCAATGCATCCACCAGCCTGAGGGGTCCTCACAGGACATGCGACCAATGCTGGAAACAGCCCCACTCCTGTAAGCCTGTACCCGCTTTCTGGTGAATTTGACTGGCTGAAAGCAACAACTTGGGCACGACCACCCCAACCACAATGGACTGCCCTCACCGCACCAATTCATTTAGCATTGAGACTGCCATTTTCCTGAATCTTAAGGACATCCGTACCATACTGGAATCAATAGTACTGGAACCATTGGTCTAGATGGGTGAGTTTCCTCCCCCAATTTTCCTTACTTTTGAAGCACACAGAGGCACGATTTTTTGTGATTATTGAGTAATCCCGTCATACATTATCCTAGAAGTCACACATGGAGAACATTTTCACTGAGTAAGGACCTTATATGAATTAATTCAACCGGGCTCTATCCAAGAATTGGACGAGTTCTGTTTCTTCATTGGTGAGTTCCCCTTACAGACGCTTCAGTCATTGTTGCCCTTTTCTTTCTGTTACACCACACTTACTCATCCCTGTTCCTGCTTTCATATAGGCTGTCTATACACTTTGCCGCCAGTCCTGATGAAGACTCTCTGTGATATTTTTACAGTAACACATACTTCCAGGTTTGAAACGTCGACGTACAGCTACTTCACGTCTTTAGTCACTTCCCCATCTAAAATAATTGTGAAGGCATTATAGGGAGGTAGTTGAACCATATTGTGAAAGACGGAACACCGTGATCTTTGTGAAACCTTTCATGTTGTTGTAAAATGGGATCATTTTGCACATGTTTGTCAGTTGTGTCACAAATGTTTTTTGGTTTGTCTAAAAAGTCCTTTTCAATGTTTGTTGTTATGAATTTGATTGTATAGCAGCCATATATATTTTTGACAAGAAGTTCACAAAATATATATTTGTGTGAATATAAGTATATTGTGTGGTGTATCTCTCATTCTTGTCGTTTAAAAATAAAATACGAATTACTGTGATAAAAAATAATTGCGTTACCCTACGTAACCAACTGTAGCATGAATATCCTCACCGCACCTGTAGCTGAATGCCGCCGGTGAAGAACCAATTCTGCATCCCAAGCCCTCTGGCACTTCTGATTCAGGTACCCAGAATTGCCTGCTCTGTCCGAGCCCTGGGACTTCCAAAACTCTGACCCCCTTGGAATCTGGGTGACTGTTGTCCACCCAAAACTCCGTGGCAGAGTGTTGCTTCCATCAACTGTGATGGTAAATGTGTTGGCGGTACTCCGCTACCTAACCCTATGGTTTTCTTCCCTTTGACCATAGCAGTCGCTGCCTGATGGTATTGACTGCTGTTGCTTAAAAACCTGTAAGCATTAGTGTCTTGAATTGCATTTGTATAAAAATTGACATACAAAGCATTTATTAACTGTTGAATGAAGTTCTTGGTTTCTAAAAATATATATAAAGATATGATTTTATTTTTTCTAATTAGTTTCAGATTTATTCTTGAGTGTGCGTCTCATTTATTACCTCTGTGTGTGACAACAAATGCTTAGTACTACTCTTTGATAAGCCTAACTGCTCACCCACACTACCACAAAAAGAACATTCAAATTATCTGCTTTTATGTCTGCACACCTATTGGGGATCCACTGGACTCTAAGCACAGTGTACTTCAATTTAGTACACTATATAGAGAGCCAGTGTCCTTCAGTATCTATTTGCACAATGCACGCAGTGTGGAGGGAACGGATTCTACTGTGCAGGAAGCTCCAAGAATCAATGGAGTAGATAGTGGTCCCATGGATCTCTGGGCTCTCCACCCCTTTGACTTTTTGCGATATGCCAATTATTTTTGGTATTGCAGCCCCTGTCACTTTAAGGTACAAAGGTTGCAATACCAGAACTTTGTAAAAGGGAATGCTGAGGTAGAGTTCTGTTGTCCATTCTCAAGGGTTTGCAACATGAAATCTCTTTAAGGCAGCGCTTGTGAAAGGCCCCATTGCCCGGTGCCAGACTGTGCAAAGACTTGTCAGGGCTGCATCATAGATACTTCTCAAATACAATGTTGGAATGCAGGATGACTATCAATACATTTGTTTACAGGTTACATAGTGTGCACGTGAGCCAGTATAATTGACACCAACATTTGCACCCCTAGGTAAGTGCAAATGGCTGACTTGTGCAACAAGTATTGCAAAGCCAGGTGGTCTCACATTTGTGACCTATTGGCTTTGCTAATTGTTTTTAGCTATACTGTACATCATCTGCAATGCTGTGTAGTATGGCTAAAGTTTAAAAAAAACCTTTGACAGGGCCGCCTGCATCTTATTGTAGGCATGCGCACCACACATGCACATGCTTACAAAACGATGCAAGTGCTTTTTTCCTTTTAGTTACCAAGCCATGTTGTATCAGTAATGAAAAAGAAAAGAAAATGTGCTAACGTTTTTTCTCAAAGTGGGATGGTGGGAGGCAGGCCGAAGCAATACTGGAGGGGCTGCGAAAGCAATGGGGGAGGGCTGGAGTGGAAGTTAAATCAAAGGAAGAGAGGGGGATTGAAAGCAACACATGCTGGGGAACTCAACACTGAGAGCACTGGGGAGAAGCGAGGGCAACAGAGAGCTACACGGAGTGCAGGAGGAGATTACGTGACGGAGAAGGCTTGAAAACACATCTATAATGGAGAGCTTCACACCATAGAAAAAGTAGTGTTTGAAAAGCAAGCAGTGGAAGCAGCGATGGAAGCTAATTGTAAAGAGGCAATGCTTCATGGGAGGGACAAACACAAGATTGACAAGCAGGGACACAAATAAGAAGCAGGGAAATGAGTGTGACCATAAAAGCCAACCATTGGTAAGCAATGGGCAGATTCCAAGCCTCTCTTTTTCTAGGTAAGCCACAATATGCCTCACAACAGAGAGAGCATGTGCTGTTTACTAGGCTCAACATAAAAAGGACTTTTGCACCTGTTGGTCAATCCACATTTTGATGCAAAATTGCACAAACAATAGTGCAATGTACACTATCTGCCCAGGCCTTTAGAAATGTTACACATCTACAAGGATAACTAGGCTCCAGAATGAGTGAAATATTCACATAGGGTTTGGAGATCAACTCTATATCAACAACAACATAAAACAAAACTCCATTGAGGGGGGCAAGATGGAGGCTGCCTAGATTGCCGCGGTGCTCACCGTAACCGGCTCCAGTGATTACGGCTTTGAAGGATGGCTAGCTGAGAAAATAGAAAAGACGTGCTAAGTTTTTACTTACTTTCAGTGTTCCGGCATGAGAAAGACTCTACGCGCTCCTGGGCTTTCTCGCCACTCGAAGAGAGCTCGGCGGGCGACCGCGCTACTGCTGGCCAGGCTGTTCGGAACAGGCATCGGGTTCTCACTGCGGAGTGGGCGTCTGGATCCAGTGATGCCGCCCCGCTCTAATAAACCAACAAATGAAAAGGAGAAAGAGCGGAGGGAGGCTTCGCAAGTCCAAGCCTCTACGCGTCGGATCATTGACATCGGAAAAGGGAAATAGAAAAACTACGAAACCGAAACTGAAGCAAAACAAAGACTGAAGGCAGGGGTCCCGGCAGAGAAATCAAGGTCACTGAAAGACGTACAGGTCACGAATAGCATGCAGGCACAGGGGGATGCAAAGCAGCCTGTAATTTCAGCAATTTTTAGTTCAGTTGCACGGCGGTCTGTGTTGGCAGAATCAGAAAAAGGAGGCAACCAGTCACAGGAAGCTGAAGAGGCTGTGGAGAACAGGTCTGTGAATACTCTGAAAGAACTGTCAGAGGACAGTGTTATACCAGGGTTATTGACATATGCCCAGGAGGGGGGTCTCGAGGTGGTTTCGGGGGGTGATGGTGAAGATGAGAAATGTGTAAAATGCCTGGAACTAGGTGACACCTCCCCCACTATACCAGCTGTGTGCCCGATGGGCACAGGATCAGGAGATCACGTACAGACGGGTGGATCGATGGCCTCTCTGCTAAATATTCATGATTCCCAACAGAATGTATCTCGTAGTTTGGACCTAAGCTGTCTAAATTCTCCAGATCAAGGGGATACATTTTTTTCGTTAACTGATGAATCTGATGGCTCGGTTGTAACTGAAGACCTCTCTGAGGAAGGAAAAGGTTCTAAAGATAACTACAGCAGAACGTCTGATGGGGCTAGGACTCCGAGTACACTGAAACATCTCACAAAGAAGCAGAAAACAAGGAGCAGCCTCTCCAGCAAGGGCGCTGCCGTAAGGGATATTAACAGTACGGCCCCTGCTCCCACATCCCAGTTAGATTGGGACTACTCTGTGACTCAACAAGTCTACGAGGATGTGGGGGATGTGGGGATCAACCTACAGAACAGACTAACCCGGCCTCTCCAGTACCCCCCACTATGGATCTTATATACGATACCTTAAAACAGGTTCGGGGGAAGCGAGAGCAGAAACTCGGAAGGCACATCTAGCCGCCAAGAAAGTCCAGGGTGCTATCCGTAAGATGAATACGTTTTGCACAGATATGGTTGAAAGAGTGTCTGCATTAGAAGCCCGCACAGTTGCTGTTGAGGAGGCTACATGTGCTGTACAAACATGAGTCGATGGCCACGATGCCCAATTGGTGGATGTGCATTGGAAGTCGGAAGAATTTGAAAATCGTCAGCGACGGAATAATCTCCGCTTTTTGGGCATTGCTGAGAACGCCGAAGGGAACGATATTAGGGCTTTTATTGTTAATTTGCCTAAAGGTGCCTTCCCCGACCTTCCCAACTGGAACTGGGAAACTGAAATGCAACGGGTGCATAGATTCCCATTGATGCTACGGAAAACTGGGCAGGCGGGTCAGCTGGAGAGGCCAAGTCCGATTTTAGGTTTCTTTGGAAACTTTCTATTACGGCAAGCTATTTTTGAAAAGGCACTGCCAAACGCTAAACGATCATTCGATGCCCATACTTTTTTTGTGAGACCTGACTTTTGCCATGCTACAGTGGAGAGGAGGTGTTCACACCATTACAAGGAGCTGGCTGCCAAGTTTTTTTGCTTAACCTTGCCAGGTTAGGTGGTTCATGATGGCAGAACTTGCTCATTTGCCTCAGAAATAAAAGCTCGAGAGTTCTTAGATGCGATTGTAAACAGCCAAGAAAGCCTCAGAGGAGGGGGTAATGGCTAATCTGGAAGAATGGCTTGGCTGGGCCTTCTGACTCTCCTGGACTATATATAGGCCAGAGGATATTTTAGAGAAATGTTTTTTTTTTGTTTCCTTTAAATTTTGCTCTTTTCTTTTCTTTCTCTTTGGATTTTCTTCTTTCACCGAAGTGCAGGGGGGTGGGCCGGCACCTTAGCAGGAGCCATCACTAGGGTCTTGAGGGACCCGATGCTCTATTCAGGGTTTGAGGTTGGGGGTGGATGTAGGGTAAGGGTTGGGAGGGCAGGGGTGGAGTTTGGGAAGGAGAGGGGGAGAAGGGGGGACAAGGGGGAGCAGAATTTACAAGCAGACAAGGATTTCATTGTGAGCAAACAATTGGGGAAAAAAAGAAAAGTTTTCTTTTTTTTGGACATACGAGGTTGGCAAAATGTTGAGGTCAGGCTTATTCTTTTCTTTTTTTGGGGGGTTTTAGGTTTTGGTCTGATTATTGCTTTCTTTAATGAGTAAACTTCGTATTGTATCTCTCAATATATGTGGGCTTAATGATAGCCGAAAAAGGCAAAGAGTGGCTTTCGACCTGAAGATTCTAAAACCGGATATATTATGCCTACAAGAAATGCATATAGAGAACACTGATAAGAATTTACTCGGTGGGTTGGGGTTTCAAATTGTTGGTTGCACAACTCAAGGAAGCCGTACCAAGGGGGTTGCTATCTTGTCAAAAAACGGGGTCTGTGAGTTTCCGCGAACACGATCAGATAGCTTAGGTCGATGGGTTATAACGGAATGTCGTCTTGGCTCACACACTTTTACTATTTGTTCCTTGTATGGCCGGGTTTAGATGATCCTACACTTTTTCATTGGTAAAACAGCGACTTGGTGCTTTGGCTTCTCCCGCTTATAATTTGCGGCGACTTTAATATTAATTTGCCCCTTAATGGGAATATACAAGGGGGGAAGATCTATTCTGGTAGGAAACCTAAAGTCTATAGCGCCCCTATTGATCTGTTAAGCAGTCATGGGCTGATTGATTTGTGGAGGGAGAATATGAAGGCTGACCCTGGGTTCACTTTTTTTTCTGCTCCTCATAGGGTTCACGTTAGGTTAGATTATTTTTTTGTCTCAAAAAGCTTGGTCCCGAAGTCTTTTATATCGAAATTTCCCCGGGTAATGTCGAATCATAACCCTCTCATGCTCGAGATCGAAATGACCCCGCATTCTAAAGTGGACTGGTCTTGGTCATTCGAAAGGGCACTCCTTTTAGATGCACAATATGTGAGACATATTCAGGCTTGGATCCCTCAGTTTATGTCAGACAATCATGGTAGTGCCTAAATTAGCGTTATATGGGATACATTCAAGGCTTGCCTACGGGGCGAGACATTTAGGTATAGCCTAGAGAAGCAGAAAAGAGAGAAATTGCTAATTCAGGGGCTATATGCAGACTTAGCCAGAGCCGAGGTAAAGTTGATAGAGATGATCTCTTTGGGGTCTGGAGTTGAGGTGGCCCTTTTGGAAACAGCTACTGCTAAGGCAAAGATTGTCGACATATCTGTCAAGAAAGGGGCTGATAAATATTTAGTTTGGCGGGAGAAAATGTATGAATATAACGAGAAGGTGGGGCGACCTCTGGCTTTTAGAACGAGGCTGATGGCAGTGGGGGGGGGATCAGGGAAATTAGGGATCCACTATATGACATGAAATCTGACTCGGCTTATATAAGGTCCGCTTTTCAGCGTTTTTACCAGTAACTTTACTCCCAAGAGGAAAACAAATCAACTAACATAATGGGGGAATTTTTATATGCCACATGCAAAGAAGTCCTGGAGGTAGATGATAGGCAGATCATGGAGCAGCCCATCTCAGTAGATGAGATTGGATTGGCTATTAGCAAATTAAAATCAGGGAAAGCCACTGGTATGGATTTCATTCCTGGAGAATTTTATAACAAAAATCTCTGGTGTGCTCAAAGAGTATATGGCTGAGCTGTTCCAGGAAATGAAGGGGTCGATTCACAGAACTAATCTGAGATAAAATGCTAAACTTTACTACTTTTGGTATTCACAGAAGGCATTTAGTAGTAGTAAAGTTAGGACTCCTAACTTTACTACTACTAAACTGAGACAAAATCCTAACTTTACGACTTTCGGTATTCACAAAAGGCATTTAGTAGTAGTAAAGTTAGGAGTCCTAACTTTTACTACTACTAAATGCCTTCTGTGAATACCAAAAGTAGTAAGTTTAGGATTTTATCTCAGATTAGTTCTGTGAATCGGCCCCTAAGAAAGGAAGCACCCACCCCCTGAGAGCTGGGCTATGGCTAAGATAGTTGTTTTTCCAAAAAAGAATAAATCACCTAAGGAGCTGGGCTCATATTGGCCCATCACACTCATTAACAGCGATTCCAAGATTTACTCAAAAATTTTGAGCCACTCGTCTTTCTGTGGTTATCAATCGGCTTGTGTCCCCTGTTCAGCATGGCTTTATCCCGGGGAAGGGAACCACAGATCATATTCGTCGAGTCATCATCGTCTTTGATGCGGCCAGAGTAACACAAGATCCAATAGCACTAATTTTATTGGACGCAGAAAAAGCTTTCGACAGGGTCTCCTGGCCGTATCTTTGGGCAGTGATGTCAAATAAGGGATTCAGACAGGAATTCATTAGCTTGGTGAAGGCCCTCTATCATAATCCCAGAGCAAAGATCTTTTTAATGGGAAGCCTGTTGGATGAAGTAGCTATAGAACGGGGCACCAGGCAGGGTTGCCCATGCTCCCCCCTCTTATTCGTGTTATATATTAATCCTCTGTTCAGACAAATTCAGCAAAATGTGGCAATCAGACCAATGAAGTCGGTAGGGGGGGACAAAAATCCTGGCTTATGCCGATGATTTGGCTATTGTTACCCCCGAACCTAGTAGTGCTCTTTTGGAAATCTAAAGGGAAGCCAAGATATTTGGATCATTCTCAAGCTATTTATCAAATCAGGAGAAAACCCAAATTATAATTAATGAAGAGAAGCTCATCTCTGATGGGCGGATGACTGAAGAAGCATTATATCTGGGTGTTATTATTAAGTCAGAAGTCGAAAAAATTGTGGGAACTAACCTGATACCCTTGATACATAAGACTAAGCAGGACTTCAGGAGATGGAACAACCTGAGACTCTCATTGATTGGTCAGAGTAATTTGATTAAAATGATTTTTCTACCCAAAGTTATGTATTTCTTTCCGGCTATCCCATTGGAATTTGGTAATAATTAGTTTAAGATACTTGATGGGTTATTAACGCGATTTCTTTGGGCTTATGCTAATCCCAGGAGAACACTAAGATTTATGACCCTGTCGAGAGAACTCGGTGGGCTAGCAGTGCCCAATCTTAAGTTATACTATTGGACTGCCGCCCTACAGTAATTTGCGGTCCTTTTATATAAGAAGGAGGCCACTTCTGGTCAGGATGCTCTCACTCCATCTATTTATGAGCTTATTTTAGGAGAAAAAACCCGGGGCTGACTGCTTCGACAAATCGAATTTGGGTACTATAAGAGAGTTCGGTTTAAGGTTTTAATTACAGCATTTGGTATATGGAGTAAAGTTCGCAAAAGACTAGGTTTGGGAAGACTTAACTACTATACCCCAATACAGGATAATATTCTGTTGCCTGAAACTTTCCGAGATGTGTATATTAGTAAATGGGTCTCTAAACTTGGGGATTTTTTACTACAAATTCGATAAAGACATTTGATATTATTCGTCAAAATTTTCGGCTTGACCATAAAGATTTTTTTAAATATCTACAGATTAGGGATTTTTTAAGGAAGAAAGGTGGGGGGGCCTCTGGATTCGAAAGAATAGAGGCCATTGAGCTGATTATCGCTGATAGAACCCCAATAGGGGCTTTATATAGAGCTTTAAATAAAGCAATGCCGGATGATCTGTCTAAGCACGTAAAAGGCTGGGAAGATAAGATTAATGTTTTACCAGGCAACCTGGCTAGGTCGCTAGAAAGTGACCAGATGTTTTTAATCTCTACTAACCTACAGGCCCAACACTTTAAAACTTGTTTTAACCTGTACATAACACCGGGAAAAATAGCTAAATGGGGAGGGATCACTGGGACAAGATGCCCAAGGTGCAAGGTATTCGGGGTGGACCTTGCTCACATGCTGGCTACCTGCCCAGCGTTAAACGGGCTTAAAGCGGGGATCATTGAGTTCCTTTCAAATAAACTAGGGATTGTTTCTATGTTGCCACCTCGATTAATTATATTAGGGGTTCATCATGAGGCAATTCCATCTAATGTCCAATGCTTTTTGTTTGTGGCTATGGCCGTCTATAGGTTATGTCTGACTACAGCCTGGCTTGACCCTTCCCCACCGCTATTTCATCAATGGTTTACGTGCCTTTTATCAGTTTATCATTTGGAAAAGGCAATATATTCCCGAAAAAGCAAGAAGACCTGAGAAAAAATTATGAAAGTCTGGCTCCCCCTCAGCAACTCGGAACTGATAAATGCTGCAGGGAATAGCGGGGGTATCTAGATCGGTCAGGTGGGGGTGGGTGCTACAAATCTGGATATGCACTTTCTTTTGTCAATATATTTATACCAGTATGTATTTAAAGGGACTCTGTTTATCCTTTCTTGCTTTTAGATGTCTGATGTTGTCTATGGATATTTTGTAGCTTAAGCACTTTATAGAATGATGTATTGTCATTCGCTTTATGGATTTGATGTATTTATTAAAATTGTCTGCTTGAGGGCTGGGGGGGTAATTATGATTAATATCATGTAAAAAAACAAATAAACATTTTTAAAAAAAAAGAAAACTCCAGTGAGCAATTGCACTAACAATGTGTTTGCCGAAATAACTAGGTCTTTAGTGCCTGTCTGAACTTTACATCCTCCAAAGACATCCGTATTGTGAAAGGAAGTTTCAAACCTGCAGAGCTAACACAGAAAAACTAATGCCATGCGTCCTTTTCTTTTTATAATTGGGGATGGCCAGAAGATTCTGAGAAGAAGAGCAAAGACTCCAATTCGGGGTGTTTTTCTTTAACCTAGATTTTATAAAAGAGAGGCCTTCAACAGCAAGAGCCTTTAAAGTAATGCAACCTATTTTAAAAATAAACCTTTGCTCCAGAGGGAGCCAATGAAGGTTTTTCAAAAGAGGAGTGATGTGACAGTTTCTAGGCTGTTTATAGATGAGAGATGCTGCTTGGTTCTGAACAATCTGGAGTCTGGAAAGTAAAAATTTTGGTAAACCTATATAAAGAGTTTAGCATAATCAAGAAGGGAAATAACCAAAGCCATGACCACTTGAGTCAAGGCATCGAAAGTAAGCTCTTTTTTTAAATACTATGGAGCTATAAGAAACAGGACAAGATTACTGCTCCTAACTGAGATCTTAAGGAAAGTCCATTATCAATAATGATTCCCAAATTTTTGGCCAATTTCTTTGGGGACCAGCAGCTGCTCCTCCGCTATGGCAGAGGAGCGTCGCCCCCCCGCCAGTACTTAAAAAAATGTAAACATAAAACGTGTTTAAAACCCATTTCATTATCATTTTATTTAGCTTGTGCAGGGCTTGGGGCGGGGCCAGGGTTATGATAGGCTGGAGAGGGAGTGGTGGGCTCTACCTACACTGTAAACTAAGAAGGGTACGCTGTTCCCCAAGGAGATGGAAAGACAGAAAGGGGAGGCAAAAGGAGGGGAGTCCTCCTAAGTGGAACTAGAGTCCTCACACACCCAGCAAGTTAGGTGTCATGCTTCATCATATGGACTCGCTCCTCGTCGGGTCGGCGGTGCAATACCCGACGGGCACCCATAAAGGGGCTCTTTAACGGAGATGTTCTGTTCCCGCCGTTTGGTGCCGTGGGTGTGAGGGCCCTAGAAGTGAGTGTAGATGCGAATAAGTGGTTAAAAAAGGTTGGATAATCCAAAAAATTGAATTTAATAGGCTGGTCATCCACCTTATTAAAAAATACAGTGGAGCGGCTGTTCACCGGCTAAATACACCAGAAGAGCAAAGCTCGGCTCTCACGAATGGTCGACATGTTTCACGCAATATGATCAAACTATGATGCTATGCATTTCTTCAGGACCTATAGAAAACTATCTACACGTTGTGGTGCGGTGGAGGAGTTCCTACGTACCACTGTTCCTATTTGCGGGCATGCAGTCCCGTCAGATCTAGTTGTAGCCTAAACAAGGATGACAAAAGCAAAGAAATTTAAAAAATGATACTCTGTAGGGGACAGAGTGAGGTCATCCTTAAATCCCCAAACCAAGTAATCCATCAAGTAAGTGCAAAGAAAATAATGCTAAATCATTATTAGTGAGCAAAGGAAAATATTTCTTTAAAATTCATATATACAAATATACATCATGACTGGAAGAATGACGTAATAAAAAGGAAATCAAACAAGTACAATTTGTGCTGCCTCACCTATCTAGGTGATGGCGCTAGCTCCTGTGATACCCTCAGTCCATGACACCGTAATGGTTGGTGTCCTAAATAAGGGGAAATGGAGCAATCATGAAGAGGAAAAAACACAGCGACGGAGCCCATCAAGGCAAACTAAACATTAAGCATATCCCCACTCCTGAGACCGGCGGGCCAGCAGCCTCGCTTCCACCAAGGTTCTAACCTCGTGAGTCCGTAAATGCCAAACAGCTCGACACGGAGTCATGAAGCAGGCGGTAAGGGTGGGCACGGCGAACGGAAAGAGTCCGCTCTGTCGGAAACCCCCAAGAAACACACCCGTCCACGCCCCACAGTTAACAGGTCGGACCCACTGTCCCAACCCGTAGTGCAAGGTGGGTGCCAAGCGCACAAGTCCATGGGGGAACCTTTTAAAGAATATAGATAACCCAGATCAAAGCCCGCTAAGGGTACAGGGCCATCACAGTCAAGCGACTCACTCACCTGCCTATTGTGGACGCCAGCCGGAAAACTACCCCCTGCGCCAGACTGAGGAACCAGAGCGGTGCATGACGGCTACGCTGGAGTTTTAAAGGAGACCGCTAGACTGATCAGAAAGCCGGGGCAGCTGGTAAGATTCTACGTGGAGTGGCATCAAGTCACGTGGTGAATACGACGTCGGACCCAAGTACTCAAAGCTGCAGCCCTGGAAGCGTGGCGGCCATCTTGTAGGGGGCATTAATATCAATGTAGAGGCAATATGTGAAAACACAATATACGTAGAAAACAAGCCAATTAAGGCGGAGGCATAGTTGGGTGAGTACACATAGGGGTAGTCCCCCCCTCCATGGCTAGCGGACTCATGCACGCTTCACCAGACACATCTCAATCCCACAATAAAGGGATACCACACCAATTCCATAAAAAACGAAAAAAGGTTGGGTGCGAGTAGAGGGAAGGGGCAGCAGACAAATTAATGTGAAAAACAGACAATAAGGCAATTCCATCCTATTAAGGTCCGATCACTCACCCCGCGAAGTGTGGGTGGCTAGTGAATGAAGTGAAAGGTATTCACTAGGCACATTGGACACAAAGGGAATGGAAAAGTAAGGATGCAATGATAATATCTGACAGTGTTCCTTAACGAAGCCCGCTATCTATTTTTCAGGGCGGCCCAGGGTATATTGTCATTGAGGCCGCATGTGTCAGTAGACAACCGGTACACCCATCTCTGTTCAAGCCTAAATAATGCTTGGTGAGTGATCTTAGGGTGTGATTCAAGTACCATCCATTTGAGGGTGTCTACCTTGTGGTTAAGGTCCCTAAAATATGTATACAGTTTTGTAGTAGTCTTCATGCACCTCACATTGCTCTTGTGTTCAGTGATGCGTATCTTAACTTGCCTCATCGTCATACCTATATATTTTCTGTCACAAGGACATGTGATAAGGTAAATACATCTCGATGTGTTGCAGTTAGTGTGTCTTTTAAGTTTCCATAAGAAGTTATCAGTTAGTTTTATCTCCTTATGAACAGATGTCTGATCACAAACTGAGCATGTCCCGCATGTGGTTTTTGGCCGGCGGTCTCAGGCCGGCCAAAAAACCACATGCGCAGTGACTCCTCTCCAACCCCAGCTGCATTGCTGGGGATGGAGAGAGCAGGCACAGACTCCCAGTCTGTCCTGGAGTGCACATCATCGGCGCTCAGGCCAATCCTGCAGCTGCTCTCATGTGAGAGCAACTTCAGGATTGGCCGCAGGGCAGGCTGAGAGCCTGTGCCTGCCTGCAGCGGTGGAGAGGAGCCGAAGAGCACGACGTGATGCTGGAGGGCAGCAGGTAAGTTTTATTTTTTATTTTTCATTGTCCCCTGTTCGCCCCGCCTCTTTTGAAAAAAATTTTTATATCTCCGTTGTCCAACATCCCCCGCCTCACCCGGCCCCCTCTCTGGCTCCCTCCCCCACCCCGCCTCTTTTCCCCAATACGAGCCATTCCTGTTGGGGATGGAGGATCCCTCATGATGATGAGCCAAAAGGAGTAATTCCAGTAACCCAATTTACTGCTTGTAATGACAATCTATGTTTTATCCGTATTAAGTTTGAGATAATTACTACTCATCCAGTCACTGATGGAGTGCATCATATTTTGGAAATTATCCTTAGAGGATGAAGCACCATCAAGCTGAAAGAGCCACTGCAAATCATCTGCATAGTTGTAGATTGTACAATTCACATTTCTTAATGACCGGGTGAGAGGGAAGATGTTGGAAAGTGGCCCTCTCTGAAGGGTAACCACAAACTTTTTGCCTTACTCTATTTCTGACTGTCTTTTTGTTGGCTTTAGGCCTGTGTGCACATTACCACTGCTAACCAGGGCTAAGTGTCTGTGCTTCTCCCCTAAACATGATGACATTGTTGTTTACCTGATTGGCATAGTTGGTGTACTGGTAAGTCCCTCGTAAAGTGGTATACCATATACCCAGAGCCTGTACTTCAAATTCAGCTAGTAGGCTGCAGCACTGATTGTGCCACCCACATACGTAGCCTTTCAAACCTGTCTCACGCCTGCCACTGCAGTGCATGTGTGTGCAGTTGACTGCCTCTTTGACTTGGCATTTAAAACTACTTGCCAAGCCTTAAACTCCCCTTTTATTACATATATGTCACCCCTAAGGTAGGCCCTAAGTAACCCTATGGGCAGGGTGCTATGTAAGTGAAAGGTAGGGCATGAACTTTTATATTTTGCATGTCCTGGTAGTGACAAATAGCCTATTTTATTTTTCACTACTATGAGGCCGACTCCCCTTATAAGATAGCATTGGGAATTCTTTAATACACTTTTAAGCTGCAATTCCTGATCAGAGAGGAGTAGCTTTTTCAAGTTTCATATCTTTGGAATGGTAATGATGAATACTCCTTACTGGTGAAGTTGGGTATAACATTACTGTTTTAGAAATGCCACTTTTAGAGAGTGATGATGAATATCCCAGTGGTGACTGGGAGAGGTCAGTGCACTACTATGAAAGTCACTTATCCAAGTGTACTATAGTAAACATAAATTCTAATCGTGCGTTATCAATCGTTTACAATGATCATCCAAATGTCAACAATGCAATATTCCAAGGGAAAACAATACTTAAGTTCTTCCATTAAAAACTTAAAGCCAAAATGTTCTTGGATGACTCTGCTTTTAATTTCTTATGCAGCAGATGACGAATATCCAAACGTAAAATTGATGTTCAAATACAATTCTTCTTGTTCAAACAAAACAGTCAAAAAAGATCCCAATGCATTTCGGGCTGGTCACATAGCCCTTCCTCAGGGGAATCTAAAATCATAATGTAAACAAATTACAACTAGCATCAAATCAATGTTTAAAAGGCTTTATAGAGAGTTAGAGACTGAATAGATTCAAGAGCTCACAAGAGGGGCCAAAGCGATAAACAAAACTGAAAACCCATGCAGTGGCCAACTATAGACGCACAAGTGAATTATCAGAAAAAAACATGTGATACTAGGAATACATGCCTGTCCTCAGAAACCAGGTAGCTAGCAACAAAAACAGAAAGAGAAGAAAAGGACTGCCACCACCTCCAATCAACATGAACCTAACGTGCAGGTGAAAAACATGGTATCCATGAATCAAAAATGCAAAGCATACCTTTCCAATCCACAAAACTAACAAAAATCCGTGTTCGTGTAAAACACTCCTAAAGTAATCTGAAGATAAAAAAAGTGGTCGTGAGAGTTGATTGCAAAAAGCCTTACGGGCACAACTTAGTCAGGAAAAAGGGCGGGTTTACCCTTAACAGAAGCACAAGGACTGGAAGACGAGTTTCAAGAAAAATATTTCCCTAACGATGCAACTGTGAGAGTAAAGAACAGCAATGAGCTCATGTATTTCAATGTCAAGTTAATCACGAAAAATGCATCTCAACCACAACCCTTACCCGTATATCGTAACGCGAAGCCAACTTGAAGTCAAACGCGAGGTGAACTATCCATACAGGACGCAAGCGTGCAACACGGCACGACCCGCTTATACGTGAAAAACATAGAGGTAAAAAGCGGACTCAAGTGCATACAGCGATATTCCAAAAGTGATCGACTGTGAATCGTGATGAAGTGACATGATAAATATAACCCATCTAAAATAAAACCTAAAAACGTGCCAGAAATAAAAGTGCCAAAAATAAAAATAAAATACCAATATTGGTTCAAATACCAAACAGTATTAAAAGATGAAATAGAAAAGAGACAGAATGACCTTGCTAGAGAGATAGTGTGTGCCCGGTCTCAGACTCTTAGCTCATCTTTGTGGGCCCGCTTTGTTTCTTGCTGCCTTCTGTGGAAAGTTACTGGGTGGGTGTGTCTTGTGCTCATGCTGAAATGTATAATTGTTACCTTTATGCTTGTGAAAGTCAGTCCCTCATCAGCCATCACAGGAGGCTGGTCAGACTGGACTCCACTGCACTGTATCTTATGAATAAACTAGTCTATATGCATTTTCTACTGCGTCATCAACTCTTCATTGGATGGAAGGCTAGTGGAGGTCTAGAGTGACCCGGGTGGCCCTAAAAGGGTCACTTCCTTCAGTTTGCGCCCAAATAGGGACTCCACCTGGTGGCCCATCTCGCCCGTAGACGGGTTGTAGAGGTCGGGGTTGTGTCTGGGCGGATGGGCGGATCGGGGTACCCCACACAATCGAGCCTGGTTCTCGCAGCTGCCCCGCCTGTCTGATCGGGCGGCTCCTCGTCTAGTGGTCATCTCGGCTGGGGTCCTGAAAAGGCAAAACCCTTGGATCTGACCATTTTGGTCTGAAGAGTCGGCAGTGGAGAATAATTTTGTTCGACCTGTGTGCACCAGGTGAGCGCATCTTGATTCTTGGTAAGTGCGGCGCCGTCTTGGTTAACTTGGTGGGTCTGCGGACCCTTGTGAAACGGAGCGTTTTTAAACGTTCCGCCAGGCCACCTGGTAATTTGGCATATTCTTGAAAAAGCCTGGGGCTAGAGCCTATCTTGTTTTGGTGCAGTCTGCGGACTGTCTTGTCTTGGTGCAGTCTGAGGACTGACTTGTGGTTTCCTTTGTTTGACACGGTCTGAGGATCGTCTTTGGAATAAGCGCTTGAATTGTTTGGGTTTTTTTTGTGAACATGGTGCACCATCAGTTTGTTTTTGGTACGGTCTGAGGACTGTCTTTTGAAAAAAAAAGTACTTGCAATTGCATTGCCAGGCAAAATAATGAATTTGGCAATGCCTGGAATGAGTTTCTTGTTGTCATTGTTGTTCTGCAGATGCATGATTGGAAGAAGATCGGCCGGCGCAAATAATAGTAATAAATATATGTTTGATTTTTACATAGGAAGAGGAGGCAGTCTATGTTAGATTTCTTTTTGAACATGGCTGAAGGAGGTTAACAGAGGAGAAAAAGGATGGAAAGGAATGTAGGCATTGCTGGAGGACAAAAAGCTGCTTTGAATCTTAGACATAGACTGCATTCTGGGAGTGGCACGTTGAAATTCGGTGCATGAAGAGTGAAGGTAATGAATGAGCCCTGCTCAGATGCTGATGTTTTTTAGTCTGATGGAAAGTGTAAGGAATGCTCAAGTAATTAATTCATGATTGATTTGAGTGAGTGCGCTTAATTTGGATTTGACTTTACAATAGGACATGTATTTATTTTGGAAAAGGTGTTTCAAGCATTCCAGGCAACATGTATTTATGCTGAATGAAAAGGATTTTCAAAATTGAAACACACAGTTTGTGATTCAGTTTGGTTTGGCAGGTTTACTGCAGCCTTTGGCCTTGAGATAAGAATGGAATTTCTCTCGCTGGCAGAAATACACAGCCTCATCTGCAGAAGGAAAAGGAGGGGCTGGTTTGGGCTGTTTCAGTGGGACACGCAGAGCAGCAGACAGAGAAGTGAGAAAAGAAGGAAATGAGCTTGAAAGGCAGACGGATAAAAAATATATATATATGATGGTAAAGGGGGAGTTTGCTCTAGACAATGCTATCTTGCCTTGTATCCCTTATTGTCTGATACAATGGGAGGGGCAGCGAGCCTTGTTGTGTATGATATAGGATTTGGTTGAGAAAGGTGTTGGTGACGAGATGACTGTTAAATAGTAATGGCCCCATTATTTTGATTGTGTTTATAATTTGTGACTGATTAGTGTGCAGTTCATGAAAATGTGGTTTTCCAATCTCCTGCTGTTTTAGCCATTGCTATGCTTCTGCTAACGGTTCTTTCTGCTGTTCAATATTTTTCCTATCACTGATCTACAATACATTCTTTGGTGGTACTATTTATTTCCATAATACGTCTTTGTTCGGATTCTGACTTTTTGCCTCTACCTCCTATGTTTTTGATGCTGTGCTGGATTTCGTTTTTGCTGGCTTAGATGCTTTGGGCACTTTGCCACTGTTGATCAGTGTCACAGTGCAAGTGCTCTCTGTGTAAATTGATATTGTGCTTGGTTCTCTCTAATTGGCATATTTGTTTTACCATTAGATCCCTAGTGAAGTGCACTGAGTGTGCAAGGGCTGGTAAATTAATTGCTACTATTGGGCTTGCGGCGCTGATTGTGCCACCCACATGAGTAGCCCGGAAAAGACGTCTCGGGCCTGCCACCGCAGTGCCTGCACACAGTTTGTACATAGGGCACCCCTATGGTGGGCCCAGGGTACCCCCCCTGGGTGAGGTGCGGTGTGTGTGAGGGGTGGGATATGTGCTGGTGTGTGTGGCGTGTCCTGGTGGTGAAATGCTGCCAGTTTCGTTTTTCACTATTGAAGGGCTATCTTGCCGATAGGACGGAATGGGGAATGTTTTGTAACATTTTACGAGTATATCTTTCATAGGGATAAGATAGAAAATAGGAATATAGTACCCCTGAACTCAGAATTTGATAATACATCTTTTAGTAAGGATGGTTTTAAAGTCTGTGTTTGAGATTAGCACTTTTAGAAAGTGGATATTTTCTTGTTCAACATTTCTGTGTGCCTCTGCCTAATTGTGGATTGACTGTCTGGTTTCAGTGTGACAGAGACAGAGGATGTGCATTTGGTGTGGTGTCCTTTTGTGGTGTTTTCCCTGTGTTGCTGTGAGTGTTGGTGCAAATACTTTACACATTGCCTTTGGGATAAGTCTGTCTGCTCGTGCCAAGCTACCAAGGGGGTGAGCAGGGGATTATCTAAAGTGTGTATCCCCTTACCCTGACTGGAAGGAAGGGTCCCTTTATGCACAAAGGTACCATAGCATTTAGCTTTGAATGGCCAGGGAGTATGCTTTTCAAAAGGGGTAAGTATTGTCGACAGGAGGTCACCTGCTTAGGTCACCTACTGTCGAAGGGGGGATAGGAGATTAGCTCCTTGGCGAACTAACACATTAAATGAGGTGCATGAGGTGCATGGGGTGCATGAGCCTTTACCCTGAATGCCTGAAACAGTCTTTTGGGCAACTAACAAACTGCGTTTTTTCTTTGGCTTCTGTGCTTGGTACATATATTGTAGTGTGCTGTTTTGTGTTGTAAGTACACAAGACGGCTTGTTGTGTGCTTTCTGTCTTTGACGCTACCACAAGAGCCCTCCCGAGCTGTCTAGGAATGGTCATGACGGTGGCCGTCTCCATAAGACAATCGATTGGACTCGTTTTAGCCACTGATCGTACAGTCATGGTACACCATGCTGTGCACATGCCCTTGAATAAATAGAGACACAGCACCTCACCAGTGCACGTCTAACAGGCTATAAAATAGCACTGTTCGAAAAAATGTCATGATTAAAAGTGTGTCACCTTGAAGTCAGCCATGTTACTGCCTCTCCTTTCTGTAAATTGATGGATTTGGAATTGAAAAGGAGATGAAAGGACGGGTAGACTGGACTGATGTTCCCTTATCTGATTTTTAAGGGGAACTATAGGTTGATGGCTCTTGTTTAAATTCCCAGGTGGCACCGCCACTATTGCTCATGTTATCGCAACACTACATACAGTCGCAGAGACATCACAAGTCCCTTCGTAGTTAGCCTGAGTAACTGGGTTGTGAATTGTAAGTAAGTGTAGTGCCGACAGGAAAATAACAGTTGATGTGGGAAGGGATAATGTTTGCAGATCAGACAACTAAGGAAAATGATTAGACTGAAAATAAAAAGAATGTTTGTAATAGACCTTGCTGAAATGGTACCGGAAGTCATGATGTTTGAATAGAAAGTATAGCACAATTGAAAGGACAAGGGATGGTGTATTGATAGGCCAGGGAAGGAAAAAGAATGTTGCCAGATGCATATGTATTCCCCATGGTTATGAGGAGACATTGCCCAACTCGTGTACTGTATGATGCGCATGACGCACAATACTAGGAAGGGTACCTGTATGACCCTGGTAATTTCACACCACACATTTTCCCTTTCTGATGTTCTTCAGATGAATAATATAGGAATGTATAGATATTGTAATTTAAAGGATGTCCTGATTGAAATAAAAAAAAGTATATAAAGCTTTATCCTTGCCAGTTAACTGAAAGTTTGCATTTTATTCACTAATAGGTCCAGGATGCCCTGCAGTCACCTCAGAGGGCCCCGGACGCGATGCACAGCCTGGCTGCTCATTATGGACCATCCAATAAGATGGAGGCGGAGCTGTAGAGCAAAGAAGTGCTGGACGAGGCAGGACCGCCAAAAGAAAGGAAAGAAAGAGGGGCTATCCAGGAGCCCCAGCTTGTTGGTCCACCTGTGCTTGAGTCCCAGCCTATTGAGCATCAGCCAGTGGGCTCGCCTGTGTTTTAGCTTCTGCCCCTTGGTCCCCTTGAGTTTGACCCCCCCCTTTTTTTTTCCTGACCCCTCTGTGTCCGGAGTGTTGAGGTACAATTTGCGCCCCCGCAGGAGGAACAGTGCACAAAAAGGGAAAGTTAGATTAGTAGGGATGGACTGTATTGCTGAAGAACAGGATGTATGTACCCTGCCCGTGGTACCAACGATAGTTTAGGGAAAGGACGATTGGTGCATTGTCTGGATAGTCGACGAACGGGGCAAATGGACTGTGATTCTAAAGAAAGAAATACCTTGCCCTGCAACGTGGGATTTGGATCCGAGCTAGACGAGTAGCTCCACCGCCGGTGCTCAACAGCGCCTACGCCAGATCAACAATAGGAGCCTGCCAGTGACGGCTCTCTGAAGGACACTGGAAAGAAGAGTTTTGCCCATCCTTTTGTTCCCTGGTCACCAATTCCATTGTGTTGCATTTCCCTCCCAATTACCATGTATCTTTTTAGTCGTTCCATTATTGAAGAAGAACAGCTCTTTGCAGCCTCGCTGATAATTCAATAGTTTCGATTGGTGCACATTCAATTCCTTTTTTTTTCCTGTTCCAGATATGACATTTATTGATTTCCACCCTGAAAATGAATGTGTACATTGGGCAGATGTCTGTAATGGTAGTTAATATGGCAGTTCGTTTTGTATACAGGGGGCGAGGGGGACTAAGATGGGTAGGAGCACATGTGACTTCACTTATAGCTTGCTTGATAACAAGTCTGCCTTGGATCTTACTTCATAATGTTTACTTTCACATTCATGTTTTGCCTATGAGGGAATGGTCTGACAAATGTTGCCTCTCTTTTCTTTTTCCCACTGTATTTGTTGCCCCATCTACGTATCGCACATTTCATCAGCTACAATGTAAAGGTATGTTACACGAAAAATGGGCCCTTATATGCACAGTCTCCCAGCTTGTTGTGCCTGCTGCGTAAACACATTGACTTCTAAGCAAAGGATATCCATGAAATACAAATGCTAAGATCATGCTTCAGAAAGAGATCGAAGGGTTGATGAGCGTTGATGTAGATACTTTTTAGGTCAACATGTCTCTTATAGTTTCCCTGCTTAATAACGAGCATTTTAACATTTATGAGTATGAATATATTGATCATGTGACTAGAGATGTTTCCCCTCCGTAGTATGAAATGGCTTAGCTAAGGCTAAAAGGCGGGTCTGTTGGAATTAAATGAAAAGTCTGATCTGTGCTACCGTACATAATGATGCTTAAGTTAGCCTTTGCGGCGCCATTTCATATTTAGCCGCCAATTCTAGGCCATGCTCACAATTAATTGCTCTCTGGCTCTGCAAGTAGTAGCCATGCTGAATTTTCTGTGTCTCTCAACACTGGGCCTCGCTGTACTAATGAATACATTGTTTTGTACTTCTGCATACCTTTCCCATGAGATGGAAGCCTGCTCCCACTGGCTCAGCTGCAGGCACAGACAGAATGACCTTGCTAGAGAGATAGTGTGTGCCCGGTCTCAGACTCTTAGCTCATCTTTGTGGGCCCCCTTTGTTTCTTGCTGCCTTCTGTGGAAAGTTACTGGGTGGGTGTGTCTTGTGCTCATGCTGAAATGTATAATTGTTACCTTTATGCTTGTGAAAGTCAGTCCCTCCTCAGCCATCACAGGAGGCTGGTCAGACTGGACTCCACTGCAGTGTATCTTATGAATAAACTAGTCTATATGCATTCTCTACTGCGTCATCGACTCTTCATTGGATGGAAGGCTAGTGGAGGTCTAGAGTGACCCGGGTGGCCCTAAAAGGGTCACTTCCTTCACCGGTACCTCAGTACGTTTGACTTAACGTCTGGGTACTGGCAGATCGCCTTAACTGATGGGGCAAGAGAGAGGTCAGCATTCTCCACACCAGATGCGCACTACCAATTCCGGGTGATGCCCTTTGGGATGAAGAATGCCCCTGCCACCTTTCAGAGGTTGGTCAACCAGGTGTTGGCTGGGCTGGAAGATTTCAGTGCCGCCTACCTGGATGACATTGCAGTGTTCAGTGCCACTTGGGAGGAACATCTGCACCACCTCTGGGAAGTGTTGAAGGCGCTGCGGAGGGCAGGTCTCACGATCAAGGCAAGTAAGTGCCAGATCGGGCAGGATTCTGTGGTGTACCTGGGACACCAGGTGGGGAGCGGCCAGGTGCCTACAGCCCAAGATTGATACCATTCTGGCTTGGGAACCCCCAAGACTCAGACAGAGGTGAGAGCCTTTCTAGGACTCACCGGGTATTACAGGAGATTTGTCAAGGGGTATGGCACCATTGTTGCCCCCTTGACAGAGCTGACTTCCAGGAAGCAGCCCAGGAAAGTGAACTGGACTGACGCCTGCCAGAAGGCTTTTGATGCCCTGAAATCTGCCATGTGCACAGCGCCCGTGCTTAAGGCACCCAACTTCTCAAGAGAATTCATTGTGCAGACAGATGCTTCAGAGCATGGTGTGGGGGCTGTGCTCTCACAGCTAAATGAGGAGGGCCTAGACCAACCTGTAGCCTTCATTAGTAGGAGGTTACTTCCACGGGAACAGAGGTGGAGTGCGATTGAGCGTGAGGCATTTGCTGTGGTCTGGGCGCTGAAGAAGCTGGGACCATACTTGTTTGGGACTCACTTCCGGGTTCAGACAGACCATAGGCCCCTTAGATGGTTGATGCAGATGAGGGGTGAGAATCCAAAGCTGTTGAGGTGGTCCATTTCCCTACAGGGGATGGACTTGACGGTGGAACACCGCCCTGGTACAGAACACGCCAATGCTGATGGTCTGTCCAGATTTTTCAGCTTTAGTGAAGAGAACTCCCAAGAGGGTGGGTAGTTCTCCCCACATTTCAGCTGAAGGGGACACGTGTTAGACCTGGCACCGTTGGCGTGGGTCTCCTTTCCATTTTTTCTGCTGTTGCCTCCTGTGTTTTTGCTGGTCTAGATGCGTTGGGCACTTTGCCACTGCTGTTCAGTGCCAAAGTGCAAGTGCTCCCTTTGTAAAGTATTGTTAGGGATTAGTGATTCCATGATTGGCTCATTTGATTTACTTGTTAGACCCTAGTACAGTGCACTATGTGTACCCAGGGCCTGTAAATCAAATGCTGCTGGTGGGCTTGCAGCACTAATTGTGCCACCCACAGAAGCAGCTTGTAAAATGTGACTCAGGCCTGCCATTGCAGAGCCTGTGTGCAGTCTGGGACTGCCATGTCGACTTGGCAAGTGCACACCCTTGCCGGTCCCTAAACCTTCCCTTTTCTACATGTTAGTCACCCCTAAGGTAGGCACAAGGTACCCCTGTGGGCAGGGTGCATTGTTTGTGAAAGGTAGGACATGCCCTGTTGTGGGTGGCATGTCCTGATAGTGAAATACTGCCAATTTCGTTTTTTCACTATTGCAAGGCTATCTGTTCCCATAGGCCAGAATGGGAAGTTAGTTTATAACATCTTATAAACCTAACTGACCCTAGGAACAAGATAGGAAAATAAAGTTTAATATGCCTGAACTCAGAATGTTAAAGTGCATCTTTTAGTGAGGGTGATTTTTACATTTTGTGTGTTTGAAAATACCACTTTTAGAAAGTAGGTATTTTCTTGCCTAACCATCCAGTGTGCCTCTGCTAGGTTTGTGGATTGCATGTCTGGCTTTTGGATGACAGGGGCTGGAGCAGGGCAGTGGCTCCAGAAGTCTGATGAGTCAGGGCTGGGCTGAAAAGGCTTGGTCTGCATTTGGAGTGGTGGGAGGAGTAGCATCTTTACCTGAATAGGGCTGTGCCTGCCTTCCACAATGATGGCTCCGCCCCCTTGTGGTGTGTCTGAAGCCAGGGCTCACACTGACAAAGGAGGTTGTTGTGCACTTGCAAAGTGCCCCACAGAACTGGTTTTGGCTGGGTACAGACAGTCTCTGCCTTCAGAGAACAAAGGATTTTGGTGTATAAAAAGAGGGGCTCAGACCCCAGACTTTTAGATCACTTCTGGGAAATCAAGAGGAAACCTTTGCCAAGGAGAAGAGCCGGATAAGCTGAGGAGGTATACTGCCCCTGTGCTGTTTGCTGTCTGGGGTTGGCTTGCAGTGACTGCTTGCTGCCAAGGAAAGGAGAAAAAGGACTTTGCTGTTTGCTTAGTCATCTGCTTGAAGAAAAGATCTCCAAGGGCTTGAAACTGAGCTTGCCTCCTGTTGTGAAGTCTCAGGGACACAAAGACTTCACCACCAGCTCCCCTGAATTCCCTTGCTGGGAATTCCAACCTGCAAAGAGATGCCTGCTGATGATTAGGACCTCTGGAGACTGTTTGTCGCTGGGAGCTGGGAAATCGACGCAACACCAAAGAAGCGTGTCGCATCCGCACTGGTTTTCCGGCGCATCGCCGAAGAAACCGTCGCAGCGCCTGACGCGGCTCGAGAAATCGCCGCCCCCGCACCGATCCTGACGCAAGCCTGTCCATTTGTAGTGTTTTCACTGTGTTACTGTATGTGTTCACAAATGCTTTACACACTGCCTCTGAGATAAGCCTGTCTGCTCGTGCCAAGCTAACAAGGGGGTGAGCAGGGGTTATTTTAGGAGTGTATCCCCCTTGGCCTGACAAGAAGCAAGGGTCCCTATTTGGACAAAGGTACCTACCTCTGCCAACTAGAGACCCCCATTCTAACAGCAGTTATTTGTCATCCAAGATGACAAGTTCTGCAGGCAAGCGGAAAAATTAATGGCTGCTGCGTCAGAGGCCTGCGACAGCGAGACAACCAATTGCGTGTCATTCGCATATGACACAATGGTGACTCCCTGCCGTTCCATGATCTCAGCCAGAGGTGCAATATAAAGATTAAAAAGAGTAGGGCTCAAAATGGAGGCTTGAGGGACCCCTTGGGTCAGCGCTATACTTTTGGAGAAATTAGGTCGTTTACGCCACCTGAAAGCTCCGAAAGAAGGAAGCCATCCATTTAAGCACCGCTTCGTCCAACCCACCTACTCTGAGACGCTGTAGGAGCAGTTTGTGGGATACCGTATAAAAGGCCGCACTGAGGTCCAGTAGGACCAAGGCCACTGTCCGGCCTTCATCCACGCGTCTGCGTATTGTCTCAGTGGTAAGAAGCAGTGCTGACTCTGTAGAGTGCGTGGCTCTAAAGCCCGATTGTGTGGGGTGGAGTAGATTATGCTGATTAATGTGATCAATTAATTGAGTATTCACCAATTTTTCAGCAATTTTGGAGCAATAGGGCAAGAGTGAAATAGGGCGCAAGTTCTCCAGCTGTCTGGAGTCGGCTCCAGGCTTTTTCTTAATGGGGAGGACCACTGCTTGCTTCCACGACTTTGGGACCACACCACCAGCGAAGGAAAGCTCAAGAAGCTGCCTAATGTAGGGCATTATAATCTCCAGGCCATCTCTCATAATTTTGAGTGTAGTTGGATCTGTGGGAGAGCTGGATTTAATACTTAAGGCTGTGCCTTTGAGATCTTTAAAATAGGGTGGATCAAATTTGGAGAGGCAGTTAGCCTCATCCACATTAGTCCTCTCCGATTGGCAGAACATCCCATTGCGAGCCTCATCCGGAAAGGTAGTATATATTTTGGCTACCTTTGCGGCAAAAAAATCAGCAATTTGATTACACGACTCCACTGAGCTGGCAATGGGAGTTACAGTTCTCGCAAGCAAGGATATATTTTTAAAGATGGTAAATAGTTCTCTGGAAGAGCTCTCTGCCTGCTCTATTTTTTTATAAGGGAATGATAGTGTTTTAAATTCAACTTGTATGCGGGCTTCTTGTGGTCTGAGAAATCTCTCCTCCATAAGCGTTCTGAACGCTTACAGGATTTTTTTGCTATTCTGAGTTCTTCATTAAACCATGGTGCAGATTTCGACTGTCTGCTCGGGAAGCCATTCCCCCCTTTACCACGAGTCGTGCGCTATGCAGATACCTCCACTGTCTGCTTCTCCAGCGCGTCCGCTCAGGCATGCGTCTAAAATAGGCGTAGAGCCTCAAAGAAACTAGCCCGCTAAAGTCTGTGCACAGCGAGCCTAGAGGAAGTGAGTAGGAGCGTGGTCCCCGCTCAAACGGCACTGCAGCCGCGGTGGAACCGGGCGGGAGCAACAATGAGGTAAAGCGGAAAATACAGGTAAGAGCGGGTGTAGAAGTTAAAACACAAAATAAGTCTTAAATAAAGTTTAAAACTAGTTAAAAAGCTGTTCCCCCCTTTACCACGAGTTGTGCGCTATGCAGACACTGCCACTGTCTGCTTCTTCCACGACTGGCATATCTGATTTACTGGTAAGTCCCTAGTAAAGTAAACTGTGCATACCCAGGGCCTGTAAATCAAATGCTACTAGTGGGCCTGCAGCACTAATTGTGCCACCCACATGAGTAGCCCTGCAAACATGTCTGAGGCCTGTGATTGCAGTTTTAAACTGTGCAAGTGCAAGTGCAGTTTTAAACTGAAATGTCGACCTGGCAGGTGCACCCAATTGCCAGGCCCAAACCTTCCCTTTTATTACATGTAAGGCACCCCTAAGGTAGGCCCAAGGTAGCCCCATAGGCAGGGGGCAGTGTATGCGAAAGGTAGAACATGCACTGGTGTGTTTCACATGTCCTGATAGTGAGATACTGCTAATTTCTTCTTTCACTTTTGCAATGACTAACTCTCCGATAGGTTATCATTGGAGCTCCCTTGTGACATCTTACAAGGGTAACTTTCAATTGGGAAGAGATAGAGATTTGAAGTTTGGTTTTTAAGTTGTGTGAAAATGGCACTTTTAGAAAGGGGCCATTTTCTTGCTTTACCATCCTGTGCCTCAGCCTGCCTGTGGAATATACGTCTGGTTTAGACTGACAGCTGGGCTGTTTGTGCATTCACTCTAGACAGTCACACAGAGGGAGCTGAGGTGTGCCCTGCATATCCTGACTGCCCAACACCAGGCTGATGGACCTTCTTAAACTAGAGTGGTGGGAGGAGTTGTCACTGACACCTGAATAGGGCTGTGGCTGGCCTCTCACAATGCTGCCTCCACCCCCCTGTAGTGTGTCTGGAGTCAGGGCAAGTCAGGATCTGTGCACCACAAAGACTATCCTTTAAAGTATGCCTACTTCAAACGCCAAAAGGGGTAAAGTATTGGACCTGTAACCCAAGACTTTTAGAACACATCTGAATCAAGAGGAAAATCTTCCAGCTTCTGTCTTGGAGAGACTAAGGACTGGATTTTTGCTTTGATATCCTTCTTGAGAAGATTCTCCAAGGGCTTGTGTGTGCTTGCCTCCTGTTAAGCAGTCCCAGGGCCATCAAAGACTTAATCTGCAGTCCTGAACTCCTCTGCTGGGAGTTCTCACCTGCCAAGTGGTGCCAATTCCAGTTCTGGGCCCTTGAAGGTGGCTTCTGCTGTAAGAAGAGCTGAAAATCCATGCATCGCCCTTTAGCTCCGTTTTTCCCACCACATGCTTGCCGTGTGGTTGAAAAACCAACGCATCGCCATGGTTCAGCAGAAAAGATCGGCCCAGTGCCTGTTCGCGGCCAGAAGAACCTCTGCAGCCCGGGTCCAGAGCACCATGTCTCTGACGTTTGAGATCCCCGCTCAGACTCTGACGCAGGCTCTGCTGTGTAGCTGAAGGAATCGGCACATCACCTGCTCGTGGCTGGAAGAATTGATGCAACGGCTGTTTCGCCACCACCTCATCGACTCCAGTCTTGAACCCCCCCTTCAAAAGCACAGCTAACCCTGTGCCCAAGTTGGCACACCAAAAGTGATAGCGGGGGTGTTAGTAGCACGCCCTATGATGAAGCATGTCACAATTTTGTGAGTGAGGGCAGTTTTTCCACACTGGACACGTGCCTGTATTGCTTTTGTATACACTAGTCATCCACTTCTCTTTTTCCCTACTCCCTTGTGTGTGACTCAGTGACTGAATGGGGAGGCTGGAGTAGGGAATTATCCTCTCCCCCCTTCTTTTTGTGGATATTTTACAACAAACGTCATGACAGTAAGCCCCATTTGAGTGGCATTTCAAGTCAATTCAAGGTTCTACTGCAGCATTCTAGAATACTGGGGTTTGAGGATCTGCAGTAAGATTCCAGGATCACACAGTCTACAAAAGCCACATTCAGGTCATGGCCAGGTGGTTGACTTTTCTCTCTGTTGATGAGAGGAAGTCTCTTATTGGGCTGTGCTCTTCACCTGTGTTCCTGGCTCTCCATCTCTCCATCTGAGACAGCCTCCAAGTCAAATGCCACCTTCATCTTCACAGAAGCGCTTTACTTGTGGTGCTTCATGGAATTTCCTCTGCATAGTCACTCCAAAGAATTTCTTCATATCCTTGAACTCTTGAAAGAAATTCCTTACATCCTTGAACTCTTTGACCTCTTCCAGTGATCTCAGGTTAGTGATTAGCTATGGAAAGTTAGGTGTATTTGTTTGGATTGTGAAACTAGATTGTGAAGCTACTGTTGTATTCCACATCCATGTGTTGGGGTTTTTCCTTGCTTCTCAGTTGTCCTGTTCCAACTGTCTCTTATGTCTTCACAGAGTTATTTACCAGTCAGATTGAACCTTTGCTTGTGTTCAGCCCTTCAAGTTGTAGATAGCCTATGTATAGGACATCGAAGCAGGACTTGTCTTCCGACGATTCTCTTGGCTCTAGCAAGATAAAGGTTCTATGCCGTTAATAGGTTGAGTTTTTACTAAATGTTGCTAGAGTGATTTTGCGGTATTTTCTCAGTTTCTGTGGAACGTTACTATTCATTTGAAATCTATGCAAAAGAAAACATTACAAGCATCTGAAACTGATTTAAGAGCAGAGACTAACATTAGTCTTCAGTTCTGTTTAGTATAAAAGAGCCATCACACTTTAGAGACTGCAGAAAACTCAAGAGAGTGCTTTCTCTCATATTCCTATCCCCCTCCCCCTCTTCGCCACCAGTATGGAGCACAGCCTTCAATATGTACAGCATTAGTAAAGGGGAAGGTGACTGGTAGGCTGCACGCTGTTCCTGCAGCAACATTTTGATCTTCAGGTTAACTGTAACTTTAGCCTGAAAGTATCCTGTTTTGGGAGAAAAGAGCTTTCAATTCTCCATTTAACTGCAATCATACTACATTGCTTTGCAGCTTTGTTTTTCTGCTTGCGGATTATTTTGTGAAAGCTTGAAGCTTCCCTAATATTAGAGCCTCAGAAATGTTTACAAACATTGTATAGTTGTTAGGCTGTAGCACAGATTTGAGTGTTTTTAACTATTCTGTTGTGTCCATTTCTCCTCGTCACATTGCTTTTCTCATATTGAGAGTACTGACCTGTTGTATCTGTTAGACCTGGCAGCCTTAAGGCGGTCTTCCCCTCAACATTTTTGCCTTCCTCCTCCACTTTTCTGACCTCGTTTTTGCTGGTATGGGACTCTGCGCACTTTACTACTGCTAACCAGTGCTAAAGTGCTTGTGCTCTATCCCCTAAACATAGTAATGTTGTTTTATCCCCAATTGGCATAATTGATTTGACTTATAAGACCCTAGTAAAGTGGTAATACATCTACCCAGGGCCTGTAAATTAAATGCTACTAGTGGGCCTGCAGCACTAATTGTAGCTTTTTAACCATGTCTCAGGCCTGCCATTGCAGAGCCGGTGTGTGCCGTTTACACTGCCTTGTCAACCTGGTAAAGGAAACTTTTTGCAAGGCCCAAACCTTACCTTTTTAAACATATAAGTCACCCCTAAGGTAGGCCCTCAACAACCCAGTGGGCAGGGTGCACTGTATTTAAAAGGCCGGATATGTACTTTTATGTTTTACATGTCCTAGTAGTGAAAAACTCTCACATTTGTTTTCACTACTGCAAGGCCTATCTCTCCCATAGGATAACATTGGAATTACTTTATTACATTTTCTAAGTGTAATTTACAATTGGGAAGAGATAAACCCTTCAAGACTGGTGTCTCTGGAATCACAATTTAAAATCCAAACCTATACTGAAGTCGGATGTTAAATTGCAATTCTGAAAATACCACTTTTGGAAAGTTGGCATTTTCTTGCTTTAGCCGTTTGGTGCCTGTAGCCTGTCTCTGATCACATGACTAGGTATAGTTGGCAGCTGGGCTTTGTGTATTTCTCCTAGACAGCCACACACAATGGGAGCTTGGTTATGTCTCAATGGGCCATCTCTGGTAGGATTGGAGAGAGGAGCTGGGCACAGCCTCACTTACACCTGAATAGGCTGTGTCCTGTCCACACACAAAGAGCTGCATACCCCCGTAGTTAGTCCGTAGCCAATGTAGGAAGGGAGGACATCTATGCACTCCCCCACTTTATAGGCACCACTGGGTACACTTCTGGATCTGTAGATACTCTACCAAGAAGGACTGCTGTGCTGTGTCATTCACACTCTCTGCCAAGAAGGACTGCTGTGCTGAGTCATTCACACTCTGCTGGACTGCCCTCTGCTGGACTCCTGCTTTGCAGTGCTGATCTGCTGGCTGCTGTCCTCTTGCATGGGTGAGAAGGACTGGACCTGCATCTCTTGACCCCAGAACTCAGAGTGGCTCAAGGGCTAGTTGGCTGGTATCCTTTCCGAAGCCTCAGGGACATAACAGGCTTCCAACCCCTGCACCTGGACTCTGCCCTCTGTGAGTCTGCCCTGCCAAGTGGTGCCCCCCTAGTCCTGGACCCTTAAAAGTGGGATTAAGGTGCTTGCCAGCAGAACCGACACATTATCTCTGCTAAGCGATGCATCCCAGAGCAGAACCAATGCATCTCCTCGGCTGAGCAGCGCATCACCAAGCAGAACGGACGCATTGCCACTGCTGCGTGGATTGGGCCTGTCGCAAAAGACTTGCATCGCCACCGCCTCCCACATCTTGGGACTGATACATCGCCTTTGGAACAGCTGCTCTGCAACGCTTTTACCAGTGCATGCTCCTCGCATCCCTCATCAACAGTAGCCCCAACTACGAAACTCTGCATCACAGCTTCACCGCTCATCAGAACTGACTCAATAACTCGGATGTGCCTCGCATCCTTGACACCAGACTTCGCATGACAAGTCCTGTCCACAGGATCCCTGACAGTGAAGCATCAGGACCTCGCACCGCAGCCTCTCAGTATCTCGAAACCGACACATTGCCTCGGCTGCACGACGCATCTTCGACGTGGATCCATACATTGTTCCGCAACCAGGATTTAAGGTACTCTGTTTAACGGGCCTAACAGGGCCTCTGTAGCTAGCCCACGCTCCATCGTGGTTTGCCTGAACTTTGTCCCGGTCCGGCGTGACCAGATATCCCCAATAGCGCTTTTTCCTGTTGACGCTGTTTTTCACCATAAACTTTACAAATCAATATCTCTGGTTCTACTAACCAGATTTGTGTTATTTTGGTCTTGTTTTATTTATTAAAGTCAGCTCCATATGTCTAACATGTTTTACTGTTTGAAGTGTTGCACAAATACTCTACACACTGCCTCTAAGTTAAGCCTAACTGCTTTGTGCCTAGCTACCAGAGGGTGAGCACAGGTTAATATAGGGTTTGCTTGACTCTTACCCCGACTAGGATTGTGGTTTCTGCTTGTCCAGGGCTTACACCCCAGTCATTCAACAACCCAATTTCTAACAGTATCATATTGTGTGACATTGGTATAGTGCTTAGTATTGCGTTGTGTGTTGGGTACTTTCCATTATATTTTATCCTATTTATGCTGTAAATATATTTAACATGTGAGTTACAAAGAATGTTGTGTACACACGACCCTTGGCTGAACATTTATACTTTGTTGTTGTTAGAAATTGTGTTTTTGTTTGAGCGAGTGAAAATCCTTCTCAAGCAAGAACGGCATTCCTAGTCAGGGCGAACCACAAAGTCACTAAATTAATCTGTGCATAACCCTCTTGTAGCTTGGCACAAAAGCAGTGAGGATTAACTTAGAGTCAATGTGTAGAGTATTTATGCAGCACTTAGAGAGTAATAAAGTGAAAATACAACATAAGAAAAATCCACACACCAATTTAGAAAAATAAAGTAAAATTTAATAAAATATTTGGCACAAAAATGACAAAAATTCAATCAGTGGAACCGGAATTATGAATTTTTTTATTTCTTTAGTAAAAACATGGCATGGCAGCAATCGTCTTGGCCCCACCTGGCATACGGGGTCGCGGACTACCAAACTGCACATGGGCAATAACCCGATCAGTGCAGCAACGTTCAAGGCTCACTTCACGGCAGCAATCCTCTGGCATACGGGGGTCGCCGACTTTTCCCTGCACACTGGCAACAACTCATTCGGTGCAGCAGCCGTCTCCTTACACCTCGCTACATGGATCCAATTGCTATGGTCCCCCTCTGGACCTTGCTCCCTACAAATGTTCTCCTCTTCCTCACAGGGCACACTAATCTTGGCAATCGGGCAGGCACTGGTGCTCCAGGCTCCAGGGGCAGGTGGTCTGAGATTCCCTGGATGATGTCCCCTCACCCAGCTAGGAGACTGGCAACCCTTGGCCCCCATTCCTGGTCACAGGCAGAAGTATTGCTGAGCTTCTCCTCCTTACACAGCCCGACTGGCTGTTTGATAGTTGACAATTTTGGGGGCCTTGAGCTCCTCTTCTTTTTCAGACACCAAATGTGATTTAGAGTCTGAGTCTTCGAAGTTTATACCGGGAGTCTGCTTCCTTTTGAGGTGGCCTTTCCTCTGCCCTTCCTTTAGAAAGCAGTGTGTCACAGCAGGAGTGAATCCAAACCTAATAGCCCCACAACACAGGCCAATGGAGTTACTAGGGTTTCAAACCTGAACGTCAACCACTGTGATTTGTGTATCAAAGGGTTCCTCCGGGTCCTAAGATCTTCTCTTTATGATTCTCTTATTAGCCCCATCGTCCTCCTCAGGTGTGCTCACACCCCTTCCCAGGGACCTCTCTCTGAATCACTGAGCACCCTTTGAAGTGTACTTAAGAGTCTGGCTCTCCATTCCTCCAGTGTGTCCCACCCAGCTCACAGGAATGTAGCAATCTACAAATCTGTCTGGGGGGATTCTGCTACCTCCTCATGTTCCTCCAGTTAGCCCTGGATCTCCCAAAATGGAACCCAGAGTCTTCAATGTATTGTACCATTCGGCAGGTACACATACACCCAGCGCATGCACATAGCATTCACACACTGCACAGCACTACATCCTTCACATATTGTACATCCGCAGTCACACATACACCCAGCACATGCATATGTGCACTGCACAGCCCTCCACCATCCGTGTAGTGCACCATTCACAGGCAAACATACACTCAGCACATGTATAACATACACACACACTGAGCAGAACTACACATCAACACAATGAAGGCCAAATGTGAGTTAAGCACAAATTAACAGAACTTTAAATAAGTGAGCCTGTTGGCCTCACTCCAGTGACACAGGTAAAAGGACCTGTTCACTCCAACTAATCACTACACAGTATGCTGTCACCACCGCTCTTGTGCTGCCTCACCCCTGGCAAAGGGGTGAGGCACCACTGTGAGGGTAGTGCTTTGGGCACCCCTTCCGGTCCAAAGAGTCCAGAATCCATGAGACAGGCTTATGTCATGGCGCATATGTATGATCCATGTTCGCCCTTGACAACAAAATCAGCATCAGGGATCCAGACATCATTTCAAGTTGGAGCACTTAGGGCAGGGTGCGCGCCCATCACCATGTGAGGGACTTTTCCGTCCCAAAAGCCAACATACCACATCCATATATCAGTGGCGTAACGAAACTTGAGGGGGCCCCCCTGCAATGCACGTGGAGGGGCCCCCTCCAGGCTCAATCAGGAGCTCCCAGGCCAGAGCACTGTGCCGAGGGGGCCCCTGGAGCTTGGGGGCCCCCCAAAATGCGGGGGCTGCGGGGGCCTGTGTTACGCCCCTGCCATATATTATTACCATCTACACACCCTAAAGTTTCTATCTCTGGGTGCCAGGTCGCCCTCACTCCAATTGGCTGGCTTGGAGATCATGCTGAACATGACATTTTTCAATGTTTAAGCATGTGTTCCCCAAAACATGGTAACTCCATCCAGTCTCCCTTGCACAGAAACATATCCCTGCCAAGGCCTGACCCACAATTTTGTTTCTCTGTATCTCTTCACTATGGGGTTGCCAGACATGTATGGATTTTCTGTGGGTTCGGGGTACCCACAGACAATAAACTTGGTAGAGTGTATTTGGGAAATTTGGAAAACAACTGAATGCAAACTGCCAATATGGACTGCCTGGTTTTTGGTTGCAGGCATCACTCTTGGGATGTATGGAACCCTATCACAACCTTATATTTTCAACAACTACACATCATAAGGTTTTTAGCGCTGGGTGCCAAAATCGCCCTTGCCATGATTGGCTGGTCAGGACAACGCACTGAGAAAGGCGTTTGTCAGATTGGCAAAAAATTTTACCAAAACATGGTAATTTTCTTCAGTCTTTCTCACACTTGACCAAATCTCCTCCATGGCTTGACACAAATTTAGATTCCTCTATATCTTTTTAATGCAGGGTTATCAGACAAGTGTGGGTTTTCTTTTGCATCGAGCAGGAATCCGCACACAAGACACCAATTATTGTTTTTGAAAGGGTAGGGATTCTATGAGGGTGACTGTGGTATATAGGGCCAGTGATGCTCGGCCCCCAGGGAAACCTACTAGCCCCAGAACTTTCTGAAAACTAGAAACAGGGGGAGATCCACTGTGTATGACTTATAAGAATACCAACATGCTTATTACCAAGAATCCCCTGCAAATGTCAAAATATGGTAACAAAATCACATTTTTATCTGTGACAGAAAACTCCAGAACAATGGACAAATGGCAAATGTCCACATGTGTGGGTGGGTCTGTTACATGGCTAGAAATAGGCCAAAATTGTAACCATGTGAAAACCACCTTGGCACTGGATTAACTTAACATTGTCACATATTTGGCCTGTCCCTGTAACTTATGATAGGCCCACCTCTATATGTGAGGTGCTCTTTTTATTGGTAGAATTATAGGAACACAGGGCGTTTGCTGTTCTCCACAAATTCCTTAAAGTTCTGACACAAAAATGTTTTAAAAAAATTGTTAACCAATGTTGACCCGTGGAGAGAATTCTGAGTAAAAAATTGTGAGTGCATCCAAGCAAGCCATACCACCCAGGTCTGGTGTTCAGAAATGTTTGGGGTTGGTAGATTTTCTTGGAGTTGAACAACCCCAGGCTCAGATGTGTTTATGTGCCCTTGCAAGTATCCAGATGCTGTTTGTAATTTTTTTAGCCTAAGTAAAATTTCTAACAGTGTCCAGCTCTTCGCTGGGCCACATACGTGTGCTTCTGTGCCCAAGCAAGTAGCTATGTGTTGCTTAGAATTTTTTATTCTGGAAAAAAAATAGAGTCTGGCACTTCAGAGGGGCACATGCATGTGTTTAGATGACCCAGCAAGGAGTCATGCTGTCTGAATTTTTTTCATAGGCTAAGAAAAAATCCAAACAGCATCTGGCTCCTTTCTGGGGCATATGTCTGTGCCTAGCAAGAAGCCAGACACATGTTGGTTGGATTTTTTCTTAATTTTGTTTACCTTTTCTAATAGGCTAAGATCCTTGCTGGGACACAGAACGTTGTGCCTATGCACCAGAAATAAGCCAGATACTGTAGATTTTCTCTTAGGGTAAGAAAAAATCCAAACTGTATCTCTTTGCTGAGGCATAAACGCACAGCTCCTCCATTTCACACTGTGTCTTTTCTAGCGAAAGAAACATTGTGAAATGAATAAGCTGTGTGAAACTGATTTAGGAAATGGGGATTAGAACGGGAGGGACTAGGAACAATACTAGTCTCTCCCTTTCCAATAACCATCTCTTAGTTCACTTCTCCTTTCGGTAGGGTGGGGGAGGTAAAGTGAGGGAGGGTGGGTGGTCGGAGGTGCACTGCTTCACCCTCCCTCTCTTCCACCTCTCCACCCCCGACCAGCAGAAAAAAATGGATTCATCTGGTGGTGAGTCTAGGGAGGATCTGAGCTAGTAATAGCTAGGGGTGGGCGGACCTCGTGAAGTTTAACTCCACAGAATTCCACAGAGGTACATAGAAACTCCACGAGATTCCGCTGAGTTCCACGAGTGGGCGGAATTTGGTACGTTGTGCTGCTCGCGCTTATTTTTAGCACAGGGAGCTTGTTCCACACTGTAAAATCAGTGCGAAAGGCATGTGTGGCTTGCCAGAGGGCTCTGCATCTTTCTGCTGCTCAAGTAGATTTTCTACTCGAGTGGCAGCTTTCTCAACACAACGGTCACGACCGCCCGCATTAAGAAAATCTCACCTGGTGGCGTTCTAGCACCCGAAAATCACACTAGGGGAGGCAAATTCTCAATCGCGCTCGCCAGCTTAACTGTGGCAAGCCGCGTGTGAGAAAAAACTCCATCACACAGCAGTTGGCAAAGTTTTCCTGGAACTCCATGTTACAAGTGTAACGTGGAGTGGGCAAAACTCTGGGAACTCAACTGGAGGAGCAGAATTTACACCCACCCCTAGTAATTGCTTCAATTAAACCTTCTCTACCCCCACCAGCTTGATTTCTGGATGGCCGGGGAGGGCTAGGGAATGCGTCCTATATATGCCACGTCTCTAGGGACCTCACATGTATATTAATTAGACACCACAGAAAATGAACATCAGGCCACATCATTCAGGAGTTTGTCAGTGACCAGAAGTAATTGGGCACCAGGAAACTCCTTGCCAGTAACCGCAGCAACAGCAGGAATTTGTCCTCCATTGGGGGAAAATAACGCAAGATTTCTGATGACAGAGCATTAATGGACTCTTCTATCAAAAACCCAGGACCCAGAGACCAGGATGCCTTCAGACCACTAGGTGAAAGTGACACTCACCCCACCCTACTTAGGGCAGGGCAACTGCGACTGGATTTCCCTGCCTGTGCCTGCCATGAGAGTTGGGCATCTATTCAAAGATCAAATAACCCCCAAAAGCATGGCATAACCTCATTGCGCACATTATGCTGACAAGCCCAGAACAAAGGGCATGTCAAGGTGAGGGAAAAGGAAAAACATGTAACATTTTTGTCCTAGTCTGCATTAAAATCTACACAGTGCCTGGCACTGGTTTTGGTCAATGTTCACAGTAGTCCGTTCCTGGGTGCATTTTTACTTAAAGTATATTCCCTAGTATAAAGCATATTGGAGCTGAAGTAAAAATTCACAGGTGCGGCTCCTCCGTTAAGGCGGAGGAGCATCGCCCTACTACAAAAAATGGCCTCAGGGATAGAAAAATAAAATGGCAGGGCACTTAGGTTTAAAGTGTGAATGTCTTTTTGGTCTGCCATCTTGCAATGGCCAGCCAGACATGAGCAGTTTGAACCTCTCTAATTCAACTGTCTTAGACAGCTGGGTTAGAGACAGTATAGGGCTCCAGTGCCCTTGGAGCGGCGAGAGAGGCGCTCCCTCTAATCCTGGGGCTGCTTTCATACTGCGCGAAAGCAGCGCCAGGATTGGTTACTGCAGCTTCCTGGTCCTGCCTTGGAGCCTGCCTGCCTGGAGAACAGAAGACCCGAGCGAGGAGGACGTGGTGCCAGGATTAAAGGTAAGAGCAATTTTTTATCATTATTTTTTTAAAATTTTCTTTTTTCCCTCCCGCCACACCACGCTCCTTACATGCCAGCTGCCACTGAAATGCAAGCCTCAGTTCTCAGTCCAATAGCAAGCATACATGTAAGTAAAAATCATGGGTATTAACAAAAGGCAGGGCAGATCCCTCAGATGTAGTTATATGCACTAGCACTTTGAGACCTGGGGACTTTATAATAATGCGAATTTTAGATTATTATTTGATATTCTTCACCTGTATTAGGTGATTGAGAAAATTTCGTCGTATTTAGTCAGAAGATGTGTAGGCAGGTTTTCCTTAGAAGAGGCCAAAGGATTAATAGAAAACGTTAATGATGTTTGACAAGTAGTCACTACTTTTTATGAATACATATTTTTGCACCATTCATCAAGATATGGAGGGCCAATTTACTAAGATTTGGCGCACTGCAGTGCAGTAACTAATGCTGCTGCACTGTTACATCAAAGGGAGAGAGGAGAACAGCGCCATACTTACTATGCGACAGCGCTGTATCTTTCTCCCCAGTGCTCAATCACTTTTGGCTGCCTTGCACCACATACCCACTCTTGCATTATTGCGCGAGAGAGAGAGTGCGTGCGTGTGTGTGTAATGTGTAGTATAGGTTTTGTACTGAAAGAGTGCCTTTCCAGTAGAAAATACACAATGCATAGACATAGGTAAAAAGGGTCCTAGCTTTGGATGTGTGCTATATTTTGCAAACAGTGAACTTCTGACATAAGAAAACTTTTCTCACACATTGAGGCTACCATGAAAAGGCGTAATTATTTTAGGCCAATCTGTCTACCTTTTTTTTTTTTGGTGCATAAAGTAGCACAAAGCAGCGCGTAGCGCTATTTTGCATTACTTTAAAGCCGCTTTCCATCACAAAACAAGTTTTACTCCGGACAGTAAACACCAAAATCACTCTTTGCGCCAGTTTGCATCACTTTTGTGGCGCAAGCCCGGCGCAAAGTATTGGTAAGTTTGGCTGGAGGTTGGGGAGCATATTTATTGAAAGATGCTTTGAATATGCATTTTGAAAAGTAACCCAAGCAGCAGCTTACTGTTTTCAAGAGACGCACGGAGTACTAGCGAGTAATGGAGACTTTAAGGAGGACTCTGGTTTTAAGATAGCAATAGTTTAACCTGTAACACGTAAAAGGATATATATTTACTACATTACCCAAAGACAGCTTTGATGCACAGGTGCAGATTCGCAAAGATTTGGGCAAAAAAGAGTTTCAAACTAGTATTAATTACAACACTTTGCTAATTCACATTCTTGTATGTTCTGCTTGTGGGCTGTATGCATTACGCACGTGCGTAAATTATTATGCTAGGCACATTGACCGCTGAACATGTCCCTTCCCTATGCTGAGGCAAACATACATGTGCTATCACTGTGTACATGTGCACGTAATACCCTTACTACAGTTCTTCTTTCTTATCCATGCAAATCTCCATGGCACCGTTTTCTCGAATCCTGCATATTTACGCTCGAGTAAATTACTACCTTTTCGTCCATAGGTACCGGAAAGAGTTTGCTGAAACTGACAGATAAAGCTTCTTCAGAAATTGAACGCGTAGTTTTCTTGAGAAAAGTATTGGAGTGAAATACCTGCATCGCCGTTCACCTCAACACATATCGCGCATGCGCAAAAGACTACAGTGATTAGCTGTGGTAGGTCCGAGTGCGCAAGGGGGTGGAGCGGCGACAGTAACAGCGTAGCTCTACAGGGGACTTGTGGCTCCGAAGAGGTTCTGATCTTGCGGAACTGCTCTTAACTGCGACGGATTGTAGTGGCAGATGTACAGACTTGAACCGAACATATAACACAGCGGAGTTAGGGTTTTTTCAAGGCGCTATCTGTTGAAAGTTAGAGCTACGTGGCACGGTGATGTGATTCAATCAGACCAGAGACCAGATGTACATCTGTCAATGTAAAGACTCTTGAAGCATCTCCTGCCCCACCACAGCCGGACAGTCTCACGCGTGTACTTTATTGGCGAGAGAGACAGTATGAAGACGGATGGAAGGACGGACTATGAGCAAAATTTAACTGAACAATTCTGCAAAAAAAAGTGTATATATATATATATATATATATATATATATATATAAATACATACATACATATATATATATATATATATATATATATATATATATATATATATATATATATATATATATATATGTTTTTTTAAATAAAACTAGCTAAGGGACAGAGTTCTTTAAAAATTTCATAGCGAAAAGAACAAAAAAGAGGCTACACTTTTTTTCTAAATCTGCTTTTCTTATCGAGGGGTTACTTCCAAGCATGATATGTACCCACTCCTCTACTGAATACTATCTGTCACATATTTAACCCCTGTCTCCAATACACACACAAACCGTTTGCAATCCAAAATCTGGCAATGTGCTAAACAGTCAAATGACAAAGGGCGCCCTTTCTTAAATTCTTCCATATAAATGACGGGACAGCAGTAACAGGGCGCAAGTGAAGGGGAGAGCGTACTAAACACACAGCACCCTGGTGCGCAGGGGGTGGTCTAAACACACAGCACCCTGGTGCGCAGGGGGAGGTCTAAACACACAGCACCCTGGTGCGCAGGGGGTGGTCTAAACACACAGCACCCTGGTGCGCAGGGGGAGGTCTAAACACACAGCACCCAAACACACAGCACCCTGGAGCGCAGGGGGAGGTCTAAACACACAGCACCCTGGTGCGCAGGGGGAGGTCTAACCACGCAGCACCCTGGTGCCCAGGGGGGGTCTAAACACGCAGCACCCTGGTGCGCAGGGGGTGGTCTAAACACACAGCACCCAGGTACGCAGGGGATGGTCTAAACACACAGCACCCTGGTGCACAGGGGGTGGTCTAAACACACAGCACCCTGGTGCGCAGGCGGTAGTCTAAACACACAGCACACTTTTACGCAGGGGGAGGTCTAAACACACAGCACTCTGGTGCGCAAGGGGGGTCTAAACACGCAGCACCCTGGTGCGCAGGGGGAGTCTAAACCCGCAGCACCGTGGTGCGCAGGGGGTGGTCTAAACACACAGCACCGAGGTACGCAGGGGATGGTGTAAACACACAGCACCCAGATGCACAGGGAGTGGTCTAAACACTTAGCACCCAGGTGCGCAGGGGGTGGTCTAAACACAGAGCACCCTGGTGCGCAGAGGGAGGTCTAAACACACAGCACCTGTGCACCCTTTTACGCAGGGGGAAGTCTAAACACACAGCACCCTGGTGCGCAGGCGGTGATCTAAACACACAGCACTCTGGTGCGCAGGGGGTCGGCCAACGCCCCCTCCCCCGCCCCTGCGAACAGATGCCACTTTGTGGTGGTGCGGAGATCCCCTCACAGGGGAGAGACTTTCCCAACAAACACTGAAACGGGAGAGGTGGGGGGGGTTGAACTGAGGACGTGACGAGGTTAGTTTAATAATTAATTCAGGCGGACAAATAACTGGGCACAAACAGACACTGCTAAATATCGTGCAGTGGACGTTTGAGACTCTGTCTACAGGCAGAAATTCCATTTTATTTCAAATAAACAGCTGGCGAGACAAAACTACAGAAAGCAGCAAACTGCAGTAAAGGGCAGTTTTCAGAACCGGCTTTACGCCAGTATGAGGGAAAACGCGGCTATGTGTGAGTCTTTTGTATCCGGTGCACAAACTGCGCGCGCTCCATCAGAAACACAAACTGCGCGCGCTCCATCAGAAACACAAACTGCGCGCGCTCCATCAGAAACACACAGCCGTTAAACATCTATATTTTTGGCAGCTCAGCTGCGGGTCTGTGTCAGAGGGGCCGGATGACATAAAGTGACCGGAAGATGTCGAAGAGGTCGATCATGCTTATTTGTAAGCCTGCTATTTTTCACTATTTCGGTAATTGCCGAATGAAAATCCAATAAAAGAGTAAAATAACTACTATTATCTATAATGGCGCTAAACAGAATATCGGCGCACACCACACAGGCAGCTGTTTTTTTAATTTTTCTTTATTTTTTGTTTTTTTATTAGACAGGTTTAGAAAGCGGTCTTAATAAGTTGTCCCCTTACGATGGGCATTTTGAAGGGAGCCGCGTCCGCCTTTGTCCGGTTTTAGGCGGAGGGGGCTTCGAAGCAGACATTCCCAGTCAGGCGCTGGAAGCTCCTGTCTTTCTTTGAGAGCCGGCCGGGTGAACGGGACTCGCCGGCTGCGAGGGGTCAAGAGCGGCTCCTCAAATATTTTTCTTACAAAATGACGGATTTATTAGACAAATAAGTGGCCCGGCTGATGCAAAACCCCCAGTGATTGAATTTTGACGTTGAGTCAACAACAACTCCAAGTGCACGAGCGCTCCCAGATTTAGCGCGGATGGCGGAGATTACTGAGCAAATAGGAGGTGAAGAGCGCGGGGGGGAGGGGGCAGCCCCCTCCTTTCCTTCCTTCCCCTGCTCTGTTCCATGTGCCCCTCCCCCTCCTTATTAACAGGCCGCCTTCTAAGAACAGTTCAATGTGCCTCGAAATTAACCACCAGCGCACCCCAACGGCTCTATTAATTGGGCGTTGTTGTAGAACTCTAATATGTTGGCAGGTTTCAAAGTAATGGAGAAGATTGTAGGTAGGTTTGTAATACAAATAAAATTAGTAACGTTAATAACTTCAGTAATAATTATTAGTAAATATATATAGTATTAAAGAGCGATTAACAGTAACTCATCTTAATAGTATTACAATTTCGTATAAATATTTGTGCAATTAGTATTATTACTACAATGGATATTAATAGTAATAATAATGAGAACATTACCAGTATTAGTGATTCATGCTAGTTGTAGTAGTGGCAGTAGGTGAAGTAATACTAATACAATATTATTATTATTATTATTATTATTGTTATTGTTATTATTATTATTACTTTATCGACTTCAGAAAAGAGAAAGAGTGAACCGGAAGGAATCCAATCCTCTGCCCTGCAGGTGACACATAGGTATTTTAAATAGGACCACATTCACCCATTATTCCTTTATCTTCACTTTTTTTCTTTTGGGGCAGAAGTGACCGGAGGGTCAAGGAGTTATCGAGTGCAGAGCCTCTGCGTGAGTGAGAGTAGACGTTGCTCTGTGACGTCACAGCTCTCGCTCAGGATATTGCGTCACCATCGGCCCTTAGTTCAGAGGTACTGGGGAGGGGCTTGTGGTGTTCATTCAGTCAGGGAGCGTTGTGAAGTGCGATGAGCACGCCCCCTGCTGGAAGGACGTCTGTTGTGGCGCACATTGTGTTTAAAGTGGCGCTCTCTCTGGACAGCTTCTCGCCCCCTCACATGGAAGAAGTGGGTAAATACCCCATGCCCCAATCATAACTAGGGCTCCCGGTTTTATGGTATTTATTTTTTGACATTTCCGTCTGTATTTATCCATATTTATTTTTTGTTAATTTTATCTGTATTTATCCATATGTATTTTGGGTTTTGTGAAAAAATGAAGCTGAAACTGGTATATTTCCACATTTATTTAACCGATAAATATGCACTCATGCTTGAATGTCTGCCAGGTTTCAGTGCTGTGAACACCCGCAGAAGATAAATCAGTGCACTTATATGAAAATATGCAAATTTCTGTATCAATCTTGTGCATATCTACTGCTCTTAAAGCCTCTTTACTAAAAGTCCTTTCTTTTTTAACCCCTTACGTATCAATCCACACACCTATTGGCCTGGCAGTCATGTCAGAGAGCATTTAGAATCACTCAAAAAGCAACCCAATTTCCGTTTTTATCCACATTTAAAAATAAATACAGACAGGAAAATAAATGGGTTTCTGTCTGTATTTATCTGTAAAAATCAGTAAAAACGGAAAACAGGGAGCCTTAATCATAACCAACCCTCAAATTCAGAGACTCGAGCGGGCTCTCTGCTTGGTTGTGAGGTGAGGGCACATTTCTCTGCACCTGCAGGAAACCCTGAAATCTCGCCTTGGTGCTCAGGAAGGGACTGAGGAAACACTCCCTAGGCTAGTGGCGGGGAAGGGAAGAAACCCGTGCCGCTGAGGCGCCCTCCTCAGTTGGTGGCGAAGAGAGGAGGGAAGCTGACCTCGGTGCTGAGGTACACAGGGCTGCAGACAGTGCTGGCACAGGCCGTGGAAACGCCGCACTAGCCCTGTTCGTGGACTGGGGGTAGCACAGCTGTTCATTGTGAGGGGGTGGCACACATGTCAGAGGTGGAGAAGGCAAAGGACTGGGTAAACACTCCTCTAGGGCTGGTAGAGGGTAGAGAGGGTAGGGACGCTGGCCATATTTTTGTATTGTATTGTAATTCCATTTATATAGCGCTTACTACCCCTGACGAGAGTTTGAAGCGCTTTTTTGGCGAGTAGCACGCTACTCCGGAGCCCAAAAATATTAGTGGTGAATTAGTATAGTGAAATATGAGATTCATTTGAGCAGTGGATATGTTAGTCTGTTATTTGGATTTAGAAGGACAGTGGAAGGATAGAAGGGGAAAGGTTTGCATTTGTATAACGCTTGCTACCCCTGATGAGGTGTTGAAGCGCTTTTAGGTGAGTAGCACGCTATTCCGGAACCAGAAAAGGATTAGTTGTGAATTAGTCTAGGGAAATATGAAATTAATTTGAGCGGTGGACATGTTTGTCTCTTATTTGGATTGAAAAGGATAGTGGAGGGATGGAGGAGGGAAGGGCTTGCAGTATTATAGCGCTTGCTCCCCTGATGAGGTGTTGTAGCACTTTTCGGTGAGTAGCAGGCTACGCTGGAACCCAAAAAGGATTAGTTGGTAATTAGTGTAGGGAATATGAAATTAATTTGATTTCAGCGGTGGACATGTTAGCTTGTTATTTGGATTGTAAAAGGAATAGTAGAGGGATAGAAGAAGGAAGGGTCTAGAAAGGTTTTTGTTTTTGGAGTTCATAGCAGTAGGAGGGGCTTTGGGGTGAGTAAAGGGGAGGTCGAGGGGGAAGAGTCAGAGGGAAGGGTTTAGAAAGGCTTGTTTGGGAGATCTGAATAGTAAAAGAGGTATGAGATGATTCAAGGATGAGTAGAGGAGGGAAGAGTCTAGAAAGGGTTATTTTGGGGATCATAGTAGTTGTATGGGGTTTGGGATGAATGGGAGAGTGGAGGTAGAGGATATGTTGAGAGAGGTGTCGGGTGAGAAAAAGGGTAGTGCATTGGAGAGGTAGTGGAATGAGGTTTGAGATGAGTCATAGTGGAGGTAGAGGATATATTGTGAGAGACATACAGTGAGATATAGGGTAGTGCATTGGATATGCTGAATTAGAAGCAAAGTAATAAATATAAAGATACATAAGTACATGGAAGGTATCTCATAAGTACAAGGAAGGTATATCTGCATAAGGAAGGTAATATATGTAGGTTAAAGTTGCATTTAATAAACTCAGATTACAAGTGTTGCTGTACTTTAAATAAAAAATTTTTATATCAATAGTGAAGCAATTGTAGATAGATAGTTATGATAAAATATTTACTTATTTATGCAGTCACTTATATTATACAATTTACAAATAGAACAATGTAACTATAAGTAATATGTACATTTGTTAAGCAGAACTATTTTATATATATATATATATATATATATATATATATATATATATATATATATATATATATATGTGTGTGTGTATGTGTGTCTCATGTCCGCACCCGATGGTGGTATAAAATAAAAAGGATTTTTGGACCTGAGCTTTGCTGCTGTTTCCTTGCCCCATCTTGTATGCTGGCTGGTTGACTGCGGAGGTTTTGGAGGTGTACACGGAGATAGATAGATATATATAACTGAAGCATAGATATGAAGCACAGAAATTCTGCTTAATTAACCCACTTCTAAGGGGTCATGCATTTTCATGTTAACGGATGCAGCATTAGTAGGAACCAGGATTATCCATGCACTTTGAAACTAAACAAGGACATGCAATAACTACTATTGATTGAATTAATTAAATGTTTTTGGGGAATAGATACTTGTACTCAGGTTTGGTGCGTTTCTTGACTGCCTCCTATTTGCCCACTGCTCTGCCACAATTCAACTGCCAACTTTCTCTCACAAAAAAGTGAATGTGCTGTATCAAGGTCGACCCTGCACTCTTTTCAATGCTTCTAGCTTCTCTTCAGTGACATTCATTGGCAGATAGAGTATGAATTTCAAGTCACACACCAACAACACAAATAGTTGCATAAGTATACTGTTCACAGAACCAATACAGCAATATGTGTTTCTGTCTTACAAATATAGATGGTTGAATGAATCTTAGGTGACTGAAACTGAACAAGGCAGTGGTTGTTGTGCCTGGCTCACACATTAATCTAATAAACCTGAATTTGAAGGCTACCGGTGTTGCGGACAAAATTACTGCAAAGAAAAAGCAGATGCATAGAGCTCTTTTGAAGGGCTCACCTTGATGGTCATCAGTGCCTCTTGGGGTGTTCCTTCACTGTAGTGAACTACATAGATCTTCAGATACCCAGGAACCCAGAAAGCCAAGACACAGAGGCACAGATCAGTGGAGCGGATATAGCCAAGGCTTAGAGGTGAAGGACTTGGCGGGAGCAGACGCCGTTGGCTTTTGCATCTCTTTGTCATCCCAACATTCTGTGGCGGGACTCCTAATTTACAGGCCATCGGGGTCGGCTAGTTCCTTTCTGAAGTCTCAAGATAAAGCTATCACTCACTTAGCACTGAGGTATTCGCATTTTATGCTTTTAGGGGATTTTAATTTGCATTTAGATAATTGGACTTACACAGAGGCCATTGAATTTAAAGAAATGATGGATTCTCTTGGATTAAAACTTTTTGTCGGTACACCGTCACATCAGGGTGGACACATACTAGTATGCTCTAATATGGACCTACTAATGGAAGACCTATTACCCCTGTTTCGGTCAGATCATTTTTTTATTAGATTTACCTGGCAACTTTCAGAAAAACTAGATCCAGCTTTGGTGAGGACAACCTGTAAGGGAAAGGCTTTGAATACAATAAATGCGGGGGAGTTTTTGAGGACCCTTGAACCGCACGTCCCAATCTTGACCGGCGAACTGGAGGATGATGTCTCAAAGTGGGATAGTTGGATTAGAAAGGCTACGGAGGAGGTGGCACCGGCTATCCCGAGTAAAGCAAGCAGAAGAAAGCCCTCTAGCCTGTGGTTTATGGATAAGAAAGTAGAAAAAAAACATTGCAAGACACTGGAACGAAAGTGGAGGAAGGAATATAATGTGATGGATAAGGAGGCCTATAAAGAGGCATTAAAAAAATATCAACTTTTAATAAATAAAGCTAAACAAGTTCACGATGAAGAAAGGATTGAAACGGCAGGAAACAGACAGAGATTTTCTCGATTGTGAAGAGCTTTATGGCCCCTTCAGCATGTGTAAGCTCCCATCCAGCTTCTGTACAATGGGCAGAACAGCTTTCACGTTGCTTTTAAACTAAGATCGCAAGTATTCAAGCCAGCTTGTCAGAGAGTTTAAGACCAGAGGTAGACTCTGGGTTAAGACACCAAGCCAATCTGATGTCTCCATCTAAGGCAAAGCTGGGTTCTTTTGAGCCTATCTCTCTGGAGTGCTCCCTGCGGGCTCTGAAGACCATTAAATCTAGGTCACCTGTTGATCCTTGTCCTCCTAAATTATTGGTAGCAGTGGCCGTTATTATCAATCCGGCGCTCAATTCAATTTTAAATACTTCAATAAGGACGGCCACAATTCCAAGTCGGTGGAAGCAGGCAAAGATTCTCCCACTGCTAAAAAAGCCTGGAGCTGATCCGGCTCGCACCACCAACTATAATTCTGGAGAAAATGGTGAATAAGCAGCTGTCTTGCATTGTGGAAGCAAATAATTTACTTCATCCCAGTCAGTCAGGCTTTAGAGCTACACACAGAATGGAGACTGCTCTGATTGAAATGTCAGAACATATTAGAGGAACTTTGGATGCAGGAGGAACAGCTGTACTGATTATGTTGGATTTATCAGCAGCATTCGATCTGGTCCCCTATTCAATGTTGTTGGACTGTCTCTGGGCTATTGGAGTAACAGGACAGGCACTAGACTGGCTAACGTCTTTCCTAGCTAAGAGGAGCCAGCAAGTTTGGATACCTCCTCACACTGCCACCCCTCAGGACATGCTGGTGGGAGTCCCTCAGGGGTCTGCTCTGAGTCCGACCCTTTTCAATATATACCTTACCCCTCTGGCACAACTTGCACAAGCGCTGGGAGCTAAAGTGATCTCCTATGCAGATGATACACAACTACTCTTTACTTGGGACATAGATACTGAGCTAGAGGGTGGCCAAATTAAAATCTAACTGACGGCCGTTTTCCAGTGGCTAGCAGCTGCTCAACTTAAATGTAATAAAGGGAAAACTGAAATTCTCTTCTTTGGTTAAGACTCCATTGGGTCTTTGGCAAACCTTTTGGCCAGATGATGCATCCCCCCGTATTAAATTTGATGACAGATTGTCTTGCTGCAGATATCCTCCTCGCTCTGCTTCAGTGTTGTTTGTGAGCTTGGCTGGAGTGGTAGCTTAGCCTGTATGCACTAGGTCCTTCATTAGTGTTTATACCTTTATTGCCTCGCACCAGCGTCTCGTGTACTGTTATGTAATGTTTTGTTTTGTAATGTGTTCTGTTTCTCGAAGCTCACGCACTGCATTCCTTTTCCATGGCATCCAACCCTCGATTTAGTAGTTACGGTTTAGATGCTCAGGAGGCTAGATCTGCGGGACGTGGGCTCCTGTATTTATACAATAAACGTACATTTTTCATGAACGCATACTGCTTTCCTGGTGGATCTTTGTACTCAACATATTTGGTGACTACTGATGAACTAGCAGGAGCGCGTCATCTTAATTGTCCCACATTTCTGCTGTTCTTGTCTTGCTTCTCCACTGCTTTGCACATCACCTCAGTGACGGACCCAGACAGACATTCGTTAAGAAGAGTGTTTTCAGCCGCAGTGAGTTTGTGGATCTTTTTGGGCACTTTTCTGCCTGTGTGTTTCTTTGTTTAGAATGCGGCACATGCGCATCTCTCCCTCTCCTCACCCAGCACCCGGCGCACATAACGCGGTGCATGCGCACCTCTCGCTCTTCACCCGACACCAGAAGGAAGTTTTAATGTGCTCAGACGTGCCGCGTCACTTCAAAATAGCGGCTATCTTGGTTTGTGCAATATTATTGAGTTCTCCATTTGTTTATTTCTCTGTCAGTTGTTTCTGGCATCACGACTGACTCAACAGACTTTCTGCATTTACCTCACATTTATACTTCTATACTTGGAGCAAACCATCTTTAAAGGTACTTGCTTTATCTCTTTTGAATCACATTATGTTTGGTATTCAGCAATTTGTTCAGATCCAGCCATTTCTTCAAAATCCAGGTAAACCACCTTAGTTATGGGAAAAATGGTTTAACTGTTTTGAAAATTATTTGGTCGCTATTGATGCGGAAAAGTTCACACCAAGCAAAAAAGCTATTCTTTATAGTAATTTGGGTGTGGAAGGTCACCAGATCTTTGACAATCTACCTGCTTGAATTCCATCTGAAGACTGTGATGATTGGAATGAATTTATGTAGGCCATTACTAGGTTAAAAAACAAATTTATTGAACAACCTAGTGTCCTATTAGAAAGATTACGTTTTAACAAAAGGAAACAGTCTCAGAAAGAGTACATTGAGGAGTATGTTTCCACACTCAGACTTCACGCTGCAAAATACAAGTTTGGAACCACTTTGGACACTGCTATAAGGGATCAATTTGTTTTTGGATGCAACTCTAGAAAAATACAGGAACGTTTACTTTCCTTTCATGATTCCACCTTGGTGGAAGTGATGGATATGGCTAAAGCTATAGAATGTTCCATTATTTTGACATCCACAACTTGTGAACACTCTTCAAGTTTCAGATTCTATTAATGATTTGTCTTACAGAGGTAAAAACAACAGATTTCTACAGAAAAAGAGCAGGACATATTGTTACATATGTCATTCTAATTCCCATCTTGGCAACCATGCTTCCTATCCAGCTGTTGGGAAAAGGTGCACTAAATGTCACAAAATGGGACATTTTCAAAGTGTCTGCAAGAGTGCAGGGGATTCTTCTCGGATTGGTTCTGTTAATATAGCCTCTGTTACAGAGGACTGTTCACTGGTCTTGTCTAGAGTGGTTCTTACACTTGATGTGGACACTGTGGATATGATGCCCGTGAAGGGTCCATTTTGTGATGTACTCATTGATGAAATGAAGCTTGTTATGATGGCTGATTCAGGAGCTCCCATCACGATTGTTTCTGATACATTGTATGATCAAATTTGGGCTAGAACTAGACCGTTGCACACTCCTGATGTATTCCCAAAAACGTATGGTGAGCAGGATATAGATATTGTTGGTTTCTTTGTGGATAATCTGAAATACTTAGGCAAGGAGACATATACAAAAATATATGTAGCAAAAAAAGGGAAATGCATTGTAGGTTGGCAAGACCTAGCAAGGTTAGGTCTTATACTTGTTCCTGGCTCACATAATTCAGTCAGGGTGAATGATGTGCAGATAACATCAATCGACAACTGTGATGATGGTATATTATCTGGTGTAATGCATACTTTTCCAAAGGTCTTCACCAACAAAATTGGTACCATCCATAAATTTGAACAGAGAATTAAACTGCCATTCCTATTTCGCACAAGGTTAGATCTGCACCTTTGCCGGTCAGGTCTGAACTCAAAACTTTACTTGAGAAAATAGTTAAAGAAGAGGTAATTGCACAAACAGATTCTTCAGATTGGGTAAGTCCCTTGGTTATAGCATGCAAAAAAGATGGGGACATTAGGCTCTGTGCAGACTTGCGCACCCTAAACAAAAATTTGGTGGTTGATTGCCAACCATTGCCCAAGATAAATGTTTTAATGTCAAATATAAGTGGAGCTAAGTTTTTCTCTCTGTTAGAACTTCATTCCGCATATCATCAAATCCCACTCACTGCAGATTCTCAAGACCTTACAACCTTTGTCACTCCGTTTGGAGTTTATAAATTCCTATGATTACCTTTTGGTCTTGAGTCTGCACGGAGCGAGCGTGTTTCAGAAATTGATGGACACCATTTTAGCTGACATACCAGGTACACAACCTTACCAAGATGACGTTTTAATCTTTTCAAATATGATTACTAATCATAAACACAAATTGCATAAAGTGCTTGAGGTATTTAAGGAAAAGTGCCATCTACCAAAAGAGGAGTTTAACTATTTACGTCATCATATATCCGGTTGTGGTATACATCCTAAATTTTCTTTGGTACAGGCCATACATGATAAGGACACAATCTTTCCTTGGCATGAGTGAATATTATTCTAAGTTTATTCAAGGATATGCCATGATTGTACAACTGCTTAGAAAATTGTTACAAAAAAGGTACAATTTGTCTGGGATGATGCAGCTGAACAAGTCTGTAATCACGAATGCATCAGCTTTATTGCATTTAAATCTGATTGCAAAAGTATTCTAACTGTTGATGCAAGTCAAATTGGAATAGCTGCTGTCTTGGCTCAATTTTTTTAACACGCTGTGGCTTTCGCCTACCGCTCGTTGAAAACATCTGAATCACATTACAGCACAATTGAGAGGGAGGCGTTGGCTTGCTCTTGGGCCATTGAAAAGTTTAAAACATTTCTGTGCAGTATGAGTTTTAGTCTTTTCACAGACCATAAGCCCCAAATTCACTTACTCAATGGTAATAGCTCAGGAATAGACTCAGCAAGATTAGTCAGACTACTCTCACGATTGCAGGAGTACCATTTTTAAATTGACTACATTCCTGGGGGCAAAAACTCTAGGGCAGATTTTTTATCCTGAATGCTTCTCCAGAATATTGACTCTACAGAGGAACATGAGGATGTTGAGTCTGTGGTTTCTACTTTGGAAGATATTTTAAGTACCTCTGATCTGGTTTCACATGAAGAATGGTTGTCTGCTGTTAAAGATGATAACGTTTTATCATTAGTAATGGAACTTGTAAAAACAAAAAGGTGGCCAAAGGACAGATTCTTAGATGCCCCACTCAGACCTTTCTCGCATATTGCGAGTGAGCTTTCAATTGTTGATGGAATTCTCTTACGCAACATTTTCTTAGTTCCCCCAACTGCAGTTAGACCCAACCTCTTTCAAGCTGCTCACCAGGGTCATCTAGGGGTGGAAGCCACTTGCAAAAATCTAAAAACAATATTTTTGGTGGCCTGTTTTGGATTCTTAGGTGGCTGATTGGATCTCTTCTTGCAACACTTGTTTACTCTAAGATAAACACTGGCTCACTCATCAAACTCCCTTACACACGGTTCCCTTTCCTGTGGAACCCTGGTCAGAGGTTGCATTAGAGATTAGACTTTAAAAGACCTTTAGATTTACACCCTCAGACAATACATTTTGATTGGTTCTAGTAGATTACTTTTCTAAATGGGTCTTCTTTGATTTTGTCCCAGCTGCAAGTACTTCATTTGTTATAAAAGTTTTGAACAAGACTTTTCAAAATGAAGGTCCACTGAGGATTTGATTACTGACAATGGGACTTACTTTGTCTCTTCTCAGGTGAAAGAATTTGTTCATAATCACCACATCATTCACTTGAGGGTGGCATTGTACTCACCAACCTCGAACGGTCTAGTGGAAAGAATGAACAGATTCCTAAAAGAAGGGATACAATCTGCCTTGGCCAGCAGGGCTCGGGGGGAGGATTTTTTTAGGAAAAAAATATGGGCATACCACCTCACCCCACATTCTACGACTGGCGTCTCTCCGTTTTGCCTGCTAAAAAAAAGGAAACCTAGATCTGAATTTTGTCCAGATTGGGTAACGGACATTCTACCTAAAGAAAAGATTTGTCAGTGTGGTATAGCGAAAATGGTAAACGAAAGGGTTGATGCGGTTCAGATGAAGCATAAAATGTATTACAACAGTACACATGTAAACAGCATTGGTTTCAACGTGATCCCTTTCAAATTTCTAACGTTCCAAGTGGTTCTGTTTTATTATGTGGTAAGGGTTGGTGGAGTAAGAGGGATCTTGTCAGTTTGACTCCTGAACAAGCTCATAAAATGTGTGAGCACAAAGGTCAGGACAACGAGGTTTATCTTGGATGGTAATAACCATTTCTCTGAGGTATCTCAACCTGCTCCTTTAGTTCAGAATTCAGAATCAAGTACAGACTTGGATTTCACTGAATCTACTTCAACTGGTATTTCAAGTGAAAGTCTTGACTGTCATCCTGATGAGCCTGATATTGATATCGAATCCATTAGAGATACTAGCAGTTCTAGCACTGCCTCTATGCCTGTGAGGTATAAGGATTTTTATATGCATTGACATTTTTGTGTTCATTTATTATAAAGGTGGTTAGTGGTAGCATAGCCTGTATGCACTTAGTCCTTCATAAGTGTTTATACCATTATTGTGTAATGTTATGTAATGTTTTCTTTTGTAATGTGTTCTGTTTCTCCAAGCTCACGCACCGCATTCCTTCTCCATGGCATCGTACCCTTGAATTAGCATTTGCTGTTTGGATACTGAGGAGGCTGGATCTGCGGGACGTGGGCTCCTGTATTTATACAATAAAGGTATGTTTTTCTTGAACACGTACTGCTTTCCTGGTGGATCTTTGTACTCAACATCAGCCTACTCCCGCACAGAGTTAAAAAGGGAAGCAACATCCAAAGGCAGTGTAGAAAATAAGGGCTCGGTCCAAGCATGAATCATGGGCAAAGCAGAAAATCCTACACAGGCTATGCGCAGAAGAAAAGACGAACGTGAGGCCCACACTAGGCACAGAAGAAAATGGCAAGAAGAGAAAGTCTGGCTCATAAAAAGAAAAAACTAAGCCCGGAAAAAGAAGATGTGACTCAGAGCAAGCACAGAAAAGAAGTGTTCAGTCTACGCCCAAATTGTGTTCCAGGTAAGGCCAGAAGAAAAGGAAATCGTGACAAAGTGTAGGCCCAGAAAAAAGGACGAAGGCTTGGCCCAGAAGAAAGAGGATAACCAGGCCAAGAACTAAAGAAGAAAGCTTGACCTAGGGGAATAGTGCGAATCCCACTCAATCGGCCCTGAGAAAAGAACAGTCCATGGCCTAGAGGCGAACCACCAAGAAGACTATTCATGCCAAGGATGGTCCAGAAACAAGGACGAAACTTGCCAAACCCGCACCACCTCTAAGACGAAAGACTTTCGACTTGCAGCATCTGGTGTGCAACATTCAAGATTCCCAAGGACACATGAAGCACATATACACACTGTCAACACACAAAAGCATCTCCACCAGCTCCACCAAAGCTGAAGATGCAACAAGGCTCTTGCAGTGCCCAGTGGCTCAACATCTGTCTGCAACTGCAGTGCCCAAGAAGTAAGATGGAAGGCAGAGAACGAAACAGGGTGGGGAGGAGTCATCTCCTGGGTATCTGGAACTGAGCAGAATGCCAGCCTGGGGGAACAGCACAATATGTGTGCAAGCTGCCCCAAAATCAGAGAACCACAGTCACCTGCAGCATAACTGACACAAAAACATACCCAGAAAAACTCTCCACAACATCCATACATCCGAATACACTTTCAGTACTTTGCGATGTGCTGAGGGCAAACTCTTCCAGGCCTAGAGGTTTACAGAAGAGCTTTCAATGGTCCTGAAGACAGACTTCTCCAGGTATGGCTTTTCCAGGGAGCCCTCTGCTGTGCTAAAAGTACACTCCTCCGGGCTGAGAAGGTTTGCGGAAAGCTCGCCATTGAGGGCACCTAGGCCTAGAAGTGTGGCTTTTTTGAGGGGCTTTCCGAGGTTACAAGGACACCCTCCTCTAGGCCTAGAGGCTTGGCGGAGAACTCTCCATGGCTCCAAGGGCACCCTTCTTCAGTTAGGGCTTTCCCGAGGAGTCCTTGCTGTGTCCAGAGGCGCCACCGGGAACTCGGGCACGCCGCAAATATGGCGTTGTGCCGGTCCCTGGGACTTTTCTCCTGCGGGGGTTGGGGTTAGCGGCCGATGACGCGGATGCTCCCGCCCCTCGCGGGCAATGATTGGTCCCTAGCGGAATGCCCCAGAGGTGGAACAAGTACTTCTGGGACAACGTAGGAAGAACGGGTCCCGGATCCTGCCGGGACCTGTTCGATCCGGAATTCTGGGTCACTGCTCCTTTAAAAGGAGCACGGAGCGGCGGCACGGGCTTTTCCTCGCCGCTCCGCTTTTGGGGACATTCTACACGCCTCCGTCCACGCAACAGAGGTTCTCTCACTTAACCCTTTGTTTGCTTTTCCCCACCCACCATTCCCTGAGGCAGCAATTTGTAGGGATGTCATTTGTAGGCCTTGTATAACGGTTTTCTCTTTCAGGATTCGAATTCTGTTGGTTTTTTCCTTTTTAGGTATTGCAATGTGTTATCAAGTAGTGTCATTTTATATGTTTCTATTACAGGGCGACGTTTTTATGCTTGTCGTATTTTTTATGTTGAAGTATCCTTGGTCTGCGGTAAGGTCACGATTGGTCAGTCAAGTTTTTTCATCCCTTAGTAGGCATCCCTTTATTAAGCGGGATGCCTGGGGGGGGGGACACTGGTCTCTCATCACACTCCAGGGGGCGTTTACGGCCGGTAGGCTGAAGGGTGCGGGGGTAGGGAGTTCCGCTTCTGGCAGGCCCTTGGGCCAATCCCCGCATAGGCGCATGGGCGCCAAGTTTGCCATAACAGCAGTCCCTGGGAGGTAGTATTCGAGGGCGTAGGGGGTGCCCGAGGGAAGGAATCTCATGGGCAACCGGGCCTCCTGCGCAAGGTCACTCCAGTAAGAAGGGGGACCTAACAAGTAATTGGGACCAGTCATGACCTTGCACGTAGGCTCATCCGGGATGTGCAGAAAAATAAAATTGTACATATTCCAGTTTTAGGTTAGATATGACTATGTATTAGAGACGTGTTAAGGTTAGCCATAAAGATGTGTAAATACATTGTATATGAAAATTTACCAAGTACTGAATATGTGTGGATTTTTCTGCGTATTATAAATGTTTTAAAGATTATGAATTTTAGTTTAATAAAATACGGCCGGGGTTATTACGACCCCTAATCCAAGATTTTGTGTTGGATGTTGATTTACTCTCTGTTGCCTCGGGGGAAAGAGGGAGACTGAAATACCCCGGATTTCTGGAAGGGAGGTTGGGGTCAACATGATGGTAGGGGACTCCGCAATACTTGGCCATATTGAGTGCACCCTCCCCCAGGCACAGAGGTTTGCCGGAGAGTTCTGCAAGCATGCATGTTTACCAGAGTTTTCTCCATGGTTCCGAGGGCTCTCTCCTCAATACCTAGGCCCTTTCTGAGGAGCTCTCCGCTGTGCTGAGGGTGCACTCCTCCACGCATTGAGGAATGGCGACAAGCCATTGTTTCAATGACGCATTCCTCGAGGCTTGTAGCTGTTTCGAGGAGCTCGGCGAGGTGCTGAGTGGACACTCCTTCAGGCATCGAAGCTTGGCGGAGAGCTCTCCATGGGCCTGAGCACACACTTCTCCAGCCAGGGCTTTTCCAGGAAGCTCCCCGCTGTGCTGTGAGCACTCTCTGCTCACAAAGGGAAAAGAGGGACCCTACTCCAAGGCTAGGGACTTTAATGGGAGATCCGCTGGGTGTTTCAGGCACACCCGTCCAGGTGCAAGGGTTTCTTGGGGATCTCTCTAGGGGACTTAAGGGCCCACGCCTACAAGGGCTATGACTTTTCCTGACAGCTCCTCGGGGTACTAAGGGTACACTCCTCCAGGCATAGAGGTATGGTGGAGGTTTCACCGTGGAACTGGGATCACCCTTCTCCAAGCTAAGCCTAGACGTTTGGTGGAGAGCTCTCCTTGGGCCTGAGGGCAACTCGGCCTAGAAGTTTGGCGGAGAGCTCTTTATGTGCTGAGGGCTCTGCTCCAGGGTTACAGCTTTTCCGATGAGCTCTAAGAGTTTCAGAGGACTCTCTCCTCTAGGCTTAGGAGTGTGGTGGAGAGTACCGTGGGGCTGCAGGCACTTAGGCCTAGACGATTCGTGGAGAGTCCGCGGTGCTGATGGAACACCAATCCACATCTACAGGTTTTGTTTTGCGGGACGCTCTCCATGGTCCTGAGGACACATAGACCAGGAAGTTTGGTGGTTAGCTCCGAGGTGCTGAGTGCGCTCCTCCAGGGCTAAGGTTTTTCTGAGGAGTTCTCGGAGGTTCTGATAGCACACTCCTCTGGACGCAGAAGTTTGGTGAACCGCTCTGTGGTGCTGGAGGCACACTTCTCCAGGACCGTATATTTTCAGAGGAGCTCTCTTGGAGTTTCGGAGGCCACACTCCTCCAGGAAGAGGTTTGGCGGCGACTCTCCGTGCTTCTGAGGGCACCTAGGCCTGAAGGTTGGGCGTGGAGCTCTCTCTCTCCGTGGTGCTGAAGGCACCATCTTGTAAGGCTGAGGCCTTTCTTGGATTGCTCAATGATTTCACGCAGCGGCGCAAGGGCTGTTAGTACATTCATGATGAGCTCTCTGTGTGTAGTGGGGCCTCTCCTGTGGGCGCTAGGGGTGCTGCTGGCCAGTTGTGCTGAGACCCAGGGAACCCGAAGCAGCGCCACCTCGTGAAATCTTCTGCTCTCACTAATCACTGAAGAGTCCCTCCAATAATTGATCAGCCTCTGGGGGGCAGCAGAGCGCTGTGGAGTTTTTGCTGGGGGTAGGCCCAGCTCACGGTCATTATGTATTTGCGTTTTAGTGGCCCGTGGAGTCTTCAGAGCACTCTGCGCTGCACATACTGGCGTTTTGTAGTGAAATGTAGTGCCTACTTTCAGTGCCGTTTACCAACACGGGTGCATCATTGTTCCAGAAAGAACATGGAATAAACATAATACATTATATTCGCATGTTAACAATGTGCCATTGCGTGAACTCTCTGGCACCGTGCTGTGCAGTCTGCAAAACGGTCAAGTTTCCCCAGCCCCGAGTGGGATTGTTTACAAATATGAACAACACGTGCGCCTGAGTGGGGGCGTGTTTGATGCTCCAGGGTAAACAGCCATCCATAAACACATACAATATAAATAATGTATTTTAGGTTAAGTTGCTGGTGCGGCAGTGAGCGCCATGTGAGTATTTTTCCTGTGTGTGTAGTGTTATTGTTGTGTGAAAGGTGAGTGAAGAAAGAGCTGTGGCTGTGACGGGCTCGCCACACACACTTCCTCCCCGAGTTTCAGTGGTATAGCATATGGTATTTTGGTGCACAATTGTGTCATATTGACAGACGTGGCGAATGGTTTCTTTGTAAGGTTGGCCAGCAGACAGTCTCCAGCCTATGCCAGTGAGGACTGATTTCATTAAACCAGCTACTGTCTGTATAATGCCTTTATTCTATTTCTGTGTGGCTGTATGTGTGTATCTTATACAGTTGCCTTTATTACATAAACAACAGTGGTATAAAGCCTATAATTCACTAGGGCCTGGGAAATATTTCCCAGATCTTGCAGAAAAATGACGACAAAAGTACAGCCCCAACCAGACTGCAGAGCTTTAACATGTTGCATTGTTTAATCACCACTCAGGTCCTGAAAGTTAAACAGAACCTGAACGTTCTAATCCCAATCAGTGTTCATTGTTAGCTGCCCCGTGTATAGAGCAGATTCAACAATTTCTCCAGTCTACAGACAGAATGTGTTTTTTAAAAAGTAAAGCTGTTCTTTCTAAAATTCTGCATTCTGAACAGCACAATCATAAATTTGTTTCTTTTTATTACATACAACCAATAGCCCAGTATAGTATTTCGCTTACTAATTTACTAAGCATTTGAGAGAGAGTGTGTGTGTGTGAGTGCATGTGTGTGTGTTTGTGCGTGCACATGCATCAAGCTATTCAAAATAAATGTGGCCCAATAGCACATCCTACTTAGCATAATTGTAGCTACAACCAGATCTTCTTGACACATTTATTACTACAGTGGACAGGTCTAATTGCATGTCATGACCAATGCACAACTAGTTTGATCCATTTCCATTCATTTTATCTGTGGTTAAAATACCTATCTGAGAAATGGAGATTGGCATAAACCATGTATGCAGATCCACAGAAAGATAAGAGAAAGGCTGGTAGGGGTGATAGAGAGTGGGAGAGAAGGAACGAGAGAGACTTGCCAATTAAAATTAATGTGGTCCAAAACACATTTTTTTGTGTATCAACGACTAGATTCACGCATGTATAACTATGTACGATGGTCAAATCCCATGTTATTACTTAATTATATCTCATGGGGAGATTTAACCCCTTCAGCTCCTGTTCTTGTTTACTACCCTTGTTTAAAACTTCTATCCACTAAAATAGCATGGCATTAACCATGTGTGCAGACTCGAGGGAATTAATTCAGTAATTATTATCATTGTTGAGGGAGGAGCTGGGTCTCATGTCCCACTCAAAGCTTCATCTCTCAGTCAAGCCCTTGCTCAAAAGATGCCAACAATTACAACAAATAGACAAAAAAACATATTACACTCTGCACTTCTTCATTTTAGTTTCATATTACAACCAAAGTGGCAGTGTAATATCATGTGCATTTCACAGCACTTTGGTTCTACAACCATGAATCTGGCCATGCATCATGTTCTCGCAGCAAAGAGCATATTACATACTTCATTTGTAAAACAATTTCAGCGTAAGAAAGAGCAAACATTGGTATTCAGATGCAGTTCAGCAATTTTCTCACAGTTGCATCATCCAATGAGATAGCGTTCTTCCGCTTTGAGTTTTAATTACAAACACATGCCCACAAAGACACCCCTACACACGCATGCGCAGTCACACCGATTCTCACATTCACACGACCACACACACAAAGCACAGACACCCCCACACTCACACAAACACTCGTACTCTCTCACTCACACATTAGGAGCATGCACACACATCCAACAGCACACATGCTCTCATACGTTTTAACACACTCACACAGTATCTCATACACACGAACTTTCTCACACACTGCAAAAACATATTTTCTCCCACTCACACATTCTCTCAGACACACTGACGTAAACACATGCACGTTTTCTTTCTTACACAAGCATTCTCTCATTCACACGCTCACACTCTTTCTCTCCCAAGCACAACACACGTGGGCTCTCACACTCTCTCTTTCAACACAGCACCCTGCACTCTCTTTCATACACTCTTCCACACACAACACATGCACATCTACTTTCTTACACACGAGCACACACTCTCTCACCTACTTTCAAACATACACTGTCTGTCTCTCTCACCCATAAACACACTCTCTCACACTCACAGACTATCTCACACACAACACTCTCCGTCTCACACACTCTCTGTCACACACATGACAATATCACTTTCTTTGTTACACAAGCAAACACTCACACACTTTCTCACGTACACTTTTGTATCATGCACAACACACCAAGGCACTCTCTCACACACTCACAGGCTATGTCACGCACGACACGATCGGGCTCTCTGTCATACTCACACTCTCTCTCACACACATACAACAACGCTTTCTTTCTTAAGCACACACACGTTCTCACGTGCACTGTCTCTCGCACACAGAGCACACTCAGGCTCCCTCACACTTCTCTCACTCACAGGACATGCACGCTTTATTTCTTACACAAGCACACACACTTTCTCACATACACTCTGTCTCTCTCACACAGGCTCCCTCCCTCACACCCCAGGCACGTGTACACATGGGCCACACGGCAGAAGCTCATTGTATGGGATGTTAATATCCCTCCCTAATAACCCTGTGCCGCGTGTGTTTCCCAGCACCCCTGCAGGAGGCAGAAACGCTGTCGGGGGGAGCGGCCTGTCTTGTCCGCTCGCAGCAGATCGCGGGCAGCTCATAAATCGCGCCAGAGGCCTCGCCGAGCCCGGCGCACGAATCATTATTGTCCTGCCTTGTTTCATGTCAGGGGCCTCTCCAGCTCATCTGTCATGAAACCAATTTCACTTTATTTACATCCATTTGCTGCTTTAATTACTGCGCTGATGAATAGCCCGAAGGAATGAAGTTACGAGTCTTTGGGAAGCCAATGCGACAGATATATGGGTCACATCTTGCAGCGGGAGGCAGCAGAGTGGCTGGAGGAGCGTGGGGGAGGGGCGCTAAACACCCACAGACCATCACTGTCACCAAACACGGAGGGTCCAATCAGAGGGCGGCCCACCCCTTCTGACAGACATATGCTCTGACGTGTTACTAACCACCGAACACTCAAGACATTAGAAATAATAAGGAGCCGAGCGCTATTAGTCACAAAGATTCGAAGCTCAGGAAAAAATGTGCGCACTCGAAAAAATATCATAAATTGCGCAGACATACTGGCGTAACTCCCAAAACCTTTTTTACGCAAGTGTAATGTCTGTGTAATGCTCTTATTAATGCACTTCGCACGGGCTGCCCCCGTCACATGCTCAAAGCCTGCACAATTCGGTGCTTCAATCTTGACACACCTAGGTGCCTTGAAGCATTGTTTTTTTTGTTATCAAGGGGCACAGTTGGCACAGAGTGAACGCCCTTAGAATATGGTTGCATCCTACGTTTCCCCCCATGGCCTGTGAGAGGCGCCTTTTGCCGCATGAGACACACCTTGAAAAGGGCCTCTATTTCGATGTGTGTACTTCCAGAGTTGGATTTTATTTCGAGCTAGCTTTTGCAACAGGCGTGGAGTGGCTAGAAGCACGCCGAGGTATTCGGTGCGCTATAAATCACTAATTCACGTGCCACGCTCATTCATCCACACTCAACACCCTCGATTTTTAACGTGTTTATTATTCCTCTTAATTTCATGAATCGAGCCATTTTCCCACTCATCCACCTCTCGCTGGCGAACTCACTCTCTCGCGGGCTAGTTCATTCAACCACTGGTCGACTCTATCCATCAGCATCCACCCAGCCGTTCCCTGCTCGCACGCTCACTCACGCATTCACTCCTCGCCATTTCTACGTATATAATTTGTGGTTATTAAAATAAGGGCATCGTAGGGACGTTTAAAGCGAATCTCGAACATTTAGCATAAACATTCCAATGCCACTCTGGCGCCGTAGCCAGTGTGCGGGGCCTAATGCGAGGAGGAAATGGGCCCCCCTGTTTGAACAGTGAAATGCACTAATCAGCATTCGTCGGGCCCACGTGCAACTGCACCTGCTACACGAATGGAAGTTACGCCACTGAGCTCTTTCAAACAACACATTTTGGTAATTTTATGCCTTGAACAGATTAAACTGAACACTTGGGGTGTCTGTGACGCAGGACAGAGGAAAAGGAATTGTAGTGAAGTGTTTTATTGTAGCGCTTTAAGGCACTAGGTATTAAGCGCTACCTCGGAGACAGGGTTAAATAATGTATCTGAGCTGGGTTTACGCAGTCCTGTCACAAACAACTGAGCTGGGTTTACGCGGTCCTGTCACAAGCAAAATTGTATCATCGAAGAAAACGAGTTTACCGTTTATTTTTAGTGTGTTTCCTTCGCGAAATAAAATAATCTAGATCGGATACGCCTACCGGGAAAATGTGGGACGGGTAAAGAAGACTTTTATTTCCGGCGGTGTCCTTCACTAAACGTGTTAGAGTGCGAGGGTGCACACTTCCATAAGAAGCCGTCCATGGACGTGGGCCGGCGCGCAGTGCGATGGGGGCGGTGGTGTTGTGATTAATAGCTCCATGTGGCTGGCGGGCTGGCATATGGTGCGCGGCGCGGCCTGTGCTGGCACCGCGGGCCTCCCCTCCGGCTATGAACATATTAGAGGCTTTGTGCTGTCAGCAGAGGCCCTGCCTGAGATCAGCCCTGGGGCAGGGGTCCGGCCTCCACGCTGCATGGAGACAGAATCTGAGGGGGGCTGTAGCGTCGCCCCACATCGCCACATCACTGTGAGGCCCCGGTGCTACACCTCACAGGGAGACCCTGGCACTGCACCTCACGGGTGACCCTGACACTGCGCCTCACAGGGAGACCCTGGCACTGCACCTCACAGGAAGACCCCGGCACTACGCCTGGGATCAGCCCTGGTTCAGGGGTTCGGCCTCCACACTGCATGGAGACAGAATCTGAGGGGGGCTGTAGCGTCGCCCCACATCGCCACATCACTGTGAGGCCCCGGTGCTACACCTCACGGGGAGACCCTGACACGGCGCCTCACGGGGAGACTCCAGCACTACACCTCAAAGGGAGACACCGGCATTGCGCCTCACATGGAGACCCCGGCACTATACTTCACAGTCAGACTCCGGCACTACACCTCACATGGACACCGAGACACTAAACATCACAAGAAACCCCGGCACTATACCTCAAAGGGAGACCCCGGCACTACACCTCAAAGGGAGACACCGGCACTGCACCTCACATGGAGACCATGACAGTGCGCCTCACATGGAGACCCCGGCACTATACTTCACAGTCAGACTCCGGCACTACACCTCACATGGACACCGAGACACTAAACATCACAAGAAACCCCGGCACTACACCTCAAAGGGAGACCCCGGCACTATACCTCATAGGGAGGGAGACTCCGGTACTACACCTCAGAAGGAAGGCTCCGGCACGACACGTCACAGAGAGACCCTTGCACTACAAACCCCACGAGACACCGGCACTACATCTCAAATGGAGACCCCGGCTCTATACTTCGCACTCAGACTCCGGCACTGCACCTCACATAGAGACCCTGGCACTACAAATCCCATGAAACCCCGGCACTACAAATCACAGGGAGACTCCGGCACTGCGCCTCACAGGGAGACTACGGCACTACACCTCAAAGGGAGACCCCGGCACTACACCTCAAAGGGAGACCACGGCACTACACCTCAAAGGGAGACCCCGGCACTACACCTCAAAGGAAGACCACGGCACTACACCTCACAGGTAGATCTTGGCACTGTATCTCACAGAGAGATCTCGTCACTACACCTCATAGGAGATTCCGGCACTACATCTCAAAGGGACACTACACCAAAAACACACACCAGCACCAGAGCTTTACACTGACTCTCGCACCCCCTGTACCCAATTACACACCGCTCCCAACCCCACAGGGAACCTCCACGCAGGCAGTAAGAAACGTGCGCCGCAAACATAAAGTGACGCTCCGAAGAGCGCGCGCGCGCACACACACGTACACCTGCATTACAGCCTCACAGCCAAACACTGCAACTGGCACCACGTCAACACACACAACACCACCGCCTCACAGTTAGGTTCGAAACCACCCCACAACGCCACAGTGAACCGGCCCACCTCAGCACCACAGCTTCACAGAGACCCCAAAACCTGGCGTCAGAACCTCACTTCTCAAGAAGTTTGTGTCAGTAAAATAAGGCCTGTGTCTGATTAATCTACCCTTTCACTGTATGTTCGAATAATGCATACTTTCACGTTTCACTCTGACCCTTCTGCCCCCCCCTGCTTACGCCTCTGTGCCCGCAACCTTCCAGGCCTGCACCTCAGAAGAGTTAAAAAATAATATTGTTAAAACGTTTACATAAAATATAGCGGTTCGTCTTCTGGTAAAAAAAAAAATTTAAATTAAACATTATGACAAAAAAGAATACTGACGGTGAAGCCAAGGAAAGTGCGTGTGTTCAAAGGCGACCGGAAGGAACCCAAGCGGGGAGAGGGGAGTGAGACTCACGTGCGCCAGGGTGGGACTGTGCCCGAAGCGCGCGCACATGTGCCCCCATCCAGCGCCGGTGCGTCTCCTGCCGGCTACCCGCCCCCCTCCGCCCGGGCTCTTCCGCCCCATTAAGCATTAGACACAACACCAGCCCGTCTGATCCCGGGCAGGTCCCGCTAATGTGCCGCTTTGATGGTGTTTTATTGGCACAACCCGTGCCTTCAGGCGGCAGGGAGTGGAGAGCAGCCGGGGAAGTGCCAGGAGCGAAGAAGACCCCCTGCCCAACCACCGAACATCAGATATTACCAGCAAACCCGCCCCACGCACGCAGGCACACACAATCACATTGCTGGCCCTACAGCGAACGGTGTCAGAACATATCTCCCAGAAGCACAACCGCAACAGCAGACCGAATCCACCGAAATCCCAAACACCGCGTTCACAAAAAACAAAACTGAGAAAAAAAGTAAACAAAAAAAAAATAGAAAAGCTTCTAAAGAGAAACTAACAAATGCCAAAGCGCGGGACGTCCACACGGGTGCATGACTGTATAGTTTAGTGAGGTTTTCATTATTGCGGAGATTCCGTGATTTGTAGAGCATTCGGTTGGAAATAAAACGAAATATTCGACCAAGAACTGGATTCAGGCTCTCAACTCGAAATATCCCCCGATTCTACTTTTATGGTACGACTTGGGGGCACAGGCTCCCACAAATTGCTTCGAATAATTTTCATTGATGGTAACTAGAATGAGTCGGAGAAGTAATCACCATATGACTGCTGTTCCCATTGGTTCGAAACTACCAGAAGCATATGCATGGAACCTCTTTTTCGAAAGCCAGAAACCCTTCCCCCACCTCCTGCCCAGTGCGTGCCCGTCTCTGCCAGGGTGCCCCCCTCCCTGAACGAGCAGGGGTCCCCATAAATCACTGTTAGTGCCGGGGTTCTCTCTTAGCCCGGCCTGGACGGTTCTCGGCCCCACATGCCGCCCGGCGCGGTACTGCTGAGGGAATGAAGTCTTACCCCGTCTCTGCGCCGGCCTCGGCCCCCAAAATCCGCACAAAAGCTGTAAAAACCGGGCTCGTCCTCCCCTCTAACGGGCTGCGGCTGTTTGCGCCGGCTCTCCTCTACAACAGCTCGATAGCCGCCTGCAAATATTGCATTTTATATCACCAAAGGCGATTAATATTGCATTAACTGTATTTAACATTTTCTTAAGCACCGGTGATCGGAAACGGGGAGGCTTCCGGTGCTGACTGGAGAGACCTGGGCGCCGGTGCTCGAGCTGAACGTGTGCATTGTTTAAAGAAAAGAGAAAAGGCTTGTGTTTTTTTTGTTTTGTTTCTGATTTTGTGTTATAATGTGGCGGTGCGGGGAGAGGTCTTTGAAGGGGAGCTTGTGCTCAGGGTCTGTTTAAAGCTTCCTTGCTCTGTCTGGAGACGCGCGCGGAGCTGCCTTCATTAAATGTTTATTGTCAACACTTCAGTGAAGGGGGAAGAAGTCTCTTGTAAGTGAATTTCCTCGGCTGGGTGCTGTCAGCTCTCTGTTTCGGTCTGATCAATGCGTGTGAAAGTTTGTATACATTATGTGGCGGTGCGGAAGCGACACTGCTGCTCCGGTAATTGCTGGGGCCGCGGACTACTATATGCGCAGTGTTTCTGCACAGTTTCTGCGGCCTTTGGGGTGAGGCAGAGACCAGTTAGCCTGGCATTATCTCTGGGTGACGACTGCATGCAGGGCAGCCAGCATTCAAAGTTCGTTGGGTGGCTCAGTGAGCTGAACTTTTCTGCTGACTGATAGGGTTAAGTTAAGGTCACAAGTCAAATTCCCAGCGGGGCTTGCTCACCCTTCCATCCTCTGGAGATCGGTAAACTGAGTAGCATAGATTGGGTAACAGTAGTACCTGTTATTTACAGCTCTAAGAAAATATTGAAGTATGGCAGGAGACGCTATATAAAACACGTTCTTCTTATTATCTCAGGGAGTCGTGTTTGACACAGGAAGATGGCATCTCTGAGAGCTTGGTTCACCCTATTGCTGTGGGTGTCTCCTTCGTCCTGGCTGTGGCCTCACAAAATCTGTGGGTGGACCCTGGATCCTTTCTGTGCGCTCTCACACTCTATGGGTGTGTGATTAGTCCTGTCTGGGAGCTCCCAATGTCTGCCTTGACCTGTCTATGGGCTGACACTATCCGTGGGCGTCTGATTTGTCCTGTCTGTGGGTTGACACTATCTGCGGGTGCCTGTTTGTCCTGTCTGTGGGTTGACACTATCTGTGGGTGTCTGGTTTGTCCTGCCTGTGGGTTGACACTATCAGTGGGCTTCTGGTTTGTCCTGTCTGTGGGTTGACACTATCTGCGGGTGTCTGGTTTGTCCTGTCTGTAGGTTGACATTATCTTCGAGTGCCTGTTTGTCTTGTCTGTGGGTTGGCACTATCTGCGGGTGCCTGTTTGTCTTGTCTGTGGGTTGACACTATCTGCGGGTGTCTGGTTTGTCCTGTCTGTGGGTTGACATTATCTTCGGGTGTCTGGTTTGTCCTGTCTGTGGGTTGACATTATCTTCGAGTGCCTGTTTGTCTTGTCTGTTGGTTGGCACTATCTGCGGGTGCCTGTTTGTCTTGTCTGTGGGGTGACACTATCTGCGGCTGCCTGTTTGTCCTATCTGTGGTTTGACACTATCTACGGGTGTCTGGTGTGTTCTGTCTGTGGGACAACACTACCTGCTGGTGGCTGCTTGGTCCTGTTTCTGGCTCACCTTGCCTGTGGGTGTCTGCTACTTCCTGTCTGCGAACTCACAATATCTGTGAGTATCTGATAGGCTTGCTTCTGAGCTCTCACATTGTCAACGGAGGGCTGCACGGACTAGCTTCTGGGCACGCACTATCTGTGGGTGTCTGCTTCGTCCTATTTCTGGGCTTACACAATCTGCGTGTGTCTGTTTCTTTTTGCCTGTGAGCTCACAATATCTGTGGGTGTCTGCTTGGGCCCATTCTGGGCTTACACTATCGGTGGGCGCCAGCCTCATACTGTTTTTGGGATCACACTGTCGATGGGTGTCTGCTTCTTCCGATCGGTGGGCTCACACAATCTGTGATTATCTGCTTCGTCCTGTTTATAAGGTCACACTATCTGAGGGTGTCTGCTCTGACCGGTCAGTGGGCTCACACTATCTGTGGTTGACTAGAATTCCCGTTTGTAAGCTAACACTATCTGTGGGTGACTTTATCGTCCTGTTCCTGGGCTCACACTATCAGTGGGTGTCTGCTTCGTCTTGTTTCTGCGCTCAAACTGTCTCTGGGTGTCTACCTGTTCCTGTCTTTAAGCTCCCAAAATATCGTTGGGTGTCTGATTGGGTCTGTTTCTCAGCTCATACTATCTGTGATTATCTACTTTGTCCTGTTTCTCGGCGCACACTATCAGCGGGTGTCTGTTCCGTCCTTTTTCTGGGCTCACGCTATCAACGGATGTCTGTTCCGTCCTGTTTCTGGGCGCACGCTTTCAACGGGTGTCTGCCCCATCCTGTTCCTAGGCTCACACTATCACTGGGTGTCTGATTCATCCTGTTTCTGTGCTCACACTCTCTGGGTAACTACTACTTCCTGTCTGTGAGCTCCCACTATCTTTGGGTGTCTGATGGGTCTGCTTCTCGGCTCACACGATCTGTGGTTATCTGCTTCGTCCTGTTTTTGGGTTCACACTATCAGCGGGTGTCTGCTCAGTCCTGTTTCTGGGCTCACATTATCTGAGAGGGTGTCTGCTCCATTCTGTTTTTGGGGCTTACACTGTCAGCGAGTGTCTGTTCCGTCCTGTTTCTGGGCTTACACTATCAACGGGTGACTGTTCCACCCAGTTTCTGGGCTCACACTATCAACGGGTGTCTGCTCCGTCCTGTTTCTGGGCTCACAGTATCAATCTGTGGTTATCTGCTTCGTCCTGTTTCTGGGCTCACACTATCAGCGGGTGTCTGCTCCGTCGTGTTTCTTGGCTCACACTATCAACGGGTGTCTGTTCCGAGCTGTTTCTGGACTCACACTATCTGTGGGTGTCTGCTCCGCCCTGTTTCTGGGCTCAGACATAGCTAACCAGGCCAGCTCCACTTTCCCAGGTAAACAGGTTCAAAACAAGGAAAAAACAAAGAGGCGAGCGCCCCCTGCAGCCAGCGCAGGAGCGAAGGCGTGCGCACGAAATCCAAATGGTGCCTGCACACAAACACAAACCCAACACTGCATATGACAATGTGCGTGTGCTGCGCACTTTAAGCGAACACATTGTACAGAAATGTACTAGCAGTTCTGTCCGTGTGTGTACTAAAATGCCAGACGCGTGTGTACATGTGCACATGTAAATGGTATTTAAAGAAATCGCTATGCATTTCAGATCTATTTATATTTTTTTCCTGTCTCACTGACCATCCACCGACCCATTTATCCAACCGTTCATCTATTCATCTATCCATCCTTCCACTCATCCATACCTTATTTCCACCCATACATCTAGAACCAGGTGTACCCGTCCTTCTGCGCACCACCATCCATTCATTAATCCATACAAACATCCATAAATATCCATCCACTCATTCATTCATTCACCATCTATCCACCCACTCATTTATCCAGCTATTTATATACCAACCAGTATACATCAGTCCATCCACCCACCTGTCCGTACACCAGTGCTTAATTTGTAACAAAATAAGTGCCAGGGCCATCATCGAGAGGCCACTGCAGCTTGCACCACCCATTGCCCCTGGCAGCACCGCCAATGACAGCAGCAACACCAGTGCTAACCATCACACTCCTGCAAGTGTGACAACTCACACCATTACAGGCCCCTAAAGCTATAAGGATGGCGTGGGTGGCAGCTATTACTGATTTTTAATCTATATTGAATTTATAAACAACTTTTGTTCTGCTCGTCTATAAATCAGACAAACATCGCCACCCTGTGGCAAACTGTCATAAGTGTCAGTAGATGCCAGCACCGGAAACCACCGGCTCAGATTAAGCACTGCTGTACACCCGCCCCTCCCTCCGTTTTTCTATCTAAGTACATGAAACTGCATCAGCGACCCCAGCAGAAACTATCTATATGTGATAATATACAGTATATATATATATGGTCCTGGTCCCTACACCTTTTCGAAGATGCGCATTTGTACCAGTAGGCAGTGCCATGTGGCACGCATGTCCTGCTCAGTGAGAGGACGCCCATGTCTTACAAGGCTGCAGGAATGCACACTTTGTTTCCGCTTCCTAACCAGAGTTCCTGTGTACTGACAAAGGAGCTATACTCACGGCTTACGCTGGTTCTCGTCGTGGTGATGACAAATGTCGCCAAAGGACACCCCTGTGATACTCTGAGGCCTGCACTTAGCAACACATGTAGCTCACACAAGGCAGACACCTGCGCGCCTTTATAGGACTGCGCATGGCAGCTGAAGCACCCGCTCCCAGACTGAGGAGTGAGGCTAGTCTGATGCTAGTGGTCTTCACTCTCCCCGTCCCCAGCCCCTCTCCCTCCCTGTCTTTTTTATTTCCAGAACTTTTTACATCTCTCTCTACATATCTCCCTCAGACTCTTCTTTTTAAGTCTGGGTCTGAAAGCGCAGCTGTCTAAAACACTATTGTTATCAATTCTTTAGAGTGTACACAGACTGGGCTTGGTTCCACATAGCCCTATCACCTCATATGATTGGCTGTTTGGTGCATCACTCCGCCTGCTATGAGTGTTCGCTTGCAAGACATGAACAAATTATTTTACATTTCAAGAGTACACAAAATCACCACCCAATCAATTCCGGATCTCATAGATGCATTATATACAGAAATGGTTTATGTTTTCAGTGCAGCATACCTTTTAATATTTTAATCACTACTTCTTGCATTCTTTCGTTCTCAGTGTCTTTCACCTGCCTCTTTCTCTCACTTTATTCTTCTGCTCTTTCTCCTCACTTACTAACTCGCCCCTGTCTCTCTTTCACACCCTCCCTCTCTCTGCTGTTCTTTCTCACTTTATCTCTCTCCCATTCGCTCTGTCTTCCACTTACTCTCTTTCTCCCGATCTCATTCTTTTTCCTTTCTTTCTCTCCTTTTACCACTTCTCCCTGCTCTCATTTTAATTCGAGTATAATTTATAATTAATGCCATGGATTTCTATGTTCCCTTGTACACTTCTGCAACCGTCTGCACCCCCCTCACTCCTCTGCTCTCTTCTTTGCATCTGTACTTTGCTTCTTTTTCTTTCTCTCTCGTTCTTTCTCGCGCTGTGTATCTTTCTCCTTCTGTCATTTCCTTTCTTTCTAATTCCATTCCTCTCTACTCTATCTGTCCTAATTTTTCTCCTTGTTCTTTCTCTTTCCTTTCTTCCCTCTTTCTTTCTTTCCTTTTCTCTTCTTTTATCTGGCTCCTTCTCTTTATTTTCCCACGTTCTTTTTGTCTTTTTCTCAATCATTTTATCTCTCAGTTTCTTTCTCTGATGTGTTCTTCCTTTCTTTCCCTCTCTTTCCTCCCCTTCTCATTTTCCCTCCTGCACTCTGTTCATATTCTATTTCTTCTCTCTTCCCTTCTCTTCCCCTCTGCATGATTACCTCTCATTTTTTCTTTCTCTTTCATTCTCTCTCGCTCTCTCTCTCATTTTTACTTTTCCATTCTTTCAATGTATCTTCCTCTTTAACCTTTCACTGTCCTCTTTTTCTCCTTGTTCTCTCTCCTATTTTCATCTTTTTATCTTTCTATCTCTTGCACCCTGCTATTTTATTTCCCCTCGTTCTTTTTCTCTACCTTTCTCTTCTTTTTATCTCCCATTTTCTTTCTCTAGCTCCTCCTCCTTTCTACTCCCTCTTTATTTGTCTCTCCTTTTCTCTACTACACTCTGTTCTTTTTCTCTCTTCTCTTCTCTTCCTCTCCCTCTCCCTTTCTTCCTCTTTATCACTCTGTTTCGCTCAGTCTTCTTCTCCTTTCCTCTAGCTGGACTGTGAATATTTCAGTCTTCTCTTCATCTATATAGATAGGCACATGCTGTGTGTGTGCGTGTATGCTAATAGTGTGCAGTATATCAATGTTGGCCCGTATTCCTCTGTATTTCTTGGCACGTTTCTGTTTGTGCCTGTGTTATTAGTATCTATCTATCTATCTATCTATCTATCTACCTATTGTTTTTTGGTACTTAAATATGGCAGTCAACAAAAAAACGACAGAAATGAACTGGGGTAAACGTGGACACTAGACAAGCGCACGTCATATGTTTTGTTTTATCTCTTTGAGGTTCCTGTTTTTTGAAGGGCTGTTTTGCTTCACACGCCTCCCCTCGTGCTATCTTGACAACAATTACTAAAGTTTTTAATTAGCCTCTTGTTATAATTCATTTTTATTAATTTCCCAAATCTCAGCGCATGAATTATTTAAGCGGCCCGTGTAATTGTATTTGCAGCGCTCGCCTGGCGGTGCGCGCGAGGGAGGCTGCTGCCCAGCGCTGCCCCCGCGGAGGAAGGTTCACCTGGAGCAGGCGGCATTCCGGAGCAGAAACAGAGTTCAGACAGGAAACGGGTCCGCTTCCCAATGTTCACTTAGCAAGGAGAAGAGGAAGAGTAGCTGGAATTCATGGCTGCTGTGCCTTTGAGCTTCAGGCTAAAATACGTGCAGGGACGGACAGATCGACCCATACCTCCTTTGATCAATACGAAGAAAGACAGGCAGATAAATAGAGCGACAGAGAGATAGATAGATAGATAGATAGATAGATAGATAGATAGATAGATAGATACTTTTCCACAATTACAAATTCTCTTAATTTTCCCCTCTAAGTCAAAAAGCAACTATGAGCTGGCAGCTTGGGACATTCCTACTTATACTTACATAGACAGACAGACAGACAGACAGACAGATAGATAGATAGATAGATAGATAGATAGATAGATAGATAGATAGATTTCAAAAAGTCAGAACTTTTAGAGCTGCCCTCGCCCCTTTCACTTCCTCCCTGTATGTGACTTTGCTCCAGTCTCTGAGAAGGATGTTGACTGCTCCACGTCCCGCCGGTCGCTGCCTTCGGACCGGCAGCCGCTTCCGCCCTGGATCACTCAGTACTTTTCTAGACAAAAAGAAGCAGCAGAGGGATCGATGCTGTCCTGGCAGTGGTCTCCATTACTCATTCATGGCGCGCAGGGCACGTTTAAAGCAGGAGGCGCGCGCCTGGGCCCTGGCGGTGCAGGCTGAGGCTTTCAGCACCCGGAGGACTGGAGAGCGCCCGAGGAGCCGTGAGGAGGGCGGGGGCGGCCTGGACAGAGGGTTGGCAGGTGGGGAAGAGGAAGTGGACATCAGGGGAAGGACAGCAGCCGACGAGCTTAGAGGGACGGAGGTCCGGCCTGGACATATACCACCTGGAGTAAGGGAATTGGGCAGTGAGTGCAGGAGGTGCAGCGGAGGAGGTATAGCAAGTGGATACTAGGGGGTGAGACAGCAGCTGACGAGCTGAGGGGGGCGGAGGTCCGGCCTGGACAGAGACAGCAGACCTAGAAGTGGGCACAGAGGTGGCCTAGACAGAGGGTGCGGAGTTGGGGTGCTGGAAGTGGGCGCCAGGGTGCCGGAACAGCAGCGAGAAGCAGCTGAGAGGGGCGGGTTGGACAGAAACCGCGGAGCTGGGGGTAAAGAGTAAAGGAAGCAGGCAAAGAGGCGACCTGGCAGAAAGTGCCAAGGTGTGTGGGTAGGGACTACGGATGGCCGTGACAGCGTCCTAGGTGGTCTGGGGGCATGCATGTGTGAATGACGGATTTCTATAGCGCGAACCTAACCAAAATGCAGTGGAGAGGCCGGACAGGAAGCTTGGGGTGGCCTAGCTGCCATTAATGCAGTACCGAAATGACTACTTGTCTGTTGCCACATGGACTGACTTGATGGCCAAGGTGGACAGGTTTCTTAATGGCGAGGGCAGTACACTGAAAGGGGTGAAGCAGTCAGTTGAGCTGAGCAGTGGCAGGGGCCGCTGGATTGAGGCACGTGGCCCACAAACCCGCGAACCCCCCACCGTCCCTTTTAGGTGGCTGGCCTACATTCATTTAAAACACTTGTCCATGCCCTTTTAAAAAGGCTGCCACCAGTACTGTTGTCTCGAAAAGTGCTGAATCGCAGTTGGTGAGTGAATGGAACACTTATCTACTTTGGCCCTAGACCTGTCTCAGCTCATCCCTGGCTGTCAGGGCAGAAACAGACAAGCCAGGGGAACTGGCCAGGCGGGCGGGGAGGCGCCCTAGAGAAAGCGGGGTATAGAGGGCGGGTGGGCTAAGGCCCCTGACCAGGCGGACGGGACTAGAGAGCAGGCTCCGGCCAGGGTGTTCCTGACAGTGCCGCGCGCCCCTCGGCAGCAGCACATGCTAGACACAGAAAATGCGTTTTTACCTCAGTTTTACTGCGCCTCTTTACACGTTAGCACTTCAATTCCAAACGTGGAACAACCCAATATTTCTAACCTGCTGTTCGCATGTAACACATGTTCTTAGCTCTCTAACATGACGTCGGGGCATGGCCTTTATTCCGGTTTCTCTGGCAGTCTCTGCGCTGGGCGGTTCAGGATTCCGGCCTCTTTAAGGCAGGCTGTCAGGCGGCGGCAGGCGCGGTGAGGTTCTCTCAGCCCCCCGGTGCGCCTGCACTAGACGTTTCCTCTGCAATTCTCATTAGTACATCGAGTCCGTTCATTAAAAATTAATCTGCGCTCAAGCAGTCTTTGCTGATTTCCAGGCCTGCCCGGTACATCTGTAACTGCTGCTCGTGTAATGATCCGTGCGATGCAGACATAAATTTAGAGTTTTCAGCTGTTGTGGGATGCTTAAACTTTTACAGACAACTTTAAACCCAACCGACTGAGTGTGTGTGCCTCATTGTGTCGGTGTGCGTATGTGTATTTACGTGTCTCTGAGTTTGAGTTTCTGTGTAGGTATGTGAGGATGTCTGTATGTGAGCGTGGCTGGCTGTGTGGTGTCTTTATGTGAGTGTGGGCATGCGTGCGTGTCTATATCTGTGGTTTCCCTATGTGTGTGAGTGTGTCTGTGCGCATGCGTATCTGCGTTGTTTCTGGGGGTGTGTCTGTTTGCATGTGTATCTGCGTGGTTTCTGTATGTATGTGAGTGTGCGTGTATAGTTAAATGTGTATCTGTGGTTTGTGTGTGTGTCTGTATGCATGCGTGCCTACCGCTGTGGTTTCAGTATCTGTGTGAGTATGTGTACGGTTGTTTGTCTGTGTGATTTCTGTGTGTGAGTGTGTCTGTATGCGTGCATGTCTAGCTTTGTGGTTTTAGTATGTGTGAGTGTATGTGTGCATGTGTATCTGTGGTTTCTGCATGTGTGTGTAAGTGTGCATGTGTGTATGAGTGTGTCTGCGTGCATGTCTACTCTGGTTTCTGTATCTGTGTATATGTGTGCATGTCTATCTGTGTGGTTTATGTGTGTGATGTGAATTTCTGTATGAGTGCATACCTACTCTGTGATTTCTGTATCTGTGTGTATGTCCATCTGTGTGGTTACTGTGTGAGTCTGTATGCCTGCATGCCTATCTCAGTGGTTTCCGCGTATGTGTGCATGTCTCTCTCTGTGGTTTCTGTGTGTCTATGCGTGTGCATGTCTACCTCTGTGGTTTCTGTCTGTGTGAGTGTATGTGTGCATGTCTATATGTGTGGGTTCTGTGTGTCTGTATGCGTGCATGCCTATCTCAGTGGTTTCGGTATGTGTGTGTATATGTTGCTTCGTGTCTATCTCTGTGTTTTGCGCATGTGGGCGCGCATGTGGGCACGCCAGTGTGTGTATGGGTGTGCATGTATTTGACATGGTTTATTTCTGTGTTTCTTACTGGCTATGTATCTCTGTGTGTACCTGTGTGTCTGACCGTATATGTGTTTCTGGGTATATCTGTACATCTGTGTGTGAGTGTACCTATGTGTGTCTTTTTTATCTGTGTATCCCTTAGTGTGTGTGTTCGTGCTTTGCGTCTGTTTGCGCGCGCGTCAATTTCTGTGGGTTGTGTTTTTTATCTGTGCGTCTGTTCGTGTCATAAATACTTTTTATCAAAAATACTTCTCTTCCTACTAAGATACACGCACTGTCCCACCTGTAGTCTTTCTGTCTGATGCGTCAAGCCAATCACAGATAAAGAACTCTTCAAACACACAGCCGAGTTTAAAACACACAACGCCAATCACACGCTCATAACAACGGAAGGAACAGCCAGTTTCGAGGTAACGAAAATTAGTTTTATTTTCTTAAAAATAACCTTTGTGCATATTCTTAACATCGACAATAAATGTATTTAAAAATCACAGTTTTTGTTTCAACCAAGAGACTCCCTTCAAAGTGTCAGGATAGTGAGTGTTTCCTTCACAGGTTCGGCGGTGTAATAAAAAAACAAGTGTGGGGATGCTGTTGGGACGTGGTAGGAAAGAGGGGCGGTTTATGTTGTTTTTATACATTTGGCATCTCTCGGGTCACAGACAAGCACATGACGGGGAAGGGTATACTATTAGTGTGAAGCAACGGGTGAATAATTAATGTTCAATTTTATTTAAACTTGGGACAGGGCTTGTTTTTTTTTACCTACTAACTCAAACTCGAAAGTAGGCGCTATATTGGGCCGCGGAGTGCTACTACATGTGCCACAAAACTCAAATGTCACTGTGTGCCAGCGGCTTCTCGGGCCAACACCAGCCTCCCGGGAGCCACAGCAACCCAGGCAGCCGCACCCGGCTTTATTTATTAACCCATTTATTCATATGGGATAAACATCTTTTAAGGCGCGTAGCTCCTCTCTAAAAACATGTAATATACACATAGACGTTTTATTCAATAGCACCGCTGTTTGTGAATGCCTTTAACATGTTTCATGTAAAACAATGGGCGTCCTGAAAAATAAAAAACACATTCGAGCCGTTCCTGTTTTTGATGGCAGAAAGAAAAAATGTCACAAGCTACCAGCCGACGAATGGTAATTCAAAATAATCACAATGAGGTGTCTATCGGCATTCTCTTTTGTTTTGGAAAGTGTACAGGGGCGCAGGAGTTTGCTAACTGCGTTTTGCGGGCCAAATATTTTGAAAACGATAACAAAAAATAATATTTTGGTAAGAATACGTCATACCCCCAGCCCAAACCTGAAATGACAAGGAACATCTACTAACAGATGGCTAAAATAAAGTAAACATTTGGGGAAACGAGTATGGTTGAATCCTGTGAGACCTTCTTGGCTTTCAATATTTACAATATTATAAATTTCTCAACGCACATTAATACTTGTATTCAACAAGACCAGTGTGTGGGTGTTCTCTGTGAAAACAAGCATCGAACAGTGAAAAGACATCTTCGAGGAATGTCTGCCGCACGCTCGCCTAGTCAGTGCTCGGGTTCAAGATGCATAGAATGTTTGCATTGCAAACAACGGTACTGAAATAAAGACAGCAACAGCAGATCATGGTACAAAAATAAATACATGGACATCAAGCAATGACGTCAAAATAAATACAATACCCGGAAACAATGATGTAAGTATAAATACATAAATAAATACATACAGAAACCAATGAACAGCACTCGTATTGAGTTATTAATATTATTAACATTAGAGATTTGATTTCGGATCTCGAAGTGCCCCCATTGGGCATGCGTTATGCCAGTCTGGTTGGATGGCCCATATGTCCAGATTCTTTAGGAGTGAACTTGCACCCTGGTGTGTGTGTTTGTATACATACCCACAAATCTCGGCAGCACGCACCTGCTTACTATGAACACTGCCCTCAAACTCAGGAGAGTGCAATAGTGCAAATTATACACGAGTTCTCTGGCCCAGAGTTACACCTCACAAAAACTAATACAGGTTTTATTTGGGGGGCGTGTGTTTGTGTGTATGGGGGAGGGGGGAGGGGGTGACGGTGGAGTGGAATGGGCGGTGTACAACATACAGCTTTATTTGAAACACTTAAAAAAAGATTCCCCAGCCCTAAATTTCAGGGTTAAAAAAAAAAAAAAAAAACAGATTAAAAATGTTCCCAATACTATTTGCATTTATTAAGCAAATTCATATTGTATGACCTGCCCCATTCTGGGTACAAGAGACTGTAGTTTTCCTGTTGCAGTCAAATTATGAGATTATGAAAGTAAAAAAGGGAAGCACTATGGGGTACCATTTTAGATGGATTAATGCATTATTTAGTTTTTTTAATCTTTTTTTTTTTCACTGCAGGTGCAAAGCGACCACAGAACGGTCTTCTTGCCATTCTAAAACGGAAGGGGCTTCAGCCCCTTCCTGGGAGACAACGTGACAGGAGGATCCGAGGGGGGGGAGGGGTGACTCCTGCTTGCCTCCTGAAGGGCCTAGATAATGTGAACCCCTTCTGGGACCTGCGCACACGCCAAGTCACATAGCAGCCACCCACCACGGAACCTACAAGATAAAAAAACACCCAACAGCAGAAAAAGGAGAAACCTTACTTAAAAAACAGCGGAAGTTTCACATTATCTTCACGCCAAGTACAAGTTTACTGCTTCAAGCAGGACACGTTCTGTGGTACCGGGGGGCATATTTAAAGAACCAATGAGAGTAATGTACACATGACACAAATATGTGTGCATTTCAGATTATGTGTAGCTCTGAACCTATAGTGGGGCACCTATAAAATCACATTTTTATCATAGGACTTCTGGGCTCAGGTATTTCGGCGACATGGTCATTTTGCCTTGTGGTTTGTAAACATCACCAGAGTCAAAAGGTAGCATTATTGGCCCATATTATAGTCACACATTAAGTACTTATTATATGGGTTTTCAAGAAAGAACTCATTTATTAAAGACACAGCTATTGGATTATGTAGCATGACAGGCTGTTTTTCAGGTTCCTCACTGGCTAAATTATATAAATCAAATTACATATGGGAAATAAATAATGGGTGCGTGACCATGCCTGTGTGTTACAGATTTTGAAAGCAGCGCTACTTTTGTGCAACAAAAATACCCAAAAGAGGGGAGAGTGAATGTGTGTGTGAGACACAATAATTTATCATATATCGCATTGCTTAGGCAATGCATTACATATTGTGCAGAGGAGGCAAATATATATCAGCATTTCACCCACAAATGAAATTGTGTGATTCAAAAGCTCATACATATTCATAACATAATACTGAATCGTAACTTGCTTTTTGTATAGAATTTCACCCCCCACTCCACGTGTGGGCATTACAGGTGTTACTAATATCCACTTTAATGGCCCTCAAATTATGTACTAAGAAGGGTGGAAAAGCTGAACTGGCCCTTTAAGGGTTGGAATCCAAAGCACTGTACATAACAGGTGTTGGTATCAGTCATTTTAATTGTGCCAAAATGATCGGCCTGGAAGAATGGAAGGCTGAGCTGACCCGTCCTGCATGCAGACTTGTGACACGCAGATCACAGCTATGCCAGCAGTGAGCTTTAATTCACTGTAATATACAGTGTTGTCTTCTACGCGCTATAAGGTGCTATTTTCTGTCTATAGCACTATGTACAGTTGTTGGAATAGCGCTGAAAGAATTCATTTCACTCCAAGTTCATACATACTTGTAAAATATGCAACATACTGGATTCTGCAGCATGCCTTTCCATCTTTTTTTTCTGTTCTATAAAACTCACAAATGAACAGGTAAATAAATAAATAAAATACTGCAGTTTAAAGTGTACGATACAGATTGCGGGCCTAAGCAGTCCCCTAGGGGCTCAGAGCCCCCTTCTATTTGTCACATGGTAGGTCAGGTGCGATGGGCCAGTAAACCCACCGGCACCTCCCCAGGGCCTGTCCCCGGTGCCCAGCAGTCCTCCGAGGGTCTCAACAGTCCCAGGGAGTCCAGCGGCGCTGGTGCCGCTCGGTCCGAGCCTCTTCCGGAGCAGTTTCGCAGTTCGCTGTCCATGGTCCCGCGGATCAGGCTCGCCTCGCTAACGAGTCCTCGACAAGAGCCAGACCGAGCAGAGGGGCGGTCAGTAAGTGGCCGAGAACTTCATGCGCTTCTGCTTCTGTCTCTGGTTGCAGAACCACACCCTGACCACGTTTTTTTTCAGGTCCAGCTTCTCGGCGATGGCGGCGATCTTCTCGGACGAGGGCCGCGGCTGCACGGCGAAGTAGGCCTCGAGGGAGCGCTTCTCGGGCGCCGCGATGGAAGTCCGCTTGCGCTTCTTCTCGCCCCCGTTGAAGAGCTCGGGCTTGGCCATCTTCTCGCGCTGCGCGCCCTCGGCCTCCTCCAGCCAGGCCTGCAGGATGGGCTTCAGCGCGATCATGTTGTTGTGGGACAGCGTGAGCGACTCGAAGCGGCAGATGGTGCTCTGGCTCAGCGAGCCCACGCCCGGGATCTTCAGGTTGGCCAGCGCCGAGCCCACGTCGGCCTGGGTCACCCCCAGCTTGATGCGCCGCTGCTTGAAGCGCTCGGCGAAGGCCTCCAGCTCGCGGGGGTCCGTGTCCGAGTCGCACAGGGAGGTGAGTCCGGAGGGGGGCCCCTGGTGCGAGCCCATCAGCCCCGGGTGAGCCAGGCCCGAGCTCATGTTCATGGCCGCCTGGTGGGATAGGTGGCCCAGGCCGTGCATGTGGCTGTGCGGGTGGGCGGAGGTGGAGATGAGGCCGCCGCCGCCGGCGCCCCCGGGGCCTCCCCCGGGTCCGCCGCCTGCCCCTTGCCCCTCGTGGCCTCCGCCGCCTCCGGCCATCAGGGCCAGAGAGGGCGAGGAGATGTGGTCCAGCAGGTCGCCCGGCTCCAGGGGCTGGTGGTGGTGGTGATGGTGGTGGTGATGGTGGTGCGCCAGCGGGACGGTGGAGTTGGACGAGCAGGGCACGCTGTTCATCGTGTGGTAGGTGGCGTCCGGCTTGAAGGGGTGGCTCTTGCCCTGGGACACTGCCATGTCCACGGCGGCCAGGGCCTCGGCCCGGGCCAGGAGCGTCTCATCCAGGCTGGCGAAGATGTTGCTCTGCAGCTGGAAAGAGAGACAGAGATGTACGTGTGACAATAACAACGAGGCGGCGAAGATCAGGAAACACAGGGCGACATGACGGGGAAAGGGGTCAGGAGCGGTGGCAGGTGGAGTGAGAGGTGATGCACAGAGAACCCCAACAAAACAGAGAGAGTGTGGGAAAAGTAAATTAAATAAGAGAATGTAAAGGAAACATTGATAGAGGAAAAGCACAAGGGGAAACGGAGGCCAGAAAGAATGGGTTAGCCAGCTGTCAGTTCGAACTCAGATTGGAGGGGAGGCGATTAAACACTAAACTATGAAGGACAAAGAGGCAGTGCCAGACTTTGGGAAAAGTGTGTATAAAAAAGACATGGATAGGGGCCTCTAGACTGGGGTTATGATAAATCGCAGAATGGACAATGAATAGGGAGATGTCACAAAACATAGCGGTTGGGGGTAACAAGATGGAAGGCAGAGGGTTGGATGTCAGGCGGAGGAATCCGGCAAGCACAGGGTGCATAAGAAATGGAAAACACTCTTCCAGGGGACGAGCCACAGAAATGAAAACACAGGAACCATAGAGAAAGTGGGAGAAGTCCGGGAGACTGGTGTGAACACGCTTTCAAAAGAGATCACAGGCGCTCAGATGATTGCAGAGGGAGACATGAAAAAAACATTAGGCGCAGCTTGTCAGGATGTGCCCGGCAGCGCTTTTATTAATGCACACACCGTGCATGCGGTGCACGGGGAGGGGAAGGGGCACCAGGAAAGGGAATGAGAGCAGAGAACAGACGGAGATGCGAGTGAGGGGCAGGAAGATGGTCATACAGAAGAAAGGAGAGAGCAGTTGCGAAGGAAAGAGTCTATGTCAGCAAATAGCAATGTGCAAAGGGGGAGGGATATCAGAGAGAAAGTAGAAAGACACGAAATGAAAATAAGAATAGGAGATAAAAGGAGAGAAGTTGAAAAAAACACAGAAGGACTAAAAGCTCAGAAAGTATAAAAAATGAATTGGAGAGTTAGAAAGAACAGCGAGGATAAAAAGGCAAATGAAAAAGAAATACAATCACGAAAGAAAGAGGAACATATTACAGAAGTGAGAGGAAGAATAAAAGGGATAGCTGTGTGAACTTTAAAGATAATGAGACCGGGTTAAAAAGACAGCCTGAGGCGAAAGAAGCAAACTGAGATGAAGATATGTAGAAAGAGGTGCATAGTGAGCGGAGATAAGAAAACAGAACTCAAGAAAAAGCAGGGGCAGAAGTTGGCGAAATGTCTGAACGAAAAGGACAGACAATTCGAAGGAAAAAAATAAATTAAAAAAGTTTCATTGAATGAGTGAGAACAGAATAAAAAGAGACTTAAAGAAGACATGGATGTGTGGAAAAAAGTCTAGAGGATGCAAAGAGTGCGCAGAGGAAGAGAGCAAGAGACAGAACAAGAGAATATGCAGTGGAAATAAGAAAAATAACAGAAAGAGTGTTTGGTGAAAAAGGAAAGAAGGTGTAAAAAGCTAAGAAAACTAGACGATAGATTAGTCTCAGAGCGTATACGAGAGAAATCAGGTATGAAAAAGTGGAACTACAGAAGGTTGAATTTAGGGTGACAGATAAAAGAGTGTCGGGAAATAAAGAGGTAACTAAGGAGAAAACAATTGGAATAGAAGAACATTAAAGGTAAGGCGAAAGAAGAATGAAGGATGGAAAAGGAAATGAGAGAGAGGGTGACAAAATTTCAGGCTTAGAAAACGAGATGGAAAAAGCTTAGGAGAGAAGTAAGAATGTTACGAGTTGAAAGTCAAAAAGGACCATTTCACAGAACTAGACACGGATGAAAAAGGAGTAAATCTGAAGAGCGGTGAGAGTAAGAGAAAAAGGATACATAAAAGCGAGGGTCGTGAGAAGAAGGAACACAGTGAGAATAACTGAACTAGTGAAATGTGAAGATGGTAGAGGAACATGATAGGATGGAACACATGGATGAACAGTGAAAAGGACTATCGGGTGGCGACGAGGAAATAGCGAAAAGCAAAGGTGAAGCGACAGGGAGACACAGGTGAAGAGGGATAGAGAGATGAAGATACAAGTGAAAAAGACAAGGAGGTGTACATGTGTAGAAAGGGTACAAACTGAGGCACAGCATGACAGAAACAACTGTGCGGGGCTCGCTTACCGGCGGGGTGGGCAAGCATGCCCTCCGGATGGCCTCGGAACTGGTGTGGTGCAACGATGTGTACTTATGCTCAGGTAAGCTCGGGTGCATGGCAAAGTGCGGCTGCTTGCTGTTCATGGACATCATCTTGAAGGCTGTGCGTGTAATCCCAGCCTAGGGCACGGGGTTGGTGGCCTGGCGCTCCCAGGTCCGGGCAGGGAGTGCGGCCACGCTCCGCCCGCAACCTGCCCTCGCTGCTCTCGCGCAGCCTCCACCTCCTGCCTGCAGCCGCTGTCACTGCTCTCTGCACTGCCCCGGCGCGCAGCACGCTTACACCTGAGCCCAGGATCTCGTTGGCTAGAGCCTGCGGCTTCTCGCGAGAGGTCGGGGTTTGACTGACAGCCGTGCCGCCCGCCCACCGCGCGCTGCACTCTCAGATCTAGCCAGCTCTCGAGTGACTCTTCCAATGGCCGCCGGGCGGCGCGGGGCAGGTGATGCACCTGTAACTGGGCGCATGCGCGATGAGCAGCACCTGCTGCTGGGCAACAGGATTGCGTCCACAGTAGGACTTGTTTACAAATATGACCATATTGTAATATATTGCACGAACATGTCTATGGGCTTTTTTTTCCCTGCAAGGTGGTCTCATTGCTATTTGTGTACGGATATTAACCTTTCAGGAGAACAACGTTGTGGAATATCCGTATTACTTGTTATCGCTTTATTTATATAATACATCACCTCTACAGAATATGCGGATCAATAAGATAGTAAAAACACTTGTTTGTTGTGGCTGGAACGCATAGGGTGAGGATGGCCTTGTTCACTTTAGTCGTTTTCTGCCCTCTTATTAAGAAGTAGTGGAATGTAAGTGAGCGCAATGTATTTTGAAATGTATGTTCTTGTACTGTTTATATTCGCTTGTTTGCAGGCTTCAACATGAATGTTCAAACAAGTGCTTACATTATTGTGTGTATATTAGATACAACACCCCTACTGTGAGGTTGCATATGTGACATACGCATGCACAAAGATACTTTATGTTATAAATGCACACTGGTACTAGAGTAATGAAAAAACAGTCATATAACTTGAATCGGGTGCATTTTGCTTTTTTGTTTCCTTTTCGATGTGTTGTATGGTTGTGCTTTCTCGACGACAGGAGACAGGACGAGGAAAAAATGCATCGTAGCAATGATACTGACATTTTTATATAAAGCGCTGCATACCGCACTAAGCGCTGTATATAATAAAAGGTTTTACTTGATCCTGGATGGTCACTCGTCTTTGATTGCAAGTGCTGCAGCTGCCAACTTTCTTTGGAAATATAGTCTCACTGCTGGTCAGCGTCCTCCAGAAAGCCTATTAAGGTGCTGTTGTTGTTGTGCACGTGGGCCGGACTGCAGACTAGGCCGGCCCACTGGCCAGCATGGGAGACCTGGAGCCCTGGGAGCCGAAGAACAGGTCACACTCGCCCTCCGTGCATAAAGGCACCGGCCGCTGCTCGAGAGGTTTCACAGTCACAACTGTGCTCACGGACAGCGGCAGGGCTGGCGGCCACGAGCCACCGCAGGGCTATGTTTGTGTGCAGGAGCGGAGGATGTAAATGAGCCTGGAGCGACTGTACAAATAATTAATGGCAGAGACACCGTAACGTGCGCTGATGAATGACACTTCCTTCTCGCGTTCCGCCCGCATCGATTATCGCCGCCTGCTCTCGTTTCTGCGGGGGGTAAAGAGGTGATGGCAGCTCTCCTGCCCCCTTGTGTTAGCCTTCCTCAGCGCGAGGTGATGGCTGTAACGCCTTTGTAAACACTACAACGCGCATCACTTGCTCTGGGTGGCTCTTGGGGCAACTAGGGGGTCGGCAGGGGCGTAGCTGTCAATAGTGTAGCTGGTGCAGTGGCACCAAGGCCCAGGGGTGTGACGAGCAATTTTCAAAGCAATTGTGTCCTTTTCACTACCAGGTGGTGGTAGCTGTGTGTGTGAGTGTGTGTGTGTGAGGTGGGGGGGCGTCCTTTCTCGCATATTGCAAGGGGGTGGCAAGGCACCCGTGCTAGGCCACTGCCTGTCGGCACTTGAACAGCTGACGGAGGAGCCGCGGATGCCTTCAGGGGGTAGGGTGTGCCGGCCCGGCTGCTGGTGGGCAGACTGTCTGTTGGCGCCCAGGCTCCGGCCCGTACTTCCCGGCCCATTGTTCAGAGGGAGATCTCCAGGGCAGAGCACATCTGCCACCCGTCTGCCTGAGCTCGGCTCATCTCCAGGAGGGGGTGGGGGATTCCCTGCGCAACATTTAGTGAAAGAGAGGGCCTGGACAACACCCGTTTTCGATGCCACCAGGGCACCCGACTTGCAAGGGCGTGTGCATGTGATTTGAACAAGTGTGCACAATCCGATATGCACGATACATTTGTGTGTGCATCTGGTGTGTTGTATCTTGTGTGTGCATCGTGTGAATTTTCTGAATGCTGTGCTGCGGTTCTTGTCTGGCAGGTAAGATGTGTTTTGTACTTGGTATTTGTGTGCATCCATTGTGTGAATGCCCTTTTGCGCATTGTATGGGTTTTGTGTGTGTGTGTGTGTGTGTGAGGTGCCTATTGTACTGACAGTGCTTTTTGTGAATTTCACGCGAGTATGCCGTGTTTGTACATTGCGCTTCCGGGTGTGTGCAGGTGTGAGTGTGGAATGCGGTTGATCACTGGGAGTGGATCTGTTGGGGGTGTTTGTGCGTGTCATCAAAGTGGTGTGGATCTGCTGCGCTGTGTATATTGGACATTGCTTGTGCTTTGGTGTTCGTGCACTAAGTGGAAAGTGTTTTTGTGTGTGTTGTGGGTGATGGGTGAATCTTTTTTGGGGGGTCTGGCATTTGTCGGCGTGTAGCTGGTCTCGTGTGTCTAAGTTAGTCCTGATGGTGCGTGTTTATTACAATCAGGTGAAACAGAATTGTCAGTGTGATTTACTGAATATGTGAATGTGGTGTGTTTTGTGTGCATTCAGGAGGGTGTGTGTTTAAGTGTCTCCGTGTATGTTGTTTGTATGATTTGTGTTGGCGTGTTTCCGGTGTCAGGGGTTCACGTGACATGCGAGTGGGGTGCATATGATGTTTTTGTCCATTAGTTGTATGCCTGATGTACGCATCTGGTGTGTTGTGCGGTTCTAACTTATCTGCTGCAAGTATGCTTGTATGGTGTGGTATTCGCACTGTGTTTGTGACAATGTTGTACCGCCATCGCACTATCAAGGGAAATGGAAATATAGGTGTGTCGCATAAACAACCGAGGAACATTTGAGTGGAAACAGAGGTCTCACGTGTACGTCACTACAGCAGCTGCCATGTTTATGCGGTGCGGAACCAGGGCCAGGCCCCCTAAAACCAGCAAGACTGGCTGCTGTCCCAGTCCGCAGTACTGTGGTGGTATCCGGGCCCTCGTGGCGGCGCCACGGTGGGTAATAAATTGCCGAGGGCCGTCTGTGTTTGGACGGTGAGTGGGAGGGGGGCTGCGAGGTCACGCGGGATGGGCTCCTATTAAACGCTGAGCCGGCCCAGAGCAGCAGCCCCATAGTGTCCGGTTACAGAAATCGATAAGTTCCCCATGTGTTCCTCTTAGCACTCCATGAACCGCTTCCATATGGACGAGGATCTTGCTGGCACCCCCGGGGCACACTCCGCCTTCTGACCCCTGAGTCCCTGCACTGGGCCTCGAAGAATGCACGGCCTCACAGCATAGGTTGACCATGGTTAAACCGCGCGTTTCATAATGCCACGAAGACAACTCTTTAAATATAGAAAAGGGACACGTGCTGGCTGAACTAGAATCAACATGCATAGGGACTTCCAGGCCAATCAGAATGGACACGACATTTATAGCGCCCAGCCTGTTTCTAAGCGCCGCATTTCTACTGTCAGATATAGACCCGAGTTACGAGGAAAACGTTTTCCTGCTTCTATAGTATTTTATTTAGCTACTGAATCACAGCCTCCACCTCCACCTTCCTCATCCTTTCACTACTCTCACGATGCCCCGCCCCTTCCGTTTCAGACTACAGTGCACCTCGAAACCGCAGAGCACCGCACGACTCACAGTACTAGAACCCGAAACATCATTAGAAGCCTTGTGCAGGTGTGTGTTTGAGACAACCGGAGGCGTCCCTCAGACGTGTTTTCGCTTTGTCAGGTGTAAAAGTTGAGAGGAGAATGTGGCGAAGTTTGCAGCGCCCCCTCCCGACGGCGGGCGCCCGGTTCACTGAAGCAGCCCGCCTTGGCGCAGAAGGCCCCTGGCTCACCGCACAAAGAGGCTTTCCGTGTCCTAATGAGGGGCTGTCCCCGCATCAGCAAAGACCTGCTAATTGCCTAGGCAAGGGCTGCGGTAATTGCCTTCGCAGCCAAAGTGGAGAGTGTTGTCATATTAAAAATTGAAGGCTCTGATGGTGGCGGGGTCCCGGGGCGGCTCTCACCGAAGCCCCCATTCGAGGAGGAGGAACACGGAGGCTAGGGGAGCCTCCCCCCACCACCCGTGGGTCCAAAACTAACAACAACTCTTAACAAACATGCTTCAGCTCCGCATTTCCTGCTACAGTCCTTTTATCCAAAGAGGAGCTCTTGTGCAGCAAACTGGCCAACCAGAGGAAGAGCCGATTTTAATCTGCGCTTGACATGCACATAGAAAAGTGCGGATATTCAGTGCGCCAGAGCACATGAGAAGTGCTGGTACTCTCTTATTAAAGGGCACAGCGCTCTGGCTGGGATGTCCAGGTGTCCTCCCTTCCAAATTACTGAATTACAGGTACTCCGTTCCTGACCGTACCTGCCCACTTAAAGCACAGGTTTTAATCAAAACATGTGTGACGTTGGTACTTAGGTGAGTATAAAGCGTACGTGTTAGCCAAGTCTAGGTCCCAAGTCGCTTTCATTTCGGAGTTCCCTCGCCACGTAAATGGAATGGCCGGCTGGGTCACTCGGCCCCAAATGGCATTAGTATGCCCTTAATTCAACAAGTATATTTGCTGCTTCTTTCATTCAACGTTGTCAACCCGATTCTAAGCGCTTCGTTTGCTAAGGCCACCGAGGTACGGCGAGATAGTGTTATGACCAGGATCACACATTTTGGGTAAATTGTGAGCCGGGATTAGATCACGGAATACCTTGTTCTACATTGACAACGTAATGACTTAGAACCGAGATATCTTGTCACTAATGCGTCCATTTCACATTAGCACATTTTGAAAAGCACATGCAGATGAGCGACAGCGAGAGCCGTGTTAGCCCCGAGAAGGAGCACAGTGTGAAATTCGAGCGATAAAAACACAACAGATAAAAACACTTTCCTAAAACAGCGCCATTCCCCTTCCCTGCAAACCAGAGCACACACAGAGGGGGCCCCAGAAGCAGAAGTTGCCTTGTCATGTAACACATTGCCCTGATTTATAATAAAATTTTAACGAAATCATACATATTTTAGCAGGCTTTAATCACTGCATGAAAATTTAATTCATGAACTGTAGCGCGTTTAAATAAATGAAGTGTTAATTCATTAGGGTTAATTAATTTGTTAAAGGATTGGGCGCAAGGTTAAGGTGGAGAGTGGAGCTCCTCTGTTAGTCCCCGCTAGGCTGGCAGCAGGCACGAGGCGCTGGGTGGGTGGGGCGGGGCGGAGAAGTTGCCACCAGACAAAGAGGGACAACAGGCAAGCGGCGCGAGAAACGTTTACTGAACACGTACTTTAAAGAGGCCATGCAGTGAAAGGTGCCACATCAGGTCTCACAACTTACCCACACTCAAATAAAGGGTGGGGGGGGGAGGTAGGAAATGCTGGGACGGATTAATGAGAGCTGCGTTTTTTTCTTTTCACCTGATGGTCCTAATTAATGACACTGTCCGCTAAGTTATCTGGTCTTCACTGTAAATTGCTATTATTTTTTTATATAACGCCTCATACCACACATCTGCCATTTAAAGGCACTATAAATGTCATTACCAAATTTAATGGTATCCATTTTACCCAAAATGGCAGGATGAGCCGGGGATTTGAACACCTTCGGCTTTTGAGCTCAGTACTAGGACGGACGTACGTGGTATGTACAAGAGACGCTCACACACATGCATAGCCCTTTTAACAAAGGTAAGATTCCGAGTGGAAACGTACCCATGCGTAAACAGGCGTAAAATTCCGCAATTTCAGTATACCCAAAGAATACCCCTTTAATAGTCGATGCACGTTGTGCGTGCATATCAGGGGTGATTAATGTACGTTTAATTTTACGCAGTGAGAAAATAAAAAGTGGTGCTCAGCATGCTTGACATACACAATGGAGACATGCACCACAGAATATTAGAACTGGGGGGCAGTAAAACAGCCACAACTCACCCCGATATACCACCGAAGTTAGCACTAATAATCTGAAAATATAAATACAAGCAACTCCCCAGCCCCGCCATTGTCCCCTTGAGCCTCACATCACGACAAAGTCAGACTGCCCACACACACACCATGCCCATGTCTACTGAAATTATACAGTCCTGTGGCCCTGGCGTTTTACGCGTAATTATGTTTTCGCCTCACTTGCCATCTAATCCATGGACCATGATCTGATTCATGGCTTGCAAAATTCAACAAAACACATTTTATTCCTAGCTCAAACTGATCAAAAGGTAATCAAAAATGTCCCACATGGTGATGTGCAATAGCAGACCCTTTGCAAAGGTTAACTGGTCAGTGTTTAGTTGCTGATTGCAGTATCAGCTTATTAAATCGATACTAAGGTGAAACATTTGCCCAGAGCGTACTAACGTTCTTTAAAATGACAAAATAGTGAATTTAACAATTTCCACAGGTTCCACATTGCGCGACATAATCTACCTTATCCTGCTGCATAAATTAGTCAACCTTGAAGCATAATTTAGTCATCCATTGCAGAACTGGTCCAGTTTGCCTAACCATACCACTGAAGAGTAACAACAACTTCACTGAGCAGGAAGCAGGCGCTGTGGCAAACAATGTGGCAGACCACCAAGGCGAACTCTGTCCTCTGCCTCCACACGTCCTCCATGGAACAGAGAAACAGGCCACATGATAGAAAGTCACTGATAAGGTGAACCAATGGTGGTGGAAACACCTACTGTGGGAGAGAGAGAAAGAAAGTGGCAGGATGAGAGGAGGCATGTGAAGAATCAGTTTGCCAGTTCACCTGTGGCAGCTTTACTCCCTGGTGGGAGGTTGTCTGGCATGTAGCAGCGTATCGTGGACACCATGCACCATCTGTCTGTTTCTGAGAAGACAGGTCATGCAGCATTTTGCACCGTGCAAATTTCTTGTGGAAATTCAGGTCCAGGAGGCCCTCTGATGGATCTTTCGTTCCGGACCGAGGCTGTCACAGCAATCAATACAATTAAATAATGCAAAGCACATTTGACCCCACAAAGATGGCAAAGAGTGTTGTTTTTGCACACCTTGAAGGTTTTACTGAAAAGATTAGCAGAGTTACAAATTCAAATCATCACATGAATTATAAGTCAATAGCCATTACATGATTGCAGTAGCCAATATAATTCAAAGCAATTCAAATCATAAATGTAAAGGCAAACTGTTTTAAAAGTGTCTCAAAATAAATCAAAGCAGACTCCGTTTTCCCATAGAAGGGAACTCCCACTTATTTAAGGTAGGAAAAGCTTAGGGAAGTTTGGAAGAAGTCAGGGAGAAGGTGTCAGCATGGAGAGCCTCTGAAAGACAAGATATATCAATTAAATAAAGCTATGTCTAGCAAGTGGGGAAGGCATTTGCCCATACGTCAATTAAACTGCTTCGGCCAAAAGAAAAAGGCATCTGCTCTACAGGAAGCTAGAAAGGAATCTCCCTAAAGGAAGCTAAAAGGGATCCGAATCTAAAAGGATGTTAAATGGGAATATGCTTTAAAGGAAGGCAGAAAGAAATCTGAATCTAAAATGACGAAAAGACATTCTTAAAAAAACAGAATTCTAACATTATCAGTAACAGGTAATTTCTCCAAAGAGCCAACCAATGAAGTGCAGACAGAAAATATAGAGTTGCAGTCTCATTAAAATATACAACTTTCTCACAAGATCCGACTGTCACCTTCAGAATAGCAGATAAGGGAGGGCGTGGCTTGAGTCGCCACAAGATGGCCGCGACTCTTTGAGGCTCCGTGCCTCGACCTGGACCGTTTCTTTCCCCGGAGCGGCAGCACTCGTTCTTGGCCACCATGCGGTGAAGGCTCCGGAGGCGCGGCGGCGGGGGCACAGGTAGCTGATATTTTTTTGCATCTTCATGCCGTTTTTCGACCCTGTTTCCCCCGTGTCACGTTTTTCCTCAGGTTCTCTACTGCAGCCACCATTTTGAATTCAGTGGGAGGCGGCGGTGAACGGCTGCCATTTCATCATTCCGACAATGTATTAAACCCTACAGATAGGGGGTCCTGATTATTATTGGTTACTTTTTGGCTGTATTAACCTTTTTACCACCAATTTAAAGCCTTCTGTCTGTACTGGAACACTGGCGACTTATCCGAGTGGCTTTTGTATGTTCCCCTCTGCCTCTCTCTCGTTTGTTCAGGAGATGGTGGGGAGGAGGTAGGGGAGAGATTCAGTGTTTGGTTTTTTGATTCCCAAGTTCTGGACTTTGCAAGCGCCAAACAAGTATCAACCTAGTGTCTTTTGAGGCTGCGTTATATAGTCTCTTGTCTATATATGGAACATCCTTCCCCCTCCAACCAGAAGGGCACTGCGGCTACCATGTCTTCCCTCCGAAAAGATTCCACCACTTCCGCCTCTAAACGCCAGAAGAAGGACCCTGGTTCTCCCACAAAATCTCCTCTGCCCATAACTTTGGATGATCTCATGGAGGAAATAAAGCTTATGAAACCCTTTGTTATTGACACTAACGCTACTCTTCAGAGACTTGAGGAGAAATGGTCTAATTTGGAGTCAAGTGATTCGATGGTGGAGCAGAGGATCAGTGATGCTCAGGATATGATCCCTAAAGTTGAAGCTATGTCTAAAGAAATAGCTCTTCTCAAACAACAAACGGAGGACTTGGAAAATCGCAACAGGCGCAACAACCTTAGAATTTACGGAATTCCTGGGGGGAGGAGGGGTCTCACATGCTTGCCTTTTGTAAAAATTCATATTCCTAAAATAGTTGGTCTCAAGGAAGGTACCATACTTAGCCTACAACAAGCACATCGTATTGGACCCAGGTCTGTGGGTTCCTCTTCTACGTTGTCAGTCAGTCGCCCCAGAGGGATAATTGTCCTTATTTTGGAATATACTGACTTGTTAATGGTTCTGTCGGCAGCAAAGCAGAGGAAGCAAATGCTTTGGTCCGGCCAAAAAGTTTTTATTTCTCAGGATGTTCCTCGTGTCACTGCTGCTCGTCGTAAGGAGTTCCTTTCCTATTGACCTGCTCTTCGTTCTATGAATGCCAGATATAGTCTTGTACATCCCTGTTTCTTTAAAGTCACCTACAAGGAAAGGACTCATTCATTTGACTGTTCTGAGGATTTACAACATTTTATTATTCATCCCAAAGGAGAAGAAATGGACTTTGGGAAAACATGAACATTGACTTTCCCTTATTTATAGACTCCGATGATTTTCGCCAGAATTGGGTTTTGTGAAAGCCTGAATATTGTCTTCTTCACATGGTTTTTTGTTCCTTTTTGCCTTAACTTTTCTTAATTTTACAGGTTTTTGATGGCTCTCGCCTTTTTTGTTGTTATCCATTTATTTCACTCGTGTTTGTTATGTGTCTGCCTTCTCAGGAGGCTATTCCCTATTAACTATGTGGTTTCTTTTCACAGATGTCTCTCGTCTGATACGGACACCCCTCCTAGATGTTTCCTCCTTCCCGTTCCTCCCTTCCCACCCTCAGTGTTCACAGTTCTTCCTTAAGTGTGGTAAGTGTTACTCCCTCCATTAATTATGCCCGTATTATGTGTTCGCTTGTTTTTATTATCTATCTCTATATGCCTAGATTGTTTACTATACTTTCCTAGTTGCTGCTCCTTATCATATTCTCCTTTTTCTGCTCACTTATTTTGCGGTCCTCGACGTTTCTCGTTGACCTTGTTGACTCTGTCGTCTGTCTTCCTTTCGCGGCTCCCCGCTTTCTCATGCTGTCCCTTTCAATCTGGAAATGTATTCTGCTCACCTTGGCTGAAGTCTCCTGGCTTCTTGTCAGCTTTTCTCTTTTTATCATCTATACCCTCCTCTCTTTCTTCTTTCTTTTTCTACTCTATTCTTGTTTCTTTTTTCTTGTCCTTTTCTTTTTGATTTGTGGCACCTTTCCTTTTTCTTCCTTCCCCAATATATCATCTATGACCATTTTCGTCTCTTCCTCTTTTCTTGTTTTTACTCTTTTAACATCCTTTTTCTTTTTTGTTCTTATTGCACATTTTCTTATTTGTTGGCTCAAAGGTTCTCATGTTGAATTCTCAGTTTTATAAAGTTTAGAATGCTCATGGTGTTGCTTATTGTTTCTACCTTCTCACTATGACTGATAATGTTTGCATAATATCCTGTTATGTGAAGGGTTTGCGTAATCCCGTCAAGAAACAAAGGGTACTTACTCATTTATCTAGGTTACACTGTAAAATTGCGATGCTACAAGAAACACATCTTACTGGAAACGATATTAGCTCTCTTAAAAAGCAATGGGTGGGTCATGTGTTTTGTTCCCCAGCTATAGACAGGAAAAATGGAGTGGTGACACTATTTCATAAGTCCCTTTCCCTTACTATAGAAAAGGAGGAGAAGGATGCTGATGGCAGATGGTTTCTTCTTCATTCAGTTATCAATGGTTCCCCCATCTCTCTCCTTAACATCTATGGTACCACTGGCATTGATTCGCAGTTTTGGCAGTCCATGTCACATACCATCCACTCCTGTTCTGAGTCTAACTTCTTAGTGGGTGGGGACTGCAATCAGGTCATGGATCCCTTTACTGACAGGAAATCCTCCTCCAGATATATCCCTAATAAAATGCAAAAAACATTTACGAGCACTATTCGTTCGAGAGGTTTGGTAGATGCTTGGCGGATATATAATCCGGACAGTCTGGAATTTATTCTCCCACACAAAATTCCACATCTAGAATTGATTATATTTTTTTGAGTCCTCACCTTCTTCCTAATCTAATCCACGCTGAAATTGGATCCATACTTATCTCAGATCATGCTCCAGTCTTTATTAATTTAGATCTTCCTTCTGAACCCTCCAAACCCCGCAGATGGCGCTTTAATAATTATCTACTTAAAGATCCTACTTTTATTGGGCGCTTCAAGGATTTTTTGTCAGAATTCTTTCTTATTAATGTTTGTCCGGACATACCCTTTCACACCATTTGGGATGCTTTTAAGGCGACAGCCAGAGGATTTATCATCGATTACGTGGCTGTCAAGAAGAAACAACTTCTCAAGGGATCAGCTTCTATATTATCCTCCATTAAGCAACTTGAACATACCCATTTCTCTTCAAATAATGATGATACTTTTAAGAAACTAGTCCATGCAAAATTTAACTTTAATAGAAAGTCGACGGAGGAAGCCTCCGGGACTTTGCTAAAAATTAATTCCAAATTCTACGGTGGTCGTAATAGAGCCGGTAAACTGCTAGCGAACTATTTGAAAGTTAAATCTCAAAGATCCAAAATAGTTAATATCATTGATGATAACGGTGTTAATCATTTCAAAGATGAAGAGCTATTAAAATGTTTTACGGATTTTTATAAGACCTTATACACTCCTGAAACTTCCCCATCTGACACTGCTTTGGAGGCATTTTTTGATTCGTTGCCTCCTCGTTCCACCCCCAACCCTGATTGCTCTTTTTAGATAAAGACCTGTCCCTCTCAGAAATTAAGATAGCCTTAGCCCAGTTACCTAAAGATAAGGCCCCCGGTCCCGATGGTTTTACCGCCGAATTCTATTCCTGCTTTTCACAGACTCTTCTCCCCTATCTTTTATCTCTTTTTCAGCACTTCATTTCTCACAATGAGGCTCGTGGCTCTTTTCTTGAAGCCATGATTTGTTTAATCCCAAAGAAGAATAAAGATCCATCATCCTGTGCCAATTATCGCCCTATTTCTTTAATCAATTTAGATTACAAAATTTTTGCTAAGGTGTTGGCCCTTCGTATCAATCAGGTTATTCCTGATTTGATTGGCTCTGAACAGACAGGGTTTGTTAAAGGAAGAACGCTGGCAGATAATTCAAGAACTTTTTAAAATATCATTCATCTTGCATCTAAGAGCTCCTCCCCTGTTGCAGCCATCACCCTAGACGCTGAGAAAGTGTTTGATCGCATTCATTGGCTTTTTATGATGCGCACACTTAAGTGGCATGGTTTTGGTCCCGGTATCTTGTCTCTTATAAGTTTGTTATATTCTTCTCCAACCACTTCGGTTTTTGTTAATGGATTTCAATCTCCTTACTTTACCCTCCAAAGGGGCACTCATCAAGGCTGCCCTCTTTCACCTTTGCTCTTTATCTTATCTCTTGAACCTTTTCTTCACTCTCTACGACACTCTTCCACATTTCAGGGTTTTACACACAAATCAATTGAAATCAAGTTCACTGCTTACGCAGATGACATTTTGTTATATATCTCCGATCCCCTTATCTCCTTGCCTGCTTTCACGGATCTTTTATCTTCATATGCCGCCCTGTCAGGTTATAAATAAAAAATTTCTAAATCTGAAGTGCTTCCATTGAACAAGCATTGCTTAAGAAGTATGTTCGAAGGAACGGATTTCAAATGGAACACCAACTATATTACATGCCTCGGGGTCAAATACTCCTCTTCAGTCATTAGAACGGTTCAGCTTAATTTGGAGGATGTTTTATTAAAAGTTTCGGGCATGGCAGAGAAATGGTCTCCCTTATTTTTGTCATGGTGGGGCAGATTGGACACAATTAAAATGGTGATGCTCCCTGTTATTCATTTTTACTTGTCCATGTTACCAGTGAGGCTTCCATTAACATTTTTTAAAACCCTTAATGGTACTGTTAGTAGATTTCTCTGGAACAGCCGGAAAGCTCGTATATCTTTATCCTCCCTATCTGCTCCTAAGGATCGGGGTTGTGTCAATTTTCCCAACTTTCGTCAATACCACTCCTCTTTTTTAGTTTGTCAAGTTTTACCTTATTTGTCTCCTTCGGACGAACCCCCCCGTATCGGTATGGCATAGTTTGGAGGGATCGGTGATTCACCCGTTTTCCTTCTCTTCGTTAGCCAATTTTACTCATCCTCCTCGCTCATTTAAGTCCCCAACTATCTCACAATTTATATCGACATTTAATCCGAATCCGGTCCTTAACAAATCCCTTTCATCTCTACAAATGTTCCTGGATTCCCTTATATGGCATAACAAGTCCATTAAACTTTCCAACAGTACCATTTTTTGGAGAGATTGGGTGGCCAAAGGGATCATACAGATTAAACACTTAGTTCACGGTACGCATTTTTTATCTCCTCAGGAAGTACAATCTAAATTTTGCCTGCCTGTCACTTCCCTTCTTAAGTACGACTCTTTAAGATTGCTTTTAACTCAACAGTTTTCTCTTCTTTCTGGTTCACCCTCCTCTTCATCAGACCCCTCATTTGAACCGTTATCTACTTCCCTTCCCGTTCGGGCCTCGCTTATCTACAAATATCTCCATTTTTCTCTTCCCGATCGCCCCAAGAGTAAAACTGAACTTTTATGGGAATTAGATTTGCAGTGTACCATCTCTGTACACTCATGGAATTCTATCTGGACACGAATACATCACACTTCCTGTAATGCTAGCACCACTCAAACTCTTTATTACTTCTATTAGAGGTTGTTTTTAACCCCATTATCTATCTCCAAATTTAGCTCCGACTTATTCCCTGTTGGTCATGTAGAAACACTCCTGGCACATATTTAAACTCCTTTTTCCTTTGTCCTAACATCCCCTTTTTTTGGACTAAGGTACATAAATTAATCACCTCTATTTGCTCTCGCAATTTTCCTTTTTATATCTACTCCATATTTCTGGGCAGTAACTCTGTACATTGGTTTGGAGCGCACAAAATGGGCACTTTTGTGGATTTGTTACTTGCTATTGCTTTTCAGGTTATCACTTCCAACTGGAACGATGGCACGAAGGTCACTTTTTCTGCTTGGTGGAATCTTATCTGCTATCATCATAGGCTAGATAGAGCTTCTGCCACTACTTCTCAGCAACTCCTTCGAAAAGAAGCCTTTTGGTCTCCACTCACTAACTATCTATCCTCCTCTGCATTACGCAACAAAGACAGTACTTTTGTCTTTCAACCGCCATGAGTATTATGATAAATTTTTCTTATACCGTTCATATATGATAATTAGGGCTCCCGGTTTTATGGTATCTATTTTTTTACTTTTCCGTCTGTATTTATCCATATTTATTTTTTACTAATTTTATCTGTATTTATCCATATTTATTTTGGATTTTGTGAAAAAATGGAACTGAAACTAGTATATTTCCACATGTATTTAACCGATAAATGTTATCTCATGCTTGAATTTCAATGATATGAAAACCCAGAGACGATTAATCAATGCACTTATATGAAATCATATGCATATCAGTATCAACCTTGTGCAATCTACTGCCGTTTAAGCAACTTTACTAAAATTCCTTTCTGTTTTTTAACACCCTTGCCTGTCAATCCGCACAGCTATACGCTTGGCAGCCATGACTGGCAGCATTTAGAAACACTCAAAAAACAACTCAATTTCCGTTTTTATCTACATTTAAAAATAAATACAGACAGAAAAATAAAAGGGTTTCTGTCTGTATTTATGTGTAAAAATCAGTAAAAACGGAAAACACGGAGCCTTAATGATAATGTATTGTTACCACTTTGTTATTTGTAAATGTATAGTGCACACTATCGGATGTTCCTATTTATTATACTTGGTAAGGATGTTGATTTTCTGTTGATTTCTTTTTCTCTTCATCTATCTTTTCTTTCTTTCCCTATAAAACTTAAAATACTAATTTGCTATGGTACATAATTCTTCAATATTGCCCTTAGCCTTTGGTTTTACTTTCTGACAGTGGTAGTTGTATTAAGTTTTCATTTTTCCATGCTTATATGTACTATTTGATATCTTTTGTAATTCTCCTATAATTGTTGGTATAATATTGTACCTTTGTTCTTATTTGCTTCAATAAAGCTCTCTTTGCACAAGGCAGCACACATGGAAAAAGCAAAAACGAGGAGAAATAATGCATTTCTCCTTGTTTCGCCAACTTAAGACCATGATTTACCTGGTCTTAATTTTGGCGCTGCCTCCTATGTACGCCACCCTTGTACATAGGGGGCAGCATCAAAATTAATGGGTGTTGCGGTGGAGCGCCCACCGCAACACCCACTGCCCACCCCTTTCACGCTAACCATAGTGTGAAAGGAGGCCTTATGTACAAGGCAAGGTTAAGCCACGTTAAGTGGCTTAACGCTGCCTTGTACATAAGGCGCAGTCCCTATCGCCACCACAACGTCGGTAAAAGTGACGTTGTGGTGGCAATAGGGGCTTGTACATATGCCCCTAAATGTTCAACTTTTACAAGCAAAGTAAGGATTAACATAAGTCCTTTTTAAAATGCAGGCCTACATTATCTAGAATCAGTTCAAACATGTCCATTTTGCAGAAAATACAATTGTGTGTGGCATGCTACTGTTAATATGTGTGCACAAAACATTAAATAGTGAAAAATTTCTTTCACAGACATCAGTCCAGGTAAGGTCTGAAGACGAAGTACCAAAATATGTCTGCCCCTGCAAACAGCTCAATGCCTTCAAATTGCATGTATGCCAATCAGATACAGAGAGCTAAGTGCCACTAATACAACACAACGGACACAAGGAACAAAAGAAGCAAAGCACCTTTACATCAGGCTAAATCTACACATGCACATACTAGGAAAGGTCTCCACTCATGTTATTTCTTATTCCAGACCCTTTGCATGGAGTGTTCCAAGGCACAACACCAGTGAACATTCCTAGTGTGTCAAGGGATCAGATTGGACTGACAAGTTATTCTATTCTCATCACTGTGCAGGTAGGTGTACATGTGACATCTGTCCTACCCACACACACCAAATATGTTTAGCTAGTATTTTCTTTGTTACATACCACATGTGCTCTGTATCTACTATGAATTCTGACCGTGTCTTCACAGATCAACCATTATCTCACATCCAGAAACTGGACACAACTGTCTCACATGCATCTTAACTATTCACTGCACTGTTGCAGGACCTGTGCTGCCATCAACCTAGCCATCACCTCCACTAGTGTTGTTCTTGCTGCAGTGTGAAGGGGCCGCTCACCCAGATTGTACTGATGATGGGTCTCAGTAAGTGTTGTCCTTGAATGTATGACGGTATTCCGCATGCGTTTATCACGCATGCCTTGGGAATGCCGTCATTAGAACGAACGAGTCTTTAGCACGCATTCGTTCTGCACGCAAGTCGTTAAACTGACTCGCCTTATTGGGGTGCTGGATTTTGGAATTGTTTACTATTCCAACTCCAGTCTGCGCAACAGCAGGGAAGGTGTCGGACTTTGTTCCAACACCATTCCACCAATGCGCCCCCCAAAGCAAGTCGTTGTAACGACTTGCGTGCAGAACGAATGCGTGCTAAAGATGCGTTCGTTCTGTTGACGGCGCTGTGAAGGTACAGCGTGATTGGGGCTTCATCCTAGAGGACGTTTCCCATTGTCCTTCATGTCTAATATTGGTGAATTCTATGTCATGTGTAGAACACACTACACCCCCCTACAATAGTTGTCACAAACACCCCATTATGTGTAATGCATGTTTCACCCATTCATGTAGCAGGCATCTTCTCAAGTCTCTTGTCTAAAATGCTCTCTCACATCTCACACCCTTGTATGGGGCAACACTCCTGTCACTAACCTTAATCAACACACACAACAGTGTCTGTGTCACAACACACTAATTTAACAGTTTGCCCATTGTAGTCTTGTGTCAGCAGGATTACGATGCGCAGAAGGCTAGTCTTGGCGAATCATCCAATTCCAATCATACAACGTGGATGTCCTAGGAGTAGAACACAAGCAACTTCCATAAACCTGTCATGCAACCTGATGTCTGTGTGCCTGCTGTTGAACATTATAGGATACTGCCAACCAATGGGACACTTTAGACTTGGGATAATGATGGTACTTGCTTGGCACAATGTCACATATTGACCATGGAGGGTTGGCACTTAGTAACATAACACAGCCTAGCCTCTGCCCACATTGCACTACTTTCTTCATTGTGTAGTCACGTAATATCACATGTCCAATCTGTGACCATTTGCAGATAAAGTCACTGTTGAAAATGGTTTGTTTAGTGTCTCACTGAAAGTAGGGTATCATGTATATGTCAGATACGTATGCACATTCATTCCCATGCGAGCTAGCACATGACAATGTGTCCATTAAGCAACTTGTACATGCCTGCAATAGGTAAACATTTAGCAATACTTGGGTTATATCAGAATCTGTATGACAATCCTCCTGTCTTCAGATATCTATGTCATAATTGCGAGTCTTATCATGTTTATTTTACTTATTCATTTATAAAGTTCTATATAGTGCGAACATGACCCTTGCGGGTATAAGGGCGCTTCACAATTATAAAGACGACATGTATAAAAATAACAACATTATCGAGCAGGGACAAGGTGTGGGAACCTCTCCTGGAGGGAAAACCATAGGCTCCATGTGGACAGCAGCCAGTAAGAAAGAGTAAGAATATAGCTTGCGAGAAGTAAGCATGCGTGCAGGCAAGGGACAGATCAAGTTCAGAAGTATAGTTTATGCGTTCACCGGCACAGATTTGTTCATCAGTATCCTTCTGACTCCTTTCTTGAATGAGGCAGCTGAGGGATTCATTCTGATTTCTGGGGGTGGGGGGGGGAAGAGTGTTCCATATTCTCGGGGCCATGCCTGAGAAGGTTTGGTTGTAAATTTTCTTTTTATGACATTTTGGTGGTTTTAGCAGAAAGGAACTAGTGCTTCAGATGTCCTATGTGAAATAATGTGTATAGTTACCTTGTTTGTCATCAACAGCAACATTTGCCAGTCCATGAGCCTCAGGGCATGCGTCATCACGTTAGGGGAGAAATACACATCCTAAGGACTGTTGACGTACAGATCACCTGTGGAACTTCCAGGTATGTAATGATATGATCCTGCATCACTGTGACTCAGTCACCATCCAACAGCTGTCACTGTGACTAGCATAGTGTCTTTGTTATTATGAATGTCCCCTGTCCCATGCTCACACAATAAACCACACAATGTTACCTATGATTGAATATAAATGTTAATACCTTAATTCTACTTCATGTCCATCCACTCAGCAATGTTTAATTCAGCCTGACCCAATGCACCACTGACCAGTGGTGGTTGCTATGCAATCTTTGGAGAGAACTCCTTTCTGCTGCAGGCAGCCATCTTGGGTAGCCACACCACGAGTAATGACAAGGAGATAGCATCCTTGTCCAAGATCACTGTAGATTGTCTGCCAATACCTAGTCAATGTCCACCATTCAAACTATCCATTGCACCCTGCATGTGCACAATCTCCCTTGTCCGGAACTCTTCTAGGTTGTGAGTCTGCAAGGACATAAGCGCATGGAGCACGACTACAGGCACTAGTCGCAGCTGTGTACAACTCACCTGTTGATTCCAGGTACCCTGCAGACACTTCATATGTTTGTTTCATTGATCTCACATTCTCTACACGGTGCAGCTCCAATGGTCAGACCTGCTCCAGAGCCACAGGACTGTTCAAGTCAGCTGCGGCTTACACCCAGTCTCCATCTACCAACAGGGAGGTGTGGCACCTTCTTCTTGCCACACCTTCACGGCCTGGCCCAGCATAGGCTGAGATAGAAGCTTGGGGCCTCCATGCATTGGGAGTGCAAAGTTTCTTTGCAAAGAGGGATTTGGTGCAACATGGTTTTTCCAACATGGAGTTGCCCTTACACTCAATGGACACCCATTTGGGCAGGCTTAAGTTTAACCTACAATAGTAAAACAGACTCTTAACAGACAAGAACATGTTTCTGGTGGACACATTAGATTTGCACTGGGAACACCTGGAAATGGTGAGGTAGGAGAACCCCATGTGGCAGGAAGAGGTCCTGCAGCTAAGCTGTACCCTGGCTGATGAACTTCTGGTCACACCTGCAGGAACACGTCATGTCCCTGGAACATCTGTCGCTCAAACCCAGCAAGCTGAAGCCCTTCCCCTCTTCTACCCTGGCCTGTCACCCAGGTGATGTAGAGGACCCCAGTGCTATCCCTAGATCAGTCCCATACAACCGGGCATGTGGTTAAAAAAAAAAAAATCCCACCACCCTTGATCTCACAGCACATATTCATTTGATGCACAATTTTCAAACATATGCTCATCAGAGTATGTACCCTTCCTCACTTTACCATTAAAACTGACTACCAATGGAAACTTTCTTGAGTCATATGATGCGCACTGGTATGACCCCATAACGAAGTGTGAAGTGGGTGTTGTGATCTCTGCACAATTTGAACAATTAGGCACAACACACAACACCTTACAAGAATAGGCATTCCCATCCATCAAGTAAATAAGGATGGTCAAGATCAAGATGTGTTAAGAAAAGATATATTGTAAACAGTAATGTATGGCAAAGATTCTGGTAATCAAAAAAGGGAAGTGGGCAATAGTGTAAGTACATAACTGTATGCTTCAAAAACGAATGAAAACACTGCACAACTTCAGGAAAAGATGTGGGGGTAAGTATGAAAAATTGCCCAAAAAAGAGTCAAAGTCAAATCAAAGTCCAAGAGCATACCAAAACACTGTTCTAAATTTGAAAAGAAAAACAACCTCTAGGAAAAATCAAATGCTCAAAAAACAAGGTGAAAGTATGCAAAAGCAAGAACATAAAGCAAAAATAATTCACTTCCGAACCGGAGATGGTGTAGTCCTGGCTTGAGTTGTGTGTCCTCTACAGTCACTGCTGTATGGTGGTAAAGGGCTTATAGAATAGGACAACGGAGGAAGTCCAGGATGATAAGAGGTGGGTGAGGACCCTGTGTTGCATAGCACGAGGCTCTTATATGTTAGAAAACCCCTTCTCTACAACCTGGATTGGCTGCCCAAAGCTCTTCAGACGTTCCTGCAGGCCATCTACAACTGCCTTCCACAAGGACATGGGATTGGTTGTTCTGCTTAGCAGCTAGTGGTTTGGGGCACAGACATGATGGCAGGAGGATCATAAGAGGTTAAGGCTTCAGCACTCAACAATGTCAGGGCTCCAGACAATGACTGGCGTCAAGGCAGCTTTACAGTAGGCCCCACTCACAGGTCTCGTTTTCTGCTGCTATGCATGCTCTGTCTGTGAGGTAGGCTTGCATTGCTGTGCTAAATGTACCTCTTTAGTTTTTGAGGGATATTCATACTTCTTCAATCTTCGTGTCTCCTGGTTCTGTTTGAGGAAAGGTTTGCACTACTATTTTCCATGCAGTACTTGTTCTATGTGTGTTAGAAAAGATTGCACTGAGGCCTGTGCAGTAACGTTCATTTATATGAGAGGGCAGCACCACTGAATATCATGTTTGTTCTATCTTTGATTTTGGCCTTAACCTCTAATGCACTAAGCCAGCAGGATTCAATGCTCATCATTAATTTTGCATCAGGTTGAATTTTCTGGGGGCTTGGAAAATTGTTTTTACTTAATGGGGCTTCAGCATCAAAAAAGAACGTAAGGCAACTGACTTATGGTGTCTCTCAAAGCATAAGTAGGACTAAGATACTGGAGTAGTTCAGATTCCATTTATGTCAATCTGCCAGGAAGGTCCACATGAGAGTTATATACAATATGTCACCAGAAGCCGCCATGCGAACACTTCCATAAGTCCATTGCTAAGCAACAGAGATAGTATGAGTGGGTGCCCTTTCCTTGATAATATAATGACATAGTATCACCCATGAGGATCAATATTTTCTTGCTAGAGAGAGAGATCAGGAAGTCATTCAGGTACAGAAAGATAAACTCTAGCATGTTGTCATTAAAGAGGTTGTCAGCTGCGGATGACGGGTCACATTCTTTTAATAAGACCCTATGTGATTCCCTAGCCAAAATCACTGCCATTTACAGCAACTTCAATCCACAACTGGACCAGCAGACCTCAACGCACATCCCGATCTTTCCCAAAGGACCAGTGCTAACCACATGGCCAGTCATCACCCCAGAAGAAGTCACACCAAATACCTCAATGACCACCAACTCCTCGACACCCATCAGTCTGTTTTCAGACCAACCTCAGCACAGAAACTGCTCTAATTGCTGCCATGGATGGCTTCAGCATGACTCTGGACAGAGGAGACATGACGGCCCTCATCCTCCTGGACCTCTCCGCAGCGTTTGACACAGTCTCCCACTCCATCCTCATCCAATGCTTAAATGACATAGGAACCTAAGGACTCTACTTGCACACATCCCATGCAAAACCAGATCCGTCAGTCAAGCTTTCTCTTACATAACTTCTAAAGTGGAATGACCTACCACGACACATCTTACTCAGTTCCTGAATTCCGCAAGAAGCGGAAGACCTAGCTTTTCAAGTAGTCCCACAACACCCTAGGTTTGGCTATATGCACAACTGCTTGGTGCCAGGATACCCTCCTGGGTGATAGTGTGCTCTACTAAAATATCAACATATTATGATAAATCAATAGTGACTCTTACATAAAGTTCAGGAGAATAAAGTGAAACACATCAAGATGTTGGCCACTTGAACCCACAAAGGGATGGGGTTGAATGGGACTAGATGCACTTATAACCGTCTTATTCTTAAAATAGATGAGAAACACCTTGACAAAGGAGGCCTTCAGATCCAGGGTTCTATGGAGTCACAACACCACAAAGGAAATCCAGCATGAAAATTGACCAATGTTTAATGAAGGGACAATAATCTGGAAAGGAAAACCCAACTCCAGTGAATGACTACCACTCAAATGAATTAGACTTTTAAATAACGCATTTTTCAACACCCACCATGTGTCTGTGCCTTTTTTAAGAATCTTCAGGCCACTTAGAATGCAGTCATAGAACCAGCCCTGGAAGGACGCTGCACTCTCAGCTGTAGAGCACAAGCTCCAGCCTTGCGAGTGCTTGAAAAGCAAACATCTTAGGGTGGTTGTTCACTTTTAGACCCTCCAACCTTAAGGTCAGTACTTTTGTTGAAACATCTTGAGCTTCCTTGGGGGGAGTTGCAGCACTATTGCAGCTCCCCTGCACCCAGTTTCTCTTGTTGTTGGTGGCCCCACCGTTCTATGGCCACCACTAGCAGTGGAAAAGTGTTTTGTCAGTTACAGCCCGCAGGGCATTATGGGGCACTCCCTCGGGGAAGCATGAAAGACAATATGGCGGCTCTGGGCTGCTTTCTCTGTGGTGCCCTGGCTTCTCCTTTTCTCTTTTGTGTATATCCCTTGGGGGTATTACCAATATGAGGAAATGGGGTAAATTATAAGGTGTGGTTTGTGCGACCTAACCGTGTAATACGCTTATCAACCCAAGGGTTGAGCTAGAGGGTTTAACAAACAAAACCTACTAGTCCTAATGGGTTGGTAAGTGTATTACACAGTGAGATCACACAAAAACACCATACAATACACCCAATTTCCTCACAGATATTTATTATCCTTGAGAAGAATGGGCCCCCCTAGATCCATAAAAGGGAAACAGATCAGCTTCTCCATTCCATAGAACAGATTCTAGATCTTGTACGAGGTCTGTGCTCCTAGGAGGGGTGGATGGCCCATGAAATGGTTTATAAGTGATCTCTGATAGGTATTTTGCAGCAAGACCCAGATTTCCACGTAAGCGATTTGTAATTGGTCTCTGCAAATAGTTCCCTTGCAACAAATCGTAATCCAGTTGTTGCTCTTGTGCCTCCTAGGTAAAGGCTTCAACTGGGCTAGGGGCCTCACATTCACTCTAAGGCTCATTTGCTTGACATTGATATCTACATGCTCTTGGATGCACCCAAGCAGGTGAATTGAAGTGCATTTGACTTTGTTTAGGGCTGCACTCAAATCTTAGGAATGGGCGGCATCCTCTTGATGCATCCTGCCAAGAAAGTGCATAAATTAGCTTGCTGAAGGTACAATGGCAAGTACCAATGTACCTCATTGACAGCTGAGTCGAGGATATTGGCATTATTATACAAAAGTGCAGAGAGGCCTAGGATGCCAATGCCAACAAATTTCATCGGCAACATGAGCTTTGGGATTGTGGTGGTATGAGGAGGGCTTTAGAATTTGGCTCTAGAAATCTCTTATGTGCGCTTATCCTTCCTTGATGGTCTAGGTGCCATGGAGGCAGTGATCATCAGAGTGGCACCTATTTACACCAGACCAGGAACTGAAACATGTGGCAATATTCACTTAAGGTCTTATAAGATGTATCACACACTCATGTGCCATAATTTTTGTAACACTGAAAGCCTCCACAAGGTGCGGCCTTGAATGTCAGTCCCCAGGGGTCAGTTGGGGAACCTGACGACAAAGTGGCAAAACAGAGTTAGTCAATGATCAAACTACGTCAGTTTTTGCTTTCAGGAGCTGAAGAGGATCCACCATTAATTTTAGGGTGTCAAAGATAAGTATATGAACCAGGAGCAAACCTTTAGGCCAGAAGATCATGTTTATGAGGGGTTAGTTTGTCGACATCTCTTCTGAGGGGGACTTATAATCAGAAAGCACATAAAAGGGGGAAGAGAAGGGATGGACCAAAAATCTCCATCACATTCAGACAGCTTTTGCTTTGTCATTCGTTGCTGAGGGCATGTTTTATGAGATAAAGGCACCGAGTCTTCAAGGGTCAGCACAGTAAGGATCTGGCTCAGTGACTGATTACTATTCATTTGAGCCTTTGAGCAATCTGTAGCCAACAGTAAACAATAGCTTGGCCTCTTGTTGTGTCATTTGCATTTGTATAGTGCTAACTACAATCATTATGGCATCATAGAGCATTCCCAGTCTTGATGCGTTTCGTTTGCTTCTCAGAGGCCATCAATCAATTGTGTCTGCGATTTGTTGACATTTGGTTGTGTGAGGCAAGTAAAGTTTGTTCGATGCTTAATTTATCAATAGTTTGCCGATTAGTTTGAAAGTAAATTGTTTTCAGTCGTGGCAGGTGGATGTGTGTAGATGGGTGTGCAGAAATGCTTCAGTAATTTTTATGGATTGGGGGGTTAGTTGTCAATTGCTCGTTTGGAGCCAGTGTGTTTTTTTCAAATATGCATTGAAATCCCAATCCAGGTGTGTCCGCATGATGCTCTGTTGTGCACATGGCAGTGTAGAATAAGCTACTTACCAGCGATAATTATCTTTCTGGAGGAAACTCTATCTAACTGCAGATTCCTGCACCTGTAGAAAAATTGCAATCGTCAGACTGGATCCAGAAACTTCAAAGCCCTCACGTTGCCGATAGGTATATAGGGGCTGCCCAGCGCAATAACATCCGATTCAATCCATTTTTTCCCAGCCTTTGAGGCGAGTGATGGACTGACATTGATAAAGAAATGCAGTACCTAAAGCTTAAAGTGTAATCTTATTAACGTTCCTATAACACATCCAACAAACAGGGAGGCAGGTGGGTCATTGAGGAATCTGCAGATAGACAGAGTATCCACCACAAAGATCGTTACCACAGGTAAGTAACTTTTTCTTCTGATGGATACTTCTACCTGCAGATTCCTGACCTGTAGAACAGATTATAAAGCAACACCCTGCTGTTGGAGGAGGATTGATTGATGGTTAGACAAGGAAATCCCGCAGAACAGCCCTGGCAAAGTGCCTGTCTCTACGCACTTCAGAATTCAGACAGTAGTGTTTGGCAAAAGTGTGCAGGGATGCCAACATCGCCGCCTTGCAGATCTCTGAAATAGGAACTCCCCTGGCAAGGGCAGAAGTTGTGGAACTGGCCCTTGTGGAATAGGCCCTGATTTCTTCTGAAGCCTTCTTTCTTGGCAAAGGCATGGCAGGTATCGATGCACAGGATGATTATTCTCGAGAGGGTCCTTTTCTGCACAGCTTTACCCTTCTTAGCACCGCAGTAACCAACAAAGAGCTGGTCATCCAGTCATATTTCCTTGGTGCAGTCCAGCTAATAGTTGACCGCCCACCCATGGTCCAAACGATGCAACTGCGCCTTCTCCTTAGTGGGATGGGGTATGGGGGATATAAGGTTGAGAAAATAATGGACTGACTCGGGTGGAAGGGATTTATCACTTTTGGCAAGAAGGTTCCTGGTTTGCAATACCAATGTGTCAAGAAAAAAAGAGATGGGAACTGAGGACTTAAAACTCACTCACCCATCTGGCTCAGGTGATAGTCACCAAGAACGTCAACAACCTTAAGGGATAACTATGTAGGGCCTCAAATTGAGTTCCTATAAGAACAGTCAAGACTAAATTAAGGTTCCTACTGGGGCACAACAAGGAGGGCTGGAGGATAGAGATTCGTCAACCCTTTCAGAAAACGCATGACAATGGGGTAGTTGAAAAGGGATGGATGATCTGGCAGATAAAGGAATGCAGACAACGCAGCGCCTATCGCACAACCCTTCTGAGCAAGAAAATGCGTGTTTTGTTGGACCTGAGACAGCTTCGCCTGCAAAGAATTCATCTTATTGTCTGCACACCGTGCAACAAAGTTGCTCCATCTGCCCAAGTAAGCAGATTTGGTGGAGGGATGACGCACTGACAAAATGTTGGCCACCACTTCCGGTGGCAGCTGAAAGGAACTCAGGTGTTACTGATTAATCTCCAAGCATGTAGGTGGAGGCCTCGGAGATAGCAGTGGAGAGCCATTCCCTATGACTGGCAGAGAAGGTCCAGCATGCATCGCAGATGCAGGAGAGGACATATGGAGAAAAGCAGAAGGTCCACATATCACATGCTCCTTAGCCAATCCAGGGATCTGAGAATGACTTGGTCCTGGTCTTGGCGAATCTTCCTCAGAACCAGAGGAATCAAGGGTATGGGGGGAAAACACCTAATACAGCTGAAAGCTCCAACTTTACTGAAACGCATTCCCCTATGCTCCCCCTCAATGGAAACTGGAGGGCGAAGAACTGCGAGCACTGAGCTTTTTCCTGGGAGGCCAACAAGCCCACCTAAGGAGTGCCCACAGGGCAAGGATGTTCAGCACTATCCCTGATAGAAGATGCCACTTGTCGTTGGCAAGATAGCACCAGATCAGGTTGTCGACTCAGTCATTCAGAGACCTCGCTCGGTGATTAGCAGCAAGCCAAATCCCTTGATGGTGTGTCCAAGACCACAATCTTAACGGTTCCAGGCAAAGAAGGTGAGACCATACCCCCCCTTGTTTATCGACATACCATATCACTGTCGTGTTATCCGTCAAGATCTGGATGGACCAACCTAGTATTGAACGGAGGAAGGCCTTTAGCGCCAGCTGAGTCACCCACAGTTCCAACAGGTTCCAGTGAAGCACCTGTTCTTCTGGAGAGCAGGACCCCCTGATCTGCATATGGGCTCCCTACCCTAGTGTGGAGGCATCTGTCAAATCTGTAGCTATGGTTGGAGGGGAGGGGAGGGAAGGCCATCTCGCAGTTCAGGTGTGCCTTGTTCCCCCCACCAACAACCACCAACAACCACATGATAGGAACGTGGAAGTCCGCATCCTGCAGGTCGAGTGACACCATCCTGTCTCCAAGTTCCAACGCTAGTAGTACTTTGGTTAGGATCAGCAACTTGACCTTTTCCTTTTGAGAAAGAAGTTCAGTTCCCTGGGGTCCAGGATCGGGTGCAGACCACCATCCTTCTTGTGCACCAGAAAGTAACCAGCGTAACATCCTTGGCCCTTTTCCTGTTATGGCACTAACTCAATGCTGCTTTCCGTAGGAGTACTGCGACCTCCTTTTGTAGTATGGTCAGGTGGTCTGGAGGGGTGGGAAGAGGTTGGTGGAGAATGAGGAGTGGAGCCTGAAGGAAAGGAAGAATGAAACCTCTTTCTACTATTTGGAGGACCCATTGGTTCGAAGTGATGGCCTTTCAGGCTGGGAGAAAGCAAGCCACCCGCCCTCCCACAGGCTCTGAGTGAGTTTGGGGGAGCAAACTAGGTCCAAGGTGCCTTCCTGGTAGTGCTGGAGAAGAGGAAGAGTAGGTTGTAGGCTGGATCCGTGGCTCTTTCCTCTGGTTCTACGTCTATATAATTTGACCAATGGATTATATTGTGGTTGGGTCTGTGGCTGATATTGCTGTCACTGATGAAAGGAATATCCTTTAGAAAACCTTACAAAACTCCAAAACGGGTTATAGTATCTTGAGGGAGGAGGCAGTTGTAGACCAAGTGAATGAGCAAAAGCTAAGCTAGTCTTAAAACGTTACAATGCAGAATCAGGTTTATTGTCAAAAAAGCGTACCCCATCGAATGGCAGGTCCATGAGTTTCGCCTAGACATCTGCTGAATAGTGAGATAATCCGAGCCAGGCATGTCTTCGAAACCAGCCAGGCCCGTGCACGAAAGTGGTGGGGCCCAGTGGGGAGGAGGGGGGGGCGGGGGGAGATTTTGACGGAAGGTGTATGAGAGAAAATTAATTATTTATTTAATTTTCCATCGTGGTCGTCTGTCGAATTCCCCCACAACCCAGCCCCACCGCTCTTACCAGCATGGGCCGGTGCTGGGGGAAACCCATAGCAAGCTCTGTCTGGAGAAATGTCCAGACCACTGGAAGATGCGAGACCGTGAAATTCCTGATCATTATCTCCTGCATCCCCATAAGGGTACAGGTTCAGAGGATCTGAGTCTGTTCCAAAAATGTCATGAAGTAAATTTCTACACTCCTCTTCCTCAAGAATATGATGGACATTGCTACGGGATCTGTTTTGCAGAACGGTGTCAGGCTGCTTCGCCAGTAGCACAGTCCAGTACCAGAGGTGATGGTCGAAGGAGGTAGAGATGGCAGTGACGCTATACATGCCATTGAGAGCTGCAGCATCGTATATCAGAGAGCTGGGTCGAAGCAATGTGGCATCGGCCTTGGATCAATTGGTATGGCATTGAGAGGCATAAACATTTGGAATCCGTTTGGAGCCGTTGGCCCTGATGGGCGCTGGGCAGCATCAATGCCCTCGAGAAGATCAAGTACATAGCTTTGAGAAATGCAACCTGGTCTGAAACCGGTGCCAGGAACTCAGGAAAGGCTGGGGCTGGAATATTAGGCAGTGAAGGCCCGGCGCCAAAGGATCCAGGAGAGTCTGAGGCTGTTCTGGGGCCGGGTACAGCAGTGTCACCAGAGAGGGCCACTTACAGGGGGAACGACTGCGTCAAGTCAGCTAACTCCAGTGCCAAGGATGAAGGTCCAGTGGGAAATGGAGTGCAACAACACGACCTACCTTTGGAATGTTTCTTGCTCTTCTTATGTTTCTTCTTTTTTCCCCCTGAAGATGAGGATGGGGACCTGGAGGGATGTCTTGTGCGTTTATGGTGCTGATGGTCATCCCTGGCCATAAAGAACTTCTCTTCTCGCTCTTTTATGGCCTTGGGGTGCATACATTGGCAGAAAGCACAGGCCTGGGAGTCGTGGTCTGACCCCAGACATAAAAGACAAACAGCGTGGGGGTTCGTTATGACAATCTGTCCTCCACATTCCCTGGAAGGTATAACCCTCGATTTCTCTTTAGGAGGGGGCATAGTACTGCACTTTGGTAACATTTTTGTGAGTAAATTCCTCAGAGAGAGTGTAGCTCTGGATCCACACTGAAGGCACAGAAAAAAGGGAACTGACATTGTTGCGCCTGGGCGGGTGCTATATGGTTTCAATGTCATCACCTGATGCCACCTCTGGCGTTGGTACAAAGCCAACATCCCCTACTGACGATAAGAGCTTTGAAGTTTCCAGATCCAGTCTAAAGTCTGGGATCATTCTACAGATGAGGAATCTGCAGGTAAAAGTATCCATCAGAAGTATATTTATGCTAGCTTTATCAGAGCAATTCTAGGGTGTATTCTGTTTTTCTACACAACAGTGCTGTTGGTGTGGCATCATGCGACAAACACTTTGGCTTTGGTGCCTTGTACTGCACACAAGCCTGAATAGGGCCATTTTAAGGCTGGGTCTGGAATGCTGAATATGTTTGAATAGAGATTATGATTGGTATCCAATGTAACCCAGACTATGGAATACCAGAAATATTCTGGGTACATGTGGGGGACAGTCATTCAAGAAAACCAGCAATTGTTAGCTATGTTTAGCCCAGGTGCTAGTCCAAGCTCTGTAAATTCAAAACACTGGCTGGGTTAATGAACAGAGGCTAATCCCCAGGTCCCAAACTGGCTTTGGAATACATGTTTCATTATTCTCAATTGTTTGGTTGGCCCGATCTTATTTGGGATGGCAACTGCAAAACAAATCCCTCCCCTATTGTTTTGCTGTTCCATAGAACAATGTTTCGATAGGTGAGACAGAGGAGCACTGGTATACAGCTCATATCTGTACCCCATTTTTTTCAACGTGTTTGTAGCTCTGCATTACAAACTATTGAAAATCCTCCTCATAAGTTTGAGAGCAAGTGGTTGTGGGCTTTTATTATGGTGATGACACTCTTCTGTTGAATTTTATGAACACTGGCCTTTAATGCACCTTAATAGCGCTAGACAAGTATTGTAGGTGCAAAAGAGCTCAAAATTAGCCACGCCAATAGAAAGACTATTGTCTTTGGTAAAAGGCTGAATTGCTGAAAATTCTGTCTGAATATCTTTTAACTTGAACGAATCTCTCGGTAGCTATTTCGGTCTTCCGATGAATGCGTAACTCATTTTCCTTTCTTCTTGAAGGCCAAGGCAGCTCTGGAGCGGACCACAAAGTAGGGTCTCAATAGATGGCATTAAAGACACGGCGTCTGCACATCTACCCATTAGTGACTGCATAAAAATCTAAAATAATTTCCCAATTAATTTATGGCGACCTCTTTAGAGGTTTCAGAAGTGCTGGTGCTTTGAGGGTGTTGATCGTAAGCCTGGGCGGAGTTCTGCTATGCGGAACTCCGCGAAGTGCAAAAAAAAACTCCGCCATGCTACGTGGAGCTCCGCAAGCGGCGGAGTGCGTTGGATAAATGCTGTTCGCGGTGATTTTCAGTGCCAGGTGCTTGTCTTCACTGTGCAATCATCGCGAACGGCACCATGCACAGCACAAGCCGGCACTGCTTCCTTTCTGCTGCTCGAGTAGATTTTTACTCGAGCGGCAGCTTTCTCAACCCGAACGGACAGTTTCTCAACGCGAGCAGTCGCGAGCAAAAGCGACCACTCGCAGTGAGAAATCTGACCGCCTGCGTGGAGAAATCTCGCCGGGAGGTTAATTTTCCACGCTCGCGCTCGCCAACTTGATGTTGGTGAAGAACCGAAATAACCCACTCACTGGGTCTCGGCGGCGGGGGAATTGCCCAAGTCTTCCATACCCTTCATACGTAGTAAAAGGAGACACAGGAGCCTTCGTCTGCAGGAGGAACCCAGATTTATTCAAATAGCCCGGGCTATGGAACAGAGTCCCAAGCTCGTTAGAAACAAGACAGAGGAGGCTGCTGCTTTACTCCGCAGCTTACAAGCCTTTTATACTTTTTCATTCCAGTCTTTTGGCTGTTAGTCCATTGTTCAATCAGGGCAGTGTTTGCAGTTGATAACCAGATCCAGACGGTGTTTGTAGTTGGTGACCTGATCAAGGCTTGGTACTCAAATTATTGTTCACTCAGCTTGATCAAAGCACGGTCATTCAGGTCATTGTTCGATCAGCTTGATCAAAGCTCGGTCATTCAAACCATTGTCCAATCACCCTGATCAAGGCCCAGCAGTCAGACCATTGTCCAGATAACCTGATCACGGTGTCAAGGATGTTTACCAGGCAGGGAGCAGGAGATGGGAAACAAATCATTTACACAGGGCGTGAGTGTCTCATGGTTTTCTGTCGAACTGCAAAGAACAGGGGGTTGGGTGTGCGACAGTTCCTGGGCAGAAATGCAGGCTGCAAGATGGTTTTTGTCGTGTTAGTTAGAATTCTCCTCAGGCATCAGCAGAAACGACCAGGTGGGTCGTGTGGAAGTGTTTGACACGAAATGGCAATGAAAAAAACAATGGAGTCCTGGTACAAATGATACCGATCAGAAGAACACTTTTCCTCAGACCCTCCTTTTGCCATTCAGTGGCAAATACTTTAAGAAATGTCAATGTTCATAAGGCCATTGGTTTCTTGTTGGAGCATCATCATCATATTGGTGTTGTGAATGTTGGAGGGTGGAGGCTGGATGGTCTGGACACACATTGTACAGAGCACTGGCAGGCACTGAAAGCACAAACAGCAGGAGACCAGGACAGTTATTCCCAAGGCAAGGAAGATGAGGACCCTCCACCCCCACTGGGAAAGGAGGCCCCAGATCCAGCCTGTGAGGGACCAGTTGCCTTTATCCAGATGAATTTCGGAAGAAAGGCGATGCAGACGTTGGATGGCATAGTACACTGAAGGTGCGTTGTCTGGGATGTACACGCAGCAGCTGGAGCCGATCAATTTACACACACCACCACGATCAGCAAGGAGGACGTCTAGGACCATGCGGTTCTGCAGTGTTATAAGGCGGTCCGCCTGTAGTTCTGCAGTGATGTTGGAGAGGGCACCAGCTGTTACTGTGATGGTGGCTTCAAGGACCCTGGTCAGTCCTCGTACAGCCCGACTGTTTGCCATGGGGCCCCAGAATGGAAGGAAACCTTTAAGGAAGTCCCGGTTTCCTGGCCTGCTGTATCCTCGGCTGATATGACGCCCCTACGTGAGCGACGCAGAGCGCCCTTCATCAACAGGTGGTAACTCCCATGGGTAGAATACGTTGGCGGAAGGAGGAAGGCCAGATAGCAGGTACCAGACCAGTTACGGGGGAGCCAAGTGTAGGCGGCAGTGCCACAGATAAAATAGGTGTTGGGGGATGCCACCAGCTTCGGAGGAGATGTAGAGTTTAAAGATTTTGTGATATTACAAGTACTGGTACCAACTTTCTTAGTCCCTAGGCCATGGATGCAGACACGGCCTTGCACATTTATGACATTCACAGTGTCTCGTTCATCGGGCAGTATCCTTCTTGTGCGGAATCTGGAAAATGTTCGTCGAGTGGTTGAGTTGAATACTACCATCTCACCGAGTTCATCTGGTGATAGTAGCGATGTGGATGAGCTGGTCGTGCAAAAGGAGCATTGGCATGGCCAGATCTGTTCCGCCAGAAGTCATCCTGAAATGTTCCAAGGGCAGAATTGGCAGTACCATTGACAGTGTAGGCCTCCTGTATCAACATCCACCATGCAAGACAAGACCCAGAGATGGAAAAGGGGTAGGGAAAGAATGGGACAGGGTGTATCATGGAATGCGGCATCAGTCCGCAAACCCAGCAGTTGGAAATGTTCATGATCAGCTGATGATGATGCAACATTTGGATGAAGGTGTTATTGAAGAATTCTGCACGGCGGGGGTAACTCGTGGGCTGGTAGCGTGTAATACTGGTGCTCTGTAGGAGTTGGGGTAGGGGCTGGTGAGGTAACAGGATGGTAGATTAGTAACAGCCAACCAAGAATAGACAGGATGAGGGAGACAAACAGCGTCACCACGGTGGCCATGAAGCATTTACTATGTCAGAGACTGACATATTGTTTCTGGATTCGAGTGTTTTGGACGGCAGCCATTGTGCTAAGCCAGGGACCTCTAGTGGCTGTCTGTGATTGGTGGTTGCTTCACTGGGCGCAGGTGCCAAGAGCCCTATGGCGTACCTTAGTCTGACACACCAGCACTACTCTCGGTCGGGGAGATCACAGCCCTACAGCCTATAGGCACTTGGCGAAGTCAAAGGCAAGCCTTCCCTCGGGGACGCAAGTTATATCGGTCGGAAGTAGGGTCAGTATGGTCGGGAAACAATTGTTCTGGACGTTGAGCAGAGTTAAGGGAGGGTTCCACCCTTCCTTTCAGTATGCTGTCACTCTCTGCTTCCGTAGATGTAAAATGCAGTCTGGCATCGCTGAATGGGACAAACGTCGGGACTGTTTCTGTTTCTGAGTCTCCTTGTCCTTCCCTCACCCACTGATCGTAGGGGAGGGGCAGAGGCACACGCCTACAGTGGGACGAATGCACCCAATTCTTCCGACCTTCTACTTTCACGGCGGTGCGGGTGGCCAGCAACACCTGACGGGGCTGTGTCCAGCGGGGTTCAAGGCTCTTAGTCCGTTGAAAATTTCTTACTAAGACCCAATCACCAGGTTGGATAACGTGTCCTGGGCCCTCGCTTTTGTCAGGTATGGCCTCATGCACCTGGTGATAAAGAGTACGAAAGGTATTAGTTAGACTGTACAGGTAATCAGTTAATACAGGGTATTCAACATCAGACAGTTTCTTAGGCCGCGGGACACCCCATACATTGGCAGGCCTCCCGAACACAATCTCATGGGGGATAGCCCTATCCTGGTGTGGGCTGTTGTTCTTGTAGACAATAGGGCCAAGGGCAGAGCATCAACCCAAGTGACACCTGTCTCGGCTACTATTTTGGCCATTTTAGTTTTTAGGATGCCATTGTACACCTCCACTAGACCTGCTGACTGGGGGTGGTTAGCTGCATGAAATTTTTGTTTTATACCCAATGCTGTACAGATATATTCCATAATTTGAGCCGTAAAGTGTGTCCCGTTGTCACTCCAGACCAAGCGGGGCAAACCGAATCGTGGGAGGTACTCTTTTAATAGCATTTTGGCGGTAGTGATAGCGGTGCAGTCTTTGACGGGGTAGGCCTCCACCCATCGGCTGAAGGTACAGACCACCACTAGGACATATTTTAAATTGTTACATCGGTCCATCTGGATGTAATCTATTTGGAGGATTTCAAAAGGGAAGGTAGGAGGAGAGAATCCTCCCTTAGGAGTAACTGTGCCTTTTCCTGGGTTATACATTAGGCAAATCATGCATGTTTTAACCAGCTTTTCAGCATATGTTGGTATCTTAGAGTTGTACCATGTAGGTTCCAACAGTTTACATATCCCTTTTGCACTAATGTGAGCAGGACCATGGGCCATCGTAACTACTGGTAGCACATGACTGTCAGGTAACATCCATTGTCTTTCCATAGTCGTGCGGACCCAGCAACCATCAATTCCCTCCTTTGCTAATTGCTCCTTCCACACCCGTAGTTCCTCAGGAGTAGTATGGGACTGAATATCGATCACACTCTGTACTGTGTTTTCAACCATGCCCTCGTCTGCCACCCACCTAGCGGGACCTCCTACATACATTCCTTCCCTTTTTCTAAGAGCTGTTTGTCTGGCCGTCTGGTCAGCCAGGGCATTGCCTTTCCCAACATCATCTGTCACTTTCTTATGGGCCTTACATTTTATAATGGCCACCTTTCTGGGGAGTGTCAGGGAGTCTAACAATCGGTGAATTAGGGGGCCATGTTGAATCTTGGTCCCATGGGAAGTAAGGAAATTCCTTTCTTTCCATAACCTCCCGAAGTTGTGGGCCACCCCGAAGGAATATTGGCTGTCAGTATAAATATTTACCGTCATCCCTTTGCTTAACTCACAGGCTCTAGTGAGGGCCACTAATTCTGCTGCTTGAGCAGAGCACTGCGGAATCTGAGCTGTTTCTACTACTTGTCCTAATGTCGTGAGGGCATAGGCGGCTGAGGTGTTACCATCTGGCCCTCTGAGACATGATCCGTCCACATATAGTGTACCTTCTGGTTCTGCTATCGGGGTATCCTGTAAGTCAACCCGTCCCTTCGTCTCCTCCTCTGTCCTTAATATGCAGTCATGTGGGTCTAAGCAGGCATCCTGAGTATCCAGTGGGAGTAATGTTGCGGGGTTCAGTACAGTGCATCTCTTGATGTTAATGTGGCTGGAAAAGAGTGTCAGTTCATATCCTGTGAGTCGTGCGCTAGTGAGGTACTGTGTCTTGGTGTTATTAAGGAGGGTATCTACAGAATGGGAGACCATCAGAGTCAGGGGAGTTCATGACGATCCCCGCACTCTGACGGACCATGAGGGCGGCCGCAGCGGTCGCCCGTAGGCATCCTGGGAGAGCCCTTGCAACAGGATCTAAGGTGGCTGAAAAATAGGCACATGGCCGATGGTGACCTCCGAACATCTGGGTCAAGACAGCGCATGCACAGCCGTCTGTCTCATGTACAAAAAGAAAAAATTGCTTGCTATAATCAGGAGTACCGAGGACTGGAGCAGTACACAGAGCCCTCTTTAAATCTTGGAAGGCCTGCGCATGCTCTCTAGTCCATGGAAAGGAACTGTCTGATATGTCTTTAGTGGTGAGGGCAAGAAGAGGTTTGACCATGGCCGAAAAGTTGGAAATCCACTGTCTACAGTATGAGGTTAGGCCTATGAAGGCTCGCACCTGCTTTTGTGTTCGTGGGGCCGTCATAGCATTGATAATGGCTACACGATCAGCGGTGAGCTGTCTTCCCTCCTTCGAGAGGAGATGACCTAAATAGGTCACCTTCTCTTGACAAAACTGAAGCTTTTTTAAAGAGACTTTGTGATTATGGAGGGCAAGGTGGCGTAACAAACAGAGAGTAGCTTCTTTACATGATGGGGCAGAATTTGCAGCAATGAGGTCATCTACATATTGTAATAGTGTGGAGTTATCAGGGAGTTCCAAGGAATCTAGTTGACATTTGAGGGCTTGACTATAGATACTGGGGCTCTCGGTGAAACCTTGAGGGCGCGGCAGAATCTAAAGCTTCGCCCACCAAGGGAGAAACCAAAAAAATGTCTGCTGTCAGGATGTATAGGAATGCTGAAAAAAGCATTCTTCAGGTCTATGACAGAAAAGTGCGTTGCGTTAGAAGGGACCATCGTTAAGAGGGCTGTAATGTCGGGGACAACAGGATATTGGGAGATTGTTATTTTGTTAAGGGCTCTCAGGTCAATCACGAATCTGTATATTTTAGGGAGAGAGCATCTCCATTGGTCTTTTTAAGAACGGGAATAATGGGACTGTTACAGATATTGCCACGTGTTTCCTCCACTACGCCCTTGTCCATTAATTCAGATATTATTGTTAAAAGGGCCATTTCTCCTTCCGCGGGTAGTCGATACTGCCGGAGGCGGGGAGAAGTGCACCTGGCTCGATGCGTACCACATGAGGGGATATGTTGAGACACCCTACATCAGTGTCTGATGATGCCCAGAGGAAGGAAGGTAAAAACTGCAATTCTGGTGGGAGGGGACCAGACAGATACATATAGGAAGCTGCGGTGGGAGAAATTGTTAGGGATACACCTTGGGGACTACATGATATGGTCGCATACAGAGCTTTCAGTAAATCCATGCCTAACAAGTTTCCACTGCAACCTGTAGTAAGGACCAAGGGAGCGTCAACATGTGCAGGGCCAATATCGAGAGGGAGGGTTCAGAGACAGGGCTCGTCACAGGTGTTCCTGCAAAACCCACGGAGACATTTATTTTGCCAGAAAGGGTGCCTCCGGGACTGACAGACGTGCAATAGAAGACCTGGTGGCCCCAGTATCCAAAAGAAAATTCTGATCGTTCCCCACAACTGACATTTGAACATATGGGCCCCTTTGATCCACTGAAATTTTCACTCTGGTAATACCCCTTTCCTGGCTGTCCTATGCTTGGTAGGACCATATCTCATCAACTTCGTCATAATCATCATTGTAATAAGTGCGTGTTGCTTCGTACCCATCAAACCTATTGGCCGGGCGCGGCCGGACGGGAACGTGATCCCTGGGCCCACGTTCTTTATCCTGTGGATGGGGCGGGCCATGGTCCCTAGTCGGCCTTCCCTCCCTGGGAGCGCGAGGCCGATTCTTCCCTGTTCGGATGTTTTCAGCTAACACGGGACACTCGTCTATCCAATGGCCGTACCCCTTACAATAAGCACACTGATCTGTTTGGAGGGCTCCCTTATGTTGAGGGCTGGAGGGTAGACTGGCGAGCCCTCGGAGGGTGTTGGGGTTGAGGTCTGAAATTCCCGCGGGCATCGGGACCTCGGGGAGGGTAAGCCTGCTGCAGAAGTGCCTTAGTCTTAAGATCCCTAACCTTCTTACTTTCCTTGTCTCTATCTTCATTCTCCCTATTCTCATGATATTGTGCCATAGCCAAGATACCAGTGATAGTTTGGGCAGACCACGTACTTTCAACTTTCTTAAGCGATACAAAAGGGGATGATGGACGGAACGTTTGAGCCAATCAAACACTCACCCCTAGTCAACTGATCTGGTTTTAATCCATCATCATTCTTTAGCTCACTCCACCACCCCAGTTCAGACATGGCCATATGCAAATCAGTCTGACCCTGTGCCTCATGGGAACAGTCCAGCCCGAACTGCCAAGCCATGTCTTCCCTGGACCGGAAACAAGCATCCTAGGACCGGTTTCTGGCATTTCAGCCGTCATCAGCCAGGCTTGCTTGAATCCAGTGGCAAAGTGAGCAAGGGACCCACGTCTGGGCATACCCCCGCCAACTTAGGGCGACCAAGCGATACAAAGGGATGATGGACGGAGCGTTTGAGCCAATCAAACACTCACCCCAGTCAACTGATCTGGGTTTAATCCATCATCATTCTTTAGCTCACTCCACCACCCCAGTTCAGACATGGCCATATGCAAATCAGTCTGACCCTGTGCCTCATGGGAACAGTCCAGCCCGAACTGCCAAGCCATGTCTTCCCTGGACCGGAAACAAGCATCCTAGGACCGGTTTCTGGCATTTCAGCGGTCATCAGCCAGGCTTGCTTGAATCCAGTGGCAAAGTGAGCAAGGGACCCACGTCTGGGCATACCCCCGCCAACTTAGGGCGACCAAAGCGATACAAAAGGGATGATGGACGGAGCGTTTGAGCCAATCAAACACTCACCCCCAGTCAACTGATCTGGGTTTAATCCATCATCATTCTTTAGCTCACTCCACCACCCCAGTTCAGACATGGCCATATGCAAATCAGTCTGACCCTGTGCCTCATGGGAACAGTCCAGCCCGAACTGCCAAGCCATGTCTTCCCTGGACCGGAAACAAGCATCCTAGGACCGGTTTCTGGCATTTCAGCCGTCATCAGCCAGGCTTGCTTGAATCCAGTGGCAAAGTGAGCAAGGGACCCACGTCTGGGCATACCCCGCCAACTTAGGGCGACCAAAGCGATACAAAAGGGGATGATGGACGGAACGTTTGAGCCAATCAAACAGTCCAGCCCGAACTGCCAAGCCATGTCTTCCCTGGAAAGTTGGCGGGGGTATGCCCAGACGTGGGTCCCTTGCTCACTTTGCCACTGGATTCAAGCAAGCCTGGCTGATGACGGCTGGAATGCCAGAAACCGGTCCTAGGATGCTTGTCTCGGTCCAGGAAGACATGGCTGGCAGTTCGAGCTGGACTGTTCCCATGAGGCACAGAGTCAGACTGATTTGCATATGGCCATGTCTGAACTGGGATGGTGGAGTGAGCTAAAGAATGATGATGGATTAAACCCAGATCAGTTGACTGGGGGTGAGTGTTTGATTGGCTCAAGCGTTCCGTCCATCATCCCCTTTGTATCGCTTTGTTAAGCCCTAAGTTGGCGGGGTATGCCCAGGCGTGGGTCCCTTGCTCACTTTGCCACTGGATTCAAGCAAGCCTGGCTGATGGCGGCTGGAATGCCAGAAACCGGTCCTAGGATGCTTGTTTCGGTCCAGGAAGACATGGCTGGCAGTTCGAGCTGGACTGTTCCCATGAGGCACAGAGTCAGACTGATTTGCATAGGCCATGTCTGAACTGGGGTGGTGGAGTGAGCTAAGAATGATGATGGATTAAACCCAGATCAGTTGACTGGGGGTGAGTGTTTGATTGGCTCAAGCGTTCCGTCCATCATCCCCTTTGTATCGCTTTGTTCGCCCTAAGTTGGCGGGGTATGCCGAGCGTGGGTCCCTTGCTCACTTTGCCACTGGATTCAAGCAAGCCTGGCTGATGGCGGCTGGAATGCCAGAAGCCGGTCCTAGGATGCTTGTTTCCGGTCCAGGAAGACATGGCTTGGCAGTTCGGGCTGGACTGTTCCCATGAGGCACAGGGTCAGACTGATTTGCATATGGCCATGTCTGAACTGGGGTGGTGGAGTGAGCTAAAGAATGATGATGGATTAAACCCAGATCAGTTGACTGGGGGTGAGTGTTTGATTGGCTCAAGCGTTCCGTCCATCATCCCCTTTGTATCGCTCTGTTCGCCCTAAGTTGGCGGGGGTATGCCCAGACGTGGGTCCCTTGCTCACTTTGCCACTGGATTCAAGCAAGCCTGGCTGATGACGGCTGGAATGCCAGAAACCGGTCCTAGGATGCTTGTTTCCGGTCCAGGGAAGACATGGCTTGGCAGTTCAGGCTGGACTGTTCCCATGAGGCACAGGGTCAGACTGATTTGCATATGGCCATGTCTGAACTGGGGTGGTGGAGTGAGCTAAAGAATGATGATGGATTAAACCCAGATCAGTTGACTGGGGGTGAGTGTTTGATTGGCTCAAGCGTTCCGTCCATCATCCCCTTTTGTATCACTTTGTTCGCCCTAAGTTGGCGGGGGTATGCCCAGGCGTGGGTCCCTTGCTCACTTTGCCACTGGATTCAAGCAAGCCTGGCTGATGACGGCTGGAATGCCAGAAACCGGTCCTAGGATGCTTGTTTCCGGTCCAGGGAAGACATGGCTTGGCAGTTCGGGCTGGACTGTTCCCATGAGGCACAGGGTCAGACTGATTTGCATATGGCCATGTCTGAACTGGGGTGGTGGAGTGAGCTAAAGAATGATGATGGATTAAACCCAGATCAGTTGACTGGGGGTGAGTGTTTGATTGGCTCAAGCGTTCCGTCCATCATCCCCTTTTGTATCGCTTTGTTCGCCCTAAGTTGGCGGGGGTATGCCCAGGCGTGGGTCCCTTGCTCACTTTGCCACTGGATTCAAGCAAGCCTGGCTGATGACGGCTGGAATGCCAGAAACCGGTCCTAGGATGCTTGTTTCCGGTCCAGGGAAGACATGGCTTGGCAGTTCGGGCTGGACTGTTCCCATGAGGCACAGGGTCAGACTGATTTGCATATGGCCATGTCTGAACTGGGGTGGTGGAGTGGGCTAAAGAATGATGATGGATTAAACCCAGATCAGTTGACTGGGGGTGAGTGTTTGATTGGCTCAAGCGTTCCGTCCATCATCCCCTTTTGTATGTCGCTTTGTTCGCCCCTAAGTTGGCGGGGTATGCCCAGACGTGGGTCCCTTGCTCACTTTGCCACTGGATTCAAGCAAGCGTGGCTGATGACGGCTGGAATGCCAGAAACCGGTCCTAGGATGCTTGTTTCCGGTCCAGGGAAGACATGGCTTGGCAGTTCGGGCTAGACTGTTCCCATGAGGCACAGGGTCAGACTGATTTGCATATGGCCATGTCTGAACTGGGGTGGTGGAGTGAGCTAAAGAATGATGATGGATTAAACCCAGATCAGTTGACTGGGGGTGAGTGTTTGATTGGCTCAAACGTTCCGTCCATCATCCCCATTTGTATCGCTTCAACTTTCTTAAGCCTGGTGGAAATCTCAGGAAGCAAGTTGCTGACAAACTTATCGACAAACACTGGGCCAGAACCTGGGGTCCGGGGATCCAAACCACTATGTCCCTTGTATTCAGTCTCAAAACGGGTAAAGAAGTCCGCCACATTCTCATCTTTTCGCTGCCTACAGGCGTTTATTTTATCCCAGTTAATGACAGTTTCCGGCAAAAGTGTTTTCATAAACATTATTTTACCGGGCAAAGTCAGGATGGCAGCTTCTGGTTTAGTCCCTCCTACCCTTGCTTCTTCCATAGCCTCTAGGTCAGCCCATTTACCTCCCAACGCCACTTCATGATCAGTATGTCGAATCTTGTCCCAAATTTCAGTGGGAACAACCGTACCAAAAAGTAAATCTATATCCTCAAGAACGAGAGTACCTGCAGATATAATCTGACCTAATTCTCTGTAAAAGGCAGCCGGATTCTTCCGGGGATCTGGTAATTGTTCTTTTAACTGCATTACTTCTGACCTTTTCCAAGGAACATGAACCCAAAGCCTGCGCCAGTGTGCCTCAACAGCCCCTCGGCCATTATTTTGGGCATCGGTAAGTGCGTTAACAAAGACAGGGGCCGCCTCTCTCATTGGCATAGCTGTCTCTAGAGGGGTGTTGGAAAAAGCGGTCATATCACGGTAAGCCATTAAAGCAGACACAGCACCAAACATCCCCTCTCCCTGAACATCGCCTCTTCTTATTTGTGACCTAAGGTCCATTAATCCAGTGGGTATCTGCATAAGCGCATTCTCAAATTTTTGCATGACCAGCGTACACATGTATTCAGCCCAGGTGGTCTGTTCCATAATCGTCCACTGGGAAAAGGTGGACCATATGTCTTTAAAGGCATAAATATTCCCGTTCTTTATCCAACATTCACACTGTTGCTTCTGTAGGTCATTTTCTCGAAGGGACGAAAAGCTGACTGCAGAGCGCAAGGAGGCCAGTCGGGGGAATTGAACATTTTATATAAATCCTGCTTAACTGTAGACCACGGGGAAGTAGGAAAAGGGCGGGTAGGGGTAAAGCCGCAGGGGTTGGGCGGATGGAGACTTGTTGTCATTCCCGCAGTGAGGACAGGGTTAGCGGGCGTGGTCGGTGTCATAGGAAAAATCGGGAGGGTTGGTGTGACAGGAAGAACAGTAGGAGGGGCAGTGGGGGCAGGAGTGGGCGGTGGCGGGGGGACATGTGGGGTGTGAGGCGTCAGGGCAGGGTACATTGGGGCATATGCAGGAGGGCTTTCTAGCATGGTATCAAGCAAGGAATCACCTTCTTCTCCCCCATCCATATGGCCCTTTCTTTTCTCCTCACGAGCTGGATAGCATTTTTGTACCCGGGCCCCATGCTCCCTGTTGGCTATTTCTACCGATTTTGTCATTTGATTTTGTAAATTTACTCTGGCGTGGTCGGCCATTGACATGCGTTCCTGTTTTCTTTCTTGAGCCTTCTGCTTTCTAGCTCTCTGCTCTATCTCTTTCCTCCAAAATCGGACAGATTCAAACATAGACGGGCGCGTTTTTCTTTTCATTAATTGTTCCTCTAAGTTGGTGAGAACTTGGGAATTAAAGGAGCCGAAAAGTGGCCACTGTAATTCCGCGTTACTTTGTTTCGTATATTTTACCCAGAATGAGGAAAACATTATGGCAGAAGGGCCATGTTTAACATACATCGTATGGCCAGGGGTCCCTTCTGGAGGAAGCGGACAAGCCGCCTCCAGCTGGGAGTCCTGCGTACACATACAACAACATAATTTCTTGAACTTACTACTGACTGGCATGCTTGTAAATAGGTAACAGACACCGGCGGGTTTTAAAATTCACCTCGCCTGCTTGGCTTTTGCAAAGGTCAATAACAGCAGAATCATACAGACTTGGTGGGTGATCAGTCCACCCTTACCTTACAGGGGTAGTTCTCTTCTGCAGACGTAGGGCTGTGTCCTGCTCCAGAAATTATTTGCTAGGGGACTCCAGCGAGGACGCGGTCATGTGGCCCAGACCGGGTGGGGAGGAACAGCGGGCGAGTCGTTCGGCTTACCGGATTGCAAGAATCCCTCGGGTAGGGCGCCTCCGTCGGAGTCTCTCCGTGCACCTCCTCACATCCACCGGGCCTGACCTTCGTACTCGTGGAGTCCCTATTCGGGCGCCATTTGAAGAACCGGAATAACCCACTCACTGGGTCTCGGCGGCGGGGAATTGCCCAAGTCTTCCATACCCTTCATACGTAGTAAAAGGAGACACAGGAGCCTTCGTCTGCAGGAGGAACCCAGATTTATTCAAATAGCCCGGGCTATGGAACAGAGTCCCAAGCTCGTTAGAAACAAGACAGAGGAGGCTGCTGCTTTACTCCGCAGCTTACAAGCCTTTTATACTTTTTCATTCCAGTCTTTTGGCTGTTAGTCCATTGTTCAATCAGGGCAGTGTTTGCAGTTGATAACCAGATCCAGACGGTGTTTGTAGTTGGTGACCTGATCAAGGCTTGGTACTCAAATTATTGTTCACTCAGCTTGATCAAAGCACGGTCATTCAGGTCATTGTTCGATCAGCTTGATCAAAGCTCGGTCATTCAAACCATTGTCCAATCACCCTGATCAAGGCCCAGCAGTCAGACCATTGTCCAGATAACCTGATCACGGTGTCAAGGATGTTTACCAGGCAGGGAGCAGGAGATGGGAAACAAATCATTTACACAGGGCGTGAGTGTCTCATGGTTTTCTGTCGAACTGCAAAGAACAGGGGGTTGGGTGTGCGACAGTTCCTGGGCAGAAATGCAGGCTGCAAGATGGTTTTTGTCGTCTTAGTTAGAATTTCCTCAGGCATCAGCAGAAACGACCAGGTGGGTCGTGTGGAAGTGTTTGACACGAAATGGCAATGAAAAAAACAATGGAGTCCTGGTACAAATGATACCGATCAGAAGAACACTTTTCCTCAGAGGCGATCGCGAATGAGGAAAAATCTCGCAGGGAGGTGGATTTTCCTCGCTCGCCAACTTGACGTTGACGAATGCGAGTGAGGGAAAAAACTCAGCTCCGCAAGCTCCGCATAATGTGGAGTGCGGGAATCTCCGCAAACTCCGCGAGCGGAGTTCACCGCCCAGACTTAGTTGAACGTTGATTTTTGAGAGAAGATGGCTCTATCCTCAACTCCTTCCTGTACAATGATTAAGGCTGGAGTTTGGGTTTGATTCAGTTAATAGGCATACTCTGAAGGCTGTCAGGTCTTGGAACAAGGGGTGTTCAAAGTCGAGCATGGCAGCCCTTTAGCACATCCAAGAAAAAACACCAGGGTGGGGCATTCCTTCAGTAAGCCAAAACAAAATATGGCGCTGCTTGGATTGGCCAAGAAAACTAGCAGTCATAATATACTCATGCTACATTCAAGATACAATCATAGGAGTCACTTAGTGACTCTGGTTATGATAACGATAGAACCTATTTGTGTGATAATCCTTCGTACATACATTTTGTTACCTATTTTTATGGGATTACAAATAATGCAAAGTGGTATAAATGTCTTGCTGTGGAGAAAAGGCACCATCTTTCTCTTTCACATAGGTCAAGAGGCATTTCTTATAGGCACTGAAGCCTCTTTCCAGCTAGGAGTGGCTCTGTCGTCGACGGGAGGCTGACTTGGAATCAATACTACTTGTAATGGTCAGGTCTGCTGAGCTTTATATACCACGCACTATGCATTTAAAAGATTTTAATTTTAATTCTGGCAATGATGAGGTACAATTTTATTGAGCTTTTAACAGGAAGACTGTTTCAATCAGGTAAATATATAGCAACATGGCACTGGATTTTTTTTAACACCATTTAAAAGGTATTATAACATGCATTCTAAGGTTTCATGCATTGGGGTTGCAAACCGATTAAAATATTTTATCCACAACATAATGATGTACTGATTAGGAGGATATGTGGAGTGTGCAGTGGGTTGATAGATATATGCACTCAAAACATTCTATAAACCCGAGTTGCTGTATGATGTTAATGTATATATGCATTACATGGCTAGAAGAGCTAAATCAATCGGTATGACGAGACCATGACTTGGAAATGAAATCGCATTGTTCAATCAGTACTGTTCATATGACTGAGATGTTCTGTGCAGCAGAATAAGATGGGAGCAGTGAGTGAAATGCACAAGGAGCGCAAACAGACCTCCAGTCTAAATCAAATCAAACAGCAGCCATCTCGTTAGTCTCAAGAAATAAAAAATATTGAATATACAAATATCCTGCCAATGACTGCGGTGTATGGAAGGGGAGGAAACTCAACATGCTGGGACCAACTAGCTGCAAAGTGGTGCCAAAGACTCCTGCTCTGCAGACGTGCTGCTGGTCTGCTGTTACTTGTCACACCCCTCTGAGATGTGGTGACGTTAGCGGAAGTCCACGGAGGGTGATCTAGGCTCAATACGAAAAGTTGAAAACAAAGGGTGTAGGAACTAGTGTCCCATGTTCCTTCAGGGACCAAAAGGCCCAGAAAGAGCAGTAAGCAGGCGGCATCACATGCAAATGCCTGAATGAGGAAGAGAATCTGCCTATGAATTAACTCTATACATCAAATAACAATAAAAAAAATTCTAGCTATTGCGTCAAGAATTTTAAGGACACAGAGGCGAGGATTATGCTTTTCTTTCTTTACTTCAGAAATTACAGCAGCCAATGAAATGCAAATAAAATGTAAACTAAACCTCCCATGAACCCCTGTAGTCCACTCTCTCCATCAATCATCGGTGTCGTGCAGGGCTATATAGGAAAATGTCACCATAGTCGGCGCCGGGAAACCAATCGGGGTAGCTGTGCGCCTTATAAACTCAAATAACATAACATAACAAACATAGTCCTTCCTCTTTTTTTGCAAGTAATCTCCATAAATCCACAAATCAGAATCTGACCAGAACCACCTTTGAACAGCAACGTTCCCCAAACCACGGGAACCAGATCGAACACATGAAGAGAAACCTTCTTCGCAGCAAACAATCACCACCAACTGCAACTGGTCAAGTCATTTCAGGTAGATTTAGCATCCGTTCCTGAAAAGAAAACATTAGCAGTAGCATGGCATCTACCAAATCATAGAATAACAGTCAAGGGTGGCAAAATAACACAATAATGCAATCACTATAATGTTAACCATACTAAAATCTGACTACTTCAGTATGTAACTCCTGGGTGGGATAATCCTCGCCTTTTGTCCTTAATAGAATTGAAAATTCTTGACGCAATAGCTAGAAAACTTTTTATTCTATGTCAAGAACAGAGGCTTCGGATTATGCTAGTTTAAAGTTGTGCCACAATATTAGATGCTATTGAAAAAACACAAGGGAACCCAATATGCAATCGGTCAGGGACCTTAGGTACGTATGTAACTTCTAAAGACAGTGGTCCCTAGACATCTAAAATAGTATAAAAATAAATATAGACTGAATCAGTACTATATTCTTTGTCCAGCCGGACAGATTTTTAATATGAAATGAATGTATAACAAAAAATTAAACAAGAAAAATTCAAAGTGGGACACAACTTGCGTCCTAAAGACATTAACAACCAGATAACATTAAGGGAAGGGTTCAGGCAAGGGGGACGTGTCTGCATAAAATTTAAAAATATTTCAGACGTAGTAACGTGAGACCACCACTACATATTAACATCACAATTAGTTTACGTCTGAAATATTTTTAAATTTTATGCAGACACGTCCCCCTTGCCTGAACCCTTCCCCTTAATGTTATCTGGTTGTTAATGTCTTTAGGACACAAGTTATGTCCCACTTTGAATTTTTCTTGTTTAATTTTTTGTTATACATTCATTTCATATTAAAAATCTGTCCGGCTGGACAAAGAATATAGTACTGATTCAGTCTATATTTATTTTTATACTATTTTAGATGTCTAGGGACCACTGTCTTTAGAAGTTACAATATTAGATGCAACATCCACAACAGGTTTATTATAAAACACCTTAAAAGTGGAACCAGAAGACCAATCTGCCACAGCTATAATGTCCTCTAGACGAGAACCGCTGGAAAAAGCTTTGGAAGCCATAGATCCACGCACAGAATGTGCTTCGAAGTGGCAAACATCAATCCCAGCTTCTGCCAAAATCCACCTGACCCAACGGCCACGGTTGCGGAAGAGACCAGGTGGAAAGGTTTCTGCAAGGAAATAAGCAACTGCCCTGTACAATCAGTTTGTAATTCACGAGTACTTTCCTTATAAGATTTTAAACATATAACCACGGATATCTTGTGATGGTGAGGAAAGTCAGGATAAACAATACACCATGAGTCAGTTTTAGTACGTTTAATAATGGAAAAGGACACCCCTGAGGGAGTTAATACTCGACCTACTAAATCCAAGGCTTGACCATCCGAAATCCATCTGCAGGAAATGAGACACAGAAGGGGAGCAAGTTTTTCTCACAACTGTTTACGAGAAAGGTCTTTATTAGCTGGCCAAGTTCTGAGGAAAAGAAAGACCACATCTACGTTCCATAAAGTGGAATACTTAGGATGCGGAGGACGTACCATCCGGTTACCCCTCAACAATTTACACACCATGGAGTGTTCCCCTACAGGCTTACCAAAAAGGTGTGGATGACCAGCAGATATGGCTGAAAGGAAATTATTTACCATTCTACACACCAGGCCTTGAGTAGCAAGCTCTGAAAGAAAATTCACAATGATATGGATTCCGGATCCCTCGGGATCCACACTCCATTCAGCGCACCAAGAAACCCAGCGATGCCAGGCAGATTCCCAACACTTGTGTGTAGAGGGAGCCCAAGATTGGGATAAGAGAAACAATGCATCTGGCAAAACTCCTGGCATTTGCCAACGTCGCCTGAAAGTCTCCACGCCATGAGGCACAAGAGTACCTGAGTTAACAAAGGGTGAGGAAGGTCCATTGGATCCACAAGACGGTCCGGGCAGGGCTGCAGTCAAATCGGGAGGGTGCAGGATAGTTCCATCGCCACCGGAAACCACGACTGGGCTTTCCAATAAGGTGTAATCGGAATCAATTCCGCCGCTCGTCTGGTCACCTGTGATAGAACCCTCTGGATCATCGAAAAAAGAGGAAAGGCACAGGAGCAACAGAGAAAGCAGGAGGACAGAGGACCGGACAGAGGGTTGTAGAGAGAAAGGTTCAACTCCAGCACCCCAGTAGCACAGGCACCCACCATTATGGGGTAAAGGGAACATTCTTGAGCGGAGAGAGAGAATATGGAAATACTGCGTATTAATTTGTAGAGTGATATTATATACCTTAGACTAACTAAAAGAGCAAGGAAAGACAGTAAGTTGGGCATGAAAAACGTGACTCTAGAGATTGAGTTGACAAATGGGAGAACCATAATAGTGAGTGACAAAACTTGCATTAATAAACATTATGGTCAGGTCTAAGAATTCGATGTTGAACTCTTTAGAACTGACTGGTCAGTCACCATTTGGTTCAAAGTCAGCTGAACTGTGATCACCAGGTGGCAATGGGCATCCAATGCGAATTGAATCGCAATACCAGAGGTAATTGCGTGCCAATGCCTGTTGTGGCATCGCTGGACCTATTTTTCGGTCGATACCAGTGGCTGAGGTGAACTTTGAGGGCACATTACTTAGAATTTGACATAGTTGAATCCATCAAGGCCTGCCACCTCTTGACATACAAATATCCACAATAGGTTTTGTTTAACGATAGGTGCAGAGAGATGAAAGCCTAGCGGCCCATGTTGCATCAGATCATGAGGGACTCCCAGCGGATCCTTGCCTGGTGGCTAGGAGAAAATATCTGGGGGGAAAAGAATCTTGGTTTTAGGGCCTGCGGAAACAAAGGGCTTCATACTGGAGATCTATTGGATCTCTTCAACTTCTTGAATATGTACTGAGTATAGCTCAGCTCAGAGGATCAAGACAGATGAAGCTAATTTAAAGGAATGAAAAGAATAACAGTGTTCTTGGTCAACCTCCGAGACTCAACATTTTTCTTTTTAATATACGTTTTGTATGTTCACAGGTTATACAAAAAGATACTCAAAATGCACAAACTACAGTATTTAATACCAGTCGACCAGTCTTGGAGAAAAGTATCCGAACTCAGTGCTCGAGGATCCGGGCTCCAACTGTAGAACAGCGGAAGTTGTGTTCAGGTGGGAGGCAAAAAGATCCGTTGTACATGGACCCAGATGCAGGTTCAAGAGATGAAAAACTTGAGGATGCAATCTCCAATCACTGGAATTGCTGAGAAACCAGGAGTTCCAATCTGCTATCACATTGGATCTGCCCGGGACATATTCCACCATCACCGAGATGTGATTCTGGAGGTAATAGTGCCAAAAGTCTTTCGCAATCTCCATCAGGAGACGAGACTACGTCCCGCCCAACCAATTGATGCATCGGACTGCCGATACATTGTCCATCCTCAATAAAATATAACAACTCATTTTGCACAGTGACAAGGTACAGGCTGCAAAGGATCCAGCCAGCAATTCCAGGCAGTTGATATGGAGGGACCATCTGCCCACTGTCTCTACAGAGCCGCAACTATGGGAACTGCTAAGTACACGTCTTTGAGATCTAGGCGTACCAGCCAGTGTCTCTCTTGTAAAAGATTGCGTAACAAATGTATGACCTCCATCTTGAAGTGGCAATACACAATCCAGGAATTGAGCTCTTTGAGGTTGAGAACCAAATGGAACCCCTGATCCTTTTTGGAAACCAAAAATATCATACTGATAAAACCTTGCGGGTGAAGGGACGTTTGCGACACTGCCCCTTTGTCCACCAAAGACCGAACTTTGTCGTTTATGAAACTGCTCTCTGTTGGGGAAAAAGGAAGAGGAAAGGGTCGTCTCCCTTGTTTTGGAGTCGAGCAAAATTCTAGATGGAAACACTGAACAGTCTGTAATACCCATGGGTCTTGTGATATTATCTTCCAATTGTGAAAAAACAACTGAATTCTTCCTCTCACCATAACTTCTGATGGTAGAAGAATGCTCACCTGCATAGGAGGCATCAGTAGCATTGTCTCCACCTCTGTCTCCACCACGACAGGCATGTCCTCACCCACCTCTGTTGCGAGTGGGGTAGAAGTTGGAGGTACGGGTTGGGGCGCCCCCACCTCTGGGCGCATATCTTCGTGGAGCCTGGTGGAAAACCTGGCCTGGTGCTCGGCCTCAGTAGTGTCCAGCCATAACAAAAAGGCCCCTGATGAAGACCTTTTTTAAGGATAACTGGGCTTTATCCAAAGCAGAAAAGGTAGAGACATATTCGCCCATGTCTTTCACAAATTTGTCACCAAATAGCAACCCGTTGGCCAAAGTGCCTGCCTCCGCAGAAGCTAGATCAGTGAGTTGCAGGTCGATGCACAGGAGGACAGATTTACATCTTTAAGTAGATAAGGCGCAGTTGCCGTTACCCAACATACAGAATGCTCCTTCATCCCATTCCAGGATTTCACCAGGGGTCGAGTTGTGAATTATTATCTTTTGCCTGCACAGCCATGTCCAGAATTTTGGTGAGGAGACCAGAAATGTCCAAGAGCTTATCCTAACACCCACTTCAGGCCCTATCCAGACCCTTCTTGTGGTCCTTCGCAAATTTCTTGAGGAAAGTGCCCATGTTAGGGTCCAGTTCAGGCGTGTCCACCTCTTTGCCTAAGAGGGAGGGTGGGGGCACTCTGACCTCAGAGTTTTGTGCACCTCGCACTCATAACCCTGGTGTAGACTATCTTGTACATAATGGGCCACTTCTACACAGGTTTCCCATTCAGTGGAACAAGGATGTATTACAGCCATTTACACAACCTTTGGCACGCAATGGGACCCTCAGGGGATCCTTTTACACATGATATGACTTTGCATGATTTGGGCTTTGCCCGGGGTACTTCCTCTAAAGGCTCCTCGTCTGAGGTCCTTTCTCAGATGGCGCACTCTGTCCTGCAGAACCACGAATATGGAAGTACTGGCTCAATCGAACCTCTGGGGTTTTCCAGGATCTTCACTTTCACAGCGGAGGCAACCTCATCTTCCCCCTCCTTCAGACGCAGAGAACTCCCGAGAGGATTATGAACCAGCAACCAAGCACAAACATAAAGTACATCATGTGGAACTGGAAGTTCAATCCAACAAGAATTTACTATATGATCCTCGAGAGATAATACATCCTCCTGGCACTTCCCCTAGACAAGGTGCAGGCCGTAGAGTAGGGCTTTGGCAGAAACCACCCTAAACATTGGTAGAAGCCCATCCCAAATAATTGCATGCAACAATAGCAAACCCCAAGGCTGGACAACACCATTGCGTGATTTAGGTGCTCCAAGGGTAGGATCACTTGGAAGTCGGCCAAACCACTAAGCACAAAATTCTCCACTTCATTCAAACATGCAGACAATGGTTAGAAAGACTCCGAGGTCCCAGCATTCCCATGAAAAGGAGCACCCATCCCCAGTGGCAGTCAAAATTACCCACAGGAGCAACAGATAAAGCAGGAGGACAGAGGAGCGGAGGTGTAGAGAGAAAGGTTCAACTCCAGCACCCCAGTAGCACAGGCACCCACCATTATGGGGCAAAGGGAACATTCTTGAGAGAGAGCGGAATGAGAGAATATGGAAATGCTGCCTATGAATTTGTAGAGCGATATTATATACCTTAGACTAACTAAAACAGCAAGGAAAGACGGTAAGTTGGGCACGAAAAACGTGACTCTAAAGATTGAGTTGACAAATGGGAGAACCAGAATAGTGAGTGACAAAACTTGCATTAATAAACATTATGGTCAGGTCTAAGAATTCGATGTTGAACGTTTTAGAACTGACTGGTCAGTCACCATTTGGTACAAAGTCAGCTGAACTGTGATCACCAGGCGGCAATGGGCATCCAATGCGAATTAAATCGCAATACCAGAGGTAATTGCGTGTCAATGCCCGTTGTGGCATCGCTGGACCTATTTTTCGGTCTATACCAGTGGCGGAGGTGAACTTTGAGGGCACATTGCTTGGAATTTGACATAGTTGAATCCATCAAGGCCTGCCCCCTCTTGACATACAAATATCCACAATAGGTTTTGTTTAAGGATAGGTGCCGAGAGATGAAAGCCTAGCGGCCCATGTTGCATCAGATCATGAGGGATTCCCAGCGGATCCTTCCCTGGTGGCTAGGAGAAAATATATGGGGAAAAAAGTATCTTGGTTTTAGGGCCTGCGGAATCAAAGGGCTTCATACTGGAGATCTATTGGGTCTCTTCCACTTCTTGAATATGTACTGAGTATAGCTCAGTTCAGAGGATCAAGACAGATGAAGCTGATTTAAAGGAATGAAAAGAACAGTGTTCTCGGTCAACCTCAGAGACTCTTTTTTTTTTTTTTTAATATACGTTTTGTGTGTTCACAGGTTATACAAAAAGATACTCAAAATGCACAAACTACAGTATTCAATACCGCCACGGTCATACCGTTAAATATATAATTGTCTATTAGGTTTTCAATCTCAGATAAGCCAGGCCATGATAAGATCATCACACAAGAAGCTTGAGATAACACTAACTGGTGAATTTCAGTGGTTTTGTTAGTTTAAAAAGGTGTTTTAGCCGAAATTTTCACCTAATCACAAAGTGTCCCATTAACCTTTGTTTTTTTCAGTGAATGTCTGAGGTTTGTTTTTTTTTAACGCAAAGTATGATGTTATTATCATACCAAACTATATTGTCACTATAACCTTTGTTTTTTTCAGTGAATTTCTAGTTTTTTTAACGTAAAGTAATATTTTATTGACATAACTAACACTAACCAAATCAGGCCGTGTTTGAGGCAGGGTTGGCCACAGGGCCTAACCCATGGACATGGCCTGCGTTCCATCCCTCGCAGGCAGCCAACCTCACACCGTGTACAGCCTTTGGCCATGCACAGCTTGGGGTTGGCCACAGGGCCTGGCACCCAAACACCTGCAGGCACACATGGCTGAATATAAAGGGTGTCATTTTAAGTAAGGCAGACCTACTGACTTTGTCAAAGGGTCAGAACACCAACGACCATTGACTTTATGAAAGGGTCAGGATATTAACATACATAAAGCACATGTATTGTTTTTATCATAAAATCCCCAGTATTTATAATCATCAAATTTATATTTCATTAATTCACACAGTGCAATGTTTAATAAAAGTGATTGTCATTAAAGCATTTAATAAAGCTTTATTTTAAAAAATGCATCAACATGTCTGAGTCTATTTTTAACATTTTTCAAGCTACAAAGTGCAGCCATCGAACCAACCACAAGGGTGCTCTATACTCTAACTGAAGAGTATAGAGCTCCAGCTAGGAGCTCTCTAAAAATATGGTAACCTTTCCTGGGTCATACATTTAATGTCCCAGGAGACTTACTGTGGTTTTTTTAAAATGTTGAAGTGGGGGCTCCTGAACTCCCTGCAGACCCCCCCCCAAACATAAAAAAAAAAAAAAAAGAATGCTTGGTGTGTGCCCCTGCCCTTCTCGGGAAACCACCAGGCTCCAAAAAACATGTTTTAAAAGCCCTCGCAAAGCATTATGGGGCCCTCCTTGGAAGGAGCAGTGAATAATAAATGAGCGGCTCATGCTGCTCACTTATTATTCATTTTGTTTTCCAATTCATATTTTGGGTGTCCCGGTGCCCACCAGAGACACCAAAGCTTTATTTTTTTGTTGGGAGCTGCGGGGAGAGCCCCAGGGCCCCCATGGCCCGTCTTCTCCTTGCAAGAGGCCCCATAGGCCGCGCAGGAGCCAGCAACATGTTTTTAACAATTTTCTTTTTAAAAAAAATAATCTGGGGTGCCCCGGTGCCCATAAGGGGCACCCCAAACAATTATTGTTCTTGGGGGCTCTGGGGAGAGACCCAAAGCCGTTGCAGGCTCCTACTACTGCAGGAGCTAGCATCTTTCTTTTTTTTTTTTAGAGTGGTGCCCACTCAGGACACCCCACAACATGTCCCATTTGGGGGCTGTGTGGGGAGGCCCATAGCCACCACAGTCCCACTGGCTTCCCTGCCTCCACCCATCCCAGGTGTGGCAGGAGCCAACATTGCTCCTACGCAGCAGGAGCAGCTTTTCTTTTGCTCCACTCCCAATTTATTAACACTGACCCTGAGGGATGGGTTCCACAGGGACAAACGAAGGCCTAGGGAGGGGTGCTGCACACCTCTTCCCTATAAAAATATCATGCGCTCCTCCCTCCCCCCATGCTCTGGCCCACACCGGGGTGTAAAAGACCAAAACAAAAAAAGGCGCATGAATGCTGCATTTTTTATATTGTGCAAAATGCTGCTTTTGGCCCTCTGGGACCCTCCCACCAGGCCACCCTATATATTTACTTTGTTACAGGACAGGGGACTAAGGCCCAGAGTCCTAAGATGCCTGCCACCACATCTTTGTTGAAGTGGTGGCAATCAATCAGATCTCCTCTTGAGATCTGTCGGCTCTGCAGATCCTCCACGGTGTGAAATATATAAAGTTTAATTTCTCTAAAACGGAGTTACACTAGATCACAAAAAGCAGGCTTTCTGGACCAAGATCTTTCTTCCAAATTTGGTGGAATTCCTGTGTCTACTATTTCTCTGGAAAAATGAATGTTGAGAATGTCTTTCGAGAACCCCCGTTAACTCCCCATCCGACCCCCCGCCCGCATAACCATACCTTTTTTTTTATTTTGGGAGTCCAAAATGCAACAATTATATCTCCAGCTCATCGAGACATGTTATCATTCGGATTACAGAAAAAATCCTGCATAAGGACAGTCTTTTTAAATAACCATGGCCCGCAAACAAGTAATACCGCTGGAAGTGAGGACAGCTTATCCTCCTTCAAAGTTTATTCTATTCAGTTTGCTTGTGCTTGATCTACATTTTCGTTAGGCCAAATGATACCTCAAACAGAGAAATGTATAATATTAAACACTTGTTTTGCCAGATTATAAGGAATAGTTTGAAAAAAGGAATAAATACAGTGGGAGTACAACATTTTTATTAGATGAACTCTACCCTAAGTGTAAAGGGCAGAGAATCCCAATTTTACAATTGTTTGCAAATGTTATCTAGTGATGGTAAAAAAAAAACAATAGGTATATTTTGGATTTCAATTAGTTTATTTTGTATATTTCATCAATTAAAATTTAAACTACTCAGCCCAGTAACCACCTTTTATTGACATGCTCCTTTATTTGGGAAGGGCCTCAAGACTGGCTCCCAACAGAAGTAGAGAGCTTTTGAGAAGTTTCCAGATCCAGTGTAATACGCCTGCAATATTCAAATATATGTAAAATATATAACCTCTCTATCTTGTCCCATAACTAATAGTTCATCACATGTAAACCTTTTTCCGCCTCAATAAAGGTTATCATCCCACTCCATCCTGCAAGTATAAAATTGCCTTAGACACACACTGTGCCTTGGCAAACAAAGCTCAACCACGAATTAAGATAATTTGGTAATTTCTCGCCATGCTACCTACCATAGCAACCGATTTATTGGCTGCAATTATCATTTTATACATTATATTTCTTTGTGTTTTGGAGCATGATGTGTCTGTAAGAGCCACCACTATTGCAGTTTGAGACAGGTACACAGAGGTCGAGCACTAAAGGTAGCTGTTCGGGTTAAATCAGATAACACATTCCAATAATGTGATTGAGGTGCCAAATCATGTCTGAAGCATTTATAAAACTTGCTGCCAAAACTATCCTAGCCCAATCCTCTCCTAGAACCAGCTCTTTGGTGGTTCACTGTACCTCTGCAACTGGTATTGGGGCTCCTTGGTTACTAAATTGTGCCGCAATATGATTCAGAGCAGGGATACACACTTCCCTGTGTGGGGATAATGTTTCACTATTTGATGTTGTTCAGAACCTATAGACACCACTGGATACCCTTTTCAGGTTTGTGGCCATATGCCAAGTCTCAGTCTTATTTTCCAACGATGTCCTTCTTGATTACTAAGCCAGGAGTTTGCTCCCCTTAAAACTCTCTTCCTAAAGTTTTTGCTTGTCATTTAGCATCTGCTCTTTGTTATAGATAAGCCTGTTCTCTTAGGAAAAATCATTCTCACATCCAGAAAGACAGCATCCCTGAAGTTCCTTTCCAAATCTTCTGATATTTTCCTACAGCAGACAGCATATTCTTGTCGAGTTTAGAGTTGCTTACCTAATAAACTATTGCCTCGAAAGTGTCTCCAGCATGGTATACAGTTGCATTCCTCTGCTCCGAGTGCCTGACTGCATGTATCAGGGCATCCTGATTTTTTAATTCGACTCTGGTGACATGCTAATTTAGCATGTGTGCAGAGGGCTGGGCCTGTCCTTTAATATAGTAAGGTGCTGGACTTGATATTTGGCAGCGGCAGCAACACATGGAATGACTCCTGGTGGCCATCAGACCGAGGACGTGCACCCACTCCCTCCAACCACACCAGAAACCTCAGAATCATCATTACCAACAAGCTCACCATGAAATCACACATCAACGCGGTCTCCTCTGCCTGCTTTCTCACTCTGTGCATGCTACAGAAGCGATTCAAGTGGCTACCCCTACACACAAGACGCACCGTGACACAAGCCCTCTTCACCAGCCGCTTGGACTACAGCAATGCCCTCTACATAGGAATCGCCACACACCTTCTACAGAGACTTCAGACCATACGGAACACCACAGTCAGACTCATCCTCGGCCTTCCCCGACGAACCCACATCACACCCCACCTCAGGAAACTCCACTGGATCCCTGTACAGAAGAGATGCCAATTCAAGCTGCTGACCCACGCACACAAGGCTCTACACAACCAAGGACCCGCCTACATTAACCACGGCCTGAACTTCCACCAACCACTGAGAAGGCTACGCTCTGCCTCACTTTCAATTGCCCATACTCCCAGCATCTACTGGAGCAGAAGTGAAGGATGCTCCTCCCACATCGCAGAAAAGACCTGGAACAACCCCCCCCACGCACCTCTTGACCATCACCTCACTTCCAGAATTCTGAATTGCCCTCAAGACTTGGCTGTTTGATTGAGCCTCTGGGGCCTGCAAGTGCCTAGATACCCTATTGGGTGATTAGCCGTGCTTTATAAATCCTGATTGATTGACCTTGAGGTGTGTGCCAAGCGTGCCCTCACTGACATAGAGAGAACTGTTGTCTCTGTCGTGAGATAAGCACATAGAGGCACCGTACCCAGTTTTGTGAATCCAGAGTTTTGACCCGATCTTTTTATCTCTGTGACTCGAGTGAAGGCCTACTGATCCACACATGTAAAGTTCTGCTTGTATGTACTCACCCAGTTCCTAGTGCCAACACCTGGATGCTTGTGTGTGTAGCCTGCATAGTAAATGCATGGTGTGTGAGTGAGCTAGAGAACGGAGGCCTCTCGGATCAATTTTTGATACTCCAGGCCTGTTCTCTGCATATGAAGGAGGTGAGGTTGATTTCCCAGACAGTGGAAGTGTGTGGCTGGCATTCCTGAAGATGGAAGGAAGAAACCTAGATACTTACGTGAGGGGACTGGAGATATGGCTCTGTCAGAAATTCAGTTAGGCCTCTTGTTAGCAAGGAGTTGCTGATTGTCCTCTTTAATATTGCGGTTTGGTGGCTGGTAGGGGTAGGACTGCAGGCAGGTAGAAGTGAGGAAACCTTTAGATGATGCCTGACCTTTTGCTTTTCCACGATTAATCCTTCAGTTAGCTGATGTTAGCTTGTTCTTGAAGTTCAGCACCTCGTTGTGCCTCTGTTGTGGGTGCTCCTGCCAGAAGCAGAACACTACACAAAGGCTATGTCTGAAAAGCAGCCTGGAAAGGACACTTGAAAGGAGAAGCACCATGAACTGGTTCTATAGTTTCAGTTAGAGGAAACATATCTCATGTGTGCTTTTGGTGTATATAAGTGGGACCCCAATTGGTGGTCTAGTTTCAAGTCCACTATGGCAAATGTAAAGGCGTGGTTCACAGACTACAGATTTACTGAGCCTGGAACACATGCTGGAGGAGCTCTATACCTGTCCTGAAGATCCCAGAGGCCTGCCTACTTTCTGAGAGAGAGGGAGGGCGGAGCCTACTATACATACTGTATAATGGTGGGAGGTGGGGTTCATGGAAGAGCCTAACACATATAAGGCAATCAGCGTCTTGAAGAAAGTATTTCTGAAGGGTGCCCCAAAGAGATTGTCACAGACAATGGTGTCCAATTTGTGTCAAGATCCATGAAGGATTATATAGAAAAAAATTTCATCAGACACAGGAGTGTACTCTTTATCATCCACAAGCTAATGGGCTTGTGGAAAAGATGAACCGTACATTGATGCATTGTGTGCAGAGGTCTATTCAGAATAAAATTCATGTGTTAGAAGCAGTGGATAGCATGTTATGGGCACATCAGTCATGCCCAAATGGTACCACAGGTATGAGTCAGTTTGAAGTTATAAGAGGGCGTCCTCCAGTGTCCAAAATGTGTCTGGGGTGACTACGAAAGTTTCAATCCAAAACAGGACATAAATGACAAATTGACAGTATGATCTGACCTAAAATATAGGCTGTTCAAGCTAAAATGAAGGGTTGGTTTGATGACAGGCAGAAGGTTAAAGATGATTTCCCGAGAATAAAAGTAGGAGATTTGGTGCGAATTAAAGATCCTACTTATGTTTTCAAAGTTATGTCCGAGTGTAGGACATCGGTTCAAGTGGAGGCTGTATCTGGCAATATGGTTCGGGTCAAAGGAAATTAATCATGGAACATGGAGAGAGTAGTGGAAGTGAGTTATGATCCAAAATTTCCTGGGGGTCAGGATATTCCTCCAAAACAAAGCATCAGGAAACAGCCTTCTGAAATGGATAAAGAGTTCAATGTGGTTAGACTCAGAAGTGCAAGGTCCATTAAGAGACCACTGCCATACCGGTATGTGTAATGTACAGTCTGCAACCGTCATGGATATGAGAGGTTTATTCTGTAGCACCCCAACCCTTGGCAGCATCAGGGTAACTGCCAACACATAAAACCCTCATAACAAACCCCCAAATATTCTACATTCTTTACAAGAATGCCATGTCATGGTATGATATATCATGACATCACCAGACTCATCATGACTCCAATTGTAGAGGCCCAGTTGAGGCTTTGAATGTGTAATAAACCCAGCCTGCCGAGGACCAGAACTGCCAACAGAACAGTCAGCCTGTGCATGGCCAAGCCTACTTGAGTATTTCGTCCTATGTGTTGTTCCTACTGCTGAACATTGCCATCGGCCTCTGTAAGTCTGCAACTGCCCAGTGTTTTGATCAGCCTGTGTGTGGCCGCAACTGACCAGTATTCAGATGACTTGTGCATGTCTATGATTGTCTAGAGGAATCAGCCTGTGCAGAAGGCTGCAACTACCAACTGAACATGGCCTGTGCAGGGCTACATCTGTCCAACCAGAAGAGACTGCACCAGAAAGTGTTGTTGGGCCCCAACCAATGCCCCAACAAGGACTGCCAGCTCTGGTGTGATCCTGTCACCAAGACACTCACCATTGGTGTGAATGGGACCACATTGATCCGGACTACTGACTCCACTTTGGCCAGGTGGACTAAAGAGTGTGGGTTTACTGGACAAAGCAGGAATAGGAAGATGCTGCCGACAGTGATTTAAACTTTGCTGTTGAGCAGCTAAGAGCATGCCCAAGAGCCAAGCGGCTAAACCAATCCATCTGGGATTCATCCCCATTACCTCCCTGGGAAACCTGTGTCTGCTCACCATAGGTACCATGGAGAGTCAAGAGATGAAGGGGATGTACTTAGACAGAGTCATAGTAGGACAGACCCTGGGACATCAATCATCATAGCAACTGCTTACTCCCTGTGCCCTCGACTAGGGTCCAACATTCGCATACTGTGTAATGGATCCCCTAATGCCCCATTTATTTTTTGTTTCCAAACAACTTTCATTATCTTTTTAAACTGTAACCAATTACAGATAAACATTTAGGCAAACACTTGAGAATAGTAAAGTAAATAATATGGGTGTATACAAGATTATACAAGAACAAACATAAGTGTGGGTAGCTCAATAATCCCAAGCTTAACAACTGAATGAGTAGGAATCAAACCCAAAAATATAAATGAGAAAATTCGATAAATACATCTTAATGAATGATAATATGCACTCAGCAAGAGGAGAAGCGGGGACAAGGTTCAAGAAGAATGAGAAGCAATGGACATAACATACTATGTCAGAGTGAAGGAAGGTAGCATCAACGTAGCTCTGATCCTCAACACTAAATCATGTAGCTCCAGAGTAAGGAAGGCCATTTCCATCCCAGGAAACAAAAGGGTCCCAGACAATGACAGGGATAAGGAAATGATCTTACAATATGTATACTGTTTTTTGTAAAAGTTCATTTAAGTAATTCCAAAAAATCACTCAATGGTGACTGGTGCCTTCACTGGCACTCAATATTTCAAGATGCAAATCTTAGTCAGTGCCTCAGAGACCACTATCTATCTCCTCCAGTAGTATGAGAGTCCTAGGATGCCAGGTCAGTCAGGCAATAATACTAGGAAGAGGTCTTACCTGGAAGCTAAGCCTTTTATCATGGCCCAAATGCCAGTCCAATCGTTTTCCAGGGCAGAGCATGATCATAAAATACATATATTGCACTTTGGGTGAGCACATCACCAACACTTTACTTTCCAAGAGAGGTAAGCAGATGTCAAGAGGAAGAGCATCCAGTACCAAGCTTGTAGGATTTTGAAGTAGCCAAACTTTAACATGGTTCCAGTAAGTGTTTGCCAAGGCCATGAAGCAGTACCTACCCGCCATTACCATATGATCTTGAAAGGAACTACTGCCAGTGGTCTTTCAATACACTTTGTCTGTTTGGAGAAAGTTGATGAATCACAGGGGTATAAGTTGGTTTTTATGCCTGATACATAACTCTATGCTAATTTGGGGAAGTGGGAGAAGTATGGAGTGTATTGCAGCAATTGCATTAACAATGAACCAGCTGTAGGCATTTCCATTATTGTTTGGAAGCCAAGAGGAATTCAGAGCATAAATCTCAGAAAGTTAGGACTAAACCCACCCCATCTATTGCACCCTGTTTGGAGTTGAGGGGCACAAAGCAGACACGGACTACTGGGACTAAACTTTGGGGATTGAGGTAGTTTGCCACTGGTATTCTGGGGCTGGTCCTACTATGGCTCTGCAAACTGGGCCAAATTCAAACCTTTGCATACTTAATTCTCAAGGTACCGGAGGTAAGCAGTTGCAGGCTTCTCATTGAAATAGAGTGGGTGCCTAAGCTCAGCACTCATTGCCAATTTGTGGCAGCATGTAGGTGATTATGTGATGTTTGCTCCTTTTGAACAGTTCTGGCAGCACCTCAATGCTTGACTGCATGGGAGGTGTAGGAAACAAGGATATCCTAATTCTGCCGGATAGACCAGCAGCGCAATGCTTTGTTCTGTGTGCCCGCCGGCTCAGTCCTAATATGCAGTGACTCTGGCACAGTCCCAGCCACAGCAACCTTCTTGGATGTACCCCACCCGGCCTTATGCTGGTATATGCAGCCCTAATCCTATATGGGCTGATGACAGTTGCAACCCTAATTGGGACAAACAATGATCAAGGCAGGAGGCGCCCTTATCTGGCCAAAGGCTTTTGGAGATGATCACGCCAAAGATGGTCACAGCAGATGTCACCCCTATGGGGCCCAGGGCATAGCAGCTAGCAATAGCTCCTGCCAGGAACCAGTGGTGAGACCAGAAAGACCCTCTGACAAGCAAGTTACTCCAAGCACGCTCTCAGGCAATCAACTCTCTATATATATCCCTAAGACCTCAGGGACATGCTGTGCCTCTACGCCTGGGCAGTCTCTCCTCTTATAGGGTCACACAGATTCTTTCTCAGCAGGCAGACTTCTAGGCAAACCAAATTGTAGTGCTCAGGAAGACTAATTGTAGCAAATGGGTTCTGCCCATTTAACCCCCCAGATGTTTTGCTTTTAGACTACCAGGGCTTGGACTTTTACACTGAGTATGTCTCACCAATGGAGTCTCACTCATGGTAAATTCTCAGAAAATGGACCCAGTGTGCTAGCTGCCAGTGTCTGCCTTTTAAGGGAAGATCCACTGCTGTGCAGCTGGGTAAGAGGCTCTTGGCTGGTTACACATGTGCAAGCTGAGCATGGAGACTAGTGTGTAGCTCAGCCTGGTGTCTGCCATCAGGTAGCCTGTCACAAAGGGACCCTTCAGGTATTGGTGCTGACCTGGTGTTGTCCTTATAATAGGAGTGTGCATTCATAGTGTGCATCTCTTGTGATTACTGAAGAGTCTCTGTGCTTAACTGAATTATACATTATGGGCTAAATATATGCCAAACTACAGTTTCACCCTACTTAGTCCTAGAGATACAGGTCACGTACCACAATCTAGAATAAAAATGTGCCCCGAATGCAGATCCAAAGTCACCTTTATGATATCTGCACTCCTTAGGGGTTTGGAGATTTGCCATCCTTCTCTGGCTCAGGTCATAATTGGATTCCAAGCCTTTGTCTTCCGTTCTCAGCCAAGTTAATTACTGTGCTAGCCAGCAGGAAGATGAATAATTCTCCCCCCTCACACACACAAAAGAGCCATTTGACAGTGCTGGAGCTTATTCCTGGGAACAGAAGGTGTGGGTATGGAATCTGCATGTGCCAATTACTATTCACACTACACCTGGCCTGAGAAGGCTCACTCCCACAGAAACAAAGGAGGCCAGCCAACCCTCAGGAGCCAATCACAGTGGGGGGTACCCTTTAACGTTTGGAAGGAAGGGATCAGACAGTTGCAGCAGTTGGGGGCAGGGAATGGACTCCAAGAAGGCCATTACACAGACCACCCTAATCACCATGTTGATATGCCCCACAATGCTGTTCAAAATGGTTGGACCAGCGGTGGAATGATTTTGCATCACCCTTGGACTGGACAGAGGTGCCTACCTTTTAGATCATTCTGCCCCCACTTAAAAACGTCTGCACAAGGGAGAGACTGTGGAGAACTATCTGGACCCAGGAGTGACAACACCAGAACGAACCCCAGCTGGAAGGAGAAACCATCTGGCTCTAATGCAAGAATAGGCTTTAGGGCATTTGCTGGCACCCAAGGACTAGGAGTGTTTCTCTAGGGCATGTGGTGCTGGTTCCCTTACATTCTCTGAGGGAGAGTAAAGGGATGGACCTGCTGTAGGGGACTCTGGTGTGTTCCACTGGTACGTCTGTGGTCTGGTCTAGCCTCAGGGCAGAGAGCTTGCCCCCATAAAGCCTAGTAGGCACACAGTTAAACAAGAGCTGAAACCCATAAGGCAATATGGTCCTTGTGGTGTACCAGAGAGGGCAGGGGCATCATCAACAGTTTTACAAAGTTTCTGGGGGCTGCCAGAAGAGCAGCAGACCCCATGACCCCAAGCCTACCAATGGGGATATGTTCATGCCCTCATGAGAGGTTTCTTTTGTTTGCAATCACTCCTGGAGCTTAGGTGTTTGCCCATAAGCCCTGGAGAGTGAGGAACCCCTTTGGTTGGCCCTAAAACTGCACTGGCAGCTGGGTAAAGGTAGATGAAAGGCTCTTTCACACATTGAAATGCTAAAATGTTATTGACAATTAAACGTTATATGGTTTAATCAAGGTCATGGATAGGCTTTATTAGCAAGCACACAGTTAACAGTCAATCATATGTTTTGATGAAGGTCACTGAAAAGTTTTGAAATAATTTATTTGCAATTGCAAGGTTAACAATGAGTCATGACAATCCCTAATGAATGTCATTGAACGATGACTGAACAAGTTACTTACCCTCCGTAATGATATCTAATTTAAGACCTTTTTAGATGGTAAAAAGATGCCACTTTGCAGTCTGGGGGGCTGGGAAGGCTGAGATGAATCTCCAAGTGAGATAGAGTATCCACCAGAAACAGCATTACAAAAGGCATTTTCCTCGCCTTAAGAATAGATACCAATGCAGTAATTCCCAAAATTGATGGGTCTGTGGATTGCACACCAAAAGAGCTTGTTGGACTGAGTAAGTGAAATGTCCTTCTCAAAGGATCTGGTTTTCAAGGCATTAGTGCTTCGTGAACATGTGCACCAAAGCACATATCACAGCTTGACAGATGTTAAGAATAGGCAGTACGCATGCCAACACAGTGGTAGCAGTCTAAGCCCTAGTGGAACGGGCCTTCTGAAGGCTGCTTTTTGGCCAATGCTTCTTGAACATGTGCGCCAATGCCCACATCACAGCCTGGCAGATGTTAAGAATAGGCAGTATGCATGCCAATACAGTGGTAGAAGCCACAGCCCTGGTGGAACGGGCCTTCCAAAGGCTTCTTTTTGGCCAGTGCGTAGGAGACCTAAATGCAGACCACCTCAACAGTCCTCTCCTGACAAGCCTTTTCTCTCTTTGCCCCAGAGAAAACCACAAAAAGCTGATCGTCCACCTGATGGTACTTGGAATAATCAATGTAAAAGCTTAAGGCTGTTTTGAAATCCAACCAATGGAGCCTCTCATCCTCTTTCGAAGTGTGAGGTGGGGTAAAGAATGATGGAAGAGCAATGGTTTCTCCAACTTGGAAAGAAGTCATGACTTTTGGAATGAAGGCCGCCTAAGTACTCAGCACCCGTTTGCCAGGAAAAAAGGTGCTTTATGGCAGTTGCACCAATAGGGCCTGGTGGTCACTCACACAGTGAGCTGAGTTAATTAAAATGAGAAAGACAGTCTTTAAGGTCAGAATACACAACAAGATGCTATTCTTCAATTCGAAGGGAACTACACAGGAGGAACATTAAGACCAAGTCTGTACGACATTGGGGATATTAGTTAAAGGGAGTGATGATCCATCTCGAGAAATAATCTCAATCCTTGCCAAGGTGAATCACTAAAGTCACTAAATGAATCCGAGTTCAACCCCCTTGTAGCTATGGCACATAGCAGATAGGATTAACTTAGAGGCAATGCGTAAAGTATTTATGCAGTACCAAAACAGTAATAAAGTCAAAATAAAGCAAATAAAATCACAAACAAAATGTAGAAAATTTGAGTAAATTTTAATAAATAAAATGACACCAAATGACAAAAATCTAATAGGGGGAACCAGAGTTATACATTTTTAATTTGAAGGTAAAAAACCAGCGCTAAATGTGTTAAGCGCCAACTACAGTCAACTGGTTGCAGTAGACTGAGACCTAGGCGCAATTTGAAGCAGACTGGAATGGTATGGTGTCAGCTACACAAACCAGGTTCAACTCATCTGGAAGTTTTACTTAGGGGCCGATTCCGATCTCGGTCGGAGGCGCACCCAATACCATTCGGTCGGGAAAAAAGCCATGCGAATGCCTGTTTCCCGACCGATCCGTACAGCACACCGAACGAGTAAGTACGATGCGCACAACAGCACAGAATCCGGCCGAGCCGTACTCACCCAATCCAGGTCCTGTACTCCGACCGAGGCGAATCCGGAAACGCAGAATCGAGTCGCACGGAAGGGAAAATGCAGCTCCGTCCGGCTGAACAAGTACGATGCGCTTCCCGTACGCGCCCGAACCCGTCGCTACGCACGGCACGTCCAAGCATCCGGGAGAGGCGCACATAAGCTCCGATTCGCGCCACAACACAATACACGGCTACGAGACGAACACGCCAGCGACGAGGACGACGCGAGCGGCGAGGACGACGCGAAGCAACGAGAAGGACGAACGACACGAACCAACCATGAATCCCTTCGTCCCGATCATACCAATATTCTACATTTACTACCGGAACAGGCACGGACGCGTACGGCGCAGAAGGTAAGTCAGACACCAACCACAAAACACATACAACACGTACACGACACATCACACACACACACAAAGGGATGCAGAATATACTTACACCAGCAACAGCAGCACCATAGGGGCGGGATGCCCATCACCAATGCCACATATGCACACAGGGGCCTGAATGCGCACCACCACCCCTACCCAGGGGGGCTGGATGCCTACCACTACTACCACCCTCACCCAGGGGGGCTGGATGCCTACCACTACTACCACCCTCACCCAGGGGGCTGGATGCCTACCACCACCCTTAGCCAGGGGGGCTGGATGCCTACCACTACTACCACCCTTAGCCAGGGGGGCTGGATGCCTACCACTACTACCACCCTCACCCAGGGGGGCTGGATGCCTACCACTACTACCACCCTTAGCCAGGGGGCTGGATGCCTACCACTACTACCACCCTTAGCCAGGGGGCTGGATGCCTACCACTACTACCACCCTCACCCAGGGGGGCTGGATGCCTACCACTACTACCACCCTCACCCAGGGGGGGCTGGATGCCTACCACCACCCTTAGCCAGTGGGGGCTGGATGCCTACCACCACCCTTAGCCAGGGGGGGCTGGATGCCTACCACTACTACCACCCTTAGCCAGGGGGGGCTGGATGCCTACCACTACCACCACCCTCACACAGGGGGGGCTGGATGCCTACCACTACTACCACCCTTAGCCGGGGGGGCTGGATGCCTACCACTACTACCACCCTCACCCAGGGGGGGCTGGATGCCTACCACTACTACCACCCTTAGCCAGGGGGGGCTGGATGCCTACTACCACCCTCACCCAGGCGGGGCTGGATGCCTACCACTACTACCACCCTCACCCAGGGGGGCTGGATGCCTACCACTACTACCACCCTAACCCAGGGGGCTGGATGCCTACCACTACTACCACCCTCACCCAGGGGGGCTGGATGCCTACCACTACTACCACCCTAACCCAGGGGGGCTGGATGCCTACCACTACTACCACCCTTAGCCAGGGGGCTGGATGCCTACCACTACTACCACCCTCACCCAGGGGGGCTGGATGCCTACCACTACTACCACCCATAGCCAGGGGGCTGGATGCCTACCACTACTACCACCCTTAGCCAGGGGGCTGGATGCCTACCACTAGTACCACCCTCACCCAGGGGGGCTGGATGCCTACCACCACCCTTAGCCAGGGGGGCTGGATGCCTACCACCACCCTTAGCCAGGGGGCTGGATGCCTACCACTACTACCACCCTTAGCCAGGGGGGCTGGATGCCTACTACCACCCTCACCCAGGGGGGCTGGATGCCTACCACTACTACCACCCTTAGCCAGGGGGGCTGGATGCCTACCACTACTACCACCCTCACCCAGGGGGGCTGGATGCCTACCACTACTACCACCCTTAGCCAGGGGGGCTGGATGCCTACCACTACTACCACCCTTAGCCAGGGGGCTGGATGCCTACTACCACCCTCACCCAGGGGGCTGGATGCCTACCACTACTACCACCCTTAGCCAGGGGGGCTGGATGCCTACCACTACTACCACCCTTAGCCAGGGGGGCTGGATGCCTACCACTACTACCACCCTTAGCCAGGGGGCTGGATGCCTACCACTACTACCACCCTCACCCAGGGGGCTGGATGCCTACCACTACTACCACCCTTAGCCAGGGGGCTGGATGCCTACCACTACCACCACCCTTAGCCAGGGGGCTGGATGCCTACCACCACCCTTAGCCAGGGGGGCTGGATGCCTACCACTACTACCACCCTTAGCCAGGGGGCTGGATGCCTACCACTACTACCACCCTTAGCCAGGGGGGCTGGATGCCTACTACCACCCTCACCCAGGGGGGCTGGATGCCTACCACTACTACCACCCTTAGCCAGGGGGGCTGGATGCCTACCACTACTACCACCCTCACCCAGGGGGGCTGGATGCCTACCACTACTACCACCCTTAGCCAGGGGGGCTGGATGCCTACCACTACTACCACCCTCACTCAGGGGGCTGGATGCCTACCACTACTACCACCCTTAGCCAGGGGGGCTGGATGCCTACCACTACTACCACCCTTAGCCAGGGGGGCTGGATGCCTACCACTACTACCACCCTTAGCCAGGAGGGCTGGATGCCTACTACCACCCTCACCCAGGGGGGGCTGGATGCCTACCACTACTACCACCCTTAGCCAGGGGGGGCTGGATGCCTACCACTACTACCACCCTCACCCAGGGGGGCTGGATGCCTACCACTACTATCACCCTTAGCCAGGGGGGCTGGATGCCTACCACTACTACCACCCTCACCCAGGGGGGCTGGATGCCTACCACTACTACCACCCTTAGCCAGGGGGGCTGGATGCCTACCACTACTACCACCCTTAGCCAGGGGGGGCTGGATGCCTACCACTACCACCACCCTCACCCAGGGGGGGCTGGATGCCTACCACTACCACCCTTAGCCAGGGGGGGCTGGATGCCTACCACTACTACCACCCTCACCCAGGGGGGGCTGGATGCCTACCACTACTACCACCCTTAGCCAGGGGGGCTAGATGCCTCCTACCACCCTCACCCAGGCGGGGCTGGATGCCTACCACTACTACAACCCTCACCCAGGGGGGGCTGGATGCCTACCACTACTACCACCCTTAGCCAGGGGGGGCTGGATCCCTACCACTACTACCACCCTTAGCCAGGGGGGGCTGGATGCCTACCACTACTACCACCCTCAACCAGGGGGGGCTAGATGCCTACCACCACTACCACCCTCACCCAGGGGGGGCTGGATGCCTACCACTACTACTACCCTCACCCAGGGGGGGCTGGATGCCTACCACCACTACCACCCCCACTCATAGGATGGACAATGCATGACACAACCAGCACACCACAACCTAGGGAATGCAAGAAAAAGACATCCCCCCAACACCATGACAAGCGTGTGTAGACTGTGTCAAATACCTACAACACCGAACATGACTTTGAACATACAATGTGACCCCCTAGCACATGTGCCACACATATATGTGTGTGGCCCCCACAATGCAAGCAGGCCATGACCATTGTGGCAATGGGGTCCAAACCCCCATCATCACAGTGACCAAAATGTAAGTGTGGGGTCCATAGCTGAAGCACCTTTTGAACATTGTGGCAATGGAGTCTAAACCCCCATCATCACTGTGACCAAAAGGTAAGTGTGGGGTCCATAGCTGAAGCACCTTTTGAACATTGTGGCAATGGGGTCTAAACCCCCATCATCACAGTGACCAACATTTAAGTGTGGGGTCCATAGCTGAAGCACCTTTTGAACATTGTGGCAATGGGGTCTAAACCCCCATCATCACAGTGACCAAAAGGTAAGTGTGGGGTCCATAGCTGAAGCACATTTTAAACAGTGTTGCAATGGGGTCCAAACCCCCATCATCACAGTGACCAAAAGGTAAGTGTGGGGTCCATAGCTGAAGCACCTTTTGAACATTGTGGCAATGGGGTCTAAACCCCCATCATCACTGTGACCAAAAGGTAAGTGTGGGGTCCATAGCTGAAGCACATTTTGAACAGTGTGGCAATGGGGTCCAAACCCCCATCATCACAGTGACCAAAAGGTAAGTGTTGACAAAGAAAGAGCTGCAACTGCCAAACTGCATGGATGATTCCTGGTCACAGAACAAAAAACACATCAGTGGCAAAGTAGTGTATGTGTCCCATTGCAACAAATTGGGTGAGCCAAATACTGCAGTGCAAATAAGACATACCTTTGGCCATGTGCAGACAAACAACACCCATGGGGGCTGACACTGTCAACATTCATCAATGACACAATGACAGAAGTGACCATCAGAATGCAGACCCACATATTTGCACCAATGGGCACACAAATGCAGATACCCTGTGGAGACTGCAGATGTGAGGTGAACAGATACCATACCATGGCAGCAATGGGACACACAAACCATGATCATTGTGCTGACCGATGACCTAGGAGTCCCAGGGACAGCAGGGGAAACCCACCAAACTACATACAGCCAATGGCACACCCAAGATATGCCAATGCAGTGGTGCAGATGCACAAACACAAACAGGCAGACCCACACTGCACATCATACACAACAGGTGGGGGGGGTGCCAGTGTCCCCAGGCAACCACACAACACATGAGGAGACCTGAATACCAATCATACAGATGTGCATACAGTGCCACACAAAGGTAACTCATGGATCCAAATCCCCTATGTGGGAAAGCAGGCATTGTCAGATGAGAGGGAGCACAAATCACACATGTCACACAGGCACATAGGAACAGCAACTGACACAGCAAGACACAGACACACCCCCAGGGCCCCCACAATGTGGTGACCCTGGGCTGCATTACAATCCCACTGTGATGACAAAGCTAAATGTGGTTCACACTGTGAACCACAGTCATGTGTCCTGAGCAACAAACTACCATCACACCTACACAAGCACAAATCAATCAGCATGGCCAGTAAGCCAAGGCCAACATGGAGGCAGGGGCCTAGCCGGGCAACAACTCTCATCTGCACACACTCAACACCACACCCCTCGACCTCCAACAATGTGCAGCAGTGAAGCACACATGCACTGGTGACATTGCACATGCACCCATGACTATTCCAGGGTGGTGGGTGGGAACCAAGGTGCAGAAACACATCACACCTGGCCACTCAACAAGACTCCTGAATGTCTGACACACTGCACACTACGCTGTACATGGACATGACGGCAATACCACACCAACCAATGGGATCCCAGCCACAGTCACACACCAATGAAGAAGCCAAGGTCACCCACAAAGAACACACATAGACAACAACCAACATTGCAGCCCGGACCCTGAGGAGTGCCAGCAGTCACACACACAACGTGTCACAATCACTGAAAGATAACACAAACTGGAAATCACATGACAGGGGCAAACAACAAGTGCCAAGGGGAACCCTGACTGTGACCCATCTGCGTCTGCACACAAACTCAGCCCTGACAGCAAACACACCTATGGGTGACACCCTGATGACCAGTAATGTGCCACGCACCCACATCACAGAGAACCCAGGGAGAAGACTTTGGGGGAACATAGGTCAACTCAGCAAGCATCACAAACAGGTACAACACTAGGGAACACAGCATGCACAGCTAAACGGAAGTGAACACACAGACATGCACATACAACACACACCTTGGGCGCAGGCAATATCACAGGAGTACACACTGCCATGAGGGGACTCCACTCCTGTGTGAGGAAAGCTGTGCCATATGTTGCCTCAGTAGGGCCCCATCATGTCAGCTGAGCACTTGGTCACACAATCAACAATTAGCACCAAATGAGGGCTCCCGTCACATCAGCCTGGTCATGGAAGTGCCAACGGAATCATCAGCACAGATCCAACACACTTGTATAGCAATGTTGCACTGACTACACGGATGAGTCCTTCCCCATTGATGCCCAAACCTGCATGTCCAGTGGAGATGGCCACACGGTCAGGGAAGTAGACGAATTGAACAATGGCAGGCACAACAGATGTGCAGGGGTGGAAGCCACAGATGTGAAATAGCTAATCTAAGTAGGAAATCCCATTGCCAAATACTGAACACATGACACCCTCAGATGCTGCTATGGATGACATGGATACACCACAGGATAGGACACATTCCCCCTGGACCACATGGGTTCCTGCACAGTAACACTTCATTATCATGAGACCAAATATCACCATCACTGCAGCAAGGGCATGGTTAGCATCATCAACAACATGTACATCAGAAGCATAAGCACTAGAGAACAGAAAGTTGCTTTATTCAGCATATGTGTGGAATGAAAACAAAGTCCAGGAAAAACACAAAGGCCAATGGCCAGTCCATTGTCAAAGTCCAAACTTGGTGACAGTGGCAGATGTCACCCTACGCATGCCTGCACAAAACCAGGGACAATCCACTAGGAGGGGCAACCGGGGGGCAGGCCAGGCACCGCAGGGACAGGATCAGGGCTCACCAGGAGGAAGCAGGGAAGGGGTGGTGGGTGCTGGAGAGCCACTGACAACTGCAGTGGAGGTGTCTGACATGGTGTGTGCCGGCACAACTGGGGGCATGACTCAGATGTTGTGGGTGCCGGCACGACTGCAGTGGACCCTGCAGATGGAGTGGACAGGTCCGCCACTGCAGTGCCCAAGTCAGACAGGGTGGTAGTGGACTCCACTGCAGTGCCTACCACCAGGGGAGGAGAATGGGGAACAGGCAAGGTGGGCTGGACAGAGGGGGAGGACACCCTCACCACATCAGTGGCACAGACAAGCGCAGCGGGGGGTGTGGTGCCGGGAGAGCAAGTGGCAGGGGGAGAAGGCCGGATCCTCTTGGGGATGGTATATCTGTGGGTGGGGGAACCTGGGGCAGGGTGTGGTGGGGGCACCTGTGGAGTGGGGGCCTGAGGGATGGAGGAAGGAGACCTGGTGCCTGAGCTGCAGGGCGGCGGCGGGGTCTTGCTCTTACGACTCCGGGGGACTTGCGGGTGGGGGCCTCAGTCTGTCTGCGCCTGGGGGAGGGTGTCCGGGGGCGAGTGGCACTCTGCTCCGTGTGGGTGGGCTTCCTCTTCCCCCTGGATGCTGGAGCAGCTGGATCGGAGGGGAAGAGGCCGAGGTCACTGAGGAAGAGGCGCTGGGTCTTTGGGGTTGCAGGTGAGGCAAGGGAGGGTGTTTTGGAGGGAGATGCAACTGAGGACTGCGCAGTGCTCGTGGATGCGTGTGTGTGTTCCAGGGCCCCATCCCCTGTGAGTCTGGTTTCAGTCCCCTGACTGTGCATGCGTGTGCGTTTTGTTTGTGGCGTGTGTGTCTGTGTGCTGGATGTGTGTGTGCTGGTGTGTGCCTGTGCCGGTGTGTGTGTGCTTGGGACGGGTAAGGTGCTGGGGAGTGTGGATGGAGCAGAGGCAGGAGGGGTGAGGGACTGTCTGAGGAGGGACACTGCTGCCGTCAGGGAGGAGTCCATGGACCTATTGCCCCTCTGTAGGTCAGACATGCCCGATGAGATGCCCTCCATGAACGACACCAGCTGAGTCAACAGAGCGGTGTGCACATGGAGGACACTCAGCATGGCTGTCTGCCCTACATGGAGCTGGCAAAGGAGGTACACAGACTCCTCACTCAGGGCAGCAGGGGACACAGGGGCAGGGGTGCGGTGCCTGGCCCAAAGGAGACACGCTCCCGAACATGGGAGCCTCCACGGACCTGGGGAATGGGAGCCGATGGGAGGGCGGTGGTGGTGCTGGTGGTGGCGGGGACAGCAACACTAGCTGGGGTGTGGTGGCTGCTGACACCCGCCTCCATAAGGGAGTCATCCTCCGAGTTGCTCTGGTCCTCAGCTGAGGTGGATGGTGCTGAGGACTCCTCAGTGTGGCTCCCCTCGCCCTCCGTGCCACTGGGTCCCTCCGACCACTCCTCGGCTGCTGACCCAGTCTGGCTCTCTGGCTCCTCCTGGTCCGTGGAGCTGTCCCCTTCCGTGGCCGTGGATGTATCTGCAAACAATGGGGAAACAGACAGACATCAGTCACCTGCACCAAACGCACACACCACTGTGAGCACAGCACATTACAGAGCAAGCCCTGGCATCATTAGTTGTACATTGCTAAAAGTGCCCTAACTGAACAGGAGAAGCCAATTTTCAGTCTGATGCCAAGCATGGCACTCACATCCCACATGGCCTTGCACCCATCTGTCTGGTGTCTGTTGGATTGCAACACCCCAGTGTGGACACATGCACCAACTACACAGTAGTTGGACAGTGCAGAGGACACGGTGTAGCATGTGGACATGCACACATCACAACTCTTGCCACTGAGTCAGTACAGGTTTCCGGATGAAAGGGATGCCCAGAGTCAAATAGGAAATGCATGTGATGCATACCAGCGACAGACACCATGATGCACCCATGTCCTGATAGCCATCGCCACAATGGTGTGCATGTAGCACATGTCACTCCCCTGCAGGATCACCAATAAGTAGACACATGCCATGGCGGAGGCATGACTGCTAAGTCATACATCACTGTCTCAGTGATGTATGACTTGGCAGCCAGACAACAACACTCTGCACTGTGTCACAATAGTAGGTCATGGGGAATGCAAGTCCTGGAGCTGCACAAGTGCACATGTACATCCCCCACACAACACATCATCTTAACCCTCATCTGTCCAGGTCATACCGATTGGACATATGGGAGACCTGTGACACTACCCTCTGAACCTGAGCCCCTCACAATATGCTGTGAATGGGGACCAGCTGCCTGAACTTCACATTCGCATACCCCAGTCTGCACGGGCAGCTGATCAAACACCTATGTGACACACAAGTATCGTCTCCTATGGTCACATCTCCAGTGGCATGCTGAGCCCCTACCAAGAAACACCCCAGCAGTCCTGGCAACTAATCCACAGCACACTGACACAGAGGCAGACACCTGAGGGGTCAAATCACTGCGCACAATGTGTCAGCTGATACACGGGAGTGGGAGTACAGAGTGCATTGCATGGCCTGGAGTAGGCATGACTGTCCTGCCCCACATGAATGAGGGATGAGCCCTGGACAGTGGATAGCTGGCTATGTATGTGTGACACACGTAATCTGCACACTCCTGGGGCCCAAACATTGTTCCCACCCGCTGCATGGGCGTGTGCCACATACCCCAGGCACATGTGGTGGCTCAGCTCAGCAAGTGGACCGCATATCAAAGCAACACGCAGATTACATGTCCGAACACAGGCGTTGTGTGAACAATGGACCCACCCATGATGCCCACAACAGAGTTAGGGAAACAGATGCTGTCCCCCACCTTTAGTGAAGCAAACTGCAAGGACACAGTCCCAAGTGACACAATTCCCTGAATGTAAGGGCCACACCTGGGTATCAGATGAGGAGTGGGCAGTGCACAATAGAGGGACATGGCTCCTGGAAAACATGACTGCTGCACTGTGGCAGTTGAACCAGGCCAGAGGAGGGCACAAAGCATGTAATACAGAGTTCACAGTGCAGTCTTTGACTCACCCCCTCCTTGCTGCTGTCTGGCCTTCAGCTGCCCATCCAGGTCTGGAAACACCACCGCCAGGATCTGGAGCATGTGGGGGTCAGGGTCCGTGTTCCGCCCCTCCTGCGAGGAGGCGACAGCTTCAGCTGGACCCGTGCAATCCTCCGGGTCCAGCCCCGAAGGTCCTGCCACCTCTTCTGGCAGTTGCGGATCCGGCGCTTGTAGACCCCCACGGACCGGACAGCCCGGACGATGTCCTTCCAGATCTCCTGCTTCCGATGGGCATTAACCTGTCAGGATGACAAAGTGAAAAGGCCATTACTACACATGCAACATATCCGTGCATGACACAGTTGTATATACATGTCTCAATCACAAGGGCACATGATGTACACAGGCAGTGCAAAGCTGCCCATGGACAGTTTGCCAGACGTCACTACATGGTATCATTGCATGGGAAGTAAAACCTTGTTCAAATGCACTGTCACTGCACCATACCTGTCCAGTGCATGTCACTACACACTATGGGGGGTGACAACTACTCAGTGAGCCTGCTAGCCAGTGGCGTGCAGACTTTCAGCCTTGCTAGTCAGACAAAATGCACATTCAGAAAGGCAGTGCACAGAACACTCACCTGCTCCCCTGGTGTCCCATACAGCTTGCTGTACTGTGGAAGTAGGCTGTCCAGCAGGGCCTGGTTCTCCTCAAGGCTGAAGGCTGGGGCTCTCTCCACAGTACGTGCCATTGCAGGGTCCAGAGGGGCAGAGACAGCAGCAGTGCAGTGGCAGATGTCGTCCTGGAGCATGTAGTGCAGGCAAGTGAGCTCTCAGGGGAACAGCCAGCAATATATATGTGCTGGAGAGGCAGATACTGTCCCTTGTGTCCAAAGTGATAGGTCCAAGTCGTTTGCATCTTCTGAATCTGGCCAATCCATGGAATAGCAGCACCAATACACGCCCACAGCATCCTTCAAATCTTCAACTTCATGACATACATGATTTTGCAACATTGTTGTGGGTGACCAACTGAATTTCCAGCAACCGACTCGTTCGAAATTCGAAAATGCGTCCGTTGCCAGGCAAGGCCATTGTCAATGGGTGCGCACCGATCGGTCCATTGCGGTACAATGCGTACAGGGGCACAACGCGTACCCGCACACATTGAATGCAATGGGCCGGCCGGGGGCACCGATCGGTCCATTGCTGATCAACGCGTACAGGGGTACAACGCGTACCCGCACACATTGAATGCAATGGGACGGCCGGGGGCACCGATCGGTCCATTGCAGTACAACGCGTACAGGGGTACAACGCGTACCCGCACACATTGAATTCAATGGGCCGGCCGGGGGCACCGATCGGTCCATTGCAGTACAACGCGTACAGGGGTACAACGCGTACCCGCACACATTGAATGCAATGGGCCGGCCGGGGGCACCGATCGGTCCATTGCAGTACAACGCGTACAGGGGTACAACGCGTACCCGCACACATTGAATGCAATGGGCCGGCCAGGTGCACCGATCGGTCCATTGCTGTTCAACGCATCCCTGTACAAGTGACTGGCATATGTCACCATGCCTGTCTCAGATGAACATATGCCAGCCACAGATAGCTCCCAGGGAGTGAGGGGCACACCTACAACACGACAGCCTGTCCAAACTGTATCATAAGGCATGTAAGGCTGCATTTCCTATTGTGTGTATGTTGGTGTACATGTTGTCCTGTGGGTGTCACCTGGGGGCAGCCACCCCCAGGATGTGCACGTGTTCTTGGGGACAGGATCCTGGGTGTTACGTGTACATGACCACTGTGATGTGCAACTGTTCATATCTGTGCATGTGCCATGGTCACATTTCACGGTGGTGTATGTGTATGTCATGTCACATACCCCGTGAGTCCCATGTGGGACGGTATGTTTGAGCCAGGGTGTCCCAGTGGCACAATGGTGATGGTCCTCCACAGTCTGTGTGAATGTAGTGTTTACAATGTCTCTGATTTCATGTGCACAATGGGAGACAGTCTCCACATCCACGTTGTGTGTGCATGGACTTTGATGTTGTGCGTGTGTGTGTCACAGACGTCCATGTCTGTCCTCCCGTGGCAAGTGGGACCACTACCTGTGGGGGTCATGGTTGTTTTGCTGTGGTGTATACATGATACTCCATGTAATGCCAGTGTCCATGTGGCAATACAGGGTCCCTGGGAATGTACCCGTCGTTGAGCTGTGATGCCTGGGGCACATCTGTCCTCACATGTCACTGTGGGGGGTGATTGTGACACGGCAGCAGGAGATGGGAACTGTGACACGGCCTCATGATATCCAATGGGCCAACCTGGGACTAATTGATGCCACTTGTTGGACCGTGATGACAGATGTTGGCCATGTATGTACCATACATGTCCTTACGGAACTGCACACTTCATGTAGTTGTGCCTCATAATGATGTATGTTGGGATATTGAGTGTGTTCAATGCCGCATATGTGGGCTGACTGACAATCTTGCTTACTTCTCCTCTGCACTGCAGGGCTCCTGCTGTCCATCGACCATTCCCAGACCTGGCAACGATGGTGGAACGGGACAGCATCCGACGGTACCGCTTCACCAGGCAGCTGATTGAGGATTTGGCAGTGCAGTTGGCCGCACATTTGCAGCCTGGCCGGCCGTATCCTACAGCGCTGACCCCCAAGGTGAAGGTGATGGCAGCCCTACACTTCTTTGCCACCGGTACCTTCCAACATACTGTGGCGACTGCTGGTGGGATGTCACAGACCATGTTGAGCCGTGTGCTCCGCGATGTTTTGGCGGCAATGTTGCTATTCCTGAACCGGTACATCTATTTCTCTAGACTGCGACGACTCACTGACGTGAAGAGTGACTTTTATGCCCTGGGGAGGATGCCGCATGTCATTGGCTCCATTGATGGGACACATGTGGCTTTGGTACCACCACAGGCCCAGGAGCAGGCCTACAGGAACCGCGAGCACTACCACTCGGTCAATGCACTGGTGGTGTGTCTTACAGATATGACCATCACACACGTGTGTGCCCGTTTCCCTGGTTCAGCACACAATGCCTTTGTGATGAGGAGTAGTCGCATCCCCAGGATGATGGCACAGATGCAGAACCAGCGTGCCTGGCTTGTCGGTGTGTACTGACTTTGTGCCATTGTGTGTGATCTGATCTGTAGTATTCCGCCCACTTTTCCAAGTCAGCTAATGTGCACTTGTCTGTCCGTAGGTGACTCAGGATACCCCAACATGCTGTGTTTGCTGACACCCCTCAGGAACCCTGTGACACCAGCCCAGATGCGCTACAATGAGGCACATGGTCGGACCAGGAGAGTGATTGAGCGGACATTTGGTCTCCTGAAGAGCCGCTTCCGCTGCCTGGACAAGACCGGAGGGTCCCTCCCATATGCCCCTGCGAAAGTGTGCAAGATTATCATCGTCTGCTGCATGCTCCACAACCTGGCAGTACGGAAGGAGTTGCCTCTCATCCAGGATGACAATGACCAACATCCGCCACCTATGGAGGATCCTGGCCTGGACCACGATGCCAGTGACGATGATGATGATGATGATGAGGGTGATGTCCGCACACAGCTCATCACCAACTTCTTTAGCTGAATGTGAGTATCCTGAGGTGTCATGTCAATGATGTGAGTTGGCATGATATGTGTAGGTGGTGCTCTGGTGCTGTTGGAGTGTGTCCATGGGCTACTTGACTGGATGTGTGTTGCGATGTGTGCTTACAGGTGGGCTGTACTCCCCAACAGTGTTGACATGCTAACTTGGTTCTGGGTGGGTATCTTGTAACATGTATTGTGCATGAGTTTTGCTGTTCTGTCCTGTTCTCCATTGCTTTTGACTGTGTGTCATTTCTGTCCTTCACAGGGTACTTTCAGATTCGTTTGGTCAACTGTGTCCACCGACGACGTGATTGCACTTCCAGGGTGGTAGCTGTTGTGTCCCTACAGGTGATGTGCGCCACACCCATGGACTTCCTTCTGTCTACAGTTGTGGACTGTGTGCCCGCTGCCAGGTGGGATTACCTTGCATCTGTAGTGGTTACGACATGTTGCAACTGTGTAATAAACCTGTGCTTCACTTTGTGATGTGAGTTGTCTGTGGTCACACATTTGACTGCCATTTGCTTACTGCACCTGTGGGCTACTTGACTACAACTGGGAATGGGTGTGGTGTCTGTGCATTGCACCGTCTTCCCTGGCAACATCAGTGTAGGCAATGAGTCAGATGGCCTAGGTGTGTATGTGTTGTGTAGCCCTGGTGGTGTGTCTCCCTCATATGTGTCACGTTGCCTTTACTCACATGCCTGTGTTGTACTTGCTGTTGCAGTTCGCATACACAGTGTAATTTTGCAGTTCATCATCCCCATAACAGCACCCACGTTGGAATCACAACAGAGGCAAGTATGGTGTATTAGTGTGTTTATTGTGATACATTTGTGTGAATAGTGCATAGGATGGGTAGTGCTGTACATAAATCTTGCAATCAGAAGTTCCTAGGTGAATTGAAAGTCCTGGTAGACAAAATCCCCAGTATCGGGGCCACAGTTGTCTGAGACATTGGTCCAACTTGTACTCCCCATGCAATGTGTGGGAGTAGTGTTGCCGTCAACAGGGTGAACAGTCTGTGCACAAAGGTGAACATCCAGAACAGGTTCAGGCTTCCTGGGAGTTGCGCTTGGCCATCGGCCTCTCACTTGCCCCTCTTCGGACGACCCCTCTTCTTGGGGGGGGGCCCTCAAGTACAGGCTGCTGCGGTGCAGGGGACTCTCCGCCAGAGTCATCCTCCCTCCCTGTGGCAGTTGCAGTTTGGGCAGCACCAGATGTTGTTGGCACACAGGGAGGTGTGGACTGGTTGCTGTTCATCTGGCGGAGGCATTGTAAAATGTCCCTGTGCACCGCCGTCATCTCATGCAGTGCATCCCACTTGGACTCCACGCGGGACATGTGTGAGTCCACGCGGGACATGTGTGAGTCCACGCGGGCATGATGGGCAGCCTGCTGCTGTTTCATGTCTCTGAGGAGCGCCACTACCTGGCTGAGGTCTCCTGTGCTGGACTGGTATGCATCAGCTATGCGTACCAGTTGTGGGTCATCATGCACACCAGCAACCTCTGCAAGCAGCGACCTCTGTCTCCCACCCCTCCCACCACCCCTGCTGACATGTGCAGTGCGTGCAGTGGCACGCACAGATGACCCTGGTCCACCTTGGGGGTTGGTGGTGGTGGTGGTGGTGGTGGTGGTGTCCATGGCCCCAGGTTGGTCCAGGGTCCCTGTGCTGGTGTTGCTCCTTGTTCTGTCCATGTCGGCAGGGATGGTATTTGTGGTGACAGTCGTTGGAGGGGTGGGTGCAGGGGGTGCAGCTGGTGGTCCTGCTGGTGCTGCAGCTGGTGGTCCTGCTGGTGCTGCATGTAGACTTGCACCGGATGTGCCAGGTTGGTCTTCTTCGTCCGAGGAGGGCAGAGGCTGTACGACACCAGTGAGCTCCGCATCCTCTTGAGCCTGGGGCTGGGACTCCTCAGCGTCTGCTGCTGTGTCCCCATCATCACCTGTTTTTGGGAGACACACACAATGTATGTTATGTTTCTGCAGGCATCAATGGTTGACACACCTGACAGTTGTGTCTGTGCCTCTGGGTGCGGGCCTGTACATTGCATTGTCCTAAGTCGTCACAGTCAGGGGTTGATTTTGGTGTGGCACATTGTCCTGCATTATTTGGGCATTTCTATGTATTTGTTGGGGTGTGAACATGGTCTGCATTGGTTGTATTTGGTTGACAGCCGGCCCTCCTTCCCACCCACCCAGCCAGTCAGTCAGTTATCCCACCATGGACTGTGCTTGCATTGCAGGGAGTGGAAGTTGTCTCTCAGGATGTCAGTCAGTGGTGTCCTGCTGTTTGTTGGTGCACAGTTCCCAGCAGGGCCTTGTGCTCCCCACAGCAGTAGCCAGTGTCAGCCATCTTGTGAGTCCTTCTCCACTCCCTGTGATGTGAGCATGGTTCAGGGTGGTGTTGATGGGCCAGTTGTGAGGGTGACCAATATCTGTGACTGCCACTCCCATCATGCTATTGCCTCCACCCCACTTGCCAGCATTCCCATACTTACTTGCTTTTGTGGGGAGTTCAGTATGTGTGGGTGTGAGAGCAATGGCAAGATGGCTGACAGTGGTGTCCTGCTGTTGGTTGGTGTGCAGTTCCCAGCATGCCCTTGTGCTCCCCACAGCAGTAGCCAGTGTCAGCCATCTTGTGAGTCCTTCTCCACTCCCTGTGATGTGAGCATGGTTCAGGGTGGTGTTGATGGGCCAGTTGTGAGGATGACCAATATCTGTGACGGCCACTCCCATCATGCTATTGCCTCCACCCCACTTGCCAGCATTCCCATACTTACTTGCTTTTGTGGGGAGTTCAGTATGTGTGGGTGTGAGAGCAATGGCAAGATGGCTGACAGTGGTGTCCTGCAGTTGGTTGGTGTGCAGTTCCCAGCATGCCCTTGTGCTCCCCACAGCAGTAGCCAGTGTCAGCCATCTTGTGAGTCCTTCTCCACTCCCTGTGATGTGAGCATGGTTCAGGGTGGTGTTGATGGGACAGTTGTGGGGGTGACCAATATCTGTGACTGCCACTCCCATCATGCTATTGCCTCCACCCCACTTCCCAGCATTCCCATACTTACTTGCTTTTGTGGGGAGTTCAGTATGTGTGGGTGTGAGAGCAATGGCAAGATGGCTGACAGTGGTGTCCTGCTGTTGGTTGGTGTGCAGTTCCCAGCATGCCCTTGTGCTCCCCACGACACAGCAACAGTGTCAGACATCTTTGATGGGCCTTTCCACTCTCTGTGGGATGTGCATGCGTGAGTGTGAGCTTGCTGGGCCATGTGGTGGGGGATGTAGAGCTGTGACTACGACTCCCATCATGCTATTGCCTCCACCCCCCTTCCCAGCATGCCCATGCTTCCTTCCTTCCTGCTTCCCTGTGGGGTGGGCTGGCTGTGCTGACAGGATGGCTGGGAGTGTTGTCCTGGCAGTTGTTTGGCTAAAAGTCCCAAGAGTGTCCCTGTGCTTCACACAACATAACCCAGGGTGGTGGTTCTTTGTGGGATCTTGAGTTAGGATGGGAGGCATTGCATTCTACCAGGTGGGTTCTGTGGAGTTTGTGTTGAGGGGGTGTGTGAGGGGAGGTGCTTATGACCATGGTCAGTGCTGCAAGTCCTCCTTCCCACCCAGCCAGCCAGATATCCCACCATGGAACGTGCTTGCATTGCAGGGAGTGGAAGTTGTCTCTCAGGATGTCAGTCAGTGGTGTCCTGCTGTTTGTTGGTGCACAGTTCCCAGCAGGGCCTTGTGCTCCCCACAGCAGTTGCCAGTGTCAGCCATCTTGTGAGTCCTTCTCCACTCCCTGTGATGTGCGCATGGTTCATGGTGGTGTTGATGGGACAGTTGTGGGGGGGGCAATATGTGTGACTGCGACTCCCATGATGCTATTGGCTACACTGACTTGGCCAGCATACACAGAATTCCTTCCTTTCAGTGGTCTTCACTGTGTGTTGGTGTTGTTGTGGTGGCTACATGTCTGGATGGGTTTGTTAGTTCTATTTGTGCCACTGCCTAGCTGTAGTTGTACATGTGATGGCACGGTTGGATGTAACTTTTTTGATGGCATGTGTTGTGTTTATCTGACTGACATACACATTTTGGGATGATTCTGTTCTGGTTGCTGTGTAATTGCTATGAGTGCATGGTTGGACTCTCCCCTTGACAGTGATGTGTGTGTGTGTTTTGTGGCAGAATATTGTGTACATTTGTTGTGTACTCACCAGGCTCTGGGATGTTCTCTAGTCCATATACGCTCACTGGCGGAAGGATGGCCTGCACCTTCTCCTCCCAGGGCCTGAGGTATACTGGCTTGGCAGGAGGGCCACTGCCGGTGTATTGGCTCAGGAGGTAGTCTTTCTTGAGCAGCTCCCGGACCCTCCTGCGCACGTCATACCACCTGTTCTGGATGTCGGTCTTTGTGCGCAGACATGGTGATTGTGCGTTCACCCTGTTGATGATCCTCTCCCACATCTTGGTTTTCTGGGAGATGGGGGTCTGTTGGACCAGTGTGCCAAACAGCTGTGGCTCTACCCTGAGGATCTCATCTACCAGGACTTCCAATTCACAATCTAGGAACTTGTGATTCTTCTTGGGGGGCATGGTGATGGGTGGTGATGGTGATTGATGTGTGTGTTGGTGTGCAGGTGAGGGTGTGCGAGTGTGTGTTTTGCTGGGTGTATGTGAGGTAGGTATTTGTTGGTGTGCTGATGGTGTGTGGCTTGTGTGAGGGATGAGCTGTGGGTGTGTGGTTGCTGTCTCTTGGGTGCTGGCAGTGGAATGGCATTTGCAAAGGATCATGGTTGTGATTTGTGTCCTTTATATGGGTGGAGTTGTGGGTGTGTCTTTGTTCTCTGTCCCCACCCCCCAGTATTTATTGGCTTTGTAATTGCTTGTTTGGCCTTTTTTTGTGTGATTTTTCCTTTGTACTGTCTGTGCATGTTGGAAACGTTGTTGTGACCGAGTCGGACCCTGCATTTGTCTCGTACGGTGTTCTCCGTTTCGTTCACGCTGTGTTTGTGCAGTTTTCTATGCTGCGTACACGTCGGTCGCGGTGTTTTGTGTTGCTTCGGCTCGGTTTTGTATGCGTGTCGGTCGTGCGGCTTGTCCTCCGTCCGACTCGGTCGTGGTTTTCGCGCCTTGCATCGTACTTTGCGGTTTGGAGTTCGCGTGTACGTTTCGGTCGGATTTGTTCCGGGTGCGTGTCGGTCGGTTCGATTCGCGTGTTTTTCCGGCCGGATTGCTGTTTTCCGTGCGGCTCGGTCGTTCGGCTTGGGTTCTGTACGTGTCGGTCGGATTTTGCACGCTTTGCATCGTACTTGGCGTGTCGGGCGCCACAGGTACGTGTCGGTCGGTATAATTTCCGGCTCCGAGTCGGTCGGTGCTTTTTCCGGCCCGAATCTGAATCGACCCCTTAGTCTCTGAAATGGAAGTCAAAATCTTCAGCAAGGCAGGAGATTGTAGTCGGGAAGGGCTCCATGAGGTTAGATAGCCGTCGGAGGAGGTCCCGGGGAAGCAGTTCATTTTTGGCGAGAAAGCTTTGAGCGGGAGGAATGTGAATTTCGCACCCAAGGAAGGTCCATCGCTAGCAGGATATATTTGGTGCCTCACTTTTTTGGAGCTCGGATTCCCCCAGTGGAGCAAGGCTACAGGCTGTTGTCAAAGAGGGCTCCACGAGGCCAGACACCTTCTCCGCGAGGTCTGGATGAATCAGATTTGCTGCTGTGTAAAAGCTTAGAGTGAGGTAAACCTGAATCTTCAGCCTGGCAACAATGCACATTGGTTGGATCAGCTTGGCAGGTTTACCCTCGTCCATCACAGGTTCTTGGCACCAAAAAGCTTCTAAAGTACAGGTTTCACCGGATATTAGAATGTGTAAACTTCGACATAGCCCTATGATCCAGGACCTCAGAAACAGCACTTGGGGTCAAGACTCACTAAAGCATAAACCACCAGAAGGGTTCAGGGCAGGTACAGTTGCAATTGGACAGATGGGCAGATGCAGGAAAGGCCTTTTGTATCTTGTTTTGTCCGAGTACCTTGAACAGGAGGTCAGCTTTATAACTCTTAGAGTTCACTTCTTTGTCCTGAGCTCAAAAGGAAAGAGCTGGTCCAGTCCTTCAGGGCTCTCCCTAGGTCTCAGGCAGCAGGTTCAGTTCTCTTCTGTTCTTTCACAGGCCCAGGAAGTATTCTGAGGGGGGTACTGTGGATGCTACGTTTATGCGTGGCACAAGCCCGTGGGTGGGGGTGACTCCTGACTTCTCCCTAAACAATGGAATACAAGTTCCCAGGGGTTACCCTACCCAATTGTGTAGTATTTCCATTGTGTCCTACTACAAATAATCCCACAGTGCCCCTTTCTGCCTAAATTCAGAAGGTAAAACCCTTCTCCCCCTGTACAGCACCTGTGTGTCTGTGGGGGCTATCTCTTAGAAAATCCGCACAATAGTCATAGCTGAAAGACACAGGGACCCTATTGTCCTGAATAGATGAGGTAATGTGTCCCTAAAGACAAGATTCAAACCAGCATTTCAAAATACAGTCAATAATGAAACCGGACTCAAAAGGTGAGTCTGAAATCAGTAATTTAGAAAACCAGGAAGGTTTATTAAAACATTAAAGTGCAATACAGGAAGAATAAAAATGCAAATACAGCAGTAGTATCACTGAAGCAGTCAAAGGATATAGAAAACAATTGCCATAAAGGCTCTTGGAGTGAGAATCGGCAGCCATCCTTAGTAGAAAAACAAAAGTCTTTGGCTCAGTCACAAATTCAAGGGTTTATAAAGCCAATTTCACATACACAATGATAGAAACTCGAATGTCAGCATCGTGCGAGCAAAAATATTGCTGTTTTAGCAAATCTCATTTCAGTATTATAAAGCATCATATATTCCTACCATCCTAACGTCATTCCGCTACAGGAATTTTGATTTATTCCCTTCTGAGCTAATGTCATCTGGAGGTTTTAGAATAAACTACTTACATAAACAATAAAAGATATGTCAATGCAGTTTGCTAGCAGAAAGAACCTTGAAAAGTATTTAAAGCAGTGCTTCCCAAAATCTTTAGAACCATGACCCGCTTTTTAACATGACAAATTTTCGCGACCCACCTAGCTTTAATGGACATGAGGTGGGCAATTCTTTTAATCTAACTAAAGCATTGTGTGGTAGCGCACTGCCACTTAGACAGTACATTTTCAATTGAAATGAGCACAAAATTTCACGGACATAGTTTTACTGATAAAACTTTATTGCACGCAAATGATGTGTGGAAATCGGGTTTCAGTGAACATTTACCTGTTGTGCATGCCAAGTAAAAGTGTCTAGATTTGGTTTGATCCTATTAAAATCTTTGTTTCCATCACACTTCAGAATTACAAAAAATGGGCTTCATTTTTGCTTTCTGAACTGCTAATTGTGTACAGTTATATCCTTCGGGGTGATTAGTGTGCTATACAAATTGACATACCATGACAGTTCATTTACAGGCATTTACATTCAGGGCCGGCTTTAGCACTGGTGGCGCCCTGTGCGACAATGTTTGTTGGCACCCCCCCAATGACCACCGATGCCACAGATTCCCTCACTACCACTATTTAACAGTGCCCCTCAAGTCTCCATAACCAGTCTCTCAGATCCAATTAGTTTTAGGTTTAAATTTCTTTTATTGGTTTTATCCACAAAAAGAACAAAAGAGCCCTGATGCTCCACAATCATCGGGTTGCAACCCGGCACGTCAGTATCTTGCATGTCAGGCATGAACAACAACAAAATAGGAACCAAAACCCCCCTCCCCCCACCCCCCTCCTCCCCCTCCGCAGAAAAACCAAAAGATAACCGGTCAGATAAGGAAGGGAAATATTCCTGTCTGGGGATCAAGCCCCGTATGTTACTAAGTAGTGGGTGTGTTAGAGACAGTCATCGGCGGCAGGTCCGCCAATCTTAACAATCTGAGATATTTGGGACAGGTGAGCTCCGTAAATTCGGATGTCAAGAGCGCCAGTAGAGGTGCCCACAGATCGTGAAAGGAAGCTCCGGGATTGGTTAGAGAGAGAGATCTTTTCCATCCCTAGGATGGACCATAGCTTATGCAGCCAACCTAGTCGTGTAGGGACCGTTGTGGAGCCCCAGTGTGTTAGAACATTCTGAACTGCCGCGCCTAGGGTGAGCGCTATTTGTTTGCCTCTCCTAGAAGTAAGCGGGAAGGTGATGGCATTGGGCAGGCCAAGGAGGATGTACACCGGGAATCTCGGCACCTGGGTATCAAAGTGGGAGTCAACCTCATCTAGGATCTGTTGCCAGTATGGCCCTAGGAAAGGGCAGTCCCAAAGTAAGTGTGTGAGAGTGCCTGGGGAGCCACAAGCCCGCCAGCATAATGGACTACATGAGGGATTATACCGATGGAGCCTCACTGGGGTTAAATACCAATAAGTAGCCAGTTTAGTGGCTGTTTCAATAGATAAAACATTGCAGGCCGTGCGTCGGGCTCGATAGAAAATGTCCTTCCATTCTTTCGGCGAGAGATCTCTGCCCAGCTCACCCTCCCAACGCAGTTGACCAGGGGATTTCCCGGTGTCAGAGGTGTTTCGAGTGAATTTATACAGGTCTGACGTTAAGCGTGCATCGCTGTGTCTTGTGATTAACCATTTCTCAAACGGTGTGAGCAATCTCCCCGCACCTCCCCTCACGTCCCCATGTAACACCCAATGTCAAATCTGTAGGTATCGGAAGCGCTCCGTTTCGGGAAGTCCGTGGTCTGTACGGAACTCGACGAAAGGGCGCGGTCCAGTGAGGTCAAAGAAATGTCCTATAGAGCGAGTAGCGTCAGTCGTCCAATGGTGAAATTCCCCATAGTCGAGGCCTGGTGTAAAGTCTGGGTTCTGTACGATAGGCGTAATGGGTGATGGGAAAGTCATGAGTCCCCTAGCTGTCGCAGTTCTATCCCAGGCTAACATTATGGGTCGGGTTACTTCGGAGAGGTACAAATTGCGAGGCCGCCCCTTGCGGGAGAGAAAGGGGACACTCCAGAGCGGTTGGGCTGCCAGGGATCTATCCATAAATAGCCAATGTTTCTCGGATTCTGAGCGTGACCACTCCACCAGTGCTCTCAGCTGAGCCGCCCGCACGCCAAGAAATCGGGAACACCCAGCCCCCCCTCTATCGGGTCTATATATGTAAGATCGCGACGCATCCGCGCTCTCTGGTCCTGCCAGATAAAGCGCTCTATGTCCCGCTGCAAGGCACGAAGCACTCCGGAGGGGGGCATCAGCGGAAGCGTATGAAAGAGGTAAAGAATCTGGGGAAGCAGCACCATCTTTACTGCCGCAATCCGGCCTAGCCACGAGAGGGAGTGCGGTTTCCATTTGCGAAGGGAATCTCAAACTCGTTTCAGAAGTATTGTGTAGTTCAACTGCCTAGTGGCAGGGATGGTGGGAGCTACCCGAAGCCCTAGGTAGGTGACAGCGTCACTGACCCATTGGATCTGAAAAGTACGTTGTAGATATTCCAACGTCTCGGGCTCCAGGGAAAGGTTCAGGGCTTGCGACTTATGCATGTTAATCTGGAAGCCCGAGGCAAGCGCAAACCGACCCAGTTCATCTAAAAAAGCCGGCAGGGACTCCCGGGGGTGTTCCAGAGTCGCCCCACATCATCCGCATATAGACAAAGTTTGTGCTCCGACTGCCCGAAGCGCGCCCCCTTAATGGCCGGGTCATCACGGACTCTTTGAGCTAGAGGCTCCATATAGAGGGCGAAAAGGAGCGGCGACAGCGGGCACCCCTGCCTGGTTCCCCTACAAATAGGGAAGGCCGCCGACGCCACCCCATTCACCCGTACCGTAGCTGTAGAGTTTGCATAACTCTGAAAGATCCAATCAATGAAGCGGTCCGGAATGCCAAAGTGGACAAGGGTCGCACGGAGGTACGGCCAATGGACCCTGTCAAACGCTTTTTCAGCGTCGACCAATAGGATCATGCGTTCCGCCGGGAAACGCTCCGAGCGATCCATTAGGTGAAAAAGTAGTTTGGTATTATCGGAGCATTGTCGCCCGGGGACAAAGCCTGACTGGTCCGGGTCAATCAGACCGGGGAGGTGACGAGAGAGTCTAGCCGCTAAAATGCCAATAAAGATCTTTAGGTCTACATTGAGTAGGGATATTGGGCGGTAGGAGCCGCAAAGACGAGTGTCTTTCCCTGGTTTGGGGATTACGGTGATTAAGGCCTCTAACATAGAAGATGGAAAGGAAGAAGCGGGGGACGACCCGGCTGAGTTAAAAAACACGCACTAGAAGCGGGGCCAACGTCCCACAGAACTTTTTATAAAACCCGGAAGTGAACCCGTCCGGACCGGGCGATTTGTTAAGCTTCAAGCGGGTAATCGCCGAAATGACCTCCTCTAATCAGATGGGGGCCTCTAGGTCAGCCACCTGCGCCGGCAGCAGTTTGGCTGTGGCCACGTCCTGGCGGTATCGGGTCGGGTCAAGTACGGGCAGGGTTTGAGCAGAGTACAGCGTTCCATAGAAATGTCGGAAGGTCTCCACAATGTCAATGTCCTCGCTGCTCTCTCCCCCACTGGGATCTAGTACCGCAGCTACTCTATGAGCTTGTCTTTGCGCTCGAAGGCGGTTTGCAAGAAGCCGCCCACATCGGTCCCCACCCACATAAAAAGAATGTTCGAGGCGAAGCGCTGCATATTCGGCTCGGTCAACATCTAACCCCGCTAGCTGTGCCCGGGTCGCCTTTAGAAGTTTCCAAACTCTAGGAGCGCCTGTCCGCTGATGGATACGTTCCAACTCAGTGATCTCGCTCATCAAACGGTCTCTTTTCTCCCGCCTGTCTCTATTGTCGGCCGCCGCAATGCTAATGAAGACCACTCGGATCACCGCCTTCATCGCCTCCCATAGGGTCGTTAAAGATACGTCTGGACTGTCGTTTACTGATAAATAGTCGGCCATGCTCGCTTCAATCTGTTGCACCACGGAAGGGCGTTGAAGCATCGTTTCCTGAAGACGCCAAAACCGACGAGTAGGGCGTCGCGTGAGCATGGTCAGCGAGAGCCGCACTGCAGAGTGGTCAGACAGGGGGCATGGGAGAATCTCCACGTCACGGACCTGCCACGTTAGGGGGTCGGAGGTAAATAGATAGTCAATTCTGTTGTATGTTTTATGGGGGTGGGAATAGAATGTGTAAGCCCTAGTGTTGGGATGTCGGAGTCTCCATATGTCGGTCAGACCAGCTTCCAGCAGCAGTCGCTTCCCTGCGTTAGACAAAGTCCCCGTTTGGCCCCACCTCTGCCCCGAGCGGTCCAAGTCACTGTCCATCACGATGTTCAAATCCCCGCCCAGCAGGACCGTTTTGTCGGATAGGCCAGTAATTTCTTGAATTACTGTTTTAATGAAACCCTCCTGTCCGGTGTTGGGGACATATACCGAGGCTACGGAGAACGTGTGCGCTTCTAAGGTGAAAGTGTAAGCCAGGAATCTCCCTTTAATTTCGGCCTGCTTGCTGCCGACCCACCCCGGGAACCTAGAGGACACCAATATGGCAACCCCGGCGGTTTTGGAGGTGGTTGATGAGAACATCTGGTGAGGGAATGCTTTTGAACGCAGTCGATGGGTGTCAGCGGGGAGCAAGTGCGTCTCCTGGAGGAGGCATATATGGGCATCCGAACGCTCCAGATAGGACAGGAGGGCGCGGCGTTTGGTGGGATTGTTTAGGCCCTTCACATTGAGGGACACAACGAGGAGGTCAGGAGTCATAGGAATATGAACGCGGACGTGCTCTAGCCAACAGTACTATCCCTATAATAATAGTGAATGAGGTATAGTAAGATAATATCGCCCTTGATGAACATCGGAGGAGGAGGAGGCAACCCAAAAAAAAAACCCCAAACAACAAACATAATGGAAGAAACATTCCAATGAAATGTTCACAAATGTCCCAGGCAGTACGCCTGTGGTGAGACGTGGGATGGATAGCAGGGGCCCCCGCCGCACCCACCCGTCCCGGACCCGGCCATAACAGCCAGTGTGACCCTACAATGAGACAAAAATCGGCACCTCAAGGTTGACAGGTCAGTCTGCAGTGTTGGAGTCTTCGGACAGGGACTGAAGGACTGCGGAGCGTTCTTTGGCAATCACATCTGGGTCTGGACGAGAGCCAAGCGGCGAGCCGCCGACTCTCTGCCACCGGCCGCTGTCCCCTCGGCGGGCGGCCGCAGCAGGTCTCACTGGCTCAGCGTGGTCGGACTCAGGCAGGTGCAGAAGAGATGTCGCTTCATCCAGAGAACGTATTTGGCAGAGTCTGCCTTCCCATTTGAAAATGAGCCTAAATGGATGCCCCCAAGAGTAGGCGATGTCTTTGGATCGAAGAAAGGCTGTGACGGGCCGGAAGTCACGTCGTTTCTGTAGAGTGGAGGTCGCTAAGTCTTGGAAGAGGAGAGGCCTACAGGAGCGAAATTCGATGGGATGATTAGACCGTGCCTCACGAAGAACACGCTCCTTAAGCTTAAAGTCGTGGACACACGTCAGGATATCGGGTGGAGGGGCCGTCTGGGCTCTCTTGAGGCCTACCCGATGAGTCCGGTCCAGTCAGATCTCCTGTTCTGGGGGACCTCCCAGGATGTGGCGGAACAGGTCCATGACGAAGGCCTCAATATCCTGCCCCTCTGCTCCCTGAGGTACCGCCCGAATCCTTATATTTTGACGAGAGCGGTTCTCCAGGTCCTCCGCGTGGGATTGGAGATCCAGATGTTGATCACGCAACCTGAGTACCTCTTGTTGAAGCTGGGACACCTCTTCGTCTCTGGCCGTCGTCTGGTTCTCCAGGTCGTCCACGCGCTCCCCCACAGAATCAATGTCTTTGCGCATCTCGCGAATTTCGGTAGTGAGGTCTTTCTTCATGGTATGAAATTCCCTGGTGAGGTCCGCGAAGAGAGATTCCAGGACACTACGAGTGACGGGTCCGTCGGGCTCCGCCGACCTCCTCCGTTCAGCAGCCCCTCCAGTATGGGTCATCGTCTCTGTTCCACTACTCCCCACTTTAAATAACAAATATTTAACTGATCTGTCCTTGCGAGCTCTGGCACCCACCATTTGCAGGGGTCTCCGTTCCCAGTTCACAATGAGGGGGTCGCACGGAGGGCTGGCACGTAGCAGGGAGATCCGTGTTAGAGGCCTCCAGGCCTTCACTGCAGGCGGGCCTCCCCGACCCTTAAGCTGCACTGTAGGGAGTCGTGCCGGGTGTACTTTCTTGGGGAACGCGACGTGTGGGCCGTGTCACACGCCGGGGAGCGCCCCGCAGCCAGCCCGCACTGCAATGTCTGGTGGGTCGCAGGATTGCCCCTCCGGGATGGTGCCCAGGGGACAGTGAAGGAGTATCAAAGAACAGGGCCACCAAGTGCAGGGCGCGCTCCTCAGTTGCCGCCCACCTCCTGGAACAGCGACAAGGAGAGGATCTCAGGCCCAGAGGAGGGGGAAAGAAGGCCCAAGGCGCCCTTCACCGTCCCCCCCAGGGCCCACACGCAACGCGGCCGGTGCTCCCCTTACTGTATCTCTCGGGCGTGACAGTGTCGGGCCGCGTGTCAGCCTGCGGCGTGTACCTCGCCGGGACCGGTCTCCTGGTGTCTAGTCCTCCGCCGCGGCCAGCACCCCCCCCCCTCAAGAGCACAAGAGGCAGGCCTCATCCACGGTCGCGGGAAACCCCAGCAAGGGCCGTCCGCTTAAGCGATGGAGGGGGGGCTCCTGATGGTCCCGAAAGGTGAAGAGTGCGGGGGCGCAGAGATGGGAGAGTCCAACAGGCTGAGTGCGCTCAGCGGGTGATTGCGCTGCAGTGTGTTCACCCCGACGGGTGCAGCGAGCCCACGCCGCTCTCAGCAGCCCCCCAGAGGCCTGGGAGAGCAGGCCGCCGCCCAGCAGAAGGCAGCAGCCAGGGCACCGCCACCAATACAGAACTCGGTGGGGTGCGTCTCTCGGGGAAAGCTCTGGTCCCTATGTAGCCGCGGGGGCCCCGGCGGTAAGAGGCCCGGTGGTAAGAGGCCCAGGGGGGGCCAGGCAGCGCCCGGGAGGGCAGCTCCAGCAGTCCTGGCGTGCTTGGCCGCCGCGGCGCGCTTGGTGGCGGCTCACCTCAGCCGGTGTGGCCCAACTCCTCCAGCCAGCCTATGTCCACGCCGCCATCTTGTCTCTGTGGCGGGGATGTGCCTGTTGTACTCCGGGCACTCAGCTGCAGGCGCCCGATCAGCAGCCTGCGCTCAGCGGGGATGCCCGCAGGCCGCAGCGGGAGCGCCCTCAATCCACAGCGACAAGCCCCGCCTCCGCCGATCTCTCCTCAGCGGGATGACCGCCGGGCGCCACCAGCGCGGCACAACGCAAGCTCTGCAGCCGAGAATCAGGCAGTCGCTCCACTCCAAAGGCACCGTGAAGAAGTCCGGACCAGTTTCAGGACCGGTCAGGGTCTGAAACCGCCAGAAGGGTTGCTCTGGTAGAAGCTATGCAGGTAAGGCCCGGGAAACGGGCAGGAGCGGCGGGTAGGCACGTCCTACTCGGCCGCCATCTTGGACACGCCCGCCTCCAATTAGTTTTATAGCGCCACTCATACCAGTGTGAGGTGTCAGAGCACTTTACATCATACACACATTTAACAATCACACGTGTAAATCAGTGTATAGGAAATGTTACATAAGACAGAGAATTACAAGATGTAGAAGTCACATGTCATCCATACTGGTAGGCAGTATAGTTTAAGAGTCCTTGGTCTGGAAAAGCACAAATTCAGAATTTAAAACATAACACTAATTGTTAGGGGTTCTCTTTAATAATAATAATTATTTCTACCCAAATGAACCCTTTTTGCAAGATTAGGTTAAGGAGAGACCGGGAAAAAAATCATGTAGGTCTAATATACACCTTGCAGTTTGCATGCAGCTCTTTGATGACAGTTAATACCTCATTTATCTATATTAGGATTTTAACTTATAAACTGCAAGTAACAAAAAGATCTCTCTTACAAAAGCAGTAACCCATTGACCTATTAACATTATATGCACTTTGTGATCTGCATGGCACACGTTCTTAGCAGCAGGCATATTAACCCTCTGAGCTACCTTACGAGGAGTCAAACTTTCACTAGACAAAACTCAGTCTCTCTCCAGGAAGAACAATTACTGGAGTGAGCTTGACATTTTTATGGTTGCCTGAAAATTGCTATAAGCAAGGAACGCGGCAGCAGGTGGTTTTCAAGCCATAATGTATTTGCTCACAGGGCGCGCTCCCCCCCCGCCCCCAGTCAACGCCAGGTGCGGTGGCACCGATCGCACCGATCGCACCGCCCTAGAGCCGGCCCTGTTTACATTCTGTTGTGCGTTACAAAAAATGACATTTGACAGCCATTTCTTTTCACACTCTCTGTACCCCAGGAAGATTGTCACATAATTCACTTTATTTATTTTTTTTCACTGCAAAGTGAGAGGAATTTGTAAATACCAATTACCATGTTTAAAAACACATAAGCTGCTATTTGTCAGAAGGCATAACCTGATGTTTGACCTCTGGCATTGAAGTGCACCAAATGTGACAAGATAAAGACATTTTTATTTAGTGCTTGGACTTTCACGACCTACCAAAAATTGGCTCTGGGTCGTGAACCACATTTTGGGATATAGATATATATATATATATATATATATATATATATATATATATATATATATATACTTGATGAATATTATGAAACTGCAGCCATTTGTTTGGAAAATGGAGTTGAGGCCTAGTCAGCATTAGGCCATAAAAACAGTTCTAAACAACAAATCCCTCCGATGATTATAAACACCAGAATCCCACTATTACATTTCATAATACAGTACACATTACATCTTTTGCAACTCGATTGAGCAACCATCTTGATATAGTGATGGACTTGTGCTTTTGAGTCTTTTAATTCGACAATCTCTCCTTCTGACATCTTCTTGACCAAGAATTTGGTTTCAATTTAGAAAAGAAAAGGTTATACAATTCAGTTGTAGGAAGTTCCTCCAAAAAAGTGCTGGAATTCAAAAAATAGGATGGCAAAAATTCTGCATTATGATAAACACTACCAAAAACATTACAAGATAATACATATGCGAGGGGCCACTGTAAATATGTTGCACCCTCTTCAACAGAATATGGTAAGTGCAGACATAATCCCTAACATTCATTATCCTAATGTACTCATCTAATGAGTTTGTATGCATATTCTCCTTATAACTAACTACAGATCTATCTTTAGGTTTTAACTTCATGTGTACGATATCATTGTGTGTAGTAATTAATTCAACTTGTATTGGTGAGGCATTTCCAACTGGAGAAATTAGACACAGCAATAGGCCAACTAAAATTATTATCATTATCAATGAAAATACCTCAAAAACCTTACAACAATTTTGCCTATAAGAACTTTAAGGAAAGTACAAAAACAAAATAAGGTACAAAAAATTAAACATCTACTTCAAGTGTTGTATTAAGACCATTAAGTCAGTCTATAAGATTCAAGAAAACCCGAGTCTATTTGATTGGCTGCCTAATGTACAAAACCAAAACAAAATCAGTTCTACATTTTCTTCTCTAGTTCAATTTTCAAAATTTCAGGACAAAGTTCACAAAAAAACCTTTTTATTTTTATTCAAGGTAGATATTCCTCAAAGATGAACTGGCAACAATTTGTCAAATCATAGACTTCTACATCAGACTCTTCACTTGCATCATAATCTGTCTCTATAGATGCCAAATAGGTTGCGAGAAACTGGCTTGCTGGTTGAGGGTAGTGTGAGCCTTCTGAAGCAACAGCCGCAATCCTTGTCAGGGTGAACCACCTAAGTGACTAAATTAACCTGTTTTTAACCCTCAGGTTGCTTGGCACAAAAGCAATCAGGCATAACTTTGAGGTAATGTTTTAAGTATTTATGTAGCACTGAAAAATTTAAGTGAAAGCACCACACAAGAAAAAACCCACACTAACTTGGAAAAATAGAGTAAACTGAAAATTATTTGACAGCAAAATGACAAAAGTTCAATCAGTAGAACTGGAGTTATGAATTTTTAAAGGTTTTAGTGCCATCTAGCACCTAAAAGATCAAAACACCAGCCACGAACATCTAGAGGTACGAGACCGGGGCAAAGTCTAATGTTATGTCCGACTGCGATGGAGCACAGTTCGGATACAAGAAGTGGATTGGGCCCGGTCTCAGCCTACCTTCTGACTTAAAAAAAAATTCAAAGAAATAAATCTGAGAAGGTAAAGTTCAGCTGAGCAAGGCAGCCGGTGTCCGAGGAGTCGTCATAGTCGTCAGGGAGCCGTTGGATGAAGTCGAGATGGAGATTTCTTTGCTCTGACTCGCTTCTTTTTTGAAAGTCAAAGATCTCCAGCCGTACAAAGCTGCAAGCTGCAACTGATGAGGGCTCTGGGAGGCCGGTAACCCTTCTAGATAGGAGGTGCTGCAAACTATTTGCTGCTGCGGAGAACGTAGTGCTAGCTACCATGAAGTCACGCCGCCCGGGCAATGCACCTTGGGTGGATTGAGCAGGTAAGCCCCGGTTTCCTCTCAAGTCTCAGAGCACTTTTTGGAAGAAAATGTTCAGTCCCACGTTTTGGATTTTGGATGGTTGGGCACCTTTAGCACAACTTCCAAAAGTCCAGGGGGTGGGGTGGGCCACAGCTTGGAGGGCTAGGTATCACTTCAGGCTGGAGCAAGGTGCACTTTGAAAGTTGTTGGAGCTTTTTGTGTCCCTGTAGCTCTGAACAGGAGGCCAGTAAACTAGCCCTTGGAGTCACACTGGTGGTGCTGGGTTCAGGCAGAACAGCAGGTCTTAAGCAGTAGGGTAGTCCTCTGAGGGCACAGGGCAGGTCTCAGGCAGCAGGGCAGACCTCAGAGTCCTTCACAACTCCAGGAATGAACCGAAGAGTGTGTCTAAAGGTCCAATTTTTATATCAGGTGCAAGCTTTGAAGTGGAAGTAACTTCTGGAGTTTTCTACCCACAGATGGTTCTGGGATTTTCTTCCACCCTGCCCTGGTCCCAGGATGTCTGTGATGACAAAAGGCTAGTGTGAAGTCCCTTGCGAGTGCGCTGAGGCAGCTCCATTGAAATGTAAGTGCAGCTATTTTGGGCCTACCCTAGGGGTGACTTATTTGCATTAAAAAGGAAGTTTTAGGCATGCCAAAAGGTTTATTTTGCCAAGTCGAATTGAGAGTACACCCAAGGTGCAATGGCCGGACTTAGATATGTTTTAAAGGGCTACTTACGTGGGTGTCGAAATAAGTGCTGCAGGCCCACTAGTAGCATTTTATTCATTAGATACTTTATTTGGTTTTAGTGAATACAAAACCATAAATGTGCGCATGAAAACAATACATACACGACATTAAAAAGCCTCAACACAGTTGACATTCATAATTATAAATGACAACGCACAGAGTTATAGAACCTATAAACATCCCTTCTTTGTTGGTTTTGCTCTCAGATCATTATGGCCGTAGAATCTTGATTGTAGGCAATACAGTCAAACAATTATTTTATTAATATAAAAAACACTGCTTAAAATGAGACCACACAAACAACTTCTTTGTTGTACATAGACTTAAAAAAAATGTAGGGCATTATTACAGTTTAAAAAGCCATCTTTTCTTAGAAGAGGTTTGATAAAATTTGTCCCTGAAGCACTGTAAAAGGTGCAAAAAATAGGGTGTGTAGTGGGCATTGCTTTGCTGTGGCCGTGCATGGGCAGCCCTCAAGCACTGGAAACCTATCATTTACTTTTGGAAAGGGAACTAAACAAAAAACAAATCATATCTAAATCTGAACAACAAAAATGTTATGTGGTTACTTTGGCAGCATTTGAGATTCAAAGAAATATCCAGGGTGAGGGAACAACATCATATATGTGCTTACAGATGGCATGTCTATAACTTCTTGCCCACTTGTCTTTACTGAGAGCTTCAATGCATAGCTCCCTAACTGACTTATTTCAGTTCAAAGTAAGTTTATTAAAAATGTTTAAGGTATTAATACACAATACAATAAAGCAAACAATGGCATACGAGTACAAATAAATCGTATGAAGAAATAATGGAGTATAAAAGCCAGATTAGCATATCTAAACAATAAAAAAATCAAAAAAATCCCCAAAAAAAATCCCCCAAAAAAAAAAAAAAATCGAAAAAGAGATGCATATTGGATTGGTGCAAATAAAGGAAAAATGCAGTTCATGTATAGAACAGCAGAAGGTCTAAAGCAAGCAAGTTAATATAATAGCAACATAAGGAAAGTCAAGGAGGTTGAGAAACTTCTTGTTGAGTAGGCGTTAAGGAAAAGGATCTTTTAGCACTGGCATCAATAAACAGTGTGATAGGTAACCATAAATTCAATCTTTTTGTAGCCATGTGAATAGGGTATACAAAAGTTGTATCTAATCTGTGATTATGACAAACGGCATACCACCATGCTTGATAAGATAATTTGGTGAAATCTTTCCAATTCTTAGTTATTTGTTGGAAAGCAACTGCCATCAACAGGTCTATAATTTTTGTATTAGAAGTGCAAGTGGTCTAGACAGGGGATAAACTTCCCAAAAACAAATTAGAGATAGAAAAAGGATGGCTAGATCCAAAGATTAAATTGACCTGAGACCAGACATTTTTCCAAAAGTTATGCACAAGCGGACACGTAAAGAGTAAATGGTGTAAATCTGCATGTGGGAGAGAGCATGTCCAACAAGTGTCGGAAAGAGTTGTATGTCTTTTATTTAAAGTAACCGGGCATAAAAGAAGTCTATTGTATATAAAAAGAGTGTTTGCCGCTCTGGAGGACTTCCTGATTTTAGTCCATATTTTGTTCCATAAAGACGTTGACCAGCATATCCCTAGATCCTGTTCCCATGAAAGATCCACTTTAGTTTTGTCTCTGACGTTGCATGAAGAATGTAATTATTTATAAATAACAGAAGCTTTAGGGTTAGCACAGAGAAGAGTGTGCAGTTTGTTAATAGGTGAAGAGGTGGGAGCATTGGAAGATGTAAGTTGAGCATATGCAGTTAAAATGGCCTGTTTCAAGAGGTTATACCTGGATTGAAAGGATGTAGGTAAGTTAAAGAGTCTACTGATTTGTGTAAAGGACATGATCTCATCTTGTACATACAGTTGATATATCCAAATTAAACCCCTTTGCTCCAAGACCTCCAATACACGGTTTTACCACGTACCAATATCATCTTATTATGCCAAAGTGTAGATTTGAAAAAGAATCTAAATCCATAGGAGCTAAAGATAAATTGGATTCTAAAATTTTGCATGCATGTTTAAGTATAGGAGTAGACAGAGATTGCGGTTTGCGTGTAAAGGATACATACTCCTTAAATGAGAAGGAGGAGAGAAAAGAGTGCTCAAGTTCAACCCATAAAGGACAATCCCTTAAAGACTCAGCCAACCATTTTGAGGATTGACGGAGTAAAAAGGACTTTTGATATATGCGGAAGTCAGGGAAATTGACACCACCTTCTAATTTTGGACGTGTTAACTTTGATAGTGACATACGTGATTTTTTGTTGTTCCATAAAAAAGAGGATAACACAATTTATTTTCTTACATTTTGTTAAAGAAATGGATACTGGAATATTAGAAATTGTATACAATATTATAGGGGTCAACATCATTTTTAGAGTGTCCAAACGGCCCCACCATGATAAGTATAGGGGGTGCCATTTGGTTGTCAATGAGGAAATTCTTTGTATACAGTTATCCATACAAAGTGAGACTGTATCTGGAATGGATGGAGCGAAATGTAAACCTAAATATTTGATATGTTTTGGGTTCCATGTGAAGTTTGAGACACTAAAATCATCTTTAAAAGTGTATTTTGTTAAAGGTAATATTTCACACTTGTCCTTGTTTAATTTATATCCAGAGACAGAAGCAAAGGAATCAACTTCTTGTAAGAATGCAGGAATAGAGGATTGAGGTTGTGAAATAAATAATAATACATCATCAGCATATGCTGCCAATTTAATGTGAGTGTTTTGAAAATCAAATCCATGTATAGCTTGATTCTGACGGATTCTGGACAAAAAAATGTTCTAAGGCTAAATTAAATAAAAACGGAGACAGAGGGCAACCTTGACGGACGCCCCTACCTAGGTCGAAAAATGGAGACGTGTTGCCATTTACACACACAGCTGCTCGTGGATTGGAGTAAAGAATGGATATTAAGGATATAATTTTGGGTCCAAAACCAAACCACTTAAGTGTATGAAAAAGGTAAGGCCATTCCACTCTGTCAAACGTTTTTTCTGCGTCCAAGGCTATTGCTGCTAGAGAATGAGGTAGCTTAGGAGATTTGGACAAAATATTAAAAATAAACTCGTATTATCTGTGATGAGACGGCCCTTAACAAATGCAGATTGTTCCTTCCCTAATAATTTAGGTAAGTAGGATTCCAAACGTATGGCCAAGGCTTTTGAAAAAAATTTGTAGTCGATATTGACTAAGGAGACAGGTCGGAAATTTTTACAGTATTTTAAGTCTTTTCCTTCCTTGGGGATAAGGCAAATTAGGGCATCTGAAAAAGATCCAGCGGATCTGCCTGAATGTAAGAAGGAATCTAATAGATTGTATAATTTGGGGAGTAACAATTGTGCAAAATGTAGAAAAAACTCAACAGTAAAACCATCTGGTCCTTTGTCTTTTTTGAGCGTCTGTAAAGGCGGTAAGGAGTTCCGTTTGTGATAAATCTGATTCTAAGAGTGTAAAATCCGGTTGGATGTCAGAGGATGTTTGAATACCAGAAAGAAACTGAGAGATATGATGTTCTGAGGTAGGGATCTCTGACGCATATAGTGTTTTGTAAAAGTGAAGGAACTCATCCAGGATTTCGGTCTCTTTAAACTTCAATGTATGTTGCTCATCCATAATAGAATCTATATTAAGTTTGTTATGTTTAACTTTCAGGTAGTTAGCTAATAATTTCCCCGCTTTATTTTGGCCACCATAAAATTTCGCACTAGTTTTTAATAAATATGCTGATGCATTATCTGTCGATTCCTTATTAAATTGAAACTTAGCATTTATGAGTTCAGTTAAACAATCTTTTGATTTTGAGGAATAGTAGGAATGCTCCAGTCTCTTTATCTTGGTTAGGATGGACTTAGTTAGTTCACGCGAACTTTTGCGCTTCTTGGAGACATAACCAATGATAAAATCTCTGGCTGCTGCTTTAAAAGCATCCCATATAATAAAAAAAGGTAGGGTATCAGATTGATTAAATAGAAAATATTCATTGGAAAAGGAGATAAAAGAGGAGGTAAGTGTTGGGTCCAAAAGAAGGGCATTATTAAAACGCCATCTTCTAGGAGTAGTAGGATTTTGAAAAATAGCGAGTTGGATGATGGTAGGAGCATGATCGGATATTAAAATAGATCCAATATCCGCAGCTATTAATGATTGGGAGATATTATGAGAAACAAAAAAATTATCTAATCGAGATCGAGTATGATGGGTGGGAGAATAGTAAGTATATTCTCTTGTAGTGGGATTACAGAGCCTCCAAGCATCAATAAGCTTGTATTGTTTGATAGTCTGGGAAAAAAGCTTTTGAGCCTTCTGGGGAACAAAAGAGACCATTGAGTTCCGGTCTAAAAAAAGGATCTATGACTTGATTGCAATCTCCTGCAAGAATGAAATTCTCATCAATACACTGTGCAATTTGTTGGGCCAGGGAAGTCCAAAAAGAGGAATCCCCAGTGGTGGGAGCGTATATGTTAAGTAAAGAAATCGGAGCATTCCCAATCAACAATTTGGTGAACAACCATCTTCCATCACCGTCAGAACATTGGGAAAGTAGTTTAACAGTGAGTGCTTTACGACTAAGAGTTAAAACCCCATTCCGTTTACCATCTCCTGGTGAGAAAAGACTTCCCCTACCCAACGTCTTTTAAATTTTAAAGATTCCTCTGTTGTCAAGTGAGATTCTTGTATACAAGCCATGTCAGTTTCCAATTTAGGTAGATGAGTTAAAACCCTTTGCCTTTTAATAGGAGAGTTCGAACCCCTGAGATTCCAAGACACAAATTTCAAAGACATAACATAGGAACAAAAATATATAGAAGATACCAACCAATGTAAATCTTTAAACAACAAAAAACATACCAGAGAACAATCAGACTATATGCAAAATTAAAGAATACAAGAAAAGTAGAGATGATGAATAGAGATATATAGGAAAAAAAGGAAAGAAAAGAAAGGAGAGGGAAAAACAAGAAGGATAGAAAAAAAAGGACAAGGTAGGATAAAAAAGTAAAGAAGGCACAACATACCTAAAAACACCATAAATGAGAAGGGGGGATGAAACCACATGGAACAGATGGCACATTCGGACCAAATACAACGAGGGGCGAGAAAGGATCATGCCAATTCTCAAGTGACAGGGGATGCAGGGCAGACGTAGACATTAACAGTCCTGTAAATGGAAGAGAAGAAAATATTTAATAAAAACAAGGGAAGCTTATAAAGTAGGGCGACTAAACAAACTTCTTTGAACGAGATTGTAGAAGACATTTATGAATTATTAAACCATGAATTAGACTTCTTAAACAAGAAAGAAGAACAGAAACCACAGCAAAAAAGTTAAATAACATCCAAACATTTTAAGATGACGATGCTCCAGCAAAGTCCATAACTTCGGGTTTACATGAATTGATGAAAGTTCGCAATTTTATTGGCTCCTCATATGTTGTAGTCTTGTTCTTGTAGGTGACCTTGAACAGACATGGGTGAAAAAGCCCGTACCGAGCTCCTAGAGGACGTAGATCAGGTCTCATGTTGAGAAATTCCTTACGTCTATTTGCTGTGACTCTGGCGTAGTCTTGAGCAAAGAATAAAGTGGAACCCGACCAAGTGACTCTTTGGATGGACTTGACTGCTGAGAGAACCTTGAGCAAATCCGTATACTCAAGAAAATACAGAATAACTCCTCTCGGTCTCCGCGAAGTAGACGCACCTGATTGTTGTCGGCCAAGCCTGTGGGCCCGTTGAATATTGAGTGATGTTCCTTCTGGTAACTGCAGCAGTTTGGGAAAGAATGATTTGAAGAAGGATAGGGGGTCAGGACCCTCTGAGTTTTCCAGCAATACGTAAATACGTAGGTTATTTCGCCTGTTTCGATTTTCAAGATCTTCAACTTGTTTCTGAAGTATAGAAAACTGAGAATGGAGAGTATTAACTTTGTCTATGGTAAGACCAAAGGAGGAAACATTATGCTCCACAGTTGTGAGTCGTTCGTTCACTTGAGACCAATTCTCTGTAAGGAACTGTAATTTGGAATTTGTTTCTTCCATGAAAGGACGGAGTGCTCGTATTTCCTCCAACAACATATCCAAAGAAACGGGAGAAGCAGGTTTTGGCGGAGTAGGTGGGTCTTTTTTCAGGCGCTTGGTAGTAGCTTTCCCCGTGGCAGAGGGGACAGAGCTTGTAGGCGAAGAGCTTTTAGAGAAAGAAACCATAGAGTCCTCCATTCTGGAGAATTCCGTAAATATTTTAGAGTTCTTGATGAAGGACTGCATGGAGCGCGATGTGGGAGGCCCCAGTTTTTTCAATCATCCCATATAAAGCAGTATAGAACAAGAAAAAACTAATTAAAGCCCAATTGTATCGTGAAATATGCATATTATGGCCATTTGCGCTATGGGTAATGAGGAGAGAGAAAGCAGAGCCCTCAAAATGGCAAAAATGCCTGCCACTGCTGTAGTCAGTCAAGTTCCCCAATAGCGTTATATGCAAATACAAAGTTTCAAAATATAAAGAAAAAATAAGGGGAAAGACAAGCACATTGAGCAACTGGCACCTGCCTTCTCATTGTTTAAAAGGAAAACCGCATTGTGAAAGCCTTCCTCTTGGTTTCAGACCGAGTAATTCTCCTCACGTATTAGGCTGGCAAAAGAACATCGGCACAAAATGGCGGCCGCTTCCCGCGATCCGCGAAGGCTGAAGTAAAAAGATAAAATATGCCGAATTCCAATCTGCAAATCGCACACCGAGGGTTTCAGAAGTATCTGCCCAGCTTCCGCTGCTTGTTACACTTCGCCAAACTCCTTACGACATCGTTGGGCTAGATGCGGTCAGTGTCGTCCCGAGGAGCTTCACTCGGGAGCCATCTGCCGTCAGCGTCAAGCCACGCCCCTAACTGACTTATTTCAGATGGAATGCAGGCTTCTCTGGATCGCAAATAATTCAGGCCTCATGATTTTAGTGGTCATATGCTTGATATTTGAGATCCAAGGAATCTCTAAGGCTCAGTATTAGCCTAGACAGTCTGAAAGGAGGACTCTTGTAAAATGTAATTCCTCAGTCCTCCAGACCCTATGCCACAAAACAAGAGGCCAGGCCTGCAGAAGATCACCCAAAAGAGAAAGGAACACTTCTTTGTGACACAACAAAGATGTGGCAGACGGTGGGGGGGAAACAAGAAGCGCTTTGGGAATTTATTTTCCATACATTGCAGACCGTTCAGGTTTGCCATCCCCCAAACCCCCGCACCATAAGAAGCCCCTGAGATACACTTCACCTGATATATGGACAATAAGTGTTTTATTGGGCGCGAGTCTAACTTTGTTGAAAAAGCAAAGAGCGTGCCTATTTCCCTTTCCATCTGGGCCAGCCTAGTGTCAACTTGATGCTCCCACAAACCCCTACTGCTGAAATTAAACCCTAGATATACATTGTTGGTCATGCTATTGACAGGTTTTCTCTTTAAATAGAAGGTTCATTGTGGTATAGTTCTACGACCACACATCACAAACGTCTTGAGGTCCAGATCATCCTTGAATCAGGTATAGGTATCCAATAGAAGCTGTAGGGAATTCAGTGTTTGGCCCAACAGTAGTGCATCTAGTTAAGGCAAGTCCCTGCACAGCTCAACTAACGCCCCCTTTAGATGGTTAATATAGAAGTTGAAGGGGGACAGCGCAAGGACACAGCCCTGCTGTACTCACATCCCCACCGCAAATGGGTCAGTACATTCACCTGGGTTGCCATACTTCAAATGTATCTTGGCATAGCTATATATTTTTCTTATAAACTGAATTATGGACCAGTCCATCCCCATCGTGTGCATAATATCCCACAATTTAGTGTGTTCCACATAATTGAAAGCAGTGTTCAGGTCCATAAATCCCAGGTACAGACACCCTCCCTTGGCCACAGTGTACTTTCCCATAAGAAGGGACAAGTTCAGGAATTTATCTTCCAGTGCTTTTCCTAAAGCCATATTTGATGTCGCTAAAGACCTTGAGCTCCCCAGGCCATGGTTCAAGATGGACCAGCAGAACGTGACAGAGAACTTTTGCCAGAGAACCAATAAGGGATATCGGCCTGTAACAACTAGGGTTGTTACGACATCCCTTCTTAAATATTGGGATAATATTGGAGTGTGACCAGGTCTCTATCCTGCCTACCACCTCAGTGGCTTTCAAAACGTTGGTAAGCACTGGAGCCCCCAACTCAATATTATCTTTAAATATGTCCAAGGTAACCCCATCGGGGCCCGGGGGACTCCAGTTAATCGCAGTTTCCACTTCTCCCACAGAAAATGAGGGGGGGGAAATTCTCATTCAGACTTCCGACTTCTCGGATGCCGTACCTCGCCCCTGCCTATTCCATGGGTATGTGAGGTGCAGTCATATATTTTAGAGAAAAAGGTGATCCATTACTTTGACGATATATTAGCTTCCAAGTCGAGGGTATCACTGGATTTTAAAAAGGGCTGGTTGATGGTAGCTCAAAACAATCTTGAGTCTTTCACATTTGCTTTTTCTAGGTCCTACCATGCCTTGGATCTCAATTCCACTTTTCTATCAGAGATAGCCTTTTTATAGGCCTGCCGTCTTTCTGTCACCCTAGAAATACATTTGGGGCCTGAATGAGTTCCCTATGTGCAGCAGAACAGGACTGACTGAACCATCCGGGGTTATCTTTCGACCCCTTAGGAGCCGACTTAGTCAGTCCTTCGCTGATTGTGTCAGAGATTGTACAAAATCAAGTTTATAGAATCAGCAGGGGTGCTCTCATCTAAACAGGTGTTGCATTTATTTAAATGTTCCTTTAGTAGCCCAGATAGAAATTGTGGGGGGTTAATTTTATTCCACTTAGAATAAGGCCATTCCTTGGTGGATCTTCTCCCATCCCGGCCAACGTAGGGCTATGCTCTGGGTTAGGTGGTCACTTTGGTGGGTAAGGGGAGTTATAAAACAGATAACCTTATTGCTCAGATCATTAGAAACAAAAATGTAATCTACAAGAGTGCCCTGACCCCTGCCCACAAAGGTGTTTTGAAAAGGTACACTAACGGCGCTAAGCTCATTAGCAAAAGTTACATAAATTTTGACTAGCAGGTAATTCAAGGCCCTACCCTACTGGGTGTGCAGAAACTGGGTCATAGCTTTGTCACTTGTATCCCGTATACCACAGGATTCTCTCAGCCCCAGCAGGCACAGAAGGATATTAAAATCACCCCCCACACACACACAAAGTATAAAACATTACCTAATTTGGGGAAAAATGAATCAAGACCTTTCTCCAATTTAACTATGATCTCAAATTTATTAGGGCCGAAATTATTACAGTAGAAATTCACCAACCCCAGCCTAGAGCCATCCTTAAATTCTAGACCTATTAACAAATAATAGGGTGGCCCAGTTATGTACCCAAGGACGGTGATATCCATAGTAAGTAAAATAGGTGTTGAGAGGTCCCACTTATTATGCCCCGAACATGATGGAACGGCAGATAGATGATAAGATATATAGCCCTCTAGGAAGATGGGATTCTCAACTCAAGTTTCTTGGAGTTGAATGATAGCAAACTGCTTGACAAAATCCAGCCACTCCGGGTCAATAATTTTATCTGAGACCCCTGCTGTATTCTCTAACAAAAATGTGATGTCACCATTTAGTTTGACCTTCCTTCCCTCACTCTCAATCATATCAATAGGTAATTGATCGACCCTAAGTTTCCCAGGACCCACACAGCACCCAAAGCCCTCTTTAATATCTGCATTTACAAATTGTGCTTCTGGGGTATTTTCTACTCCCGACTCCCCTGAGTCAGTTGATGTAGGCACCATCGGTCAAATCTGGGCCTATAGAATTCCCTAAAGAAGCAAGTCAATTCGAAACTTGACAGTTAAATCTTACCTCCTGTTCCATGTGTACAGGGCCAGCCCTATTTTGGTGGATATTCTGGAACACTGTGGGGGGGGGGGGGGGGGTTTAAAAGTAACCCAGGGGCAAAAAAACAATTCTGGATACGGATGATTGTATTTGTCTGTCTAACTGTAGCACCATCTGTGTGACCTTCGGTGACCTAAAATTAACCACAACACAATCACCCTCACGGTTTTTGTCACACTGGCCCACCCACCTCGCCTGACCATAATAATTTCTCTTGACAGAGCTCTGACGTCACACCCTTTTTTTTACCAGACAATGCAGGGTTTTATTTTTGAGTTGTTCCCAGGTTTCAATGTTCCCCATAGGCAGAGGAGGAGCATCTGTCAGGACAGCTATGTAGCGAAGAGCTTCGGGTGGAAGGTGCAAAACATGGCTTGCACAAGCGACCCTCCCCGCCGCATTGGCATCCTCTGCTGCGGGCGGTTCGCCCCACCAATAATTTGCCAAGGGACCCACACATGTCGATTCACTTCGGAATTGGCAGGGAGGGGGGTGGGGGGGATAGGCCTTGCATTGTAATTCGGTTTATTGCAGTGGGGGAGGCCAGACAGAAAAGGAATCTCTGGAGGCTGTATATGGGAGATTGGACCAGGCCTCCCCCATTTAGTATACTCCACACACTGAAGTTACTATTCATATGTGATTTAATGAGCTGTTCTAGTGACTCCGTTTTCTGAACACATGACAAGATGGTATACTCAACAGCTTGCAATTTATCAGATAGAGTCCCGATTTGAGACATATGTTCCTCCATTGATTTAAATGCATCCAACAAAACTTTAAGGGAGATTTGGGTCAATTCTGGCACACTCTGTCTGAACTAGTTGAAGTCTCTGGGATTCCTGTGAGGGTGTATCAGATCTCAAGCAGATCACGTTTCCATAATGTTCACCATTTCTTTGAGCTACTAGTGTCGCTTTCTTCATTTTGTTGGCTGAGAGGAACATTGTCACTCTTTCGTATGGGCCACGTCAGATGTAAAAGCATTGTCCCGAAAACCAGGGAGTAGACTGTTCTGCACTGACTATGACAGACTCTAAATGGAGTCTGTATGTAGTCACTGGGAGAGTGCGCTCATATGAGCAAGTGCCCTCACCCACTCGAAGGTGGCATGCTTCATCATTGGGCGTTGCAATGCCCAATGGGCCCCGCCAAATTGCGCCTTGACAGAGATCTTTTAATCGCCAATGGTTGACTGGGGGTTTGACTGTGTTTCCAGTCAGTGGGTGAGAAGATTGGAAAAATGTGAACTAAAATCGACTATAGGCCTATCTATTTAATAAGATTCCGAGACTATGTCGAATTGGAAAACAGAGTGAGAGACTATTAGACATAATGGTCATTGTCTCTAAAATGTAAAGGTATACTTTGTAATATAAGATCGAGTTATTGTGTCTAGATCTTGGTCTGTGGTCGACATGTTTCACGCCTCAAATGTATTGAGAGAACAATCACGTTGCATTTCATCCGGACTTTTATATTGGCAAAAATAGCATTGTCCCCTCCACCACACAAAAATTATTCATAGTTCTCTTCTTCCCCCCTTCCCCCTAAAGCACGGGACAGCTTGGGCTGTGTGTGTTCTGTATTTGTATTCTGCATTTCTTGGTCTTTATTCAGTGAAAGTCGGTGGCAGTGGTCGCTAGCTTGGCCTCCGTGGTGATTATTTCTTCAGTTAGAGCACCTAGTGCGGAAGTCAAGTAATAAGAGAGCGCATTAACTTGACCTGATCTCCTTTGTAGGTCGCAGGGTGGGCCTGGGTAGAGGGCCTTGCCATGTTTTCCAGCTATCCTTGGCCCTTGACCCAAACTCCACTATACACATGGCCCACACAAACTCCTTAAAAACAAACCAGTATAAGAAAGCTGACAGACTCCCTGAACATCTGCGTGCAAATACCACTGAAAGAGGTTTTTTCCATTATTTTCACTTACAAATCAGATTGATAGGAGTGAATCGATGTCAGAAGGGTGGCTCAGTCCAGTCTCTCTGTCTCAGATGGGCCTGCCCTTGGCCTAGGCGTTTCCCGTGCAGTGGGGCTTTTGCTGCACTTATCAGCGTGATCCAGGGGGGCGTGGCCAGGTCTGGCAGCCTCATGCACTCAGGGCTGCTGCGAGTTGTAGTGTCCTTCCTTGCCCACAATCGGCAGCAACGGTGCCATATAGCCCCCTCTTTACGTAGGGCACAAGGTAGATCAGTGGCACTCCTTCCTCGCTCCCAAAGAGCTGTAAGTTGATAGCGTGTCTTGTAGCATTTAATTTACAGGCCCTTGATATATGGTATACCACTTTAGTAGGGACTTATTAGTAAATGAAATATGCCAATCAGGTATATGCCAATTTTACCATGTATTAGGGCATGAGCACAAGCACTTTAGTACTGGTCGGCAGTGGTAAAGTGCACGAAATCCGAAGGCCAACAAAACAAATTCCGTAAAACTGGAGGGGAGAAGGAAAAAAGTTTGGGGGAGGACCATCCTAAGGCTGACAGGTCTAACATAGGTCCCTTCACGTGATGCATACTTTCCATTTGTTATTCTTTTGTTTTTTTTCTTTTGTTGGTCTTTTAGTGGCAGGTGGTTCACTCGGACCGCTTTCAGAGACTATTTCAATTGTCTCTGGTTCTTCTTTGATCGACTCTGGCCTTCAAGCCTTCCAGTGCAATCTTGTGCTCCTTCTTACCGATTCTGGCCACTTGTCTCTTCCATGTATACTTTTATTTTCAGATTCTCTTGTGACTTCTGCTGAATCTTCCTCAGTCGTCATTGGAATTGTACTTTCATTTACATCCATAACTTGACCCAGTGCAAACTGCTTTCCCTCGGGGGCTTATGATACTCAAATTGGAAGCTTTAATTTCTCATGAACTAGAGTTTTTATATTTTTCTTCATGATATTGCAACACTTTTCTTTGTTTTGTTCTTGTTTTCATCATCAGAGAGAGCTGAATATATCCCTGGAATAGCAACTTCAATATCTTCTCCCCCCTCTGGTTCCACAAAGCGAACTAGAGCTTGACTCTGTAAATAAGTGATTGTTGTTACCACATCTTCATCCACAGTCTTCACTCTCTTTGCGTGAGCTACATGGATCCACTGTAGGATTCCAGGACACTTCACAGCTGTATTAGTCATGAGAATCACGTGAAGAGGACCTCTCCAATGTGGTTCTAAGCAATTTGTGCAAGCATGTTTCTGCACCAGTAGTAAGTCACTTGCCTGCAGTCCATGTCACTTAACATCTTTTGGTGACAGTGTTGCCAAATTTACCTGATGAGAAACAAATTTCACCACATCAGCAACACCTTTACAGTAATCCAATACAATATCATCAGCTAGTGATGTAAGTGCTGGTCAAGGACTGCATGGAATTCTCATCAACCTCCCCATAAAATCTTTGTGTGGTGATAGATCAGTTTATTTTGAGTGCTTCTAATGCTCATCAACACAAGTGGAAGTGCATCCGGCCAATTATAAGTCATCAAGCACAGTTCTTGGGTAGCTTGGATTTTACTGAGCCATTTAAAATTTTACACCACCCCTGATGCTTCTGGTCTGTAACTATAGTGGAACATTTGGTCAATTTGCAAAACTTTACTTAACTTTAGTCTAATTTCTAACCCTTTTAGTGCAGGTGTCAGCCAACAGCAGACACTGGGGAGGTTTTAAAAACAAACTCTGGTGCTCTGGAGAATTCCTCCTTTTTTTATATGATAAAGGGGGGGGGGGGTGAAGCAGAATCGCTTCCGCCACTGGCCCCTTACCACCCTGAAAACTGCCTCTCCAGGTATGACGGAGACATCCTTGAAAAGGGGAGAATCTCCCATTTCCAAGGATACCTTCCTCAAACCCTTTCCTGGTTGTGTATTGCAGTCATGCAATGAACAACGAGCAGGAAACCACTAGGCACCATGGATTGTCTTTTTTTGGGGGGAGTGGTCGGTCCCTCTGAGAAACCAGTCAACCCCTCTGGGGCGGAAACAAAATATTTAAGCTGCATGTTTTCCTTTGTGCGGATAGATCGTGCCCCCAGGGGGAAACAAAAAAGGTGGGTAAAAACTGTATATCTTGTGTGTTAAGAAATCTGCCGACCACCCTGTGGCCAAAATGGATATTTTCAATGTATGTTTTCCCCTGGGGGCGTGGGAGCATAATTATGTTTTAAAGGTATGTTTTCCCCTGGGGCATGCAATTTCACCCTCAAGGAGGGCACAATTGCACCCTTAGGGGAAAAAAATGTCCTTAGTCCACGGGACTACTGTCTTGCTTCGCCCTCCCAAACTACCACTCCCACACGATGGCTCAAACACGACGAAGCAAGAGACATAAAACACAACTCCACCTAGAAAGGGGTTGCACTTTATAAAATGAAACACATCAAAGACTCTCTTTTCAGAATAAGGCTTGGGGTTTTATTTATGCAATGCTCTCTAACAGAAAGGCTTTCCCAGATGTCAAATAGACAACATTCAAATGTGTGTGTATATGTGTATATATATATATATATATATATATATATATATATATATACAAGCAATAATAACACACTTGGCAAATGCAACTGTTAAATACATGGATAATAATAAACACAAGCAGCAGATAATCTTGGACGTCCTGCAAGAAATCAGAAAGATATATACACTAAATATATCAAATTTGGATGTGCACTCTGACTCACTCACACATCACAAAGAAAACACCTCGTATGATTAAAGCCATTGGCCACACATCACAATGGCACTAATCAAAAACCAAACACTTAACCTGGTGCAATCTTCATCCTGACCCACTCCAGACTGGGGGCTCACAGCTTAAGTCAGGAGACTCAGCAACCAGATGCCTGCACTGATGAAGCGTCCACCGTTCCGGCTCAAACAATCCCGGTTTCAAAGTCAACAAATCTCAGCTTTATAGTCTCAAAACACACTAGAAGGTGTGAGAGTCTTTCCATCCGCGCCAAGGAAACTTACTGGAATTGACCACCTTCCATGCAAGCATTCCAGGGCAAAAGGAGATCCCAGTTTCCTCTACATTCTCACATGTTCCAGCTTTGATCTTAATGAAGCTTACGAAAGCCTCCGGTACACTAAAAAATCTCTCCAAAAACAAAGCAACCTTGAACGTGATTAACCCAAACAACTTGAGCACTCTGTGGGCCTGTCTCTGCGTGCAAAAAGCTCAAGGAAGACAGAGTCCGAATTCAGGATGACATGAGGCCATATCAAAGCCAATAGTAAGAACTTCATAATATTTCCCAATGTAGAACACAATGCACATTTGTGCACCACTGCCTATAGCATCACACACTTTATCTGCCAATGTACAACATAATGCACATTTGAGCACCACTGCTCATAACACTGCACTTCGGGACCAAAAAGTACATTCCACATCTCTCTCCCTCTCCTGCTTTCAAATGCACATCTCACACGTTCTGTTCTTGGCAAGCTGTTCTACTCTGTGACAGCTCCCACTTTAAAACTACGAGATTACACTAAAGAAATCTTCAAGGCAACCAAGGCATATGCAGGACGTATATTCAGGCTAGGGTAAAATGAAACACCAAAAGTCAATTAAAATCATGGTAGTCAAAGGTCATCATGCGGTGTCAAACCATAAGAGTGCTTCTAGCACTACAACTACCAGGGAGTGGGATGGCCCATGTAAGGGGCATGTTTTTAGTGTTGAAATGTGGGCTAATTTTGATTTTACTATAATAATGGCCAGACTTCCAAAGATATTTAGTCATCTTTCATTGATTTTTTTCACACAGACAGCAAAATTCTTCTTGCCATTTAATACAGCAATGCAAATGGCCATTTGTGTGGCCTTGTAAAAGGAGAAAAAAAAATGCAGCGTATTGTGCTGCTGTGTGTTACTTTGTCTCATGTAGGTGTTCCCTAGGTTCCGTCCATCCATCCTTGGTTTTTGACAAATCCATATCTACAAAAAATTGTAAACATGGACTTGCCGCAAAATCCAGCTCCTCTATGAGGCTGGAATAGCAAGACAAAATATCTATTCCTTTGAGAAGAAAGCCTCAAAGGGTAGTTTTTATACAGGATGAGGCCACTTCCTGAAAATAAACATTCCTGACCATAACGCAAACACCCTTGTACTACGGCACAAGGTTGCCTGGGAGAGAAAAGAACCTCACTATTTCTATAAAGATATGGTGCAGTTCTACTCTCCCCAGGTGGTGCAGTGCAAGTTTGCTTGCTGCGTTGCACCATCAGTCCCATGAAGTATGTTGTAGTATTGCATATGTGGCATGTTGAAGTAATACATTTTTTTTTAGTATCCTTGGCAAAGCTTCAGCAACATGGAAAAGCTAAGTTTTTTGAGTGTTGGCTTTTACACTTTGTCGCACACATCTCACAGGCACACACACCCATTGATAAGTTAAGTACTTTTATGCTTTGTCAGACATATTTCACAGGTGCAAACACCCACCCACCCTTTGGCTTAGAACCATACTTCTGCCTTCTATGTAGGATAAAGTGTTTTTGAAGGTAGGTTTTAGAAAGTCAGCAGAGATGGCATTTCAGTGGATGACTGCTGCCCAGGCCCTAACTCGAGTAATGAAAGACAGCTCTGAAGCAGGATCAGATAGTGAAATAGCATCTGAGGGAGAAGAAAATGGGGCAGAATCTGAAAGTGATTTTTCACTCGACGGAGTTCCATCCTGACTTGTTCTTCAGAGATGCTGAGAAACATGATCAAGGAAGTGGTAATATACCTTCGTAAGCACAAGCTGTTCAGTGGAGAGACAGTAGCAGGGTAGACCAGCCCAGGGAGAAGACACTTGTGGCAGCAAACATGGACAGTGTTTTCTTGGCATCCCCCCCAATTTAGTGCAGCTTCACATTTTACCGTTCACTGCAGATGTAGGATGTAAAGTCAATATGGCATTTTTGTTTTTGCCTATTGACTATGCCAATCTCTTTTTGGATGTTGCCTTCCTTGAGGAAATTGTGCATCAAACAAATTTGCGTGCCAAACTGTTTCCGAGGGAGCATGGGGGCACTCTTAGGCCTCATATTATGGCACAAAAGTGGACTCCCACTTCACTTAGGGAGTTGAAGACATTCTTGGGCCTTACGCTCAATATGGGGATAGTGCACAAACCAAGCATACAGTCCTACTGGTCTAGTCACAAGGTTTGGGTAACCCCCATCTCCGCACCGTACATGAGCAGAGATTCTTTTTTGCTATTGCAGCGTATGCTACATTTTAATGACAATTCTACTGCATTGCCCGGGATCCATCCAGACCATGACAAGTTGTTCGAAATTTGGCCTGTCATGGAAAATTTGTCTGGCAGGATCCCAGAGATGTATGCTCTGGAAACAATATAGCCATTGATGAGTCCTTGATCCTTTACAAATGGTGGCTGCTGTTCAGGCAGTACATACTGAACAAAAGAGCTCGTCATGACATCAAAATGTACATGCTGTGTGAGAGCTCTACTGGTTATGTTTACAGCCTCAGAGTGTATACAGGGAAGTGCTCCACTCAAAATCCTGCAGGTTGCTTTTCTACACTAGGAGTAGCAGCAAAGACAGCATGGGAGCTTGTCCAACCACTCCTTAATAAAGGTCATAACCTTTATGTGGACAACTTCTATACAGGAGTAGAGCTGTTCATCAAGCTGTACAAAGCTGGCACTGTGGCATGCTGGAAAGTTTGATGTCGCCGCAAAGGATTCCCTCAGGAGCTAGTAGACTCTAAAAATCCCAGAGCACTCTGTCGTGTTCCAACAAACTGCTTGCCGTCAAATTCTCCGATAGGCAGGACGTGTACGTGCTCACCACAATCCATGATAGAGAACTTACCTGGTCTGGAGTCAGTTGGCCGAAGTTCACAAGCCCCCCTGTATACTGGATTACAACAAGTACATGGGTGGAGTGGGTAAGCATGACCAGGTTCTTCAGCCATACAACGTGAATCGTAAAACTTGCACATGGTATAAGAAGCTGTTTACCCACCTGATCTAGATGCCGACATAAAATGTGTATGTTGTTTAATGTCAGACCACCACAGGAAGACCCAATGTCCTTCCTTGACGTTTAGCTGACCTCACATGCCCCGATAAAAACGCTGCCCCACTTGTGTGTCTGGGTCTAGTTCCCACAACAGGAACAGATTAAACCAGGGTCAATGGGAGCCCTCGGGGTAAGTGAGGCATCTCTGGGAGTTAGGAATTTTGTGGAGTCCTGCTGATTTGAGGCAAAGTTTGAGGTTTGCAGGGCATTGTGGGTAAGAAAACCTTTTGAGATCTATGCATGGCACACCCCCTTGAAATCCTGTGGGTATCTACGTTTCAAAAATGGGTATGGTTGGTAGGTTTCCATGGGTGGTGGCCGAGCATGGCCACGAATACCGCAGATACCCCCCATCTCTGACCTCTCTATGCAGCGCCTTAGGTCCTTATGTGTGGCAATCTCTTGGCCCACCCACACAAGTGGGGGTGTTTAGAACTTTTGGCTCCTCGCAGATTTTAAATGTTTTCCCCACAGAAAAGTACTTTTAGCCAAAGTTTGAGGTTTGCAAAGACTTCAAGGTAAGAAAATGCAGTGATTGCCATGCAGCGCACCGCATCCTGGATTCCCCTAGGTGTCTAGTTTTTAAAATTTCCAGGTTTTCTAGGTTTCCCTAGGGCCCAAAATCCACAGCTACCCACATTGCAAAAGTGTGTAGTTTTGAGTGGAAAAATGTGATGTGTCTAAGTTGCGATTTAGGCAGTTTCCTGATACTGGCAGTAGGCCTACCCATCCAAGTGAGATACCATTTTTATCTGGCTACATGTGGGAACACAGGATAGTAGAACATTTGTTATTACCAATCTGATTTCTCTGCATTTGTGCCTTCCAAATGTAAGCAATGTGTAAGAAAGAAGACATTTTGATAAATGCCTTCTGAATCGCATGCTAGTATGGGTACCCACAAATTCAGAGATGTACAAATAACACTGCTCCTAAACTCTACATCTGGTGTTCATTGCAGAAATACTAGCATTCCTTGATACCCATTTTTCACTCTATATATTTTACCATATGAATTGCACTATACTCGGTACACAATAAAAAAACATTGTAAGGTGCAGCTCAGTTGTAGGCTCTAGGTACCTCGGTTTCTTGGACAAGCTACAAACCCTATATATCCTTGCAACCAGAAGGGTCTAGCGGATGTAATGGTATATTGCATTTGTAAATTCAGGCACTGTGACAAGAAGTTACAGATGAAAACGTTGTCACATATGGCCATTTTTTTCCTACTCATTTTCGTAATGATTGTATTTGAACACTTCTCTCCTTTGGGCAAATCTTGAGGAATCTACACAAATGACCCCTTGTGGAATTCAGAATTTTGTCCACTATTCAGAACTCTATAGCTGTTTGAGATCACCCCTGGGTTTCACACCGGTTTTCACCACAAACTGGAAGTAGGATGAAAGGACAAACAATTAGGAACAATGGGCTACCCTTTGAAACAATGCCATAACTGTGGTTAAAAAATAGTTTTTTCTGATTCAGCTCTGCATGCTCCTGAAAACTGGGAAGATGGTGAGTTTAGCACAGTAGTCTGAATGCTGATTGAAATGTTATGAGTTGCCAATATAGTTTGTTCATATTTTTAAGGTGTCTCTTCATCACATGATGAGTTTGTGTACAAGTCAACAGAATCTAAAATAACGTGGGACTAACACAAAGAGTGAGTAAGCCAACACAGTCTCCTCACTCTGCTCCACAGCCATGCAAACAACTGCTACAGATTTCAGACAACCAGGAAGAGCTGTGGCTACTGGATCTAGAGAAGTAAGCGACAGCCACTCTACTCCACCATGCTTCTGCACGAATACGAATAGCTCACACCTATCTTTTGCATAGTAGAAAAGATAAACATCCTTGTCATAATTAGGCACTCCTTGAGCTGGTGCGCTGCAGAGTTTGTCTTTGAGTTCTAGGAAGGGACTCATTGTCAAATGGGTCTTGACCCACTATGTCGCTGTGTAAGCCTTATTAGTCTTTGTAACCAGAGAAATGTTTGTAATCCACGGACAATAACAGCTAACCATAGCTAAAAATATACTCACTTTCCTCTAGTTAGTTGGAGTATCCATTCTCAGGATTTCAGAAGTGCATTCTTTGGATGCTCTTCTCACCCCTTTCTCAGTATGATGACCAAGGTAAATCATCTTTTTTGACAGTATTGCATATCTGGAGGTGGAACCTTATGTCCAGAGTCAGCTGATGGTACAAAAGCACAATTGTATTCAACTTGAAATTTTGTTTTGGATGCAATAAGAGATCATCAATGTATTGCATCAGAACTGAGTTACAGGGCAGTTGTAGACTTTCCAAATCTTTCTTTAGGATTTGACTAAAGATTAAGGTTCTCTGTATACTCCCTTGGGTTCGACACCAAATGAGTGATTTCTTGTGGAATTGAAATACGAAAAAAAATTGCCTATCCTCATGAAGAGGAATGAAAAAGAACATTTGGCTCAAGTCAATGACTATGTACCATTCTGCATCGGCAGGAATCTGAAACAAAATCACAGCACGATTAAGTATTACTGGACAACATGGAACTACAATTTTGTTTATCTTACAAAAATCATGACCTAACTCAATTTATCACTCCGCTTTTTATACCCAACACATAAGAGTTGCAAGGACCACAAAACCCCTCTCTTATAATTCCCTGTTGAATCATTTTTTTTGTATGACTGGCTTCATTCCTTCTGTTTCTCGTAAAGGTTTATATTGCCGAGTTTGACAGTAAACTGCATCTGGTTTTACTGTAATTTTCACTGGCTCTGCACTTTTTATCTACCCAATCTATTAATCGGTGACATTCCATACTTCTTCTTTTACTGTGTCTGAAATTAAGAGGTAGGGCATCTTTTGTAAATACTAGGAACAACTAAACTTTAGGTCCTTGTGATTTTATATTAAACTCTAAATCTTTACCCCCAGTTTGGAATAGATCACACAATTCATTTTGCACAACAAATCCCTTCCTAGCAAGCGGGCAGGACTTGCGTTGCACAACACTGGGTCTGCAGGAATATTGACACGGAAATGTCCAAAATTTTGCATATTCTGCATTGGTGTCTCTTGGGCAGTAAATTGTGTCTGATTGATTTGCAGTCTGCTGAATTTGAGGAGCAAACCAATTTTAGATTTGACCTGGATTCTGTTGGCACTCACGCTTCCTGTGCTCAATTTTCCAGCAGAGATGACAAGTAGTACTCTTTTTTTTAGAATATTCATGTTCGCATTTGTTCCAGAAATATTCATAAATCCTTTAACTCTGCCTTGCAGAGCTGCATCCCTAGCTTGTGCAGACAATATATTAATTCCTTGCAAACCAACTCTTTGCATTCCTAAATTCACACCAGAATTCGCACAATATGCACCATCAACATAACCAGAATCACAATCCAAGTTCATCATCTGAATTCCACCACCTCTCTGAAGCTTTGTCTGAGCAACCATCAACTTTTCCCTAATAGTTTCTGCTTTGTGTCAAAACAGTCACTTCAATATTTGGCGAGGAGGGAGGAGGAAACATGGCGGCGGGCTGACGCCGGTCACAGGAGCTCTCGGACCGAAAGAGGAGAGAATGGAATTCACTGAGGAAGCAGCCTGAGTTGATAACTTAAAGCAAGCGATTTGAGTAGATGCATTAAAAACATCAGTACGCTTTTTCAAAATAGAGAGAACTCCCACATTAATAGCATTAATTAAAATGGACATACCCGAGTTTCGGCGTTCATGGGTTTGGCTGTGGAGACGCGGCGTGGGATTTGGCAGCGAGTCTTTTGCGAAGGACTCGTGCTGCGATAGTGGCGGCCGGCTTCCGGGTCGATAGAGGCAGAGGAAGCACAGGACGCTGGCTGCTGGAGGAGAGAGACTCCGGGATCAGCGTGGAGAGTTGCAGGGGCAAAGAGGTGCAGCCCATGCGCCGGAACACGCAAGTAGAGGTGCAAGTGTGGGATGTGGTTGGAAGAAGAAGGTGCGTGAAGACCAGAGGACCACACGTACAGGGGTGCACACGGGAGGCACCGAGGCTGATGGAAAAAGAGCCTCCATTCAAGGTTTTACATTCAGCTCGAGAAATAGGGGAGGTGAGAGGAGACAGTGTTATCGAGGGCACGGGTGCAGGAATTAACCCACCCCCAAAGCGAGTTAGACACATCGGAGAAAGGAGAGAGTATTATTAAAAATGTACTTATAAACAATGAAACACGAGTGAGTCGTTATCAGCTGCGGTCTCTCCCGGAGGGTAAAAGTAAGGGTAAAGGAGGGGGAACCAGGGAGCAGGCAGTAAGAGAGGCTATAGCGGTTTCCCCTAAAAGGAAGGTGCTGAAGTCTGGAGGGAGACCAAGACGCTGTGGTCCAAAGGAAGTGCGTGTGACTGTCAAGCCTTCACCTTCCCTAAGATCATACTTCAAAATAATGGAACAGGTCGAAACCTCACAGGGAAAGGGGAATAAGGCCACAAAACAGACACAAATAGCTCCACTGCCTTTGGAAAATCGATTTTCTCCACTGGCAGGGTCCTTACATGGTGAAGAGAAGCAAGCTGAAAATTTAAGTTTGGAAGCAAGCCCTAGTCCCAGTCCTAGTCCCAGTTCTAGTCTTACTCCAATTTTAAGTATGGAACTATCTCAAGGTAGCAGTAAGACGGGGGAGGTGGAGAGCTCTAAGCAAAGTGACAACAGTCCACATGGCAATGGAGGCGAAAATTCTATGGAAAGGATGTTTTTGAACCGGAGGCGGGATATTCTTACGAAATTCGAGATATCCGAGACTAACCAAAAAGGGATTCGAGATAAGTGCGAGGTATTAGAAGAGAAACTGGATGATATCGCGCAGCGTACTGGAATTTTGGAAGGGAAGGTTAAAACACTGTCAGTAGCAGTCGGAAAATTCCAAGGATATTGAGACATTAAAAAGGCAGAATAGATCGCTGCAAGAGGATTTAGAAAGGTTGGAAACACAATTTCGACGTAATAATTTGAGATTCCTCAAAATTCCGGAAGGGGCCGAGAAAGGAGATGTTAAGGCTTTCATATACAGCCTCCTGAGAGAAGAAATTTTGAAGGATAGACCAGAAATCGATTGGGAGAAGGAGATACAGAGAGCACACAGAGACCCCTTTAAGCTAAACCCGGATAGGAAGACCCCTAGAAAGATTTTGATAAATTTCCTGACATTTGCTGTGAAAGAGTTAGTGTTGGGACGGGCTCTGAATGATGGTTCCTTAAGGCATGATGGTTTTACTTATCAAATAAGATCAGATCTAGGTAAGAGGATGGCTCAGAGGCAGTGGGAACTGGGCACCAGAATGAATGAGCTACGAAGTAAGGGAGCTCAGGTTCAGTTGAAATTCCCAGCAATGTTAAAAATAATGTGGCGAAACAAAATGTACAATATTAGTAATCCAGAGGAAGTGGATACTTTTTTATCACAGATGGAGGGATGAGTTGTCAGTTCACGTAAAAAGGGTTTGAGTTCTCTAAGGATATCAAGAACAGATGTTAGTGTGTTATAGATAGGCTGTTTTTCTTTTCTACTTAACTTTATGTTCTCTTATCTATGCGGGACGGGGGGTCACGAAGGGAGGATTGTATCGCCCAGGGTGTAGAGAGGGGGTTTCCTGGGGGGGAAGAGGGGCACTGGGTGTGGGGTGCAGTGGGAGATAAACAAAAAAAATTGTCCTCATTAGGCTATCTTTTGAACGGTTAGAGAATAAGTCTGGGTCTAAAAAGACTAAGAGATGGAATCAAGGTTTATTGCATAAGAAGGCGAACCGGTGCTATAGAATTAGAGTATGGATAACTTAAAAGTAGTCAATTTTCTAACATGGAACGTAAATGGGTTGAGACCTAGCAGGAAAGTGTCTCGGGTCATGGAAATTTTAAAGAACAGTGAGGCCCAAATTATATTACAAGAGACTCATCTGGAAAGAAATGAGTGTAGGCAATGTTTTGATAAGTTCAGATGGGTCCAGGAGGTAGTATGTTCAGACCAGATAGGGAGTACCAGGGGAGTGGTCATCATCATCAAAAGTAATAATGGAATAAGATTAGTTAAATATGAATCTGACTTTTCGGGTAGATGGTTTGTGGCAACTCTTCTAATTCAAGGTAGGCCATTGGTGTGTGTCGTATATTACGGGCCGAATAATGATAACCCAGAGGCCCTGATAAAGTTGGAACTCTGTTTACTAGAGACAACAGTCCCCATTGTATTGGGAGGAGATTTTAATTTAGTTAGGAACAAAGGATTAGATAGGACGTCAAAAGTTAAGTATACTAACCCACCAAAAACGTGCTCCAGACTGAAAAGTATGATGAAGGAATTTAACCTGATTGACATTTGGCGTACTAAGAAGAGGGAGATTAGAGAGTTTACCTTTTACAGCAAGAAGTATAGGCATCACTCCCGTATAGATTATTTTTTATTAGATCAGGAGCTATGCGGAGAGGTAGTAGAGGTGGCCCATATTCCAGCGATTCTGTCAGATCATTCCGCAGTAGCCATGTCTTTGAGGATACATCAAAAAGAGGGGCAGAGAAGATGGACACTAGATAGGACGATACTATTAGATGAGGATGTGGTTCGCGACTTGAGGGAAAAATCTGCGAATTACTTTCATGCTAATAGGGGGTCGGCAGAAGGGCAAATAGTCTGGGATGCTTTTAAGGCATACTTAAGGGGGGGTCCTAAGATCTATAATGGTGGGAAAAAGAAGGGTGGCGAAGCAAGAAGATGAGAACAGAATTAAAGAGATTAAGGAAAAAGAAGGAGAACTACAGAAGGCTTCAATGGAGGATCTAGATAGTGTGCAAGTCCTGAGTAAAGAGTTGGAGAGGTTACAAGTAGCATTCCAGGCGCAGATAGATACAAAATTACTTGATAGATGGAAAGCAAGTAAGCTTCAACATTTTGCTTATGGAGAAAAATGTAGCTCACTATTAGCCTGGAAGGCTAAGGTAGATAGGGCCAGGAATACAATTCGGGAGTTAATTAGCAGGGAATCAGGGGAAGTATTGTACGCCAATGCAGATATCTGCGGAGAGGCCCGTAGTTTTATGAGCGATTTATATAGTGAAGATATACAACCGGGCCGGGAGGGCATAAAGGAGTGGCTAGGATTGACGACACTTCCACAGTTAACTAATGAACAACAGAAAGCCCTAGAGGGAGAGATCACGGATGAAGAGATAAGAGCTCAGTGTAGGAAAATGGTAAAGGGAAAGGCAGCCGGACCAGATGGCCTCCCAGTTGAGGTTTTTTTCTGTATTATAGATATAATAATTCCAGTTTTAAACGTTTTATTTAATGAGCTATATATCGGTGGGGAAAGGGTCCCCAGTTCTTGGTCAGAGGCTACAGTCACTTTGATTTTAAAACCAAATAAGGACCCGCAGAAAGTGGATTCGTATAGACCGATATCCCTTTTAAATACGGACTACAAGATCTTTCCCGGAGTTATAGCATCACGGGTAGCTAAGGTAATAAAAGGTTATTCATCCCAATCAAAGAGGCTTTATACCAGGGAGGCAGCTTAATGAAATAACATTTCAGTTGATGGGGGCTGTAGACATGGCGGAGGTCCGGAATTCACCCCTAACGGTAGTGGCAGTGGATGCAGCCAAAGCTTTTGACCAGGTGCATTGGGCTTACCTCTGGGAGTCTACTTAGTTTTGGCTTCCCGCAGAATATGGTAAGGGCGGTGCAAAATCTGTATTATGGTCCTAAGGCTAAGGTGTTGGTAAATGGGGAATTGTCAGATTGGTTCAATATTTTTAGAGGGACAAGACAGGGCTGCCCCCTGTCCCCACTTCTTTTCAATCTGTATATAGAGCCACTAGATAACTTGATAAGGGCAGACACCACTATTCTTCCTTTTAAATCGTATGATTTTGAAGTTAAATTAGCACTATATGCAGACGATCTGATGCGGTTTACAAGTAATCCGCAAGATGCAATCCCCAATCTGATGAGGAAGGCGGAGATATTTGGCCGCATCTCTGGGTACAAAGTGAATACGGGAAAAACTGAGATAATGGAATGGAACCAGGGTCTGGTGAGTTACGGGGCAAAAACACAAATACGGTATCTTGGGGTTTTAATTACCCTTGAAGATGGAGGATATTACAAAAACAAACTGGAGGAAAGTCAGTCAGGAAATAGCGGGCTGCTGTTAAAATGGGCGAATCCACCTTTAAATATCTATGGCCAGGTAAACCTCATAAAAATGATTATCCTCCCAAAAATTACTTTCCTTTTCAACACTATTCCATTAGTCTTTCAGAAGGAAGATATAGCTAAACTCCAGGGGAGAATAGGAAGTTTTATTTGGGCGTCAAAAGGTCCCAAGATAGCCTGGAAAAAGTTGAGGAGGAGGCTAGAGGTTGGAGGATTGGTGCTACCAGACTTACTTGCCTATTGCTATGCCTTTTATTTTAAGAATGTTCGCATGCTCGCTAACAAGACAGATAAGTCATCGATGGGCTTACTTTTTGAGGCTATGTTAGTGGACATTCCGCAAGGTCGACCACTTCCTTTTTAAATATGGAGACCCAAAGTTTTTTAAAAAGGTGAGGCTTAAGATCTTGAAGTCCGCATTAAATACGTGGATGTATGTGCGGAAAATATTGGGAGTTCCATATTTTTCATCATGGGCTCCGATTTGGGACTCCCCGGTACCCCGGAACGTCTGAGGGATCAACTTAGTCAGCCCTTGAAATCGGGGGGTATCTGTTATTGGGCAGATCTTAAGGAGGGCTTAAATTTAATGAGCTGGGAAGCATTGAACAACTGTACCAATGAACAGCTAACTAGGTTTAAATATTACCAACTGAGCTCCTGGTGGGTGACAAGATTGGGCAGAGGAGGCGGAGTCAAAATTCGATCAGGTGATGAGAACTGACCAGTGGAAAAAGGAAATCTCTTTCTGGTATTGGGCTTTCCTGGAGACGGATGTGAAGATTGAAACCGAAAACTTAAATATGTGGGGTAAAGAGTTTCGTGATGAAGATCTGAAGCAAATGTGGTGCAATTCATATGGTATCTTACGAACAGTAGTAAAACCGGCATCACTTAAACGTAATCACCTATTTACTACCTATAGAGTTTATTGGTCACCTGCGAAGCTGTCCAAGGTTACCGGCAATACTTATGACTGCCCAAGATGTATGCTTGTAGCAGCAGATGATGTACATTTGTTTATGTTATGCCCAAAAATAGTATCCTATTGGAATTCGGTCTGTGACTTTATAGGAGAAATTATTGGGAAACAGATTAAAGTAAGCCCTCGCATAATTTTCTTTGGGCTAAATCCGGAGGAAGAAGTACAGACCAGAGCGGTTAGCTCAAAGTTTTTGTTCTATGTAATCTTGTTAGCAAAGCGTGAGATCTGTAGGCTATGGAAATCTGAAAGTCCTCCGTCCTTCACCGAGTGCCTTAGAAACATCATATATACAAGTGAGTCTGACATGGCGTGCGACCCAAGAAGGAAAGATAAAATCTGGGCTCCGTTGGTAAGGTGGAGAGAGAAGGCAATGTGAGTCCTATGATTAGGCCAATCTTGCTGTCGGCCATGGTATCTCCTATTCTCCGGTGGTCTCAGTACGTAAAGGAGATGGAAGTGGAAACAGCAGTATACTTGTGGGACACTAGTCTTCCTTTTCCTCTTCTGGTCTCCGGTCTGGTCTCCCCTTGCAAGACCTAGAGGGATTACAGTAAAACCTAGCAAGAAAGTTGGCAGAATGAGGACAAAAAAAAAAAAAAACAGAAACCCCCCCAAAAAAATGTAAAATAATTTATCACTCAGCTTTTTATACCCATCACATAAGAGTTGCAAGGACCACAAAACCCCTCTCTTATAATTCCCTGTTCAATCATTTTTTTTTGTATGACTGGCTTCATTCCTTCTGTTTCTCGTAAAGGTTTATATTGCTGAGTTTGACAGTAAACTGCATCTGGTTTTACTGTAATTTTCACTGGCTCTGCACTTTTTACCTACCCAATCTATTAATCGGTGACATTCCATACCTCTTCTTTTACTGTGTCTGAAATTAAGAGGCAGGGCATCTTTTGTAAATACTAGGAACAACAACTTTAGGTCCTTGTGATTTTATATTAAACTCTAAATCTTTACCCCCAGTTTGTAATAGATCACGCAATTCATTTTGCACAACAAATCCCTTCCTAGCAAGCGGACAGGACTTGCGTTGCACAACACTGGGTCTGCAGGAATATTGACACGGAAATGTCCAAAATTTTGCATATTCTGCATTGGTGTCTCTTGGGCAGTAAACTGTGTCTGTGATTGATTTGCAGACTGCTGAATTTGAGGAGCAAACCAATTTTAGATTTGACCTGGATTCTGTTGGCACTCACGCTTCCTGTGCTCAATTTTCCAGCAGAGATGACAAGTAGTACTCTTTTTTTTTTTTAGAATATTCATGTTCGCATTTGTTCCAGAAATATTCATAAATCCTTTAACTCTGCCTTGCAGAGCTGCATCCCTAGCTTGTGCAGACAATATATTAATTCCTTGCAAACCAACTCTTTGCATTCCTAAATTCACACCAGAATTCGCACAATATGCACCATCAACTTAACCAGAATCACAATCCAAGTTCATCATCTGAATTCTACCACCTCTCTGAAGCTTTGTCTGAGCAACCATCAACTTTTCCCTAATAGTTTCTGCTTTGTGTCAAAACAGTCACTTCAATATTTGGCATACTTGAATATCTCATCAATACTCTTGGTTTGCCAACACATCAGTCTACTCAATATGAGAACTAGGCTCCAGAAGCAAACCTAACATGAAAACCGATACGAAATGGCTAACACCATCACTTGCTTGATCTTTGACTGCACTGTACTTCCTATAAATCTGTATAAATCTCTCATAGTAGATATGCACTCTTAAGGCTCTTGTCTTGTGCAGCTTTCAATCTTCACCCAATTCACCTTTTTGTCTTGCAGTTTCTTCCTCAAATGTGTAGTCACTGTTTTGTGTTTCTCCATCACAAGTCAGCCTTTATTAGTTCTTTGAGGTTCATCTGTCGGCCAGATAACAGCCGCTTTGCACTTAGCCCACAAATATTTTGGAACAATAATTTCAAGTAAAGTGATCAAATCCACTCTAAGCAGTTTTGAAATGGTCACTAGTTTGTCAACTTCTGTATGCCACTTATCGGATTTCTCCCTTAGTTTTGGAAAATTAGTTGTAAATGCATAAATAAAAGTCCTCGTCTAAGGAACTTGCACACATGCTCTTCCATGAACTTCTCACAAAGGAAATTCTGATACAACCATTTCGGGTTCACTCATGACCACATTTGGTCTCTGTTCAGGATAGATCTTTTTCCTTTCAATATAACCCTTTTCTTCCATTTATCTCTGTACTTTCTCAAATCTCTCCAGCACTTAATACAATCAACCAACTCCTTGATATGCATTTGCAGAGTCAATAAACCCAAGTTTTCAATTTTAGCTTCACTCAAATCCATTCTAAAATTTCTACGCAAGTTCTTTTTCTTGTACATATATATATCACATTCTTTTGCTAACTCCTCAAGTCTATCACGTGCCTACTCACACACTTGGCTCCTCCTTTGATCAAATATTTCAATTCATCTGAATTCTAGGGAGACAGCCTTTACCACGCATTGCATTTACCACAAAGAGAAGTATATTAAATATATATATATATATATATATATATATATATATATATATATATATATATATATATATATATACATACATACATACATCTGCTCACAGGGGGCTTCTCACCCCGGAGTCCATTGCAGCAGCGGTGCATGTTCGGGCAAGGCAGCCACAAGTATCGGACTCACAATTCCATTGACCCTTTCTGTAGAGAAAATCCACCCACTCAAACAGCGTTTTGCGGCTAAGTTGTTTATTGACAGAGTTCCCTAAACTAGCTATGTTGAAGCAAACAAACACCCAATGCATTTCAGCGAACCCGTCGCCTTGCTCACGGGTGAGAAAGCATGAGTAGACAAAGATATGACATTTGTGCATACATAAAAATAAAAGTAGGACTTGCAGGTTAAGTGCACGACATTTTACATGGCGGTCATATTAAGATGGTAATTTTAACATCCAAAATAAATTACAGCACAATCAATCGCAATAAAGCAGTGCACCCAGCTTGAGATGCTGGTAATATAAAGCATGTAAAGTAAATCTAATTAGTGTTTAACATAAAGTCCATATCAGCACATAATCAGCTAGAGCCCAAATGGGCAATATTGTCACTTAATTGTCATGCCGGATTGTCATCAATTCAACGCAGAGTGCTGAGTGATCTAAATATCATATATGAAACATAAGGTAGCACAAACTGTATAGGCTTCAGCGTATAATTTGGCCACCATATAAAATGTCATGTGCACTTAACCTGCAAGTCCTACTTTTATTTTTATGTATACACAAATGTCCTGTCTTTGTCTACTCCCGGGGAGAATGCTCTCTCACCCGTGAGCAAGGCGACAGGTTTACTGAAACGCATTGGGTTTTTGTTTGGCCCAACATGGCTGGTTAAGGGGACTATGCAATAAACAACTAAGCCACAACACGCTGTTGAAGTGCGCATGTATTCTCTACTGAAAGGGTCAGTGGAATTCTGAGTCAGATATAAATAAACATATATGTATAAAAAAATCAAGATTTGGGGTGGGTAAGGGTATTGGGTGGTTAGGGCGTTTTTAGGGCTTGGGGTGGGTAGGGATATAGGGTGGTAAGTGGGTTTCTAGGCTACAGAGGTGGGTAAATGTATAGGGTGTTTTAGGGTTTAGGGGTGGGTAGTGGCATAGGGTGGAAAGTGTTTTTAGGTTTTTGGAATGGGTATGCGATGGTAAGAGTAATCAAAAAGGGTGGGTCCCCCTAATTAAGAAAAATGCAAAGTTATAAATATTTCTTAGAAAAGAAGCAGTGGTATTACCACTCCAGGCACAGTATTACAGCTTTGGATAGGTAAAATATCATCCAAGCCAACTTCAAACGAATAAAAGTAACCCGTGACGTGTTTCGTTCTCATTATGAGCCCTCAAAAAAAAAAAAAAAGTGTAAAAGGCTTTTGTAATTTTTCAGCTCGGCATGGATGACATTAGCTAATCATATGCCTAAGGACGATGCTGTAAGAATGGCAACACACATGGTTACTTTCTAGCTCAGTGTGGATTGCACTGCATTAATGCTATGCATAAAAATCTTGCTAGAAAAAACACACATTTGTGGTCAGCAGATACAGATTGGCACTGGTGTTGTAGGGTGCTCTAAATTGGAGCTGCTCTCCACCTAAACGTGGGAACTACGCAGAGTTCCTTGCTTCTTTTTAATATTTATATCAAAGTTTAAATACTTTATTCAGTTAAAATAACCATAAAAGTGTACACAACAAATACACAGAAATGAAATTTGCATGATAAAAGAAGTTAAAACCGAGAAAGAGTACATCTAATATCAAAGGGATTCCATATCAACATTTAGCAGACTGGATCACAACATTCATAAAATAAGAATAGGTTCTCAAGTGCATTGAAACAGTGTGCAAAAGTAGTAAGTGCAAGAAATGCAGAAGCATTATTCATGAGTTGAACCTTGGGAAGTATTAGTGTCATAAGAGGGCAGATTAAAACCATGACAATCACATAAGGTGGCCTTTCTAAATCATTAAAGTGCATAAATGGAGCTGACAAACTGTGCGAGTTCAAAGTGACACCTCTTCTAGTTGCCACAAAGGCAAAAAATGCACTCAGACAAGATTATTACTGCCCCAACACCTTGGTTCTTATGGTCCATCTCCAGTGTAAAAATGTAGTGACACCACAGACAATGGATTCTTTAGTTTCAGCTTGCAGCAACCTTAGTGCCACAAAACACTGTATACATCCAAGCTGTCTACAAATAGGCAGGATCCAGCGTTTCCTCAGGCGCTCATAACCTGGGAATAAGAATATAAAGCGTGCTATAGTTTCTTCTGCCTGTAGGCAGACAGGACATGGGTTGCTTTTAACTCCAGGGGCTTCCCATTTTATACAGAAATAGTTAACTGGAAGAGTTCTATACCAGAACCTTCAAAACAACTGCCTGGCAGTTGGAATTGGAATATAGTCAAGGAAATCTTCAAACTTTCTAGAGTTTTTAAGATCTAAGAGATCCTTGTCTCTTATTAGATACTTCCAATCCCCAGTTTTATGCCCAAAAAGCTTCCTTGACATGATCCCTAGTAACAGGTGTCTGGTGCCCCCTGCTTTCCCAGGGGTCGGCAAATCCTAGTTATAGTAGAGTGTTCTTGATGTTAGTTATCCATTTCATTTTCTTACTTTTATCAAGGGGAACTATTTCTGTGAAAGCACTATAGTAGTTTTTAAGGGTCAGCGTATACTTCAGTCTCTTAAGTGTGATCGGTTTAGCGCCCTTGTCCAAAAGCAGAGGAAGCAGAGGGCTGCTTTTGGGTAGACTCAGCAAAAATCTTAGAAAGTTGTTTGACAGTTACCAAATTAGTCAACCCTGAGTAGCCCCACAACTCAGCCCCATAAAGTGCACTTCCTACTGCCTTCGCATTATAAACATTTATGGCTTGAGCAACCTGCCTTAGTTTGGTGGAGTTATATAGTCCAAGAATCCCTGAGGCATGCTGACATAGTTTCAAGCTGCTTTCCTTGACTTAGGAAGACCAGGACATTTGTTGTTAGTCTGATTACCAGGTAATCGAAATCGGAAACCCTGTCCAGACTAGATCCACCCAACCTGACAGAACCTTCAAATGACTTGTGGTGGTTAATGGACATACATTTAGTTTTTGCTTGATTTATCTCCACCCTCTGAGCATCAAAGAAGTCTGCAAAGTTGTCTACCTGTACTTGCAGACCAGCCAGGAGTTTAGATAACAACAATGTATAGTCTGCAAAAAAAAGCAGTGATCTTCCGACCAGCAGTTCTAGGCGCATCACTGCTGCAATCCTCCAGCTGGGCTGGCACACCGTTTATGTTGAGAGAAAAAAGGGTGGGGGCAAGCACACACTCCTGTCGTACACCTCTCGGTGTGCCTATACAATGTTAGTTAACCCTGACACCCCCAATGCACTTGTGTATATGTGCTCTGGTGTAGACGGATCAATATAATAAGCACGTCTAAGGGAACCTCATTTTGTTTCAATACCCCCCCATAGTTTACAACGAGGGACTAGGTTGAAAGCAGACTTTAGGTCCACAAACATCACATATAAGTGCAGCTTGCAAGCAATGAATGGCAGTGGTACAGAGCACATGCGCCAGCACCTCCCTCCTATTATTCCAAGTAGTACAGAAATGAGTCAAAAAGTTTAACAGTGTGCTCAATGTATAACACCGTGCCACCCACCCGGTGTTGTCTTATAATAGGAAGAAAAACTCCCTATACAAATATTGTTAATTTAGATTACAGAGCACAACCAATTAGTATAACAAAAAAACTGACTTTTATGTCAGTTTATTTAATCATAAAAAACAGTCATTCATATCAAGGTTCAATACAAATTTTGGAAATGAAAATGAAGTAGTTGACACGTCGTAGATGTTTTGTAAAATGTTGACAGCCGACACGTGTTTCGTCGTGAAACGACTTCTTCAAGGCTTGTCAAAAAAATACATATGACACACTCAATTTTACAAAGTTGGTCTATGATTTTGCAGAAACAAGTATATGTGACTTCAAAAAAAGAGACGTATCTGTCTTCTCTGTGGTTCCCAGAGTTTTGCATGACCAGCAAGCTAGATTGTGGCATGACACATAAGAAAAAGTAGTGCAAGATAGTCCAAACCGTGTCAGACCCGAAAATAAAATAAAAAATAAAAAATGTATTGTAAATTATGAAACAGGATAGTAGTGCCAACAGTAGTAGTGCCAAGAGTAGTGCTTGGAAATTATATACATAAGCTAAACGTGATCACCCAGTGTTATAAAAAAAAGTCTGAAGAGAAGAATTAGCACATGCAGAAATGGATATGGGTGTGAGAAGTTGGCCTGGCATATGCTGTCCACTAATTATAGTGGGCACCTTGCACCAGTCCAAATCGACTCTTATGGTAGGTAGGTTAAAGACAACCTTATTGAAAGCTATCCTAGTGGTAGCTGTGGAGAGCAGCCTTCAGGCTAAGTCTTGAAGGAATGTAAAGCAGCTTGTTTTACCAGTCTATAATCTCTTGAGTGACCAAATGAAAGAGCACCACACCAGGTATATATTCAAAATATATGTATTTATTACTAAACACACCCCTCTAGTCTCTTTATGAGGCTAGAGTTCGAAGTACATAGGTTATAAGATCTTAAATCACAGTACTAGCACAAATACACGTTTGGGCCCTAGGGGCGTACCAAACCATATACCAATAAAGTGGTATGCGAACCACGACTGAACTAGACACTAGGCCTAGAGCCTCTAGAAGTGCTTGGACCACAAGGAACCACCCAAGGTAGTGACACAGGGGACCCACGGGAGACGCGTGCAGTGTAAATACACAACCGCGATACGCCGTTAACTTCTATGGAGAAAGTCGGGATCGGGAAAATAGAGGAAAGGGACACTTAGAAGAGGACTAGGACAAAACCCTTTGAGATCTAGGACTTTGAAGAGTCTCTACCCACGGGAGCACCGGAGTACTCGTGTTACCTCACCCAGGGAAGCCGGGTGCATAGGTGCCTTTCGGGGTCGGGTTTCGTCGTCGGTTCTTATGGCGATCTGCTGCAAAGTGCTGCTGGCGACCAGGAGAAAAGTGTCCGGGTGGATCCAAGAGTGGATCGGAGTTCTGAAGAACCTGAAAGCAGAGGGGACAGAGTCTGGGTCACTAGCCAGTGACCAGGGAGGCGATGGACAGATGCCCACCGATGTCGAGTGCTTCAGGTTCGATGACGGTCGTCTTGACTCTTCAGCCACGAGGTCCGGGAGGCGTTGTCGGCGACCAGGAGCAGGATTCGGGCTGTTGCTCGATGTCTGTCGAGTGCAGGGGTGTCGGCGACCAGATTGGACCCAACAAGCCTTGGCAACGGCAAGTCTCGAGTAAGATGTAGATCGTCGATGATGCAGACCAGCAAGGTCTGGGGAACTCACCCAGCGAGGGTAAGTGAGGGCAGGCCTGGAGCAACCAGACTGCCAAGTAAAGAAAAGATTGGCCTTCGTTAAGGGCTACTAGCCAATGGGCTAGCGACCACGAAGGAGCCTCGTGACGCCGCACGTGGAGCTGGCTTACAGGACACTCGTGGAGTGGGGGCCAGTGATCTTCGGTGCAGGTGGTGCTGGAGGCTAGGGCTACTCGGAGCCCAAAGCACGACTTCTTGGGAGACCCAGAAGATGGTGCACTTGCAAATGTGCTCGGTGTCCAGGGGTCACGGTCTCAAGTCACCCACGATAGCCACGGGCCTCAGCTTTGCTGGGGACTCAGGGTAGCCTCGGGGAAGTCTGAGAATCCACCTCTGGTGATGCGATGACTTCGGCGTCCGACGGGAGCTTCAGTGATGCGAACCGGACAGATGCTTCTTTGGTGCCTGCCAAGCAGGGGAGTCACTCCTTGACCCCAAGGGAGATTCTTCAGTCCTCTAATCGTGAGTAGAGCGTCGAAGGTCCAGGATTCTGTTTCAGAGTTTCGTCCAGGTATAATCTAAAGTCCTAAGGACTGGGTTCCTACCTTTATTCTAAAAATAGGGGATGGACTACTCTGTGGCCCCACCTATGGGTGGGTCAGGGCAGAGGGGTGGCTACACCCCTTTCCCTTTGTCCAGTTCGCGCCAAAGCAGGGGCTGCAAGCCCCTGATCCGGTTTGAACTGGGGTATGCACAGGGACACCAAATGTGCCCCCAGTGCAGGACTTCAAAGCACCCGAAAGTGCTCCCGCCCAGCCCCAATACACATTGTCATGTCTGGGGAGGTGGTCACACCTCCCTGGGACAGGAAACCTATTGTCCAGGCCTCCCCTGCCGGAGTTTCGTCCAGCAGCAGGAGGCCAGACTCGTGTCTGTGGCAGCAGCATCCATCTTGTGATGCCAGGGCTCTGGAAAGAAGTTACCGGACTCGTCAGAGTTAACATGCCTTTCCCTCTAGAAGGGTGGAATGCTACCCCCGCCGCCAGGATTGGCGGGGGGTAGTATTCCAAGATGTTTGACACCAAACACGACATGTTTAGGTGCAGCCATTCCATAGTTAGCATTTTACCGCGAGGATATAATGCGTTTAAGAGTATATGGTCAGGCTGCACTACAAACAGCATCAGAGATGGTCTCCGAACGCTGCAGAGGGGCCCTGCTCATGCAGGGGCACCCTCTCACATAGGAACCATGCACTCTGCCTTTAGGATTGATAAGGCCTGCCTTAGGAGTGACTTATAGGTTTATATGTGTGTATGCATTTAGTGATATAGGTAACCTATACCACAGCAAGGGGTGCATGCACCACCTTACCCAGGCTGCAGTAGCAGACCTGTGGTGCCAGTTTGGATGGCCTACCAGGGGTGGCATAATACATGCTGCAGCCCCTGGCAGGCCTCTGAGGTACCTATGCCCTTGGTACATAGTATACCATATACTAGGGACTTACAAGGGCACTCCAGATCCCAATCAGTGATATGCCTAAGGCACATGGAGACCCTTTTAAAGAGGAAACAGCTAGGCTGGGGTTCTGAATAGCAGGGCCCCAGCCAGACTAATGTCGAAAACCAGTGAAGTATCAGCAAAAAGTGGGGGTACCCCTGTGAAGCAGATCCTACTCTCCTACACAACCCCCCCAAACGTAGGGACATTAAACTAACCTTGCCCAGTTAAGTCTTCATGTTCTAAGTGGAAATACCTAGAGAGTCCATCTGCATTCGCATGGTTACTCCCAGGTCTGTGTTCCACTGTAAAGTCCATCCCCTGTAGGGAAATGGACCACCTAAGCAGTTTGGGGTTTTCACCCTTCATTTGTTTTAGCCATAAGAGGGGCTTATGGTCTGTCTGAACCAGGAAGTGTGTACCAAACAAGTATGGCCTCAACTTCTTCAGAGCCCAGACCACAGCAAAGGCCTCCTCTCTATGGCTGACCAACGTTTCTCTCTAGGGGTCAGCCTTCTGCTAATAAAAGCTACTGGCTGATCCTGACCTTCTTCATTCAATTGTGACAGTACAGCCCCTACCCCCAATTCAGATGCATCAGTTTGAACAATGAACTTCTTGGAGTAATCAGGACTCTGCAGAATTGGAGCAGTGCACATGGCCTGCTTGAGGTCATCAAATGCCTTTTGACAGCTAACTGTCCACTGAACCTTTTTGGGCATTTTCTTAGAAGTTAAGTCATTCAAGGGTGTCACTATTGATCCATACCCCTTGACAAATCTCCTATAGTACCCAGTCAGGCCTAAGAAGGCTCTCACCTGAGTCTGGGTAGTGGGAGCAGTCCAGTCCATGATGGTCTGGATCTTGCTCTGCAAAGGTTGAACCTGGCCTCCACCCACAAGGTGGCCCAGGTACACAACCTGACTCTGCCCTATCTGGCACTGGGGTTCTGAATAGCAGGGCCCCAGCCAGACTAATGTCGAAAACCAGTGAAGTATCAGCAAAAAGTGGGGGTACCCCTGTGAAGCAGATCCTACTCTCCTACAATGGGTAATATATCCAAGAGTCAGTGTCACTGACAAAGAGAAATGTGCTGTTTACAAGAATATTAAACCAAATGTACCTCATCGGTATCTATGTTGTCTTTAACTTGTATATCGAATTTTCTCAATATATTAAGAAGAGTCGCGAAGTAGACCGAAATGACCGTACTTGATCGGGCGTAGTGGTCTAAAATTTGTAAAAAAAGGCAATATCATGCAAAAAAGAAGAAAAGACTGACCAGATTGAATCTTGTAACGTTTTAGGGGCATTATTGACATACCTTGAATAATTAATAGGTCAATGCTGAGAAAGATGTAAGTGTTCGTATCACAGTATCACTGGGTAAGTACTATCCCGTGGTCCAGCAGCAGAATCCCTGCTGGAAAGCTCCTATAGGGTAATATGCTGGGTATTAATTATTAGAGGTTTTTTAAAATAAGACGATATTATTACATTTCTCCTTTATTCATCGTCACCATAAAAAATAAGGTAATAGCCCACGATATGCTTAGTATTAAGAATTCTCTAGAGTAACTAGATAGTATGCCGAATTTTGTTAAATCGTGGTTCAAACCTCGATAGAAAGCAAACCTATTTATATTAAAATAGCTACATACAACAAGAAAAATCTTTGTTAGGCTTGGTTATTTGTTATCACGGCAAGTAGTAAAGCTAGGATTCGAGTACTATGTAATCGTAATAAACATATCTCCAATAAGGGCAACTATTATAAGTATTGAAAGGTTTTAAAACAACAAGACAATACTGGTGAGTTTGCCACACTCTCGCACTGCCTGCTTGCTGGCTGCTGGTTGTTGCTCTGGGGTCACTCCGGCCATTTCACTGAGCCCTGGTGGGACTGGAGTCCCAGGGTCCCTTCTTTCGCACCATCAGCACCTGAGGAACTTTAGAGACTACGAGTCCCAGAACTCCGGACTATCGCTACAGGTGCCGCAAATCAGGGGGAGGAGCTTGCCATCGCGCTCATAGCGCTGTCTCTCGACCCGCGGCGCGGGTTGCCACACTCTCGCACTGCCTGCTTGCTGGCTGCTGGTTGTTGCTCTGGGGTCACTCCGGCCATTTCACTGAGCCCTGGTGGGACTGGAGTCCCAGGGTCCCTTCTTTCGCACCATCAGCACCTGAGGAACTTTAGAGACTACGAGTCCCAGAACTCCGGACTATCGCTACAGGTGCCGCAAATCAGGGGGAGGAGCTTGCCATCGCGCTCATAGCGCTGTCTCTCCACCCGCGGTGCGGGACGCGCGCGGGCGGCGCCCGGGCGAAGCCCGGGCCAAGGCGGGCCCGTCCTTGCCCGTCAGGGTCCGGATAAGGCCGGGCTGGGCCACCCTTCTGACATTTAGTCTGTGTGGCCGTGTGGGTTGGAGTAGTGAGTTGGGTAACTGTAGTTGTGGTGCTTGGACATTATGACCAAGCGCAAACATACAGTGGGTGCGGGGGTTGTGGGGTCTCTTGATGCGTTTCTTACCAGGGCAGAATCAGTGTTAAATCATCAAATACAGATCACCGAACGTAGGTTATCGCTAGACCCAGTAATTTCTGTCAGTATCCCAGGACCCTCCCCACATCTCCCTGGCTGTGAGTTAGTTGCTATTGAAGCTACCGACCAGCAGAGCGGTTCATCTCCCCTACCCCATAGTAGTCAAACGATATCCCTCTCCTCTAACCTAGGAAATGTGGAAAGCCCTCCTAATACCCCTCTGGTATCCACCAGTGGTCAGAAGCCTAGTCATGCCAATACAGTTGAACCACCGTTCAAAAAGCGGAAAGCCTGAGGATCATTAAAAAACAATTATATGCCTCTCAGATCTGGCAAACGTAAAGGGGAGCCTGTCGCGAGCACTAGTAACACGTTGGCTAGTAGCGATTTATCTAGCCAGCCTTGCCCAGTGGATGTATGTGCTTCCTCCCGCCTGTGTAACGAGGGAGATCTTTGTACCAGGTTAGAACTCAAATTCTCGGCATTGATTGATCCCATAATGAAGAAGTTGTCCCTGATTGAAGAAAGACTAGGCAAAATAGAGATAGGCATTGTTAATCTTCCCCTAACTAATTTTAATGGGTCAATGGTGGGTGGGCTCCCAACACAATTGAATGTGAGGTCAGTGGGATCATTTAGGGCTCCGGTCAGCAGTGTAAGTTGCCCTCCATCCCGGTCAGGTATTGTCACTAAGGTAACACAACCTGACAATCGACCCCAAACCTCAAAGCCCGCAATTCCTACTAAGAGGCAGGTAGAGAGACTTGTTAGCCCGAAGTTACATCAGACCCCCATTTCCAGCTCTCCGAGAACCGAGTCCTTTCTACATCTACCCCCGGAAGCTACACCATACACAGTTGTTCTGTCCAACGTCCCAGTGCTCCCTTCTGGAGTGCAGGAGCACTGGTCTACACTTAGAAAGAAGGCACTTCATCTGTTGAGTGTTAGGACCGGCATCAAGGAACCTCTCTTTGGTGAATTTAAGATGGTTCGCAGAGTTCCTTGGGTGGGTAAATCCCACAAGTCTCTCCCTGGTGACTGTGTGGTTCTTAGCTTCAGATCCCCCAGATTGGTTCAGCATATATTGGAGAGGGTGGGCAATTGTTATACTAATGAGGATGACATTAATTGTGTCCCGTTGGGCTTTTTCTACAAAACAGAAGGGAGTAATGGCCATAGAGCAAAGAGGGGCGAATTTAATCTGGGTGGTCAACACACTTTCCAGATCACCACTTGCAACTGTTTTGACGCTTTAACTCCCACGGAGGAAGTGGATTGACTTAAAGTTTTTGGCGGCACGACTGGGTCAGGAGTCCTAGCATACACTAGGCCAATTTGTACAAGAGATGTTTTAGTATCTAGTTTAGTCTATCCTAGCCGTGCCGACCTAGGGAAAGTTTGTGGAACTGGGATGGCTGAAGCAATAGAGGAGAGGACGAGGGAATCTATTATTACCCCCCTGGTTACCCCTACTCCCTATAGTGTTTTCCAGCAGTGCAACAGTTCCCCCAGTAAGTCAGTGGTTGTGGGTAACTGTGGAGCGGGAGAAACGGATCATCTCTATACCATTGAAAAAGGGCTTGCCAAGCCACAGATGTCTTTTTCTTCCTGGAATATAGCTGGGTTGTCTACCAAAACTGTCTCTACTGAATGGGTAGCCTTTATTGAAAAATATGACATTTGGCTTTTCCAAGAAACTTGGTCTTTGGCTCCCGTTTTCTTCCCTGGCTATGTACATTTTTCTAAACCAGCGTTGAGGGGCCAGAAAGGTAGGCCGTCTGGCGGACTCACATGCTGGGTCAGGCAGTTAGATGGATGTGTGGTGCAGGAAGTATATATTGACAGTCCTGACATAATGGTATTGCGGGGACGGATGGCTGACGTGCTAGACGTTCTGGTAATTAATGTCTATGCCAGAGGGTCGCCTGGGGGTAAAGCATCACCTGTTGTCGCCCATTTCGACAAGTTTTTAGGTACTTTGGGGGGTGGTTGCAACTTGATAATCGTGGGCGATTTTAATTGCACTTTCGAGCCCCTCGATTACGAAGATGGTAATCTCAGTCTGGAAGAGGACGCACAATGGAACATCCCGCAACTAAATTTAAGCCCAATCAAAAAGTGGACTGAGGCTGTATTACAGCTTAAGGGGTTGTGTATGGAAAGGAGACTTAGAGCAGCTAATGGGAGGACGCTTTCAGATAGTGTGGGTACTCACACTTTTGATAATGGATTAAGAAGTAGTCGTATTGACTACATATTTTTAAATCTAGAATTTTGGTCTTTTATGTTTGACATGGTGGTCCAGGAGCGGAACGAAAGTGACCATAATCCGCTGATCCTAACCCTAAAGATTCCTGGCCTCTCTAGTAATGGTTCCAGGGCTGTTGAGGACAAGCTAACTGAGGCCATACTTACCAATGATATGAGGAGAGTCAGATGGGCTAGGCTGATGGATAACAAGGGCGATGTGGCTGAGATGAAATCTCTGGTCGGCCGCTCACTCTCTATTTTACAAGAGTGCCCCTCCCAAGAGGCGGTAAACAATATTATCCCTGAGGTCCACAACGAGCTCTTTGGGAAGTTAAAATGTTTTTTATAAAACCAAATAAACAAACGAGGATTCCATTCACTAAGGCAGCTTCCTGGTATAATAAAGCCTGTAGAGTGGCTTATAGGCTACTGGCCAGGGCTATTAGATCACATGTTGCGGGGGATATAAAAATAGCTAGAGCTAGGTACAAGGCATCGAAATTGCAAGCGAAGAAGGACTGGGATGAGTCCCGATGGAAGGACTTGCTAGCAGCAAGTAAAGAGAGAAATTTGATGCATTTCTGGCAACTTGTTAAATGGGGCAGTGGAGTTTTATCCCAAGTTCCCACTAACCATGTTGCTCCTGAGGATTGGGTGTCCCATTTTGAGGCACAGTTTTCAGCCACTAGCAGAAGTGATCTTGCCAACCCCCTACCTGTTTTTGCTACTAGTGCCTCTTTTTCCTGTAACGAGGTGGAAAAAGTGCTAAAACTGATCCCGCGAGGTCGGGCCCCAGGCCCAGACTGTATTCCGGCTGACCTGTTTGTTTCGGACACAGAGACCTGGGTCCCATTTATTAAATATCTTGCAAATGCAGTAGCTAGTGGCGCAGCTATTCCGGATACTTGGTTTGGTGCAGAAATTTTGCCAATATTCAAGAAGGGTGATCGTTCCCAGCCAGGTAATTATAGGCCAATTAGCCTTATCGACTCCATCCAGAAAATAGTCGCAAGGCTTGTTTTAGTCAGAATACAGGCCTGGATCGACGAGATGGATATCTTGACCCCCTACAGGCAGGGTTCCGTCCCCACATAAGTACTATTCATCAGGTGTTTAGGTTTGCACTCGTTTATTGGAAGGTAGTTGCTATCGGTGGTGGCACGATTTACGCGGCCTTTGTAGATCTTAAGACTGCGTTTGATCTAGTTCCTCGTGCCAAAATGTGGAGTGTATTTCAGGCTCTGGGGATGCCCTACGAACTCCTAAATATCTTGGTTAAATTGCATGAAACCAACTATGCACAGGTTCGTTGGGGGAAGCAGGGGAATGTTACCGAAAGGTTCGCGGTAACCAAGGGGGTCCGGCAAGGGTGTGTACTGGCCCCAAACCTGTTTTCTCTTTTTATTAATAGGGTGGTCCAATACTTTACATCTCACCCCACTGATGCTCCAATGCTGGCTGGAATGAAGATACCGCTGCTCATGTTCGCGGACGATACCCTGCTACTTTCCAGAACCCAGAAGGGGTTGCAAGTGGCACTGGAGCGTTTTGGGGTTTTTTGTCGCGAGCATTAGCTAGTGGTAAACGTGACCAAAACGAAGTTCATGGTGTGCCATAGGTCAAAGGCCGTGAGGGGGAGGGTGTACATGGATAATGCCCCCTTGGAGCAGACTGACACCTTTACCTACCTAGGGTTAACTCTGGGTAAGAAATTTAGTTGGACACCCCAGATTGACCTGCTGGCACTCAAGCATTCCCAACTTGCTGGTGCTTTGCTTAAAGAACATAGGCTCTCCAAAACCAAGCCCCTAGCCCCTAGCCCCTGCGTTAAAGATATACGAACACAAAATAGGTTCATCGTTGTTGTACGGGGCAGAATTATGGGGTTTTAATGATCTAACATCTTTGGCTGTTGCCCAAAACAAATTGGTGAGAGCCTTGACTGGCCTTCCGCAGTCAACTCCACTGCGGCCTCTATATTTGGATCTGGGCTGTAATGAAATTGTGGACCAGGCAAGGTTTAGACCGGTAGCATTTTGGAGAAGGCTCTGGACTACTCCGGAGCTTGCTTTGTTCGCTCAAGCCTTCTCTGATGTTAGGTCGCTGGGTTGTACTAATAAAATCCCATGGATAAGGAATCTAAAAACTACATTGTTTAGTATGGGGCTGAGTAAATTGTGGGAGGACCCAGCCGCTGCTACCTTCGCTGCGAAAAGGATTTGAAAGCTGCTTATTGGAGCATGGTTAGACTGCAGCAACTATCACATCACCAATGTAGCTCCTTGACTCGGGTTTTTAACGACCACAAATTTGAACCAAAATTCGAAACATACTGGGATATAATTACTAGACCTAAAGATAGGAAGCTGTATCATCAGTTTAGGGTGGGTTCTCTTCCCATCAAAGTGTTTACCAGTAGTTGGTATCCCCCTCGGATGACAAATGTCCATTTTGCCCAGCAGAGACTGAGTCACTAGCTCATATCTTCTTTGTATGCCCTGCCTATAAGTCACCTAGGCACAAATGGCTGAAACCCATTTGTAAGAATATGGGCACCAGAGTAGCTTTGGAGGCCCTAAGGATTCTGAAAACTAACACTGAGGTTCCTATTACTATAGCAGTGGCCAAATTCTTGAGCTGGTTGTGGGTCATCCGAGCAAACAAGATGAGGGATTGTTAATATGGCTACTTATAATAAACTAGTAGCAAATTGTCACAGTTTTAGTATTAAGTATTATGTTTTTATTTGTTTTAGTTTTTATGTCTCGTATTCCCGAGTGACTTTTAGCTATTCACATGTTATAAGACCAGTTTTTTCAATAATCTGATACATTGTTATTACATGTACTCTTTTTTTTTTTTTTAACATTTGGTTATCTTAACTGTTTTTATGGGAATATTAGATAATGCGGTATGGAGCCAGTTTGTATGTTTTGTTGACGTATGTAGTCTTTTATGATTTTTTACAATCGAAATAAAGACAAATTTGGATTTGGTGAGTTTGTCCCCTGCGAACTCGTCACCACAAAAATAAGGCAATGGCCTACAAGGTACATAATATTAGAGATTCTCAGGAGTACATGTATACAATGCCGGGTGTTACTAATTCATAATTTAGACAGACCACGATAAAGTGCAAATATATGGGTATAAACGTGTTTAAAAACGGCAAGACCAGTTATTGTTAGGCTTATTTATCGTCACGAAAAACAGTAAAGCTAAAGTTCGTAAAAGGATCGATGTTGTAGAATACATAATAGTAACTACATAAGCAAACTGGATATAACTACGTCCCAAGAGTTTAAAAGTTACTTGGAACCAGCTAGACGTTGTTCTCACCTGATTTCCAAAAGTGTGTCTCCACTCGGTCCCGTCCGTTAGCAGACCGCTATAGTGGGACGTAGAAATAGACACCGGCGGTTACTTCCCGCCATCGTTAATCTACATCGACAGTGATGAAGGACAAAACTAAGCATTCATCGGCATAAAGTGGCTATCAGCGCCATCTTGAAACATGTTATCCTACACTGCGAAATACCTCAGTGTTGGATAATTACTTTATTATATAATGAAAGCACAAATGGAAATTAGACCATCACTTACCGGCATATATTTTAAAATTTAGGTATTTATAAACAAAAAAGGGGGATTTTTGTGTTAAAATGGTCAGTCTCCTAGGTTCGGAATTTGTTTAGTGAAAACAATGGTTTGAGAATTGTTTGACAATGCAAATAGAGATTAATTGGATGAGGAGAGAGTCATGCATTTCATTTGTGAATAGATCGTATCAAACGCATGCATGATACATGGGGAAAAACACAATGCATGCCGTAATCATAGAAATCAGTGTCAGAAAAGTGCATATTCATATATTATTCTTACATGGTATCAAATGCATTTATGTGTCAAATAATTCTGTACTTAGAAATTACAATCAGATAAGCAACATTGAAACATACCTATGTATCTGGATAAACTTATAGACATGGGAGAAATGTTACAATACCCAAGTCATAATGAAGTACTATAGTAGTTTACCAGCTAGATGTTACAAAACATTTATTCAGTTACCCTCTTATTATAACAACTGTCACATCTTGGTATCAGAAAATGCATACCCAGCTTAAAACGAGTTCAGTCTCTAAGAAAGACTGCCAGTTCCCTATCTATATTAAGCCCGAGGTCTACAGCTCTTAGTTTATTTATCCAAGTAGCCTCCAATTTGCGCAGACTATGCACTCTATCTCCACCTCTGGGATTGTCATAAGCTATTGCTATGCCATGGAATTTCAGACATGTCAGTTCAGCTGATCCATGTACTGAGTTAAAGTGCATTGCTAGGGGGTAGTTGGTATTATAGTTCTTAATAGCCCTGTTCTTGCACCCTTTCTTTAAGCGGCCTGATAGTACTGCCTACGTAAATCTTTTTACAGGGGCATATAATACAATATACTGTGAATTTCGTATTGCACTTCATGAAAGTTGTAATTACATGCTTGAATTGTGTATTATATTGGAAACTCTTGATTTTATCTAGGGTGTATTGACACATATTACAATGCCCACATTTATAAAAACCTACCGGTGGAGTACCCAACCACTGTGTGTCCTTCTTATGTCTTTTGGGATTATAGAAACTTGGGCATAGTGTGTTTCGGAGTGTCAGTCCGCGTTTATACACTATACTAGGTTTTATCGGTATAGTCTTACTAATAGTTGGATCCATATGTAGTAAGTGCCAGTGTTTGTTCAGGATTTTGTATAATATATGACTAGCTGAGTTGTAAGGTGTAATCAGCTTAATCTGGTCCTTAAACTTAGCACCCCTCTTTGTTTTGGATTTGTTGGCCAGAAGTCTTAGACGATTGAGACCCAATGCTTTGTTTTTGGCCTTCGCAAGCGGTTTGTGATCATATCCCCTAGCTTCAAATCTGGTGATGGCATATCCCATTTCTTTCTTAAAGATGTCATCTTCGCTACAATTACGTGTAATACGTACTAGTTCACCAAATGGTATGGATTTTACCTGTGATTTAGGATGGGCAGTATCCGCACGTAGAATAGTATTACATGCCGTGGGTTTTCTGTATAATTTAGAAAGGATAACCCCATTGTTTACATATAGTTTAAGATCTAAGAATGCAATTTCTGCTTTATTGTATTCGCTCGTGAACACCATGTTACATTGGTTGTTGTTTAGAAAGGTACAGAACTCATGTAATAATTCTGAACTGGCTGTCCAAATCATGAGAATGTCGTCTATGTATCTTCCCCAATATATTACATGTTCCATTAGATGAGGTGGGCATTTTGCCCAGATGAAGAACTTTTCAAACCACCCCATATACAGATTCGATATTGAGGGAGAAAATTTCGACCCCATTGCTACTCCCTGATGTTGTCGGTACCACGTACCATTATGTATGAATACATTGTTGTTCAATACTAGCGTAATCATATCAAGTAGCATCTCTGTATGTTCCCATAGTGTGGCATCTCTGTTAGATAAAAAGCGTCTTACTGCCTGTATACCCAGGTCTGTTGGTATAGATGTATATAATGAGGCAATATCTAACGTTACAAAGCAACATTCTTCTGTCCAGTTAAAATCACTTAATTGATTTAATAGGTCTTTAGTGTCAAGAACAAAGGAAGGTAGGTTTTTCACAAAAGGCTGCAGAAAATGATCTATATATTCGGAGATGTGCTCGGTAGAGGAGCCGATGCCCGAAATGATGGGTCTTCCCGGTGGAAAATCTCCAAGTTTGTGGATTTTAGGTAGGACGTATAGGCAAGCTGCTACTGGATGTGGGACAAAGATATTTAAATTCCATGTCATTAATAAGGCCTTGCTCACGCCACTTTTTAAGATGTTCTTCCATTAGATTCGTTATGCTCCCCATCGGGTTAGAAATTAATTTAGCATATGCTTGTGTGTCTGCAAGCTGTCTGTTGATTTCTGACAGGTAATCATCTGTGTCCATCAGGACTAGATTCCCACCCTTATCGGCTTCCTTCAGTGTTATGTCTGGCAGTTGTTTTAAAGCCTGTAATGCCTTCCTTTCCCCTTTGTGAGATTGTCTTTCTTGACAACATCATGATGTGAATAAGAATCCTCCCAATTAAATAAGTCCGTTGTCACCAGACGGTGGAACGTGTCAAGAGTATTATCATTTGTCATTACCGGTTGGAAGGTGGATGTTGGTCTTAAGCCACTGTCTGTACTTAAATCTGATGGAATCCCTAAGTCGTTTAAAAGTTGTAACATGTTTGGAACATTTTGATCTTCATCTGTTATAGATAACAGTGTCCTAACATCATGCATGTCTTGAATAGTTCTGTTACTTTGTATGGCTAGAGCTGTCTCTTGAGATGTCACACATTTCGGATTCAGCGCAAAGAATTTTTCAATCTTATTTTACGCACAAATTTAAAAACATCCACATGCATTTGTGTAAAATTAGGTCCAACAGTCGGACAGAAGTTAAAGCCTTTAGACAATAACTTTATTTCATCATCACTTGGTGTGTATTTTGACAGATTCGCAATTGCAATATCATTAGATTTTGCATACAATTCAGTATCATCATTAATACAGTTGTAACATGTATCATTAGGAGTGGTTATTTCTTCTGTGTTTTTGATCTGGTCAAATAGCCTTCTTTTCCTGTCTCTGCATGGTCTATTATACCCCCTCCTGGTCTTCTTGTGGCATTTACGCGTTTGTTGTATCATATTTTGTTCCCCTTTCTGAATCGTTCTACTTCTAATAAAAAAGAAGAAGAAGAAGAAGAAGTAGATGTAGGTACATTTATGCTATTGCTTAAACTTGTACCTGGTCCTTCCATTGATTCGCTCCTGATACTAGAGATGTCAGATTCACTGTTAGAAGTGACACTGTTAAGCTCCCCTTGTGGAACATGCTCCTTTTGCAAATTAGTTTGTATATTATCAAATTTGCGAGCAAAAGTGAAAACTCTGCCAGAATTGTAATCATTTGCATCTTTTTAATTTGCGTGATTTTTTATCCTTAAGATACAACTGATATTTGTGTAGCACTTCTTCCAAGATTTTATAATTTTTTTCAGTTGCTTCACTCAAATTTAGTTTGCTAATCTCCTCTTCTAATGCCTGAATCTCTAATAGTAGTTGGTCACGTTTTCTATCGGAATGTTTTATTAAAATTGACATCATGCTGTATGAAGAGTTGAATAATAGGTCCTCCCATTCCAGGAGTAAGTCTTCCCCCAGATCATCAAAAGATGGAAAAATGATGATCCTAAGTCCACGTGGGACTTGTTTCATATCAATGTATTTTTTGAGAACTGTAGCGTCCCACCATTTGGAGGATTCTTGTTTACGCAACCGTTCTAGTCTTAGAAATTTGTTTTTAAGGCCTTCCTCCTTATTTGAGGTACTGGCCATAGTAGCATTAGTTTTGTTACCAAAAAGTTCTTGCAGGAGTTTATCCCGGTCATCTTTAAAGCTGGCCATGTTTAGTATTTAGATTGTTGTAACAATTCATATAATTGGGAATAGGAATGCACAGCAAGACCACACAATAATAACACTTGCAAGCAATGAATGGCAGTGGTACAGAGCACATGCGCCAGCACCTCCCTCCTATTATTCCAAGTAGTACAGAAATGAGTCAAAAAGTTTAACAGTGTGCTCAATGTATAACACCGTGCCACCAACCCGGTGTTGACTTATAATAGGAAGAAAAACTCCCTATACAAATATTGTTAATTTAGATTACAGAGCACAACCAATTAGTATAACAAAAAACTGACTTTTATGTCAGTTTATTTAATCATAAAAAACAGTCATTCATATCAAGGTTCAATACAAATTTTGGAAATGAAAATGAAGTAGTTGACACGTCGTAGATGTTTTGTAAAATGTTGACAGCCGACACGTGTTTCGTCGTGGAAACGACTTCTTCAAGGCTAGTCAAAAAATACATATGACACATACTCAATTTTACAAAGTTGGTCTATGATTTTGCAGAAACAAGTATATGTGACTTCAAAAAAGAGACGTATCTGTCTTCTCTGTGGTTCCCAGAGTTTTGCATGACCAGCAAGCTAGATTGTGGCATGACACATAAGAAAAAGTAGTGCAAGATAGTCCAAACCGTGTCAGACCCGAAAATAAAATAAAAAATAAAAAATGTTTTGTAAATTATGAAACATGATAGTAGTGCCAACAGTAGTAGTGCCAAGAGTAGTGCTTGGAAATTATATACATAAGCTAAACGTGATCACCCAGGGTTATAAAAAGACTGAAGAGAAGAATTAGCACATGCAGAAATGGATATGGGTAATATATCCAAGAGTCAGTGCCACTGACAAAGAGAAATGTGCTGTTTACAAGAATATTAAACCAAATGTACCTCATCGGTATCTAGGTTTTCTTTAACTTATATATCGAATTTTCTCAATATATTAAGAAGAGTCGCGAAGTAGACCGAAATGACCGTACTTGATCGGGCGTAGTGGTCTAAAATTTGTAAAAAGGCAATATTATGCAAAAAAGAAGAAAAGACTGACCAGATTGAATCTTGTAACGTTTTAGGGGCATTATTGACATACCTTGAATAATAATAGGTCAATGCTGAGAAAGATGTAAGTGTTCGTATCACAGTATCACTGGGTAAGTACTATCCCGTGGTCCAGCAGCAGAATTCCTGCTGGAAAGCTCCGATAGGGTAATATGCCGGGTATTAATTATTAGAGGTTTTTTAAAATAAGTCGATATTATTACATTTCTCCTTTATTCATCGTCACCATAAAAAATAAGGTAATAGCCCACGATATGCTTAGTATTAAGAATTCTCTAGAGTAACTAGATAGTATGCCGAATTTTGTTAAATCGTGGTTCAAACCTCGATAGTAAGCAAACATATTTATATTAAAATAGCTACATACAACAAGAAAAATCTTTGTGAGGCCTGGTTATTTGTTATCACAGCAAGTAGTAAAGCTAGGATTCGAGTATTATTTAATCATAATAAACATATCTCCAATAAGGGCAACTATTATAAGTATTGAAAGGTTTTAAAACAAGACAATACTGGTGAGTTTGTCCCCTGCGAACTCGTCACCACAAAAATAAGGCAATGGCCTACAAGGTACATAATATTAGAGATTCTCAGGAGTACATGTATACAATGCCGGGTGTTACTAATTCATAATTTAGACAGACCCCGATAAAGTGCAAATATATGGGTATAAACGTGTTTAAAAACGGCAAGACCAGTTATTGTTAGGCTTATTTATCGTCACGAAAAACAGTAAAGCTAAAGTTCGTAAAAGGATCGATGGTTTAGTATACATAATAGTAACTACATAAGCAAACTGGATATAACTACGTCCCAAGAGTTTAAAAAGTTACTTGGAACCAGCTAGATGTTGTTCTCACCTGATTTCCAAAAGTGTGTCTCCACTCGGTCCCGTCCGTTAGCAGACCGCTATAGTGGGACGTAGAAATAGACACCGGCGGTTACTTCCCGCCATCGTTAATCTACATCGACAGTGATGAAGGACAAAACTAAGCATTCATCGGCATAAAGTGGCTATCAGCGCCATCTTGAAACATGTTATCCTACACTGCGAAATACCTCAGTGTTGGATAATTACTTTATTATATCATGAAAGCACAAATGGAAATTAGACCATCGCTTACCGGCATATATTTTAAAATTTAGGTATTTATAAACAAAAAAGGGGATTTTTGTGTTAAAATGGTCAGTCTCCTAGGTTCGGAATTTGTTTAGTGAATATAGATGGGGAACTGGCAGTCTTTCTTAGAGACTGAACTCGCTTTAAGCTGGGTATGCATTTTCTGATACCAAGATGTGACAGTTGTTAAAATAAGAGGGTAACTGAATAAATGTTTTGTAACATCTAGCTGGTAAACTACTATAGTACTTCATTATGACTTGGGTATTGTAACATTTCTCCCATGTCTATAAGTTTATCCAGATACATATGTATGTTTCAATGTTGCTTATCTGATTGTAATTTCTAAGTACAGAATTATTTGACACATAAATGCATTTGATACTATGTAAGAATAATATATGAATATGCACTTTTCTGACACTGATTTCTATGATTACGGCATGCATTGTGTTTTTTCCCCCATGTATAATGCATGCGTTTGATACGAACTATTCACAAATGAAATGCATGAGACTCTCCTGATCCAATTAATCTCTATTTGCATTGTCAAACAATTCTCAAACCATTGTTTTCACTAAAACAAATTCCGAACCTAGGAGACTGACCATTTTAACACAAAAATCCCCCTTTTTTGTTTATAAATACCTAAATTTTAAAATATATGCCGGTAAGCGATGGTCTAATTTCCATTTGTGCTTTCATGATATAATAAAGTAATTATCCAACACTGAGGTATTTCGCAGTGTAGGATAACATGTTTCAAGATGGCGCTGATAGCCACTTTATGCCGATGAATGCTTAGTTTTGTCCTTCATCACTGTCGATGTAGATCAACGATGGCGGAAGTAACCGCCGGTGTCTATTTCTACGTCCCACTATAGCGGTCTGCTAACGGACGGAACCGAGTGGAGACACACTTTTGGAAATCAGGTGAGAACAACGTCTAGCTGGTTCCAAGTAACTTTTTAAACTCTTGGGACGTAGTTATATCCAGTTTGCTTATGTAGTTACTATTATGTATTCTACAACATCGATCCTTTTACGAACTTTAGCTTTACTGTTTTTCGTGACGATAAATAAGCCTAACAATAACTGGTCTTGCCGCTTTTAAACACGTTTATACCCATATATTTGCACTTTATCGGGGTCTGTCTAAATTATGAATTAGTAACACCCGGTATTGTATACATGTACTCCTGAGAATCTCTAATATTATGTACCTTGTAGGCCATTGCCTTATTTTTGTGGTGACGAGTTCGCAGGGGACAAACTCACCAGTATTGTCTTGTTGTTTTAAAACCTTTCAATACTTATAATAGTTTCCCTTATTGGAGATATGTTTATTACGATTAAATAATACTCGAATCCTAGCTTTACTACTTACCGTGATAAATAACCAAGCCTAACAAAGATTTTTCTTGTTGTATGTAGCTATTTTAATATAAATAGGTTTGCTTTCTATCAAGGTGTGAACCACGATTTAACAAAATTCGGCATACTATCTAGTTACTCTAGAGAATTCTTAATACTAAGCATATCGTGGGCTATTACCTTATTTTTTATGGTGACGATGAATAAAAGGAGAAATGTACTAATATCGTCTTGTTATTTAAAAAAACCTCTAATAATTAATACCCGGCATATTACCCTATAGGATCTTTCCAGCAGGGATTCTGCTGCTGGACCACGGGATAGTACTTACCCAGTGATACTGTGATACGAACACTTACATCTTTCTCAGCATTGACCTATTAATTATTCAAGGTATGTCAATAATGCCCCTAAAACGTTACAAGATTCAATCTGGTCAGTCTTTTCTTCTTTTTTGCATAATATTGGCTTTTTTTTTTTTTTTTTTACAAATTTTAGACCACTACGCCCGATCAAGTACGGTCATTTCGGTATACTTCGCGACTCTTCTTAATATATTGAGAAAAGTCGATATATAAGTTAAAGAAAACAGATACCGATGAGGTACATTTGGTTTAATATTCTAGTAAACAGCACATTTCTCTTTGTCAGTGGCACTGACTCTTGGATATATTACCCATATCCATTTCTGCATGTGCCAATTCTTCTCTTCAGTCTTTTTTATAACACTGGGTGATCACGTTTAGCTTATGTATATATTTCCAAGCACTACTCTTGGCACTACTACTGTTGGCACAACCATCATGTTTCATAATTTACAATACATTTTTTATTTTTTATTTTCGTGTCTGACACGGTTTGGACTATCTTGCACTACATTTTCTTATGTGTCATGCCACAATCTAGCTTGCTGGTCATGCAAAACTCTGGGAACCACAGAGAAGACAGATAAGTCTCTTTTTTTGAAGTCACATATACTTGTTTCTGCAAAATCATAGACCAACTTTGTAAAATTGAGTATCTGTCGTATGTATTTTTTTGACTAGCCTTGAAGAAGTCGTTTCACGACGAAACACGTGTCGGCTGTCAACATTTTACAAAACATCTACGACGTGTCAACTACTTCATTTCCATAATTTGTATTGAACCTTGATATGAATGACTGTTTATGATTAAATAAACTGACATAAAAGTCAGTTTTGTTATACTAATTGGTTGTGCTCTGTAATCTAAATTAACAATAAGTGCAGCTTGTTTAAGACAACTATCTTCCAATAAAACTGCTGAACATCTGAACACCTGGTCGACAGTACTAATTTGTTTCCTAAAGCCAGCTTGCAGGAACGAGAGGCAATTGTGTTACTCTATCCACGAGTCTAGTCTATTCAGAAACTGCCTGCAGAACAGCTTCTGGGTGGCATCAATTAAACTAATAGGTCTGTAGTTCCATGGTAAATCCCTAGAGCCTTTTTTATAAACTGGAATAATCTCCGCAGCCTTCCAACTATTTGGAATTTCTGCTCCTTCTAAAATATTTGTCTATTTGTTTATATATTTAGCCCAGTTCTCTGGGTCTGAGGCAAAAAGGTCCCTGCGTATCTCATCAGGGCCTGCTGCTTTATCGGGAACAATGCTTCCTTAAGTTCAATGGCCACAATGTATCCTTAAGTTCAATGGCCATGGGGGTTTGGTTAAGGTTTCTCTGTGGCTCCTTTAATGCCCTATAATTAGTCTTGGCCTCTAAGCCTGAGCCATACAGGTCAGAGAAATGCTTGTGCCAGACATGTGGCTGGATGGAATTTGCAAATATTTCCATATCTAGAACATTTCAATAGTTGTTATTGGGATTGTGAACAAACATTATCTATGGGGTTTCACCTCAGTATTATGACAAAGGCAGGTAGTCCTGCAACTGTTACCAGATAAAAGCAGGGTTTGTACCTTTAACAGTTGCAAACAAAATGTAAGAATATTTTAAAAGCAAATGGCAGTGTCTATTAAACAATTTGTGAAGGAAGGATATCTTTAAAAGATGTACCTTTACTGAACATATTGCTTCTAGTTTGGGACTTTGCTAATTGTTATCCCTCGAGCTACAATACTCAAACTAATATAATGTTGCAAAGAGGATCAAATGGAAATTGCACAATCCGCTGTAAAATGTAGTAGGAAAGACATGTCCTCATATGCATTCTGTACATCTATTTTAAGCAAAATGTAATTGCAAAAAATTGCAATATATTTCTGATAAAGATGTACAATGGGTTATGGGTTACAGTTTCTCTTTACCAGATGTTTTTATCTTGGTTAGAAATTATGGTCCTATAGAGAAAGATTGTAAATCTCTACAGCAGCTTAGGATTTACTAATACGCTGCTCTGGCCATCCGATAATTGGATAAGATTTTAGATATTTACAGGTGACCGAGTTGGATTTCTCGAGAAAAGCGAAACAATTGAAACCAAAAACAACTAAATTAATTTCATGTTTAAATACAGAATATGGGTTGATAGACTCTTGGAGGATTGAATATCCTACTTTACGTCTCCGAAAGATTCAACTCAGCATTGATTTGTTTAAATTTCGTAGTCAATTATCATAAAAAAAGCAGAAATCATCGTAAATAGTTTTGCTGAAAATGCTATCATATAAACAGCAGAGGAGTTAAATTTATCTCAACCTTTCATTGTCTGGTCATTGGATAAATTACTCACGCAAAAAAACTGGATCCACTAATGTGTATTTTTTAAAAGGAATTTTCGGACCTGAATATGGATGCTGCAGGGCTTTCTATTTAGTTTGGTACTTTTGAGGCCATATTGAGAGGACAACATGAATCACATTTATTTGATGGGGCTCAGGTTTTAACACTTGCTCTCTCAACTAATATTCAGGATAGAAATCTGGCTTTAGATAGGGGTCAAGACTGGATAGGTTTGACAAATAAGCAAGAAGCAGTTAGGCCTCTTGGTATATCGGATGTAATACCAGTGTATTTACCTGGCGACAGTGTGGTTACTGTTGAGGTTAACCAGCCATTACAAGTTAATGGAATGGATTCCTTTCATTATAATTGCCACGTTGAGAACAAGGGTGGTGAAAGTTTAGGATCCAGGAATGAGATGGAAGTAGTACCCAATCAGCAAACAAGGAATGACGGGCAATCAGAAATACGATTCACATCCTGGAATATAGCAGGGTTAACAAGAAAACAAGTGGACGTAGAGTGGCAGGAGTATATTGGGCAAAGCGACATAATATTTTTGCAAGAAACATGGGCTTTGGAAACCCCCCATAAAGTAGGATTCAAAACATATAGCGTTAATGCTACTCCTTCTATTAGAGGGAGACCTTCGGGAGGTCTTGTTATATGGATAAAAATTACTTTATGTATTGATATAATTCAGTTGGATTTTCCATCACAGGATATAGTTGGAGTGAAGATTCGAACACAGGATAAAACTGAAATATATATAGTAAATATTTATAACAGACCTAGTCCAGCTAGTAAAGAATCACCTGTAAGAACAACTAGACCAACTTTTTTGTTCAATTGATTCAAGGGCAAGGGTAATTGTGGGGGGTGATTTTAACCGTAAATTTGAACCTGTTGTTGGTTTTGAAAATATTTTCAAAGAAGAAGATATGGTAAATAATATTCCCATATTGGAAAGCAGTCCGGTAGTACCCTGTACAGTTGCCGTTGCACAATTAATGAGATTGGTGTCAGGACATGGACTCCGAGCCTGTAATGGTCGACTGCCTTCTGATAGCCCGAATGCAGCTACATTTAGCCGGAATAACTGCAAGAGTTGTATTGATTATATATTGGTATCTATTGGCCTTTGGCCAATTTTGTATGATCTGGTAGTGGAGGATAGATCTGACAGTGATCATTACCCCCTATGTTTGACACTATCATCTGATTGCTTTCATCTAACTCCCTTAAACAATGGAGATATTAACTTTAGTGTCACCGAACCATTACTAAGTAACAATAGAAGAGCCTTAAAATGGCCTTCTATATGGGGAAATGACGAGGCTATGAAGCAGATATACGATATTTTTGCAGACACTATTTCACCGTATGTAGATCTCCCTGCTGCAGATTTCCCAATTATGAATATACATCATGCATTGGTAGATGCCCTGACACCTATCTTAAGTAGGATTCCTAAAGAATCTAAAAAGGGGATAACTGAAATAACTAACCTAGAAAACCCTTGGTATAACAAAGAATGCCGCGAGGCAAAAAAGGAACTTCTTTCAGCAACAAAAATAAACAAGCATTGGCATAGCCAATAGGTCTCGCCTTTGGGACCTTATAAGTGTTTAGTTATCCAGCACAATATCCTTGGTGCAACAACATCAAGTGTTGCATGGCTAAACACTTATAAGGTCCCAAAGGCGAGACCTATTGGCTATGCCAATGCTTGTTTGCATCTTGCAGCTGCTGAATGGATACAAGAAAGAGAAGGAGGAGTAGCATGTGCATCCCCTTTAAGAGCACAGACTGATAGCGGAGGTCATTGAAATGGTGTGTTATCTTAGCTGGAGATACCCCGCACATTGAGCACAGGGAAGAGATGTGAAGAGTAGGAAAGACACTCCTGCCTCAGATTTAAAAAAAAAAAAAATTAGATAGTGTAATAGAGTGCGTTACTCTACACCTGAGAAAGCCCACGTGCCGCAGAGGTGATTAGTTCTCAGGGCATGCAATGGGGATATCCAGGTTAAAGAGGCAGCTGCTCAGCCAGAAAAGGAAAATGTGCAATGTACAAAGAAGGAAATGCTCAGGGTTGACGCCTGACCCAAGTGAAGTGGGGCAGGTCTGAGATGCAGTAGAAGTATTACTAGGTGCCTGTCAAGGCACTTGCTACAGACCCTACTCATTCAGAATAGGGAGAACATTTTATGTACACATGGGACACCAGTCAATCAGTGACTGGAGGGAAGATGGGTTCCGAGAGCTGATGTGGACTTTTACTTTGTCATGATGCTGTGTTCCTTTAAGAAGTGTCTCTTCAACGTGTTCCTAAACTGCAGCAAGGCTGGGCGGGCGGGGTCTGATGGATACCTAAATGCAGTTTCAAATACAGGGTGCATAATGGAGCATTCTGTGAAGAATAATTTCATGCAGAAATACCATTACAAGATTCGAGAGGGGCAGTTTCAGTGTCGAACAACACGTTAAGATTACCATAAGAACAGAGGTAAAATATGCAGAAGTAAATGCAGTAGATGCCACAGCGGTTAAAACGATTTGTTTCAGCTCCGCCTGAGTGACGATCTGCATGGATGGCATAACATGAGCGCAGCAGGAAAAAATGGTGAGGATGCCGGGAGTTAGCTACTTACCTGCATAAGTAACAAGGTGAATGCTCTCTGGGAAGTGACAGCACAGAAACACATCGAAGGCATATAAGTGCACTTCCATGTGCAAACAGTACACTATATGTCACACAAATATGTTCTACGTCTGTTGTGGTGGTAAATATAGTTGTCAGCATGCGATGTGAGCAGCTTCTGGTATCAGAATTTAGGGTGGTAAGTAAATAACGTCTTCATTGAGTGGATTTAATTTCACGAGATAATGCTACGAGATTTAGGTAATGCTGATGCACCTTAAATATGACAGGAGAACCGTACGCAACATACAAACTATGAAAAAATTTGGAGAGCGTGTGAAAATAGTGTACAGCAGTGGTCTTTAATCTGGTGGGAGGGCCCCCCCTGGATAGGCCTGAATGGATCAGAGAAGGCCAGACATCGGATAAGAGGAGCATCATACTGAAAACAGTGCAGAGAGTTTAGTGAAAAATAGGCCATGAGCCACTCTATATTGGGCCATCAGTGACGTCTTTTGTCACTTATGTCTTGGCTGGGAGTATGTGTCAAAGGGGAGGTGGGGCGCTAGAAATAACCCTGAGAGTCCCTACCCCCTATTTCTGATAAGGGATCACACAGGAGACACTTAAAGGAGACTAACTTACTATTCCATGTTAACAATCATGTATTTTGATTGCATTTGTAAAAGGGACAACTTGGCATAACCGTAATATCTAAAAACTAATGCTTAGAGCTGCAATTTTAATAGAGCAACTGTGAAAAAAAATGTTTGGCATTCTGGGAGACCCACTTAATTTTTTTGCGAAGGGAGTGGCATTAGAAGTTTGAAGATCACTGGTTTACAATAAATATTTAAAAAATAGAAATTCAGGTAGAATAAAACATAAGACCAATAAAAACATACCTATAAACACAAATATGCAGCTAATTTTATCAAGTACATGCACAGTATTTTAACAGTCCTACACTAAATGGAAAATGAACATGAACGGATTTGGGAATTAGTAACAGGGCAAATTTTGCAGTGTTTTTAGGTCTTCATTTGGTAATCTACATTTTTTCAATATTTGAAAGCTCCTAGGGTGCCACATTTGGTTGCAATTCCATGGTTTGTCGAAATTAGTACTGTACTATGACCCTTATTCTGACGTGGCCGGTAGGTGTTGAAGATATGCCTGCATACATTTTGTCAAGTAATACTGGAGATCTGCAAGGGTAAAAAAAGGTTTATAAAATTTTGCAGCCCTGGAGCAAGGAAAGCAAGCAGTCTTGACCTGTAGGTGATCCCTTTTTCTGACCCACTGGAAGTGCTCGGTGTGATTTGAAAAAAGTATTTAGCCCTGCAGAACATTATATAATGTGTTTAGAATCCGGCATGCGTGAGTGGGGGAGAGTTGGGCTCAGTCTCCTTTTAGCTCCGGAGCAGTGCCAGCCTTTCCCAGCCACTGCTCAAGGAAGGGGGGAAAGGGGGGGGGGGGGGGGAGTCCCGACAAAGCACAAGAATGCGGAAGATGTCTGAGTTGAATATCAAGAGCTTGGAAAGCGCGGCGTGCTGGGCTGGCATTTTGCAGCATAAATCAAGTAGTTAAAGTGCGCTGCTTGTGAATCGGGCACCGCAATAGCCTTGAAAGCAGGGCATGCTGTTCTGCCATTTTTCAGGAAAGCCAGGTGTTACTTAAAATGGAAGGCAAGGAGTTAAAGCACAGCGCTTGTAAAACGGGCGCTGCAAGAGCCTAGATAGCGCTGAAAGTGCGCTGTGTGATTTGAAAAAAGTTTTTAGCAGCAGCCTGTGCGGACGTGTTATTGAGCCCGGGCCAGCACATGCGAGTTACAGGCCCCAGACTGCACAGCCCGAGCCGAGGCCTGGCAGCCTCCACGGTACCGACACGTTAGGCACGGGGGTGTGGGGGAGGGCATGAGATATATCGATAGAAGCACATAAAGTATCCAGAAAGAGAAAATGCCCTACCTGCGGAGCATCGGGGAGCCTGCTGCTTCCTTCGCGTTATCCTGGAGTGTTTCCTCAGCACCTCTTCGATCCCTGGTCTTTTCATGTAGGAAGACGGGGGCGTTAAAAAGAAAAGGGGTACTTGAAGTCTCTTGGGCGGCGGTGTGGGCTCAGCGGGTGAGGTCCTGGCTGTGGGCTGGACGCGGTGGCACCGCTGGGGGCTTAGTGGCCTGCCGCCGCAGCGGAAGATGTCTGAGTTGAATATCAAGAGCTTAGAAAGCGCGGCGTGCTGGGCTGGCATTTTGCAGCATAAATCAAGTAGTTAAAGTGCGCTGCTTGTGAATCGGGCACTGCAATAGCCTTGAAAGCAGGGCATGCTGGTCTGCCATTTTTCAGGAAAGCCAGGTGTTACTTAAAATGGAAGGCAAGGAGTTAAAGCACAGCGCTTGTAAAACGGGCGCTGCAAGAGCCTAGATAGCGCTGAAAGTGCGCTGTGTGATTTGAAAAAAAGTTTTTAGCAGCAGCCTGTGCGGACGTGTTATTGAGCCCGGGCCAGCACATGCGAGTTACAGGCCCCAGACTGCACAGCCCGAGCCGAGGCCTGGCAGCCTCCACGGTACCGACACGTTAGGCACGGGGGTGTGGGGGAGGGCATGAGATATATCGATAGAAGCACATAAAGTATCCAGAAAGAGAAAATGCCCTACCTGCGGAGCACCGGGGAGCCTGCTGCTTCCTTCGCGTTATCCTGGAGTGTTTCCTCAGCACCTCTTCGATCCCTGGTCTTTTCATGTAGGAAGACGGGGGGCGTTAAAAGAAAAGGGGTACTTGAAGTCTCTTGGGCGGCGGTGTGGGCTCAGCGGGTGAGGTCCTGGCTGCGGGCTGGACGCGGTGGCACCGCTGGGGGCTTAGTGGCCTGCCGCCGCAGCGCCTCGAGGCTGTGGGCATGGGCGGGCGCCTCTCATCGCAAGTTCCCGCTTGTGCTGCCCCTCCGGATGCCACACGCCGCTGTTAGGGGAACAGAGGCTAATGGTGTAAGCGACAGTCCGGATCCATGCCCCTTCTCTTCAACCCCTGCCCATCTTCCTCCCCTTGATCCCTCTCCCCTGACTGCTCACGAGGTGCTTCACTCCCAAGTCTCTCCCGGAGATTAAAACAGTCCTGCAAATGCTGCACCTTTCCACCTCGGTGTTGCCAAACACATCAGAGCCTTTTTCCTCTTGCATCACTAGAAGGCAGCGCGAGGTCGGACTCTCGGGGGGATGGAGGTGGGGTCGCGAGCTACGGGAAAACAACAACATCACAAGGGGGGGCGGGGGCTAAGTTTACTTTATCCCCCGCTTGACACTTGGCTTCGGGGCTGCGCAGCGTGAGCGCTTACCCCTTTTGCCGTCACTCACGTGGTTCATGCCGGCAAAAAAAAAACAAGCGCTCACAAGTGGGAGGGGAGGGGTGGGGGAGTGCGGCCGAGAGCAGGGAGGCGCAGCGTTTCCCTTGCGGGAGCGAGCGCGATAATTGGTACCAGATGGCGCCACTCGCTCCCGCAAGGGAATCGCCAAACGTGCACGCGTTGCCATTGAAAGCAATGCAACGCGTGCACGTTTTTAGGGCAAAAACTGAATTGATTCCAAGAGGTCTTTCCTATGCAGCGCATGCGCGCTGCGTAGGCGAGACCTAAAAATATAGTGGTCTTAAGAGAGAAAAGGAATAGGTATAAGAAATTATTAGCACAAACTAAGAAAAATTGGGACGATAGTATATGGACTGAACTGATTACTGCAGCTAAAGCGAAGGACCACTCTAGCTTTTAGCGACTGATATCTAAAGGAAATAAGGCGGGGAGATGTAGCAAGGACCTTTTTTAGATGCGAAAACATGGGTCAGTCATTTCTCCAGCCTTTATTCAATATCTACGAGTGATATAGAATTTAAAATTCAAGACTATGTAATATTCCCAAATACATCCCCTTTACATTTCAGTTTGGAAGACACTTTGTCAGCTATAGATGCAGTAAAACTGGGGAAAGCTCCAGGCCCAGACAAAATACCAGGAGACTTACTGAGGCAAGATAAAGAAATCTGGGGCCCCTATATTAACTTTTTATGTAATTTAGTCGCTGCAGGTGCAGCAATACCGGAATCATGGAAAGGGGCTGAAATTACAACAATTTTTAAAAAAGGTAATCGCCAAGACCCTTTTTCATTGTCGACCGATTAGTTTAATAGATGTTTTACAAAAAATATATGCTCGACAAATTTTAACAAAATTAAATGTTTGGATTGAGGAGAATAGTATTTTATCAATATATCAGGCTGGTTTTAGAGCTAAAACAAGCACAATTGACCAGGTTTTTAGATTCCTTTGCAAGAGTTGGAAATGCACAGTTTTTAAGAAGGGTCATCTGTACATCGCATTTGTCGATTTGAAAGCTGCTTTCGACCTGATCCCTAGAAATCTCCTCTGGAAATCCTTAAAAAATCAAGGGGTACCGGGGAAATACTCATGCAAATTATAAGACTGCATGAGGATAACTATGCAAAGGTTAGATGGGGTCCGAGGGGATAGCTTACTGAGCAAATCAAAGTAAACAGGGGTGTAAGGCAGGGATGTGTGCTGGCACCCACCTTATTTTCATTGTATGTAAATGATATTCCAGAATATTTATTGGGCTGCGAACACGATTCTCCCAAGTTAGGTGGGGTGCCAGTGCCTGCCCTGCTATTTGCAGATGACACCATTCTAATATCACAAACTCCCAAGGGTTTACAATGTTTAATAGATACCTTTGGTGTATATTGCGAGACTAAGGGCCTGGAAATAAATTCTAGTAAAACAAAATATATGGCAGTTAACCCGCATAAATCTTTTAAAAAGAATTTAACTGTTAAGGGACAGAAGATAGAATATGTGCACAATTTTAATTATCTAGGTATAACCTTGGCTACTAAAATGTATTGGAAAACGCAATTGGAGAAAAGCAAGAGCATTTTGCTCCAAAATTCCCTACCAATAGTAAAGAAACAGGAGAGTAGTATGTCCAAGGCGGTATCCCCAGCCCTTGAGGTATACAAGTATAGGGCGCAGTCGGCTTCTCTATATGGGGCTGAGTTATGGGGACCTTCAAGTAATAATACTTTTATGGTAGGAGAAAATAAGTTTTTTAGGAACATTTTACACCTTCTAATGCGCACACCACTAATACCAATTGTAATGGACCTAAAGCACAAGTTACTAACTTGTGTAACGATATATCTGTAAGAGACAGTAGTTAGTGACAGATTCCTTACCTTAGAATATCCCCAGGCGTCAGGCTGGATCCGGAACGTTTTTGCGTAGCAGTACCCTTGCGCGTCGGTAGGCGGCGTCGTGCGGCTCTGCGTCCGTCGTAGGCGTCGTGATCGCCGGGATGACGTCGCGGGCAGTACTTAGACGCCGCCCCTGTGCGCTGACGTCAGTTCTGTACACGACTTTCCGCGCCAGGAACGCAGAGCCATGCAAGAAGCTGACATAGGTGTCTGAAAAATACTAGGGCCCTGAAAGGGATGTCCTTAACCCTAGAAATCAGTTCGCAGAACGGGGAGGATGGGTGGGCGGTAGGAATCTGTCACTAACTACTGTCTCTTACAGATATATCGTTACGCAAGTTAGTAACTTGTGCATCTGAAAGAGACACGTTAGTGACAGATTCCTTACCTTAGAATAGATACCCCAGCAATACCAACCCCGGTGGTGGGTCTGCGAACAAAGATCAGACAAGGAAGTCCTGGGGGACAGAACGGCCAAAGAAGCCGTCCCTCCGGACCTGACTGTCAAGGCAGTAATGTTTTGTAAACGTGTGCAGCGAGGCCCACGTAGCTGCCTGACAGATAACCGGCAGCGGAACACCGCGGCCCAAGGCCGTGGTAGCAGCCGTTGCCCTGGTGAAATGGGCACGCAGCCCAACAGGAGGCTCCTTCTTAGCCAAAGAATAGCAGGTTTTGATGCACAAGGTAACCCAGCGGGAGATGGTTCGTTTGTGCACCGCCCGACCTTTTTTGGCGCCCACGTAGCCAACAAAGAGCTGGTCATCCACCCGGAATTGTTTTGTGCGGTCGATATAGAAGGAGAGCGCATGTTTTGGGTCCAGACGGTGGAGCCTCTCTTCCTCTCTGGAAGGATGCGGAGGCGGAAAGAAGGTAGGCAAAGTGATGGTCTGCCCAATGTGGAAGGCAGTAACCACCTTTGGCAAGAAGGACGGACGCGTCCGAAGAACAACCTTGTCTGGATGAACACACAGAAAGGGAGGTTTGCAAGATAGAGCCTGGAGCTCACTCACCCGCCGAGCGGAGGTGATGGCCACCAGAAAGGCTGTCTTCAGAGAGAGAAGACGAAGAGGACAATTATGTAGAGGCTCAAAGGGAGCGCACATTAAAAAGGTAAGAACCAAGTTCAAGTCCCACTGAGGCATCACAAACGGAACAGGAGGGAAGAGGTGTGTAATGCCTTTTAAGAACCTGGTAACAACAGGGGACTTGAAAAGGGAGGGCTGATCAGGGAGCCTGAGGAAGGCCGAGATAGCACAAAGATAACCCTTGATGGTACCCAGGGCAGAACCCTGTTGGGCCAGAGAAAGAAGGAACAGAAGGACCTCAGAGAGAGGGACAGAAAGGGGATCCACAGCCTTTGCTGTGCACCATGCCACAAATTTGTTCCACCTGCAGGCGTATACCACCTTAGTGGAGGGACGCCTGGCTGCCAGAATCACATCACAAACTTCGGGAGGCAAGTTGAAAGGAATCAACTGCCGCCGCTCAATCTCCACGCAAGCAGGTGTAGACTGGACAGGTTCGGGTGGAGGACCGTCCCCTGCTGCTGCGACAGAAGATCCTCCCGAAGAGGCAGACGGATCGGGGGATCTACGCTCATACTGAGTAGCTCGGGATACCAAACTCTTCGAGCCCAGTCCGGAGCCACAAGAATGACTTGGGCCCGGTCGTGCCGAATGTTCTTCAACACTCTGGGTAGAAGTGGTATAGGCGGAAAGGCGTACAACAGACCGCAACTCCACTCGCGACGAAAAGCGTCGCCGAGCGAGTGCCGCCTTGGAAATTCCAACGCGCAGAACTGATGACATTGCGCGTTCTCTTCGGTGGCGAATAGATCTAACCAAGGCTCTCCCCATTGTAGAAAGAGTCCTTGCGCCACTTCCGTGTGAAGACGCCATTCGTGATCCATCATGCACCTGCGGCTGAGTTCGCCCGCCCTGGCGTTCAGGGAACCTGCCAGGTGTTGAACCATCAGGAACATGCCCTGATGTTCCAGCCATGTCCAGAGGCGCAGAGCCTCCTGACAGAGGGTCCACGACCCCACCCCGCCCTGTTTGTTGCAGTACCACATGGCGGTGGTGTTGTCTGTGAACACCTGCACTACCTTCCCTTTGACAGAGGGAAGGAATGCCTTGAGTGCAAGTCGGATCGCCCGGAGCTCCAGAAGGTTGATATGGAGCCGGGACTCCGCCGGAGACCAGAGGCCTCTGATCTCCGCCTCTCCCATGTGACCGCCCCATCCCAGAAGGGACGCGTCCGTCACAACTGTGTGCTCTGGCTGGGGAAGGGAGAGGGATCTGCCCATGACCCATTGCCGGTTCGAGAGCCACCACTGCAACTGTTTTGCAGTCCCCTCCGAGATCTGGACGTGATCGGACAGGTTGCCCTGGTGCTGCGCCCACTGGAACTTCAGGTCCCACTGCAGAGCCCGCATATGCCATCTGGCATGATTGACCAGCAGGATGCAGGAGGCCATGAGGCCCAGCAGCCTCAGGGTCATCCGTACCGAAACCCAGGATAAAGGCTGAAAGATCGGAATCATAGCCTGAATATCCCGGACTCGCCGTTCGGGAGGATAGGCCCGAAACTGCGTCGTGTCCAGAACTGCTCCGATGAAAAGGAGCTGTGGAGAAGGAATCAGATGCGACTTCGGCACATTGATGGAGAACCCCAGCGAGTGCAGGAGTTCGGCCGTAGTCTGGAGGTGGGAGACGACTGCCTGGGACGAGCCCGCCTTCAGCAGCCAGTCGTCGAGGTAGGGGAAGACTGAAACCCCTGCCCGGCGCAGATGAGCTGCGACCACCGCCATCACTTTCGTGAACACCCGAGGGGCACTGGTAAGGCCAAAGGGGAGCACGGTGAACTGAAAATGCTCGAGGCCTACCGTGAACCGTAGGTAACGCCGGTGGGCCGGCAGACGGGGATGTGGAAATAAGCGTCCTGCAAGTCCAACGCTACCAACCAGTCTCCAGGGTCGAGGGCAGTCAAGACCTGAGCTAGGGTGAGCATCTTGAACTTCTCCTTCCGGAGGAAGCGATTGACGTTCCGGAGGTCCAAGATAGGACGCATGTCCTCCTTGTCGTTTTTGGGCACCAGGAAGTAGTGGGAGTAGCAACCACGTCCTACTTCTGGGGTCGGAACATGCTCGATGGCCCTCTTGGGCAAGAGGGCCGTGACTTCCTTCTGCAGAAGTACCAAGTGATCCCCTGACATGCGGTGGAATTGAGGTGGCATGGCTGGGGGGTGGTCTCGAAGGGGAGGGAGTAGCCCCTTCGGACAATGTCCAAGACCCACCTGTCCGAGGTGATGGGACGCCAGTGGTGAAGGTGATGGCGGACCCTGCCCCCTTCTGGCGTGCTGTGCACCTGAAAGGAGGGACTAGCAGGGCTTGGAGGCCGCGGACGGGTTGGAGATGGTGGCCTGACCCGCACGCTGGTTGCCCGAACCGCCACGGCGGTATCCACGTCCTCGGCCACGCGAAGACGCCTGCTGCGCGGGCCGGTGGCTGGGCTGCTGACGTGACTGGGCGCCCCTTCCGTGGCCACTATAGGGGCGAAAAGCAGAAGTTAGCGGAGGGCGTGTAGCAGAAAGGCCCAGGGACTTGGCAGTAGCCCGTGAGTCCTTAAAGCGCTCCAACGCATGGTCTGCTTTGGACCCAAAAAGACCGACTCCATCAAAGGGCATGTCCATGAGAGTATTCTGGACATCCCCTGAAAAACCAGTGGTTCTCAGCCAGGCGTGGCGACGCAGCGCCACCGTCGTTGCAATAGACCTGCCCAGCGAGTCGGCGGTATCAAGGCCACATCGTATTGTGTATTTGGCCGCATCCCTTCCTTCCGCAATGGCGTGGGAAAGCAGTGTCTGGACCTCCTCAGAACACGGGGGCAAAACAGTTGCCACCGAATCCCACAAGGAGTGGGTATATCGGCCCAAAAGACAAGCGGTGTTGATGGACCGCAAGCCAGCACTGGAGGAAGAAAAACCCTTCTTCCCAAATTGATCCAGGCGTTTGGATTCCCTATCCGGAGGGGCGGTAGGGAAGGCGGTTTGGGAAGCGGAGGCTTGGACAACCAAGCTCTCAGGAGTGGGGTGGACAGAGAGAAATAGGGGGTCGCCCGGAGCTGGCCGATGGCGTCGGGACACGTTCCTATCCACAGGAGCCCCTGTGTTGGGCTTGGCACGGGAGGAGACAGCATGCCAGTGTCAGGGGAAGTATCTAGACCACTGGCATCCCCTAGTTCCTCTGCCCAGTCCTCATCATACTGACCCTGTTGTGCCAGAGGGTCCTCAGACCCCTCCCAGTCCTCCTGGTCCTCCTCCGGTTCAAAATAAGGAGGAGGAGGGACATTTGGGACCCAAGGTCTCATCGGCGCCGGAACCGGCGTCGAGCGACGTTGGTCCGGTTCCATGTCCGGAGCCGGAAGGAACTGGGGGACGACGCCGCCCGGAGCCCCAGGCGGCGTCGAGAACGGCACCGGAGACATCGGCGTCGGCGGAGGCGTGGTCAGGTCGACCGGCGTCGATGGGGGTTGCGGAGCCGGGATCGAGGCCGGAGCCGGGATCGAGGCTGGAGGCACGGGCGACGCCGGGGAAACCCCATCAGGGCCCGCAGGCGCACCGGAGGGACCTTGAGGCCCGAAGAGACGGGCCATGGCCGACAGGAATTCCTGTATTTGGGCCGGATCCGCCCCCGAACCCGGGAAGGACGGGTATTGCGGGGGCGACTCCACAGGCATGTCCGGGGCCGCGGGGACGGTGCCAGGAGGGGCCTCAGCCGAGTCGCGAGACCGGCGAGGCGAAGTCCTAGAGCGACAATGCTTTTTGGACTTTTTGTGCTTAGACTTACCGGACGACGAAGACTTGGATCCCGACGACCGGTGAGGACTCCGCGACCGACCCCTCGACCTCTCACGCGACCTGGGCTTGGTGTGGCGTGGAGCCGACTGCCGGGCCTCGAGGAGCTTTCGAGACCGCTCTCGCAAAGCTTTCGGGTTGAGGGCCCGGCAGTCGGAACACGACTCCGTGTTGTGGCCTTGGCCGAGGCAGAAGAGACACTCCCGATGCGGGTCTGTGATGGACATCATCCGAGCAGAGGCGCCGCAACGTTTAAAGCCGGGCATCCCTACGACACCTTGGAGTCGATTTGAAGAAACAGTGAAAAAATTCACCCAAAAAGTTAGTCAAAAAATGACTAGGGCACTGCTCTTCCCGGATCTGCGCTTGCTGGCGCGGAAAAAGAAGAACTGACGTCAGCGCGCAGGGGCGGCGTCTAAGTACTGCCCGCGACGTCATCCCGGCGATCACGACGCCTACGACGGACGCGGAGCCGCACGACGCCGCCTACCGACGCGCAAGGGTACTGCTACGCAAAAACTTTCCGGATCCAGCCTGACGCCTGGGGATATTCTAAGGTAAGGAATCTGTCACTAACGTGTCTCTTTCAGATTGTACGCCGTATGGATCACCAAGCAATCTTAAGACCTTTATTGTTCTGGGTGCGACTGTGGTCCACAGAAGAGCTTGTGCATTATAAAGAAGGGCTGGAGGAAATTTTAAGGCTTAATCACGGAACAGGTTTGCCGTGGTTTAAGCAGGTTTGCTGCTGGTTTACTAAACTAGGGTTAAAACATTTCTGGGAGGAGCCTGCACAATTGTCTATGGGTTCCAAAAAAATATTAAAATCAACTTTCTGGACCTATATTCAAGATAGTGGGCTACACAATTCAACTACAGGTACATTAACAACACGGTTCCTTCTAATGAAACAAACTTGGAGTTTCGAGTCCTTCTTGGATGAGGTGCAGCCCCAACTAGCAAAGTCGTTATATATGAAATTTCGATATGGTATCTTGCAAATAAATTCAAACATATCGAAATGGGCCTGCAAGCAAGGGGAAGAAAATACTGAGTGTTGTGCCCTATGCCAGTCAGGTGCAAGAGAAAATGATCTCCATTTATTATTCTTTTGCCCAGTTTATGTTAAAACTAGAAAGAAATGGATTCAACCTATTTGCCGGTTATTGGGCATTAGATCTTGCCACGAGGCAGCAAGAATATTGAAAATTGAAACCTCTTAAAAGGTCGTTTTTAGTGTTAGTAGGTATTTGTTTGATGTAGGTTTAATAAGAGCAAAGGAAGGTTTGAAATTTTAGTATATTATACCTGGAATACTATTATTATATCAGCTTTGAATTTGTATTTTAACTTCATTTGCATTTTAAGATCTAACAAGATAAATTAGTAGAATGACATTTTAACTACGTATATTGTACTTAAAGCATTTGCACTTTTTGTATTGATCCTATTGAGCAACTTAACAAAAAGGCTGCCAGCCAGATGCAAATAGTTCTTGGCTTTTTATAATGGTATTTGCTACTGCTCCTTAATATGTTTTATTTATGTAACAAGTTTGAATTTTAGTTGTTTTTAAATGGCCTAGCGGTACCTTTTGAAATGAATTAGTATTATGACGTTTAAATTGTTATTGTATATCTTTTATGGTTTTTTAAACCAATATAAAGATTAATTGAATCGAAGAAAGTATGTGGAAGGCCATACCAAGCATACACAGGTTGCACTTTAAGCATTTGCACTTTCTAACGAGTGATTCTTAATTAGAAAAGTTTTAATTAAAAGTTGCTTGATAGATTCTTTTTAGGTCCATGGTTAATTCAATGTATCTTGTTCTAATTCCTCAATGTGTTTTTATTATTTAAATTATTTAAATTTTAACTGCATTTATTTTTTAATGGGTGAGAAAGGTCAGTATTGAAAAAAATGTATTTCATTACTTGTGCAATGGTCTAACGATACCTTTGGAATATTTTAGTATTTTGCTGTATAAATAAAGATTAATTGAATTGAGAGGACAAGTTATTGCTTCCTGCCTAAAAAAAAAAGAAATAAATAAGATGCTCAAGGATGATGAATGCAAAAAAAAAAAAAAAAAAGTAATGCCACTTAGCAGACTATACCCCCAGGATCAGGAAAGAGTATAAATAGTTGGGAACAAACAAGACAAAAGTTTTAAGATTTTTATCAGTGGACAGTTAGATAAAGATAAGATAACTGGAAAAAATTCATATGAAGACAGTGAACATACATGGAAAAAACTGGCCTTGAAAGCCAAAACTAACTCTAATCAAAACAGAATAGCGGAGGTCTATGTATTGTTGGTTCTGGAAAGATCTTCCCTTCCCATGCCAAGGCTCCAAGAAGTCTGAGGTGACAAAAGACAAGTGTCAGGTTTCTTTGTACGTGCTGGAGGCAAGCCCTTTGAAATGTAAGTGGGTCAGGAAAGAGCTCTCCCTTTTGTCTCACTGTCTGGCAGGAATTCAGAAACCCGAAAAGAAGAGCCATTAACGGTGATGTAAACCAGGACACTGGCAGTGGGCATTTAATGGTTAGGGCAAGAAAATAACTTTCTAAAAGTTGCATTTTCAGCATTAGTAACTACAACAAGCATTGGCATAGCCAATAGGTCTCGCCTTTGTGACCTTATAAGTGTTTAGCCAGAGGTATTGGATTTGGCAATGTTTTTAAGCTATGATGCTTAGTGATACTGAGGTGGTGGTGCTGTATTGGTGCTTAGGTGTAGTGGAGTGTGCAGTGATGCCGAGTTGTTTTGCTGAAGTGATGCTGATGTGGTGCTGCATTGATGCTGAAGTGGTGCTGCGTTGGTGCTGAATTGCTTTTGAGGTAGGGTTGTGCTGGTGCTGAATTATGGCTGCGCTAGTGCTGAGGTGGGGCTGTGTTCGTGCTGAGGTGTGGCTGAGGTTGGGCTCTGTTGATGCTCAGGTGGTGCTGTACTGGTGCTGAGGTGGTACTGCGCTGATGCTGATTTGGGGGTGCAGTTGGTGCACTGGTGGTGGTGAAGAGATGAGGAGGTAGTGCTGTGCTGATGTGGAGATGGTGCTGCTTAAGTGGTGTGTGCTCATGATGAGGTGGTGCTGAGTTGGTTCTGCACTGGTGCAGAGGTGGTACTTAGTGATACTGAAGTGGTGCTGAGCGATGAGGTGGTGGTGCTGTCTTGGTGCTTGTGTAGTAGAGTGATGCTGAGTTGTGGTGAGGTAATGCTGATGTGGTGCTGCGCTGATGCTAAAGTGGTGCTGCGTTGGTGCTGAAGTGTGCTGAGGTGGTGCGTTGGTGCTGAGGTGGTGCTGTGGCTGGTGTAGGAGAAGGTGAGGGATTGTGTGTGCTTTTAACTAGTGAGGGAGAGGGCCAGGGGAGGAAGCTTGTACTCTTTTGCAGATTGCTTTACATTAAAGCTTTGGAAAATGTTAGATGGGCTGGGGAGAGGTCACCTTGCCTTAGACCTGCACATTATCAAATACACTTATGGTGTGCGCTTGTAACAATCTATAGGCGAAGGTGAGGGAAGGAAGCTTGCAGTACAATATGATTGTTGGGGATCCGTAGTTTAAATATGTTAGCTGAGTTGGGGAGAGGTCACCCTTCAGTAGTTATCTGCAGTGGAATTAATAGGGAGAGGTCACCCCTCAGTAGTAGTCTGGAGTGGAATTAACTAAACCTGTGGGTATTTATTTGGGAAATATTTACATCCACACAGTAAAGTGGTGTTCCGGTACTAAGTATGAACACCGAAAATCTTGCAACCTTGCACCCTCCAAACTGCAAAGTCTTAAATTGTAAAGTTTGAAAGTGCACAATGCGTTAGGGCGCTGTTTAGCCAGCTTGAATGTAACACTGAAGCGATTCCAAAAAGAAATTAAACTTGAGGTGGGCTGGGGAGAGGTCACTACAATTTAAAAATCCTTGTTTGAAAATGTTAGGGATGCTTTGGAACATGAAAGCAATGCCTACATTAATAACCATAAATACAAAACCGCTCCAACCTGTGCAGCTCTTAGTGCACAAAGCAGTTGTGTACAGTATAATTAAAATACTTTCAGAGGCCAAAAAAGCCAGACCGCTCCGAAGTGGACAGGTTTATTATTTAGAAAAAGCAACAGCTTTACACGAGCACAAGTTACATTACAGGTCATTCCGTGCAACTTACAGGTGTCCATTCCAAAAATGCAGTTAATTGTCCCGGGGATCCGTGTGTAAACTGCAGGTGCACATATTCATTTCCTGGAAAAATAACTCATAACTGTGTGCACTATAGGTATCTGTACGTCTAGAGGGGTCCGTGGAAAAAACCCTTGCAAGCCTTGCCTTCATTACTTGTTCTTCTGTGGTTAAGGAGATGCGTGCATTTGAATGGTGTAGTAATTACATATTAAGTTTTAAAAGTGTGGATGGTTAGCTGCCAGCTGTTGGTGTAATTACATACATTGATTGACTTGCATACCTTGAAAATACATAGAGAGCTGAAGAATGTAAACTCGGCTCTATCTCGGCTGCCTCAGTCACCAGTTAAATGTAAAGCAGCAGCCGTGTTATTATTTCTCCTTGATGCACTACTCCCCAGTGTGCAGTGAGGCGGGGCAGTGTCCGGCTTTGTTGCCAGTTACTCCACGCCTGCCCGGCCAGGACACTGCTGTGATAAAAGGATTACTCATTGTTTTGGATTCGGGTGTTTGAGGGGAAGGGACGGTTGAGGAGGGCAGTGGCTGGATCCTGCCGGCTGCAGCTGCACAGGGCACATTTAAGGTGGTAGTGCGCCGGTTTCCCGGTGTCGCTGGGATGGGTTCAGGCCTCCCGTGTCAGCGGAACAAATCTGACACGTTTCATTGAATACATTATGCTTATTTAGATAAGCAATGTGCTTTCAATAGGCTTGTTTGTTTAAAGCAATGTCTCACGAGGCACATTTAGGCAGAAATGCCATTGTTAAAATATTTACTGCATCATACATTTTAATTGTTGGTCAGTTACAAACGTGTAGACAAACTTGTTTGGCGCAACCAAGTTAGAAAGTGGTTCCTATTTTTATCGGAGGCATACTTTAGTCTCTGGGGTTCAAGGTGAAATCTGAAAGTTGCTGCAATTACTTACATATATTTCTGAATTTAATGCTGTTATGAGCGGCTGTTTCAAGTGCACCACCACCGCTTGGGTTCATCACACCTCTAACATGCCTTTTAACAGCACTTGAGCAACGCTTGCACACAGCTGCCGCCCGCTCGTCTCCTCTGGTGCATATTTGTAATTAGTTAGTCGGCCTGCGCGATGGGTGTGCATTAAATAAGACTCTCCAAAGCAGACCCCTCCCACCTCCTACATGCAAGTCATATGCCAGCAGGCTAGGTTGTTCCTCTATGCGAGACATACTGGGGGGAGGGGGAGGGGGTGGGGAGGAGAGGCACTCGAGGAGAAGAGCCAGCGGCAGCTCTGTGCAAGCGCTGCTCGGGTGTTTTTAAAAGGCACATTAGAGGTGTGATGTTTTCCAATTAAAGTGAATAAAATCGGGTATGCACGTAGGGTAAAAAGTGAGACGCTCTTCGCCTGCACATGGACACTTAAAACACTTGTGTGGAACACGTTGTGTCCTACGAGTGCAGTCACTGGGGGAAGGAGGGATGAGCGAGCAGCAGCTGTGTGCAAGCGCTGCTCGGGTGTTTTCAAAAGGCACATTAGAGGTGTGATGTTTTCCACTTAAAATGAATGAAATCGTGTATCCACGTAGGTTAAAAAGTGTGACGCCCAGCACCAGGACACTTAAAGCACTAGGGTGGAACACGTTGTGTCCTACGGGTACAGTCACATGCCCATCCGGGAGGAGGGGCAATCCCGCGCAGTGAGAGTAAACAAAACAAGCATTTGCAATACAATAGGACTCACATTTACGCGAGACCGATTGCATTGCAAACGGGAGTGCAGGCAGGCGGGGTGCAAGGGGGCGAGAAGGCACAAACAACAGGGGGGGGGGAGAAGTCACAGAAAGAAAAGAATGCTCATGCAACACTCGAAGTAAAGGGGCCAATAGCCACAGAAGGATACAAATGACGACATGGCATAATAAGGCCGCACTAACAAGCCTCATTATCAATCAGAAGACAGAATTTACGAAGGACAAACACAGAAGCCAATGAAAAATATGGGCGGAGAGTGAGGGAAGCTTGTCTCCCCATACTGGACTACTGCATGCCTCGAAGAGCGCGCAGCGCATGCTCGCTGCCACTAAAGCTAAACCTAAAAAGGAGGGTTATTCTTTTCTGCCATGATCCCTTAATTCCAAAAGATCAGTTCTGAGGTCCTAACGTGTTAAGATAATTGTAGGATCCACACCCAGGTAAATTAGTGGGATCCTGGCATATCTTAGATATTTTAGTAGGATCCTCACCTACATGTACCACCTGCGGCATGCTTCATCACAGGATCCTCACCCACTACATCAAGTATGACTGGGTGGGCTCGACACAATTTGTAAGTGTACCTCTTAAGTAAGAATGAGGGATTTTAAGTGCAAATTAAAATTGCCTTCCACATCCTAACTCCGTTTTACTATTAAGGTCCTTTGGCAGAGTTAAAAACAGAACAGTGTTTTTGGGTATTATGACCAGTACCATCTGTGGGTCGACATGTGCCACTAAGGGTCAGGCAGGCTTTCTTCAAGACCAAAAGCTATGTTTAATCCCTGCAATCCGTCCTTGGCATTACCAACACTTTACCAATTACAGTGAACATACAACATGAAGCATGCACACAACATACAGACCATAATGGACCTTTTCCTCTTTATAGTCTATGTAAAATGTATTAGTTAGGCTTCATAAGGCAGTGGGGGCGGGCAATCTCTGTAGTCACACATTCATCAAGGGAATTCGTCCTACCTTAGTACCTACTTGGCTCCCCGCATTCCTTTGTGTAGTTACTTGTTTTACTTTCATAGCTTCTCAACCCCCTTGGTCACTTTCAGAATTGTCACTTAAAATCCGACTTTACCATTAAGAAGGATTTTAAAATACAATTAATTTTAGTCAAAATATGATATTTCTATCTGCTCTCAAACATTAGCACTTAATAAATGTAATAAGGTAACCCAATGATACCCAATGGGAGAGATAGGCCTGACCGTAGTGCAAAATTAATTTAGGAGTTTTTCACTACCAGGACATGTAAAACTTAGAAACACATGTCCTGCTTTTTAAATACAATGCACCTTAAGCTATGGGTCGTTGGAGCCTACCTTAGGCGTGACATATATGTATTAAAAAGGAAGGTTTAGGCTTGAAAAAAGGATTTGTTTGCCAGGTCGAAATGGCAGTTTTAAAACTGCACTCCAGGCTGCAATTGCAGGCCTGAAACGAGTTTTAAAATGCTCCGTAAGCAGGTCGTACAATGTGTACTGCAGATCCAATAGTCGTATTTAATTTAGAGGCCCTGGGTACATGTAGTACCATATACTAGGGACTTGTACGTAAATTAAATATGCCAATCAGGTACATGTCTATTGTACTATGGTTTTAGTGAGAGTGCAAGCACCTTAGCACTGGTTAGCAGTGGTAAAGTGCAAAGAGTCCTAAAGCCAACAAAACAAATACAGCAAAATAGGAGCAGTGAAGGCAAATAGTGTGGGAGGGAAAGACTACACCAAGGATGTCAGGTCTAACAGCTGGCAAGGTCAAATTCACTTACAGTACCCATCAAGGGTGCCTTATGTGACTTGTTCTTTTCAACCTTTTCTTAGAACCCCTGGCAATCTCTTTTCATGTAGATAAGATTCAACCACCCATTCCCCAAATGGCTAAATTAAAATATTATACACAAATGATATGATCCTTTAATTAAAAGCTGATAAAAATAACACCTCCCACACATTGGAAAAAAATCAACCATTTACTAAAATTGGAGGATACAAAGTAAATCATGATAAAATTGAAACAATATTACGTAACAAGTTAAGAGACAGTTTAAGTAGCAGGTATGACCCAAATCATTGAGTTGGGTATCTTGAAATGTACATTACAGTTAACTAAGTAAAGTTGTTCCGTTAAATGATCTTCCAATGCTCAACAAAGTTAAAAATCTATTTGAGGGATGGCACTCCCTCCCACTTTCCACTATAGGTTAGGAGGTCCATTCTCCCTCTTTTTGTCTTCCTGTTCTTGAATGTTTCTTGCAAACTTCAAAGCAATTACCCCCCCCCCCCAATTAGATCAGATGTAGTCAAATTTTATATCAGAGTCAACATCTCCAACTAAAATTATCAGGACTATGGCGGTCTTATATTGCCAAATCTAGATTATACTATTTTACTGCTTAGGCAAATATAATCTCTTGTGATAACAGCACTGCATGCTCTGCTCAGAGCGCTTTACATGAGCACCAGTTGCATTACAGATTGGACGAGATAAATAAAGAGAAATGAATATAAGGAATACTGGACAGTCCAAAATCATAAAACTTCGAAAAGATGTCACACGTTTTGCTCTCAACAAAACATACCCATAGTCAACTGCTGAGTATAATATTCCATAAGGGTACAACTGAGACACATCAGAGAACAACTCGTCAGATGGTAGATCAACAGACTGACTCCAGGGGTAGCGACAGTGAACAGAAATGGTCCAATAGGAACAGGAGGAGACCTTGGATGCAACCATGATCAGGATACAATTATCCAACACCATCTCCGACGCCATTTTTCCAACCGCCCTTTAATCCACACGGCCACCAAATACCACCTTGGGCACCTCCTTTTAATACAATGTGTAACTCCAACTTTCAAAACACTTATCGCCCCAATTTTTTAGGCAACCCGAGTGAATACCAGGAGCATGTCTGAACAGCAGGGAACGAGCTCAGCAACAACCTAGTCACTAATCTGTCGAAGAAAACCTCAACACCAATGCAGATACAGGTACTGAATAAAGGGCTAGGGTTTGTACCTACCCCCCAGTTTGACAAATTTCACCTGCAGTGCGAACTAGCAGGTTTCTTTTGGAAATTACGCTTAAAAGCCCATTTTGGTGTACACAACCGTGCTGAGGACGTCTCAGACACGGGCCTACGGAAAAAAATCAACATATCTCCCTCCCACACATACAACAACAGTAGAAATACTTACCTTTGAAAAGGCGGTATATAAACAAATTGAAAATCTGAATCCGAACAAGAAAAAGACATTTCAAAACTTAAGCAAGCAACAGAAATTGGCACTGAGAGAACTACACAATGACAATGACAGTGATAAAACCCGCAGATAAAGGCGGAGGGGTAGTAGTCCAGAACACCAAGGCATACAGGACTGAATGTTTAAGATTACTAAGCAATGAGTGCCATTACAAAGTCATCAAAGTCGATCCCACGCCTTCACTGAAACTTGAGTTTGCAACCATGGTGGAAGAAGCAGAAACAGAGGGCTGGATTACAAAGTCAAAAGGGGACTTTCTGAGAAATACCACACCAAGGACGCCATACTTTTATACATTGCCAAAAATTCACAAAAATCGCGATCCACCACGAGGACGACCAATAGTCTCTGGAATAGGATCCTTATTGGAACCTTTATCACAATTTTGTGATTTCTTTCTGACACCCATTCTACAGAAAACGGAGACATATATCAGGTATACCAAAGATCTGTCACAAATCAAAGACATCGACTATAACCCTCAAACCCACCTCCTGATGAGTCTAGACGTGAAGAGTTTGTACACTAGTCTACCGCAGAACGACACACTAGATGTAATAAGAAGAACATTACAAAAGGAAGACTGGAAATATACAACACCAATAGAATTCATCATGGAATGTGCCAGTCTTACCCTGACAAAAAACGTATTTGAATTCGAAAAAACACTGTATTTACAAACCCACGGGACTTCAATGGGTAGTGCTTTCGCACCTAGTGTGGCAGTGTTGTAATAATAATAATGAAATACCAGCATTTGTAAAGCGCACAGCTACCTCCGGAGAGGTGTCCCGGCGCTGGGGGCCCTCGGGAAGATTAAGCAAGCTATTGCCCAGAGTCACATGGTGCTGGGCTAACCTGCCGCCGGCCCTGGGGATCAAACCGTGAACTCCGTGATCCGGAGTCAGGCACCCTGGCTGCTGCGCCACACCTCTTCCACCATGTGTACAACCTAGAAACTGAACACATATTACATGAAAGCAATCCCTTCAAGGATCAAATATCGCTATGGAGAAGATACATAGACGATATCTTTGTAATGTGGAAAGGAGACAACGATTCAGCATTACAATTTGTGGATTGGATTAGTTATCAGGACGCCAACCTCAAGTTCACCTACACCACAGATAAAGATTGGTATTCCTGGATGTCACTATTTTCAGTAACAACGGAAAGCTATACACAGACACTTACCATAAACCAACAGCTAAAAACAACTCTCTGTGACTGGATAGCTTCCACCCTAGACCACTGCGTGAAAATCTACCGTACGGACAATTTCTTTGTTTACGACGGAATTGTAGTCAGATGATTGATTTCAAACAACAACCAGTAACACTTGCAAAGAAAATGAGAGCCAGAAAGTATCCAGAAGTTCCAATTCAAAAAACTAAAAAGCGAGCAAAAAAACGGAACAGAGAATCACTCCTGGAAACGTATCCAAAAGAAAAGACAGAAGCACCATTGGTATGCGTGACTATGTACAACACAATGTCTAATGAAGTCAAAAAAATAATCAAACACAACCGGAAAATATTAAAAGTAGGGAGCAGAAAGTGGGACTTACCATTGATCTCACATAAAAGAGCTAAAAGCCTACGTGACAGTTTGGTACATACAAGACCAATACAATATCCTAAACAGACACTATCAATGTTCGGTTTACCACCAATCACGGGTCACTAACCTTGTGGCCAATGTAGTGTCTGTCATTTGACATCACCAACAAAATCGATAGATGTTGATTACCTACCCCCTGGGAACTGAGAAAGCATACAAATTGCAACAGCAAGCATGTCATCTATCTCATTACATGTCCATGTAACCATAAGTACATAGGCATGACGACCAGAAAAATAAGCACACAAATTGTAGAACACAGAAGTACCATAAGATGCAAAAGTAATACAACCAAAATGGCAGACCACTTCATAAACAATAACCACACCCCGAATGACATGAGATGGACAGTCCTGGAACACATGACAGAAGAAACCAGAAACATTGAAAAAATAATTTTTGAAGAAGAACAGAGGTGGGTGTATAGACTCTCTACACACACAACCGGATTAAATGATGATACCCTGGAATAACATACTGTGACATACTAATGTATTCAGACATATTCCCGAAAGAGACATCAACATCAAATATCGTTTACACACAAATACTTGATTCCCTAAAAATCACCAGCTTTGTAAACTCAATACCCCACAATGCATCTGGATATCATGCAATGTGATGCGGTATCACATGATCCCAAACACCAATCAGGAGCGTCCTCAAAACCAGAAGTAAAACACTATCTCCAACACGCAGGGAGTCAGGGGCACTCCTTGAGGGTTGAGCGGACCGGTACCCTTGACGAAGTAAGACAAAACCTTATACTTACTGAATCTCCGATTCCAACAGAAGCATCTAAACTGTGTGTAAGAACATCGATCTAAATAATGATGTGTCCGTTCCCCCTAGTGTGTAGGGAACGGCCACCCCTGAAAATTCCCTATGATGTCGGTAAATTGACCTAGACATGCATGTATTCCTTACTCTATTTTGCAATTTTTTGTTATCAGGTGTAAAACACCACTGTCTGTCTGTTTTTTAAATGTTGTGTGTCGGTCATGTGTATTAATACTAAGAACTGTCACTGGATACAACACAACAACCATTTAGCACTTATTAGGCACAAAATTAAGGGTGCACATTAAAAATTTAAGGACGCCCAAATATGATTTTGGATTTCTCTCGTTTCAGCAGTTGCCCATACAAGAAAAGGTCCTCAGTGTATGGTCTGTATGTAAATGTGAATGCTTTTCAAAAAAACGATGTGATTTGTACATGCCAATAGGCTGTTTATTATAACTTGAAGGGAAAACACAGGTCCTGAAGAAAGCCAATTGACCTTTCGGGGCAGTTTGTGGCTGAAACATGTCGACCGATTAGACACTTGGGACAATTATATCCTAATATAGTGTCACTTTTCATACTTTTAATCTAACCCCTAAACCTACGCCATTAAATAACTTTTTAGGTTTCGGAGGTTATTTTAAACTCACCAAGATCCCCTGCCTTCACTCAGTTATCACAGAACTCCGCTTACAAACGCGTCGAGTCCACTCACACACCTTTTGTGAGTGAGGGTCCAATGATGAAGCAAGCCACAGATAGTACCTGTGGGTGAGGACCCTAATAAAATAAAAAAAAAATAATAATAATATATATATATATATATATACACACATATATATACATATACACATACATACACATATATACACACACCCAGGTATATATCCATAAAAACTCATTTTTAATCTCATACAAGTCCGAGACAAATGTAAGGTGAGCACCGATTTACCTGGGTGCCATTACTTACCGGTCTCGGACAGACCACATACATGCACTTTATGATATTCAAGATATTTCCTCCTTTAGTTTGTTGAAGCATTACAGACAAACACATTCATTTTGTTAGGCACAGGGAGATTAAGTGATTTGCCCAGAATCACAGGATGTTGAGCGTCCCGTGCCAAGCCTCGAACCCGGTTCCCCAGCTTCGAGGTTGACCGCTCTACCCGTTTGTCTACATCCTCTCCCCTTTCCGGGACAGAAATGGATTTGGTTGCTGTTAGACCTGGCATCCTTGGCGTGGGTCTCCCTTCCATTTTTTCGTAATGCCTCCACTGTTGCCGATATGTTTTTGCTGGACTAGATGCTCATGGGCACTTTGCCGCTGCTAATCAGTGCCAAAGTGCAAGTGCTCCCTATCGTTAATTGATATATGTATTAGTGACTCCATGATTGGATGATTGGTTTACTTGTCAGTCCCTAGTACAGTGCACTCAGTGTGCCCAGGGCTTGTAAATCCAATGCCGCTGGTGGGCTTGCAGCACTGGTTGTGCCACCCACAGAAGCGGCTTATAAAATGTGTCTCAGGCCTGCCATCGCAGAGCCTGTGTGCAGCCTAGGGCTGCCATGGCGACTTGGTGAGTACACCCACTTACCAGTCCCTAAACCTTGCCTTTACTGCATGTTGGTCACCCCTAAAGTAGGCCCTAGGACAGGGTGCATTGTAAGTATAAGGTAGGACATGCCCTGGTGTGTGTGTGGCATGTCCTAATAGTGAATTACAGCCATTTTCGTTTTTCACTATTGCAAGGCTACCTGCTCCCCATAGGCCAGAATGGGCAGACTGACTATTACACCTTATAGTCAGAACTATCCCCGGGAACATGGTAGAAAAACGAATTTAGTATGCCTGAACTCAGGGTGATAAAATACATCTTTTAGTGAAGTTGGTTTTAACATTCTGTGTTTGAAAATACCACTTTTAGAAAGTGGTTATTTTCTTGCCTAACTATCCAAGCCTGCCTCTGCTAGGTTGTGTATTCCTTGTCTGGAGATTGAGTGACAGGGGCTGGGGGTGGCTACAGGAGACAGGGTGAGTCAGCGCAGGGCTGAATAGAAAGATCTGCATCCAGAGTGGAGGGAGGAGCTGCACCTGGGTCTGAATAGGGCTGTGCCTGCCTTCCACAATGCTGGCTCCACCTCCTGCCGGGCGGCTGAGCACTCTGCCCCACATTCTGAAAGGAAAGAAGGAGTCAGAAAAACAAAGTGCTCCAGGACTGACCAGAACTGGTTTTGGACTAGGCAGAGGCCTCTCTGCCTTCAGAGAACAAAGAGAAACTGGGTATAAAAGGGGACCCAGACCCCTAGGAAATTAGATCACTTTTGGGAACAAGAAGAAACCTTTGCTGAGGAGCGGAACCAAGAAGAAACTGAGGAGAGACTATCCCTAAGCCTGAAGTGCTGCTTGGGGGATTGGCCTGCAGTGGTTTGCCTGACTGCCAAAGAAAGGAGAAAGGAACTTTTGCTTTGCTGTGACTTTCATCAACTTGTGAAGGATCTCCAAGGGCTTGGAAGAGAGCTTGCCCCTGACCGAAGTCCCAGGACCATTGGACTTCACCCCTTTGTGAATTGCTGCTGGAAACTCTGTTTCAGTGGCTACAGAGGTAGGGAGCTGTGACCGACTCTCACGACCGACTCGGTGTCCTGTAAGCACCGCATCGAAGCACCGTCTCGCCCTGCAACGCACGGCCCTGGTCTCACCGACTCCGTCAACGAGCCGCTGCCTGCACCGCATCGAGGGACAACGCGTCCTGCAACGCTTCCATTTTTGCATCGCGACCGCGACGAACAGCCATCTGGCTCGCACGCCCGTGCCTGCCGCTTCAAGAAAAAGGTACTGTGACCGAGTCTGTCTACGCTGTGTTGGCCCGTCTCGACTCGGTCAGCTGGATTTGTTAGACTCTGTTCGTTCTCAACATCACCGTAGCCGGAGGAGGTTACCGACTCGCACAGAACCTTGAATTAAGCCTTTTTGATCAGAACTAAGCATTCTTGACAGTATTGTGGATTATTTTTGTCGTTTATGGTCTTGTGATAAATCTATATAAAGTATACCTATTTTTATAAATATATAACCTGTGTGGTGTCCATTTGTAGTGTTGTCACTTGATTACTGTATGTGTTCACAAATGCTTTACACACTGCCTCTGAACTAAGCCTGTCTGCTTGTGCCAAGCTACCAAGAGGGTGAGCAGGGGTGATTTCAGGAGTGTACCTACTTTCCCTGACTAGACGCAAGGGTCCCTATTTGGACGAAGGTACCTACCTCTGCCAACTAGAGACCCCCAAATCTAACATTGGTGGTCAGCGGTGAGGATTCTGGACTTGCATTTGTGACTCATGTACAGTGATTGGTGAACACTACTTAGTGAGTGCAACCAAAACGCAACCACATACTTCTATAGCATTTTTTCTGGGATTTCCTATTTTTGCAAATGCCAAGTTCAGTCACTATGGAGAAACCAGCATCAGTAGCCTCTGTTGAGTGTGATTGGGAAGAAGAGAGGCTAGAATGCTACACCCTCAAGCAGCTCAGGCAATTCTGCAAAAAGTTTAAAGTGTCCATGACCGGACTCTCCAGGAAGGAGGACCTTCAAAAGGCGCTGAGGGCCTGGGTCGAATTAAGGAGTGCCCCTGTGGAGGGGGCTGAGAATGCAGAAGGGCAGCTGGAGGGGCTAATGGGGTCTAGGGGCAAGAAGACCACCTTCCCCAGTAGGTAGCAGTGTTTCTGCCAGAGGACTGTCTCCAGAGGAGTTGGAGGACAGGAAAGAGAGTAGGATGCACGAAATGGAGCTGACCAAGCTCAAGCTGAATGGGCAGTTAGAATTCGAAATGCAAACTAGGAAATTGGCCCTAGAGGAAAAGAAAATGCAGTTTGAACATGAGAAAGTTTTGAGGGAGTTGGAATTGAAGGCCAAGAGCTTAGAGATTACTCCCTCTGGTGGCAGTGTACCGCCTGTGCCTGTTGAAGCTAGGGTGTATATTCCAAAAGATGTGGTTAAGGAATTTTTTTAAAATGATGACATTGGTTCAAAGCCTATGAGGTAGCCATGTCTTCCCACCGGGTCCCTGAGAAGGATTGGGGAGCGGGGTTGTGGGGACGGTTCCTCAGTGAAGGGCGGGATACCTTGTTGGATTTGCCCTCTGAAGTCTATAATTCGTACAGCCACATGAAGGATGCCTTAATGACTAGGTATGGTTTGACCCCTGAGCTTTATAGGCAAAGGTTCAGGAACTGTAGTAAGATTGAAAGCAGTACCTGGGTTGAATATGTGACCTTCTTTTGCAGAGCCTTGGATGGTTGGGTAAAGGGTAGCAAAGCGACTGATTTTCAGGCGCTCTTTGATTTGATTGCCTGGGAGCACTTGTCCGGTAATTGTTTTCCTGAGCTACGCCAGCACCTGATTGATAGTAAGCTGACTAACCCTAGGCAGCTTGCTGAGGAGGCGGACCGCTGGGTGAGTACCCGGGTCCACAAGGGTCACGTGGGAGACTCCGCCAAGGGTGGGCAGGGTCCCCAGCAGAAGAGTGGGGGACAAGGGTAAACAGAGGGAGTTCCATAAAGGGCCCCAAAGTAAACCCCAAGGGAACCAAGGGAAAGGTTCCCAGCCTCCCCTGAGAAGAAGCCAGTGGCCCTGACAGGCCCCCTGTTCACCAGGGACCACTGGTGTGTTACAAGTGTGGCGCCCCTGGCCACAAGGCAAACGATCCTCGTTGCCCTTTGCATGGAAAACCAGCACCCACTAGTGCAGTCCCCCGGCAGTTGGCTAGTGTAGCCCTGGGGGAGGAGTTGGGTGCCCAAGGTGGGAGGGAACCCACAGTGTTTTCCCTTGTCTCATTAGGAGACTCTGAGATGGTCCCTAGGACCCCGCTGCCTGAGAACACTAAGACATACAGGCAGTGGGTGACCATCAATGGCCATAGGGTGGAGGCTCTGAGAGACACAGGAGCCAGTGTGACAGCTGTCAAGTGTCACCTGGTGTCTAAAGAGCAGGTTATCCCTGATGCATTCTATCCGGTTGTTGCCGCTGACAACACAGAGTCACTGCAAGGTGGCTCAGGTTCCCTTTGAGTGGGGGGTCTCGGGTACTCTTCAAGTAGCTGTGAGGCCAGCCATGCCTGTTGACTGTTTGTTAGGGAACGATTTGGAGAGCTCACCTTGGGCTAAGGTGGAGCGGAGTGCGCATTTAGAAATGTTGGGCTTGCCTGATTGGGCATGTGTGACCACCCGGTCAATGGCAGCTAAAGGTGTTCAAGAGGACCTGGAGCCTGAGAGGGAGGCCCAGGTGCCTGCCGGAGAGAGAGGAGGCAGGGGCGCGGGAAACCGGCCCCCGAAGTTCCCACGGTCCAGGAGGAGGCAGGCCCTGAGGGGGATGCCCTGGAGCCTACAGGGGAACAGGTAGCTGAACTGGGGGACCTACCTGAGCAGACCCATTGGCAGCAAGAAGGAGGACCCTCCAGGGAAGAGTTCTGCAAGGAGCAGAACACATGCCCTTCTCTCGTGGGTCTGAGGCAACAGGCCACAGACCAGGCAGCAGGTGATCAGTCTGGATCACATTGGATTTACTGGGAGAATGGTCTCCTGTATTCAGAGCCTAAGGTTGCTGAGCCTGGGTCAGCCCGTGTGCTGGTGGTACCCCAGCGCTTCAGAGCCTTCCTACTGGGGTTGGCTCATGATGTACCGTTAGCAGGACATCTGGGGCAGGACAAGACCTTTGACAGGCTTGAGACCCATTTCTATTGGCCCCAGATGCGCAGGAGTGCCGCCACTCACTGCAGGACATGCCAGACTTGCCAGGCAAGTGGAAAGAGTGGGAGGAAGCACAAGGCCCCTCTCCAGCCATTCCCTGTGGTCAGCACCCCCTTTGAACGGGTGGGTATTGACATTGTGGGGCCACTGGACCCCAAGACAGCCATGGGCAACAGGTTTATCCTGGTCTTGGTGGACCATGCCACCCGGTACCCTGAAGCCATCCCTCTGAGGACAGTGACGGCCCCGTGGTGGGACGGGCACTGATGGGAATTTTCTCACGTGTGGGATTCCCTCAAGAGGTGGTGTCTGACAGAGGTACCAACTTCGTGTCCAAGTACATGAAGTCCCTGTGGCAGGAGTGCGGTGTAACTTACAAGTTCACCACTCCTTACCACCCTCAAGGAAATGGGCTGGTTGAGAGATTCAACCGGACCCTCAAGGGCGTGATTATGGGTCTGGAAGAACCCATGAGGCGTAAATGGGACGTCCTCTTACCATGCCTGTTGTTTGCATACCGGGAAGTGCCACAGAAGTCTCTAGGGTTCAGTCCCTTTGAGCTCCTCTATGGACACCCGGTACGAGGACCTTTGAGTTTGGTCAAGGAAGGCTGGGAGCAATCTCCCAGGAAACCTCCCCAGGATGTATACAGTTACATGCTGGCCTTCAGGAACCAGACTAGGCGTTTCAGAGAACTTGCTGAGGCAAATCTGGAAGCCAGCCAGGAGGAGATGAAGCGGTGGTACGACCAGAATGCCACTCTGGTAGAGCTTCAGCCTGGTCAGAAAGTGTGGGTCATGGCCCCTGTGGAGCCTTGTGCGCTCCAGGACAGGTGGACTGGCCCTTTTACGGTGGTGGAGCGCAAGAGTCCAGTTACCTATTTGGTGGACTTGAAGTCTCCCAGGAACCCCTTGCGGGTCCTGCATGTGAACCGCCTGAAGCCCCACTTGGAGAGGTCCCAAGTGGGCATGCTCTTAGCTACAGATGATGGAATGGAGGAGGAGACCGAGCCTCTTCCTGACCTCCTGTCAGCCCGAGAGCAAGATGGATCAGTGGAGGGAGTAAACCTCTCTACCTCCCCGACACCTGAGCAGCAGGGTGACTGTCGCCAACTGTTGGGACAGTTCCCTGACCTGTTCTCCCTGGTTCCCAGTGTCACTCATTGGTGCGTCCATGATGTGGACACTGGGGACAGTCTTCCTGTGAAGCACAAGGCTTACAGGGTGACTGACTGGGTCAGAGCCTGCATCAAGGAGGAGGTCTCCAAGATGTTTGCACAAGGGGTGATTGAGTCCTCTAACAGCCCTTGGGCCAGCCCAGTGGTCTTGGTTCCAAAGGCTGCCGCGCCTGGTGCCACCCCAGAACTCCGGTTCTGTGTGGACTACAGGGGACTCAATTCCGTCACCAGGACTGACGCCCACCCCATCCCCAGAGCTGATGAGCTCATAGATCGGTTAGGGGCTGCGCGGTACCTCAGCACGTTTGACTTAACGTCTGGGTACTGGCAGATCGCCTTGACTGATGGGGCAAAGAGAGGTCAGCATTCTCCACACCAGATGGGCACTACCAGTTCCGGGTGATGCCCTTTGGGATGAAGAATGCCCCTGCCACCTTTCAGAGGTTGGTCAACCAGGTGTTGGTTGGACTGGAGGATTTCAGTGCCGCCTACCTGGATGACATCGCAGTGTTCAGTGCCAGTTGGGAAGAACATCTGCGTCACCTCTGGGAAGTGTTGATGGCGCTGCGGAGGGCAGGCCTCACAATCAAGGCGAGTAAGTGCCAGATTGGGCAGGGTTCTGTGGTGTACTTGGGACACCAGGTTGGGAGCGGCCAGGTGGCGCCCCTCCAACCAAAAATTGATACCATTCTGGCTTGGGAGCCCCCCAAGACCCAAACAGAGGTGAGAGCCTTCCTAGGACTCACCGGGTATTACCGGAGATTCGTCAAGGGGTATGGCAGCATTGTTGCCCCCTTGACAGAGCTGACTTCCAAGAAGCAGCCCAGGAAAGTGATTTGGACCGACGCCTGTCAGAAAGCTTTTGACACCTTGAAGACTGCCATGTGCACGGCGCCTGTGCTCCAGGCACCCAACTTCTCCAATGAGTTCATTGTTCAGACGGACGCTTCAGAGCATGGTGTAGGGGCTGTTCTATCACAGATCAATGAGGAAGGCCTAGACCAACCTGTAGCCTTCATCAGTAGGAGGTTACTTCCCCGGGAACAGAGATGGAGTGCTATCGAGCGTGAGGCATTTGCTGTGGTCTGGGCACTGAAGAAGCTGAGACCATACCTGTTTGGGACTCACTTCCGGGTTCAGACAGACCACAGGCCCCTCAGATGGTTGATGCAGATGAGGGGTGAGAATCCAAAGCTGTTGAGGTGGTCCATTTCCCTACAGGGGATGGACTTTATGGTGGAACACCGCCCTGGTACAGAACACGCCAATGCTGATGGACTGTCCAGATTTTTCCGCCTTAGCGATGAGAACTCCCTAGGGGTAGGATAGTTCTCCCCACATTTCAGCTGGAGGGGACACAAAGTTAGACCTGGCATCCTTGGCGTGGGTCTCCCTTCCATTTTTTCGTAATGCCTCCACTGTTGCCGATATGTTTTTGCTGGACTAGATGCTCATGGGCACTTTGCCGCTGCTAATCAGTGCCAAAGTGCAAGTGCTCCCTATCGTTAATTGATATATGTATTAGTGACTCCATGATTGGATGATTGGTTTACTTGTCAGTCCCTAGTACAGTGCACTCAGTGTGCCCAGGGCTTGTAAATCCAATGCCGCTGGTGGGCTTGCAGCACTGGTTGTGCCACCCACAGAAGCGGCTTATAAAATGTGTCTCAGGCCTGCCATCGCAGAGCCTGTGTGCAGCCTAGGGCTGCCATGTCGACTTGGTGAGTACACCCACTTACCAGTCCCTAAACCTTCCCTTTACTGCATGTTGGTCACCCCTAAAGTAGGCCCTAGGGCAGGGTGCATTGTAAGTATAAGGTAGGACATGCCCTGGTGTGTGTGGCATGTCCTAATAGTGAATTACAGCCATTTTCGTTTTTCACTATTGCAAGGCTACCTGCTCCCCATAGGCCAGAATGGGCAGACTGACTATTACACCTTATAGTCAGAACTATCCCCGGGAACATGGTAGAAAAACGAATTTAGTATGCCTGAACTCAGGGTGATAAAATACATCTTTTAGTGAAGTTGGTTTTAACATTCTGTGTTTGAAAATACCACTTTTAGAAAGTGGTTATTTTCTTGCCTAACTATCCAAGCCTGCCTCTGCTAGGTTGTGTATTCCTTGTCTGGAGATTGAGTGACAGGGGCTGGGGGTGGCTACAGGAGACAGGGTGAGTCAGCGCAGGGCTGAATAGAAAGATCTGCATCCAGAGTGGAGGGAGGAGCTGCACCTGGGTCTGAATAGGGCTGTGCCTGCCTTCCACAATGCTGGCTCCACCTCCTGCCGGGCGGCTGAGCACTCTGCCCCACATTCTGAAAGGAAAGAAGGAGTCAGAAAAACAAAGTGCTCCAGGACTGACCAGAACTGGTTTTGGACTAGGCAGAGGCCTCTCTGCCTTCAGAGAACAAAGAGAAACTGGGTATAAAAAGGGGACCCAGACCCCTAGGAAATTAGATCACTTTTGGGAACAAGAAGAAACCTTTGCTGAGGAGCGGAACCAAGAAGAAACTGAGGAGAGACTATCCCTAAGCCTGAAGTGCTGCTTGGGGGATTGGCCTGCAGTGGTTTGCCTGACTGCCAAAGAAAGGAGAAAGGAACTTTTGCTTTGCTGTGACTTTCATCAACTTGTGAAGGATCTCCAAGGGCTTGGAAGAGAGCTTGCCCCTGACCGAAGTCCCAGGACCATTGGACTTCACCCCCTTTGTGAATTGCTGCTGGAAACTCTGTTTCAGTGGCTACAGAGGTAGGGAGCTGTGACCGACTCTCACGACCGACTCGGTGTCCTGTAAGCACTGCATCGAAGCACCGTCTCGCCCTGCAACGCACGGCCCTGGTCTCACCGACTCCGTCAACGAGCCGCTGCCTGCACCGCATCGAGGGACAACGCGTCCTGTAACGCTTCGCTACGCCGAATCAAACTGGTCCGACCGACACGGTCACTGCTGCTGAGTTCGAGTCCTGTGACCGCACCGGAGTTGGGCACCGCTCGCACGCTTTGCGACGCACCGCCCGACTCGCACCGCTGTCCGGACTGATCGACGCCAGCTCCTGAATCCGGCTCAGTCGCCGCACCGCAACCTGCCAGCACCGCATCGAAGCACCGTCTCGCCCTGCAACGCACGGCCCTGGTCTCACCGACTCCGTCTCGACGACGTCAACGAGCCGCTGCCTGCACCGCATCGAGGGACAACGCGTCCTGCAACGCTTCCATTTTTGCATCGCGACCGCGACGAACAGCCATCCGGCTCGCACGCCCGTGCCTGCCGCTTCAAGAAAAAGGTACTGTGACCGAGTCTGTCTACGCTGTGTTGGCCCATCTCGACGCGGTCAGCTGGATTTGTTAGACTCTGTTCGTTCTCAACATCACCGTAGCCGGAGGAGGTTACCGACTCGCACAGAACCTTGAATTAAGCCTTTTGATCAGAACTAAGCATTCTTGACAGTATTGTGGATTATTTTTGTCGTTTATGGTCTTGTGATAAATCTATATAAAGTATACCTATTTTTATAAATATATAACCTGTGTGGTGTCCATTTGTAGTGTTGTCACTTGATTACTGTTTGTGTTCACAAATGCTTTACACACTGCCTCTGAACTAAGCCTGTCTGCTCGTGCCAAGCTACCAAGAGGGTGAGCAGGGGTGATTTCAGGAGTGTACCTACTTTCCCTGACTAGACGCAAGGGTCCCTATTTGGACGAAGGTACCTACCTCTGCCAACTAGAGACCCCCAAATCTAACAGTTGCCATGACAAGAAATCGTTCAGGACTAGGTTAATGTCCCAAAGCACTGCATAGCGCAGTTCCGGAGGAAGAGAGAGGCGAATCCCTCTCAGCAACCTGCAAATAAATGGATGCTCGCTAATCGGGGCACCATCGACGGGAGCGTGTCCCGGGGAGATCGCAGAGCGGAAAGCGTTAATTGACCGATATGCTAGCCCGTCCTCTGCCAGGCTTGAAATGAAATTTAGAACCTGAGCTACATCAGGGCCCATGGGATCCACACCCCATCACAGACACCAACGTACCCATGTCGTCCAGGGCGAGCGGTAACGTTTGGTCATACCATCTGCCCAAGCCTTGGAGAGGAGGAACTCCGCATGGCGTGAAAGGCCTTGGAATTTCCAGTGTTGCCTGTAATCCGCCACGCCATCAGATTTAATGATCCCCTTCTACAAACCGATGAGGTTAGAGATCCGGACTCAGCAGAATGTTAGGAAAGGGCGAGTCGGATTGGAGAATCCCAAGAAAGTTCCAGAAGCACTGGAAACCATACTTGAGACTTCCATACAGGTGTTATGACCACCTGTGCCTGTTGCCTGCATACCTGAGCCACGCCCTGGTGATCATTGAGAAGGTGGGAAAAGCATAGACCTTCTCCTGACTCCAATCTTGGAGGAATGCGTCCGTCGCCTCTGCCTGCAGATCTAGTCTCCAGCTGAAGAACCGTGGCAGCTGGTGGTCGAGGCAAGATTTTGGTTAGATAACCACCTCACAATGGAGACTCAAGCCAGCAAACTCGCGGCCACTTGTTTTGGAACCCTGAGGATGCTCCGAAAGATCCTGGACCTCATCCCAAAGAAAGCACAAAGAACAGTGGTTCAGGCAATGGTGGTGTCCCGCCTGGACTATGGGAATGTTCTCTTTCTGGGGTCACCTAAATATGTTCTTAACAGACTGCAGGTGGTGCAAAACGCGGCAGTCAGACTTTTACGAAAAATTCCTCGGCATGAATCCACTAAGTCTGCCCTGAAATCATTACACTGGCTGCCCGTGCATGCAAGGATCAAGTTTAAAGCGCTATGTATAGCTCATAGAGCCCTTAAGGGAAAAGGCCCAACACTACTGAAAACTTTGATCACTCCATACATTCCAGACAGAATTCTGAGATCCTCCTCGGAACATCTTGCCACAACTACCAGAATAAGGAGAGCCAGATGGGGGGAAGATCCTTCTCACATCTGGCACCGAAATTATGGAACTCAATTCCACTAGAGCTAAGAATGACCACGGAGGAACAAACTTTCAGAAAGAAACTAAAGACCTGGCTATTCCCAGGCTGATAGGTATCTGCACTTACTCCTATTTCGCAGCGCTGGGAGGCCCATGGGCAGCTATGCGCTTTATAAAACCCATAAACATAAACAAGACGCAAACAGGTTGACCCGTTTGCGAAAGATCTGAGGGTCCAGCTTTCAAAGGCTTGAATTCCGAAGGTGCTGAGAGTGCCAACCTAGTATCTGGTTTGCTTGTCCTGGTTACTCCGCTGTGACTGAGATCGGATTCTTCAGGCATAATGTCCAGAACTCCTTTGCCATATCCGCCAGGGCCAGAGACCTGGTGCCCCCCCCAGATGACTGATATATCTTACTGCTGACACACTATCTTTAATAGAACAGAAGACTGAATTCAGTTTTTCGTCCAACACTGAACAGCGTACAACCCTGCCAGGAGTTTCAAACAATTTATATGTAAGCTCTGTTCTGGTGGTGACCAGCTTCCTCCTGTGGCGTAATATCCACACCGGGCACCCCAGCCGGATATGCTGGCGTCCAATTCTATCACCAAATCAGGAGCGGAACCGAAAATTGCTCTCCCTTTCCAGGCCTCCATATGAGTAAGCAACCATTCTATTTTCTCTCTGGCCTCGCCTGACAGCAGAACCGACTGTGAATATGTCAGACTCCTTAGGTGGTGCGCCTTGAGGTGCTGCAAGGCCAGACAGTGAAGAGAGCCTGGAAAAATTGCCTTAGCATGCAATGCTGAAAGTTGACACAAGTAGCTTTTTCTGATGATTTCCAGGAGAAAATGCATAGCGTTTTTTTTAATTTTTTTTTTATTTTATTTAATTATTGCATACTGTCTAATCATATACAGCTTTCAGCCTACAACCCTGAGGCCGGCAGTGCTTAGTTATGATCAAATGAAAAAACACAGCTATTAAGCCAACAACCCCAACAGGGGGCAGGCAGCGATATTGGACAGCGACTCTGTGAGGCAGCATGCTTTTGTGAATCTTAATTTATTACCCTAATAAACCAAACAAACCCTATTCAGCCTGCGCTACTAAAATAACCATCCTTGTACAGTATACTGTGGTAGGTCCGTGGTATATCAGTGCAGGGTGAGAGACGCATCCTATTCAGTGAGTGTTATCAGAACACACAGCCCTAACGTGTAACCCCCGCAGGAGCCCCGCCTAGTCAGCGTGCGTCGTCGCCCATCCTGTGTTGGTTAGTCGAAGTGTGCGCAGTGCCCTCCTAGACTGTGGGCAGATCAGTACTTATGTTCTCCACTCTGGTGAGCAGGTAGGTCTTGTAAAGTCCCCAGAAGTTCTTGGGTCTACTCCTGGGCGGGAGGAGCTCGCTAAAAGTCTCTGTTTGTGTGCTACAGTAAAGCATATCTTGCGACCATTGTGCTATGGTGGTGTAACCGGGGGTGTCCGGGCCTTGAAAGGGCAGACCTACCTGCACACCATGTAAACGCGACTACCATCATTTTCCCTCTCCCTTCACAGCAGCAGGACAAGTGGTTACGTACAAACGTACGGGAGAAGGACAGACAGGATGAAATGGGTTGCCGTCCCTTTAAGGTGGGAGACTGGACCATAGGACACGCCCCCAGTGATGACGACGAGGAGGACTGGCCAACAAAAGAAGGGAGAAGACGGAAGCCGGTGTGTGGCATCACCCGAGGAGTTGAGGAGAAAGACCGAGGCGAGGAGGACGCGAGTTGGACGGCAGAGAGGGAGAGGACTGAGGCGGTGCGGAGAGACGACGAGGGAGAGCCAGGAGGCCAACGGTTCCACGAGTCGCCCAGCCGCGCTCCAGGAGGAGCGTGGCTCTCTCAGGTACGAGAGCGTTTCGCGGCTGGGTGGGTAAAAAGGCGAGACCCCATCAATAAAGATAAAACTCCTGTTTCCCGGTGTCCCCGTTCCTGAGCACTTCTCCTCACCTATATAGATGTGTTGAGCACTGAGTGATACCCCCTCACTACCCTTCCCTTCCACACCCGTGTTCCAGGTCACCCTACTCATACAGAGCCCCCGTTTTCCTTTATTTGCATATCTCCACGTCCGGACGGGCTCGAGCTGGAGTGGACCAAGACCAGACGGGGCTCGACGAAGACCCGGGACACCAAGGACAAGCCACCTCTATCACCACTACCCTACTATAGACTGGCCACACACCGGAGACGTATACTTTCATCAATAAAACCCTCTTTACCACAGTCCAGTCTCCTGTCCCTTACTAACCCGCTACAAGTGGTGGAGAATGCGGGCATAGACGACACCATCGGTACTCACACGATGGACGCTCTGATACAGCAGTTGGTGAAGGGCCAAGAGAAGCTGGAATGGGCCGTGGAACGGCAGATGACGTCCGCCCAGGCGGACAGAGACACCTTCAGAGACACCATAACCGCTCAAGTGGAGGGCTTACAGAAAATGGTATCGGGACAGCCCTCTTATCACCCCGTAGGTCAAGGAGGCGTCTCCCCAGGACCCTCCGGGGTCTCACTGCAGAAATATATCGCTGGCGAGGACCCCGACGCCTTCCTGCTCAATTTCGAGCGAGCCGCAAAGGCCTGTGGCAGGCCCCTGGAGAAATGGCCGTTCTTCTTAGCCCCCCTCCTGACCGGGGAAGCACAGGCTGCCTACCAGGTGGCCAACGCAGCAGGTAACACCCCCTATGCTGACGTTAAATCCATCATTCTGGACCACCTAGGACTGGACTCGGAGGCGTACAGGGTGCGCTTACGGAAGGAAAGGGGCGCCCCCGGGGAAAGCCCCAAGACATTGTTCTTTCGCCTAAGAACGGCTGCGGACAAATAGCTGACTCCCTCCATGAGTACAAAAGAAGAGATAATCGATAAAATTTATCTCGAACAGTATTTGGACGCCCTCCCTTATAACACCCAGAAATGGTTGCGTCAACACACTCATCTGACCACCGAGCAAGCCGTGGAGATGGCCACCACGTACTCCCGCGCCCAGCCTAAACCAGGGGGGGGGGGGGGGGACCCGACAAATCGAACCGCCCCCTCCCTATGAGATTCGACAAGAGACCCCGGGTTACCCCGGAAGCCACCAAACACCGAGTACCTAAACCAGAGGTACCATCATTCAGGGGACCCCAGTGTTTTGAGTGTGGGGACTGGGGCCATATCGCCCAGGTGTGCCCTCACCGTAGACCGGCTGAAGAACCTATGGAGGTGGGATACATCCCTAGGTCCATTCTCTACACCGCGGAGATGGGGAGCGCGTTTCATGTAAGTGTACGGGTGAATGGGAAAGTGGTAAAGGCCCTATTAGACTCCGGATGTAGGCAGTCTGTAATACAGGGTAAGTTAGTGCAACGTAAACAGGTGATCCCCGACAACCTGGTCCACATTAGGTGTGTTCATGGAGACGTCAGGCCATACCCTATAGCAGAGGTGTCCCTTGAACACCCCGATGGCAGGACCTATGTTATCCGGGTGGGAGTATTGGAGAGCCTGCCCGAAGACCTCATTATAGGAACAGACAACCCCGAGTTCTCAGAAATGTTCCTACAGACGGTACATAAGCAGATCACAACAGATCATTCAGGACAGACAACAGACAGCCCCGTACCTGCCCTGATAAGCCCCGACCCTTGGACAATAGACAGGAGCTTTAAGTTCGCACAGGCCAAGGACGCCACTTTGTTCAATGCCTGGGAACAAGCACACCGAACGCAGTACGACCCCTCTCCCACGTTTCCCCGATTCAGTATACAAGAAGGCCTGTTATACCGGCAGGCTTCCAGAGAAGAACCCCAGCAGTTGTTAGTGCCTTTGTCTTTTAGAGAACAGGTTATGTTCTTCTCACACTCTCACTTGACCGCTGGACACACGGGAAGCGAAAAGACAACCCAAAACGTACTGCAGCACTTCTTCTGGCCTGGGATATATAAGGACATAAAAAGCCATTGCCAGACATGCGAGATATGTCAAAAGAGGAACACCCATCGTCCGCCAGCGGTGCCTTTACAACCTCTTCCTATCATAGGTACCCCATTTGAAAGGATTGGAATGGACCTCATAGGGCCTCTTCCAAAGACAGGGAGAGGGAATCAATATGCACTAGTGATAGTGGACTACGCCACCCGATACCCTGAGGCCTTTCCCCTGAGAGCGCCAACCACTCGCCTTATATCAGAGAAACTTTTGGAACTGTTCTCGCGAGTGGGGTTCCCGAAGGAGATCCTGACGGACCAAGGAACCCCATTCGTGTCTAGGATGATGAAGGAGGTCTGTGGGCTGCTGGATCTGCGACACATTAAAACTTCTGTCTACCATCCCCAAACAGATGGCCTCGTGGAGAGGTATAACGGAACACTCAAAGCAACACTTAAAAAGATGCTTACCGTGAATGGCAGAGAGTGGGATCAATTGATGCCTCTGGCATTGTACGTCATCCGTGGACAGAAACAGAGCAGTCTCGGTTGTTCGTCATTTGAGATGTTATATGGGCGACAACCCAGATCGCTGTTGGAGATGACCAAGGAGGCATGGGAGAAGGAAGAAGCCAATGAAACCCGCGGTATGTTGGAGTATACACAGGCCCTGAAATCCAAAATAGGAAAGCTGAGAGATCTGGCGTATTCCAATCTCGAGAGGAAACAAGAGAAACAGAAGAAGTTCTATGATAAAGGAAAAAGGTGGAGGAAGTTGAAGTTGGAGGTCGACGACTGGGTACTGGTACTGTTACCCTCGTCCACAAAAAAATTCCAGGCCGAATGGACAGGTCCATTCCGGATCACCGAGACTATCGGGAAAACCAGCTACCGAGTACAGGTTACAGCTCGGAGAAGCCAGACGTACCACATAAATCTCTTGAAGAAATGGTTGGGACCTATACCAAAGACGGCTCACCTTACTTTACCGACACAGGCTCCCTCTCACAACACTCTGGAATTCTTAGTGGTCAATGAAGAACTAAGGGACCAAGAAAAAGAAGAACTCCAACGGACCCTGTCACCGTTTTCCCCACTATTTTCAGATAAACCTGGAAAAACGATCCTAGCTGAACACCGTATTGAGACCCTCCCCGGGAAAACCATCAAACAACGACCATACAGGATACCCGCGGCGAAGAGGGCAGCGATTCAAAAAGAGGTACAAGATATGCTTCAACTCGGTGTCATAAGACCCTCGAAGAGTGAATGGTCTTCTCCCATTGTGATGGTGCCTAAGCCGGATGGGAGCACCCGCTTTTGTATGGACTTCAGAGCCCTCAATAGCATCTCTTCATTTGACGCCTACCCCATCCCACGTATAGATGAGCTGATTGAAAAACTGGGTGAGGCCCGCTATATCACCACCTTGGACCTCACCAAAGGCTTCTGGCAGGTGCCCTTGAGGGAAGAAGACTGGAAGAAAACAGCATCTGCCACCCCAGACGGGCTGTACGAGTTTACGGTTCTTCCCTTCGGCCTGCATGGGGCACCTGCAACCTTTCAATGCCTCATGAACACGGTGCTCCGGGAATACCAAGCATTCACATCCGCTTACTTGGACGATATAGTGATATTCAGTCCCTCGTGGGAGACCCACCTTGATCATCTACAAACCATACTGCAAGCCCTACGACAGGCTGGTCTACATATCAACTCTCGTAAGTCCCGGGTGGGTTACCAGAAAGTAAAATATTTAGGTTATGTCTTGGGGCATGGAATGATCGAACCACAAATCGAAAAGATCAGAGCTATAGCTGAAACCCCCTTCCCCAGCACAAAGAGACATGAGAGCGTTTCTGGGGTTGATCGGTTACTACCGTCGGTTCATCCCTCAGTTCTCAGACGTAGCTGCCCCTCTGACAGACACCCTACGACAAGATGTAAAAGCTCAAAGACTCCTACACCCCACCCCACACATGTGGAAGGCGTTTAACACCTTAAAACAAGCCATCACCACCAATCCGGTCTTATCCTCCCCTGACTTTTCCCGACCTTTCATACTTCACACTGACGCATCGGACTATGGCATAGGGGCTGTCCTTTCTCAGCTATCACCGGAGGGTAGTGAGCATCCCATCTTATATATCAGCCTTAAACTCTTCCCAAGAGAGCTCAAATACCCCACAGTAGAGAAAGAATGTCTGGCAATCAAATGGGCTGTTGATAAATTAAGGTATTATCTTGAGGGCCACCCTTTCACCCTTTACACGGATCACGCCCCCCTCCAGTGGATGAGCCGTAACATCTCGCTTAATCCCAGGGTTCTGCGCTGGTTCCTCTCCCTTCAGCCTTTCTCGTTTACGGTGAAACACCGAAAAGGGGCAGACAATAAGAGTGCGGATTACCTTTCCAGATATCCTCTCCCCGATCGGGAGAATCCAAGGGGGGGTGGTATGTAACCGGGGGTGTCCGGGCCTTGAAAGGGCAGACCTACCTGCACACCATGAAAACGCGACTACCATCGTTTTCCCTCTCCCTTCACAGCAGCAGGACGAGTGGTTACGTACAAACGTACGGGAGAAGGACAGACAGGATGAAATGGTTTGCCGTCCCTTTAAGGTGGGAGACTGGACCATAGGACACGCCCCCAGTGATGACGACTGGCCAACAAAAGAAGGGAGAAGACGGAAGCCGGTGTGTGGCATCACCGGAGGAGTTGAGGAGAAAGACCGAGGCAAGGAGGACGAGAGTTGGACGGCAGAGAGGGAGAGGACTGAGGCGGTGCGGAGAGACGACGACGGAGAGCCAGGAGGCCAACGGTTCCACGAGTCGCCCAGCCGCGCTCCAGGAGGAGCGTGGCTCTCTCAGGTACTAGAGCGTTTCGCGGGCTGGGTGGGTAAAAGGAGAGACCCCATCAATAAAGATAAAACTCCTGTTTCCCGGTGTCCCCGCTCCTGAGCACTTCTCCTCACCTATATAGATGTGTTGAGCACTGAGTGATACCCCCTCACTACCCTTCCCTTCCACACCCGTGTTCCAGGTCACCCTACTCATACAGAGCCCCTGTTTTCCTTTATTTGCATATCTCCACGTCCAGACGGGCTCGAGCTGGAGTGGACCAAGACCAGACGGGGCTCGACGAAGACCCGGGACACCAAGGACAAGCCACCTCTATCACCACTACCGTACTATAGACTGGCCACACACCGGAGACGTATACTTTCATCAATAAAACCCTCTTTACCACAGTCCAGTCTCCTGTCCCTTACTAACCCGCTACAGGTGGGTAAGGGTCCCCTCAACCAACACATTGCAACACGCCGTTTAGCTATGAGTAGCCCCATGTCCACCAGTCTACGTATTGGCCTGGGCAGCAATTTAGAGAACCCCAATAGTGCCAGGAGCGGGTCCGGAGTCAAGACAGTCTCAACCATATCCCCCAGCTCTTTAAAAATAGACTCCCAGAATTCGCGTACCCCCGGGCAGTTCCACGCAAGGTGTATAAAATCCGCCGGTTGTACTCTGCATCGCTCACAAGCCGATGAGTCCCTTAATCCATATCTCCGCAATCGCTCTGGGGTGTAATACACTCTATTTACAAACTTAAAATGTATTAGTCTATGTCTGCCGTGCAAAGACACACGCCGGGTACCCGTGCAGCAATAGGTCCATGTAAGGTCATCAATAGTTTTCTGCAAATCATGCTGCCATGCCAACCTAGCCCTGGTGTACTGATGCGCCCTATGTGTCATTGCTATTTTATATATATTCGTAACCATTTTCTGTGGCGACTTAGCTTTAATTACATGTGTCAGTTCCGGAACTTCTGGAGGCTCCGAGAGGTCTGCGCCTAATAGGTCGCCCAACGCCCTCCGCACCCTATGAAACTGAAACCGTTGTAATAAATTACTGGGAACTGCCGGATCCATCACTGCCTCCCAAGTTTTTGCTGCACCGTCAATGAACAAGTCCCCCACCGTCCTTATCTTTAAGGATTGTAGCGCACGAACTACCCCTGCGTCTCTGCACGGGACCAACCAGCGCGCCCATTCAATAGGTATGGACGGAGCACATAACAATGACCCCGCCTGCAATTGCAGCAAATTATGCCACGCATGGCGGATAGTGTTAACCGAGTCCAGAATGCCGGTCCTACGATCTACTGGTTCAAATAGGGCAGCAGGGAGAGTAAGGGGCTCCACAAAAAGTTTTTCCAGACGAAGAAACGGGATATCCGACGATCCATGTATCCAGTAATATGCTAAAGCACCCTGCGCTGCTCTGTAATATAAATTGAGATCGGGTGCCCCCAGACCCCCCAGGTGATATGGTAGTGTCAGTGTCCGCCAACTCACCCTAGCCTGTTTACCGGCCCAGGCCAATTTAATTAATAGTGAGTTGACTCTCTGAAAAAAGGAGCGGGGGAGGACTAAAGGTATATTATTAAAAAGGAACAAGAAGCGCGGCAATACCACCATTTTCATGAGTGATATTCTCCCGAGAAGGGACAGTGGCAATCTGATCCAGATTTCAACATCATCCTCAAGCCTGCTAACTGCAGAGCCATAGTTTTCCCTAAATACAATCTCCGAGTCCGTATGAACACGAACTCCGAGGTATCTAATCGCATCGGTTGACCATTGTAAAGGGTATTCCGGTTCGAATGGTTGTGTGAGAGGCGTAAGGGGGAAGATCACGGATTTGGACCAATTGACACGTAGGCCAGATAGGGCACCAAAGTGTACCACTTCTCGAAGTACAGAGGGAAGGTTGTCTTCCGGCTCATGGACATACAGTAGGGTGTCGTCTGCATAGGTAGACACTATAATCCTATAAGTTGGGTAACAGACACCCTTATGACCATGGTATTCCCTTAGAGCGCACGCGAGAGGTTCGCCACCAAGGCATATAAAATCGGGGACAGCGGGCATCCCTGCCTCGTCCCTCTACCTATCCTAATGGCTTTGGTCACCAAATCACCTATTTTAATACGTGCCATGGGGGAGTTATATAATACCCCAATTAATTGGAGAAAAACGGGGCCCAGTCCCATCCTGGTCAATGCTAGTCGCATGAAAGGCCATTCCACAGAGTCGAAGGCCTTCTCCATATCTAGGAAAACCGCAACTGCCCTAGAGTCTGGTTTAGTATGCTGTATGGCCCCAAACACCGTACGCAGATTGTAGGTAAGGTTCCTGTTTGGGATAAACCCCGCCTGTTCCGGGGCTACCAATACTGGCGCTAGAGGTGCGAGCTGGTTGGCAAGAATCTTAGCGAACAATTTTGTGTCAACGTTTAGCAAGGACAGGGGGCGATAAGAGCCGCACTCGTCTACCGGCTTAGGGATAGCCACAATTATCGCCTCTCTCATGGTCGGTGGCATCGTACCCGAGGTGCACATATCTTCAAAGAGTGTCGAGAGGTGTGGGAGCAGCAAATCAATGAAGCTTTTGTAGAAGCAGACAGTGAGGCCATCCGACCCCGGAGCACTCGCAGCCTTCATGCCAGCAAGAGCCGCAGTAATCTCCTCTTTATCAATTGGTCGCATAAGAAATTCACGGTGGGAGTTATCTAGGAAAGGCAGTTGAATGTGTTCTAGATAATGTAGTATTTCTGCCTCTGAACCAGACGGGCGTGCTGAATATAATTCAGAGTAGTATTGTCGGAACCGTTCCACTATTTCTATTTCGTCTGTTAAGATCGAACCATCTACTGCCTTGAGTTCCGAAACACGCGTTCTACTTCTTTTAGCCTTCAATATTCGTGCTAAGACTGATCCCGGCCTATCCCCTTCGCCATAAACGCGGGCCGTAGAGTATTTGCCTAGATGTTTAACTTCACTATCCGCTGCATCCTGATACTCCCCCAGGAGTTCTTTAATTTCGTGCATAATCTCTTCATCATTACTCTCCAATTGTCGCTCTTCGAGAATAATCAATTTACGTTCAAGGTCCGCCAGCCTCTGTCGGATAGAACGCAGTATACCCGAGTGTTTCGCTATAGCCACCCCCCGGATATAGACTTTAAAAGCCTCCCAGATCACCTGATAGTTATCAACCGAGTCTATGTTCTTCGTAAAGAAAATATCGATAGCTTCTGCCATATCTGCCTTAAAGACAGGGTCTAATAAGGAGTAAGGTGGGAATCGCCAGGTGAACGGCGGGACTGCCCTCCCCGGAATACTCATCTCTAACAACATGGGGGAGTGATCCGATAGTGTACGTGGAAGTATCTGACATTCCCGGACTCCTCCCAGCATCTGGGAAGAGATGAACCAATAATCTATACGAGTGTGTAGATTGTGATATGCAGAGTAATGCGTGTAGCCCCCTCTCTCTGGGTGTTTTGTTCTCCAGACGTCGCATAATTCCAGGCCTAACAGCGCACTCTCAAGAGACCTGGCAGCTGCCGAAGGGCACCTCGCCGGGCCCCCTGATCTATCTAACTCCGGATTCCGTATCAGATTAAAGTCCCCACCTTAAAGGAAGCGCGACTCCGGGTATCTATAGAGAACGCTGGCAAGGTTATCAAAAAACTCCAGACAGTCATAATTGGGGCCATAAACGTTTACTACAATGAAGTAGACTCCCTTCCCGTGACACCTGGAAAGTGCGAACCTGCCCTCGCTGTCTGAATCCAATAGTACCATTTTAATAGTCGACCTAGGGTTCACCCACGTCATCACCCCCCTAGCGTGTGTCGTAAAGCCTGAAACATTAATGTTGCCTAATAGGCCTCTACTACGGAGCAAGGGGCTGGACATGGGGAGGTGCGTTTTCTGTAGCAGGGCTACATCGATATGGTGCCTGTATAAATAATGCAGCACTTTGCATAACTTCCGATGATCATGGAGTCCTCGTACGTTCCAGGTAAGGGCTCGTAGTGTGTCTAGGACCTCTAAGTTATGTGTATCACCGTGCACAGCCATCTAGTATCTTGTCGCGCATTGTGTAACTCGTCCAGCGACTCAGAACACTGAGTTCCACATCTAATACTCCCAGGCGCAAGGCTAAACAGAACTTTAAAAACAACAATTTTCCCCGTCAACAACCCTCCCCCCTCCCACAGCATACCTCCCCCAACTTGGTCGTGGTGCATCCCTCCCGGCCCTTACCCACCCCGTTCACCCACCCAAATAAGCCCCCAACTCAAAGCTCCCTGGTGTGTTGCACTCTGGGGCAGATGTTGCTCAGAAAGCGATATACAACTGTAAGAACACTGTAAACATTGCTCCCCCCGCATCGTCCTTAAAGGAGTGTACAGTTTCACAGACCAACCACTCGTAGTCTATAATATACGAACCGCGCTAACCTGCCCTTGGGACTCCTCACTCCTGAACGCATAATGCTATCTATCAAGTTGCAGGCCTGCAGGAAAGTCCTCCCCCCACATTGTCAAATCTGCACCCTCCCGCTCCCCAACCCCCTACAACCCCCCAGCGCTGAATAGTCTCCAACCCCTTGAGGGGCCGCCGGTCACTCCTTGAGGCATCTGTTTCAACATCCCGGATAGTCACCCTCCCATACTCGATGCAGCAATATACCCCGCCCCCAAGGCCTCTTTTCGCACATCCAGACTGGCTTCTGCCCACATTACTCCATCTCACTTGCCAGTAAACCTCACTGATCGTCCATCTGCCGGCTGCCGCCTCAGTCCTGATCCTCAAGGGCACCCCCAGTCGCCCCAGGTTCCACTTGTTGCTCCGAGCCTGGGTGCCGCTCCGTCGTCCAGCCTTTTAGGGCTTTTTTCAAGGCTTGCGGGTCCGTGAATATATGAGAGCGACCCTGCCTGTTGACCCGGAGTTTCGCAGGGTACAGCATCGCGTAATCTATGCCTAAGTCACGGAGTTGCTTTTTCATAGGAACAAACTGGCGCCGGGCCTCCTGTACCCGGAAAGTGAAATCTGGAAACAAAGATATTTCAGAACCTTCGTATTGTAACTTGCGTTTCTCTCTTGCCACTTTCAGCGCTGCGTCCCTGTCCCTGTAGTGGAGCAGTTTAGCAATGATAGGGTGAGGTGGCGCCCCCGGTGGGGGGCGTGGGCCCAGTGAGCGATGCGCCCTCTCCACTACATACATGGCAGAGAAGACACCTTCCCCTAGTAGAGTGACCAACAGTCTTTCAACAAATTGTTCCATGTTTCCAGTAGGTGTGGACTCCGGCAAACCAGTGATCCTGAGGTTACAGCGGCGGGAACGTGCCTCCAAATCCTCCGTCTTGTCTTGAAGGACTCGCATAACCTTCCCCAGTTTATGCTCTGTGTCCAGTGTAGTATGTGCCTCCTCCACCTTGGTAAGGCACCGTTCAGACATGTCCAATCGTTCCGCGTGCTTGTCTATACGCTCCGTCATTCTATCCATGCGGTAGGAAAGGGCATCCATCTTGTTACCCAATGAGTTAATCCCACTTTGCAAGTTCTTTTCCATGGTCTGCAGCAGTTCACGGAGATCTAGACTGGGATCCTCCGGCATGGATCTGCCCTGCGTCCGCTCTGCCCCTTCCGTCGCGGCATCGTGTGACTTCGACCGCTTCTGCTCGAAAGATAGTTTGGGCTGAGCCCTGTCCGTCTTCCCCATGACTTCTTGTAGTGTATTCTCACCGTGCCCGAGGCCGCAACGCAGCAGAGTCTGGACCACCCCGGCCAGACACCCACGGCAGTGAGGTGGATAGCTCTCCAAAACCGCCAGGGAGTCCGCACCAGCAGGCAGGACTGAAAGCACTCCAACTCGTGCAACAATGGGCTAAAGCCTCGCTATCCGCGCAAGGCCATGAGGTAGAGCAGCTGGGCACAAAAGAAAACGCACCACAGTGCGAGTCTCCGATAACAGTCTAGGGGATGTCCCAGCCTCCAGCAGTCAAACTGTCGTTTTCCTCAGGCAGCACTCGAATGGCAGGGGCTGCTCCGCCGGCCCCGGCACCTCCGCACGACACCAACCGCCAGGTGTAAGGCTCCCGAATGGTGGTCAAGGCCGACCGCAACCTCCAGTCATCAGGTAGGTGTCCGCCCCACCCCACCCCAGCGCAGCTTCTCAGGCCTCGAGCTCCTGCACCAGCAGTACCCAAGTCGCCGCCGCAGTCTCGTCGCGTCGCATGCAGGGCTCCCCAAGGCCCCACTGTCGTGTTCCAAATTTCGCCCCACTGGGGCCCGGTGTAGAACTCACTCTGGCAGCAAGCAGGGCCAAACCGGCAGGAGGGGGAGCCCACACCAGCGCGCTGCAGCGGGTGCGCCTCCCGCCTCAGCCGGGAGAACTTCACCGGCTCCGTGGAGGTAGTCCGCGGGGGGGGGGGCTAATTGGTCAAGGCCCACTGATCTCTTCGGCAACTTTTATTCACCCCCGCTGCACTCCTTACCCCCCGTATGCCGCTAGGCGCACCGCAGGAACGGCAGACTGGTTTCCAGCGGGGGGGGGGGGGAGGCAGCCGGGGCGCTGGTGATCAGAAGTTGCTGGGATTGGTGTCGCGTCTCCGTGCGCGACAGCGCCACGCAGGCGGGTCTCCGCTGCCGCCGGCACCGCAGCCAATACGCACTACAGCACGGGGATCCTGGCCCTCCAAGTCCGCATATAGTCCTGACGGCGCCACGTCCGCAGCGTTGCTCGGATCGGAGTCGGAGCACAACCCTCCGATGCACTGCCCGTTCCGACTCTTCAAGCACGGCTCTGGTGATGTCTGGCTCTGCAAAACTGTCGGATTCTTGATGTGTTGTGTGACGATGCGTCGGAGCTCGAAGCTCAAGTGGCCATCTTGGTCGCGAGCAAGCTCCGCCCCCGAAAATGCATAGCGTTATGTTGGTAGAATCTCTATATGCACTGAGAATCAATAATCATGCAACATTTCTTAAAGTACCAACATATTTTCAATAAAATAACTTTTCCTTGAATTTCTTATGATTTTATAATTAATTGTTTATAACTAATATAGAAAGTACTTCAAAAACATTACAAAAAAATAAAATAAAAAAAGAATTGCCAAAAATTAGGAAAGAAGGCGTGTGCATCAAGGGTCCTACTTAAAACTATCCATATTTAGGGTGAAAGGCTTCCTGAAAACACTATGAAGCCAAAGAGTAGTCCTATTTCAATAGATGTAGCACTACTCAAGTCATCTGTACCCAGTACCCAGGAGTAGGAGTGAGGCGTGCAGACCACACAGCATTTTTCTCAACAGTGCATTACAGAGGAGGAAATTCTTTTACACTGTAAATTTTAGGTCAATACAGCATTACAAAAAAGTATTAAAAATCTTCGTGAACACTTTCAACATACTTGGCACAAAAATACATGTCACCTTATATTAGAAGCAACATTTACCTCAACACCAATATGAACATGAATTAATGAGTGACCCTTTCAGATGGTCTAGTGCATCAACTTGTCTAGGGTAACGGGTTTAATAGTCCAGTTTCATCACAATTGGAAAAACTCAATACAGCATGTGGTCTGCTTCTCCTGGAGACCATAAAGACCATGAGAATTGATCTTGAATTACCTTATTTCTGAAGCACTAAATCCCCCAATCCCACAACACCACACCAGCCCAAACTTAAATTTTGGGTCCTGAAATTTAAATAGGTCATAATTGACAAAAAAGAAAAAAATGATTTACAATTCTAAACCTTTATAGAGAATTTACGGTTATATTAGAGAAAAAAAATACATATTACCCACCTAACAAAAAACATGGCAGTAAGACTACTCTCTGGCAACTATTGACAACCAATGTAATCACTTGAATCAATAATCAAGATGGACTAAAGGCTATCAAAATACCATTTGCTACCTGATCAGTACACTTACACTTTGACAACAAACCACATGACACTATAGATGCTGGAGGTCTGCTTGTACAACGTGTTCCCTTTTAACTAAGAGATTTACATATAACGAACAGGACTGTAAAGGAAGCCAAATATTCTCCAGCAATACACGTCTCTGTGGGGCAGGTGGAATAATATGGACTATGGGAAGAAATGCTTGGCAAATGCACACCTAAGGTCATATGATCAGGATGATATATTGACAATATCCTGGTTATCTTGCAGTAACAACCTGAAAAAAACTACAAAAACACAACGACCTATTGAATTAGAAATCACTCTAAATTCAACTTACTTCCCAAATATCTAGAAACAACGTAGACTTTCTGGACATCAGCAGGAATAGTCTACATACCAAACTGCATGCAAAACTTGCAGCAGCAAACTCTATTTCTTGCACAAACAACAGCCACCCCAGGTCAATCATCTGAAATACACCAAGAGGATGATTTTTTTTTTTTTTTTAACTCTGTGGAACTGCGTCAAAGAAATATTCTTCATAAAAGCCGAAGAACTTGAGGAGAGATCAACTGACCGGGGCTGTGACAAAAACCATTTAAGCATTCATGCAGAAAACCAATATCTAAAATATTGAGATTTACCACAAAAGTTTATGAAGGGCACTACTTCATGCGGAAAAGTCTACAAAAACACTGGCATTTGACAAGGACAACCCCTCCTGTGAGCAATATACCAGAAATGACAAAAATGAGTTAAAGATGTTCAAAAACTTTATGTAAAACTAAATTCAAAGATTTACAAATCAATAACGAAGGAGTCATTAACCAAACCAGAAGTTTTCTTCATTTGCCATAACTCTTCAAGATGGTCACAACAAAATATAAATAACTTTCAGTGGAATGATGGATACAAATACTATATTAAACAATTTATCGGCTGCAATAGCACCCTTGTGTGAAATATATGCAATATCTTGCCCAAGCCATGCCAACAATTCTAAGTACCACCATTTCTGAAAACAAGGATTCAAGAACACTAAAGAAACATTCATCATGGAGACTGCAAATTTCATCTCGCAGAACTTTTTAATAAATATCTTTAGCAGGGGAAAGGTTTCATATTCTTTGCATTTAATCAGATTCTACTTATGCACCTTTAATGAATCAAACTTTAAGGGCTATTAGACACATCTCGATAATCACAGATTTTCAACGACCAGACCTCCTTTTAGGAGTCAATATGTCTAAATGTAAATACTGTCTGAATGATACAAACTAAGAACCAAGTCAGAAAAGAACATACGTAGGAAGTACAACATTGGTCTTTCAGAAAACTTCCTGCATTTCCACAATGCGTTTCCACGTTTAACCTCCATATGTGAATTACCAAGTTGTAGGCCCTCTGCTAAAGAAGAATTAAAATGTAAGTTTTAGAACTCAGATCTTAAGCAGGTTTTGAGATAAAAGCTCAAGTGACCATGTTGCATAAGACCTATTGGGATAATTTTTGTTTAGGCTAATGGTTTAGGAGTTGCTACAAACTATGGTCCATGTACTTGCATCTGGTTTCTTTTCTTTATCACATCGAGCAAGAAAATGTCGCAACTACATTTTGGACTAATACCCCAATGAAAATGTACACAAGATGTAAAACAGTGATCGCTTAAAAAGGTTTAAGCCCAGTGACTCCTGACTATACAATAGAAATTACTGTGTATACTGTTACAAACTATTATGTTTGCTCATTTGTATGTTTAAATACAAATTCAAACATATCAAGAATATGCTGTAACCGCATAGGGTAAAAATATCTGTGATACTGTATTCAAGATTATAACAAAGATTTTTCAAAATGATTATGTCTTGTAGCCCCCATCTTAGCCACACAAAAAACTACTGATTGTATAAAAACACAAGTGAGGAACTCATAAGACCGCAACCACCACACAAGACATTAAGTACTAGAATACTAACTCACTGTACAAGAAAATACTTTGGTCATACATATATGTAAATTATGATGTACCATACACTGATACCCAAATATGTAAACAATAATCCGAGACTATTCAACCATCTGCTCCACACATCGACAATACGACCCCATGAATTTGAAAAAGAAACCGATATGATGAGCACAAAGAAGAATATAAACTCCAAGATGGTGAGAAAGTGATGGGATCCATCCCATGACAAGAACTGAGGGAATACATGACCTGCATTAAACATTACGGTTAAAAGGACGAGTTAACACGCCACTCCATAATAGACCACTAGAACAGTTCCAAAAGAACAGACACCAGACCGTAGGAAGGACAAGGACCAGGAACACCATACTTCGTGATAAGGCTTTCCTTCACAGTACAATGCTCAATACTATCAGGCTGATCTGATGAAAAAAATAACTTACAGACAACAATTTATCTGTATGTTCTTTAGCCCTTTTTTCTTGACCACGACTGGATAGATTTGGCTACAGAATAAATCAGAAGCTGCTTCTCTTTGCACAAAAAAAGTTATACCAAAAAGTTTCCCTGTCCCATTTCCTGGCACACCAACACTTCTAGATGTCATATCCAAATGATAGACCTTCACACATTGATAACACAAACCCCTTTTACTTAAAAACACGGAGTGAAACACTTTTCGTAGCGATACCGCATGGACACTTTGTGTGAAGTATGGTTCAAATGCAACATTAAATCTTCTTAGAATAGGTCTATTGCCTACAATGGATGAATATGTAAAACTTTCACTTTTAGAAAGTCACAGAGTAACTGCCATAGAGGTTGAAACATGTTGGCTCAACTATATAAACCTATAAAACACAAGAAGTACAACTGAACACACAAATAAAGGATTTGCTAAAAGTATTATGTTCTAAATTCATCAACCGCCATCGCTAAAAACAACAATTGTGTTTTATGTGTAGGGTGCAGATGAACAAGTAACTACTTTCAGTAACACATTTTCTGGTAGAGACTGTCTAGCTGCAGATTCCTCACCTTTTGAATATTTTCTAGGCAAGACTGGATTCAGAAACCTTTTAGCATTCCCTCTGCATGCCGTTAGGTAGCCGCCGAGCCTACATAAGTACCACTTCTGTGTGCTGACGTCAGATGCTCGAGGCTGTCCGCGCCCTCAGACATAAATTGGCTGTGAAAAGCCTAGACTTCTAGACTTTGGATCTTCTTAATGGATACAGTCCAATCACAGTACAGGTAGCATGGGAGGGTCAGTGAGGAGTCTGCACTTAGACCCTCTACTAAAAAGAGCATTACAGAAAGTAAGCAACTTGTTCTTAAGATAGAGACTTCTAGCTGCAGATTCCTCACCTTATGAACAGATACCAAAGCAGCTCCCAGTTGTAGGTCGGACTGTGAATGGACTCAAACTAGAAAGTCCTGCAGGACCCAGAGTGCAAAATGACCCTCTTGGTGAACCGGACAATAGTGCTTCGTGAAAGTATGAAGGGATGCCTGCGTAGCTACCTGGCAAACGTCCAGGGGAGAGACATCCTGTCAACGCAGTAGTAGCAGCTTTGCCCATGGTAGAATGAGCACACAGAACCTCTAAGGTTGCTTTCTGACCAAATACGTAGCAGAACTTAACACAAAGCATGATACAGCAGGAGATGGTTCTCTTCTGCACAGCCTTGCCTTTTTTTCACTCCAAAGAAACCTGACAAAGAGCCGATTGCCCACCTGGTGTTCTTAGGTATGATCAATACAAAAGCTCAGAGCTCTCTTAGGGTCTGAACAGTTGAGTCTATACTCCTACTTAGAGGATTGAGGCAGAGCATAGAACGCCTGCAAGGAGATGCCTTGAATGACATGAAACCGCATCACAACTTCAGGCAAGAAGGATGCCTGTGTCCCCAAAACCAGCTTGTCTGGCAAGAAGGTGGTGTACGGCTGGCTCACACAGTCTGAAGCTCACTCACACTCTGCGCCAATGTAATGGTGATGAGGAACACGGTCTTGAGAGTGAAAAGCCGCAAGGGACACCTGTGAAGCGGCTCAAAGTGCACATCGGATAATTGAGAACCAAGTTATGGTTACACTGTGGCATGACAAAAGGGAAAGGGAGGAAACAAATGTAAACATTTAAAAAAGCACATAACTTGAGACAAACAACGAGGGCGGATTCGGCATTCGTAAAACCTTTGAAAGAGCTAAAAGGTACCCTTTAACTGTGGCCAGAGCACAGAGCAAAGCCCTGCTGGGCTAGGGACAAAACAAACAACAAGAAGTCATAACTTTGCATGCAGAGGGTATAACTGCTGAGTACTGCACCAAGCCACAAACTTGTCCAATCAGCAGGGGTATACAGTTTTTGTTGAGAGATGCCTGGATGCCAAAATGAAATCAACCACCTCGGGAGGAAGGTCAAAGGTGTTCAGCTGTCATCGCACAATCTTCAAGCATGAAGGTGGAGATTGCAAAGGCCTGGCTACAGAACCCTGCTCTGTGACTGCAAAAGCAGACCCTCCCAGAGGGACAGCCTCAGCGGAGGACAAATGCTCATGCCCAGACGTTCTGGCTACCATACCCTCCGGTGCCCAATCCGGAGCCACTAGGATGATTTGGACCCAGTCAGTCCTGATCTTCTTGAGACCTCCTGGCATGAGTGGTATCAGCAGAAAGGCATAAAGGAGCCCCGAATTCCACTCAAGGAGGAACGCATCTCCGAGCAAGAAATGCCTTGGGAACTCCAATGCGCAGAATTGTGACATTGCGCGTTATTGGCAGTGGCAAACAGATCAGATCAAGGTTCTCCCTATTTGAGGAAGAGACTTTGCACCACCTCCAGGTGTAACTGCCACTTGTGACCCGCTAGGCGCCGACAGCAGAGCTCGCCTGCCCTGGCATTCGATGATACTGCCAGGTGGTTCACCACTAGGAAACTTTCCTGGCAGTTCAGACATTTCCAGAGGCGCAGGGCCTCCTACACAGGGCTTGTGACCCCACAGATCCCAGTTTGTTCCATAGCACATGGATGATTGAAGGCTTTCAACCCCAAACAGATGGCCCTCAGCTCCAGAAGGTTGATATGGAGCAGGACCTCAGAATTTCACTTCTTCCAGATAGCCACCCCAACCCAGAAGGGATGCATCAGTCCTCATTATCAACACAGGGTGGAATAGGGAGAGGGGTCTGCGGCTGAACCAATTGCGGTCCAGTAACCCCCACTGCAGATCATTTACAGTATCCTCTGACATCTGGATAAGATTGGAGAGGTCCCCTTGATGTTGGGTCCACTGAGACTTCAGATCCAACCGTGTATCCCGCCTGGAGTGCTTGACAAGCAAGATGCAGTAGGCCATCAGTCCCAATAGCATCAGAGTCGACTTTAATGAAATCCAGGACTGAGACTGAAAGATCAGGATCATAGCCTGAATGTCCGGACCCTTATTTTCGGGGGAAAGGCACAAAACGGAACTGTATCCAGAATGTCTCGGATGAGAGGGAGTGTCTCAGAAGGAGTCAAGTGTAAGTTCAGCACACTGATACTGAATCCCAAAGATGACTGGAGGCTTGCCATCATCTGGAGGTGGTTGACGACTGCCTGGAGTAAGCTCGCCTTCAATCGTCAAGTTATGGGAAGACTGGAGCCCCTGACCTACAAAGGTGTGCTGCTACCATCGCCGTCAGTTTCCTGAACACCCATGGGCAGGGGAGACCAAAGGGGAGCACAGAGAACTACATATGCTCCTGTCCCACCACAAACCGCAGGTAGCACCAAAGGGCGTGCAGGGCAAGTATATGAAAATAGGCATCCTGCAGGTGCAACGCTACAATCCAGTCTCGAGGTTCGAGGGCATACCAGGCCTGGGCCAACATAAGCACCTTCAATTTTTCCTTCTGGAGGAAGGCATTGAGAGAGCGCAGGTCTAAAATAGGATGAAGGCCTCCGTCCTTCTTTGGCACCAGAGTAGTGGGTACAACAACTACAAACTACTTCTGGAACAGACACCTTCTTGATAGCCCCTTTGTCCAAAAGAGCATGCACTTCCTGGCACAAAATAGACAAATAGTCCTCTATCAGTCGCTATGTGGGAAGGGGAGGAGGGGGATGGTGGAAGGTGGAAGAGTGGAAAGGAAGGGTAGGGCATAACCCTTCCAAAAATTTGCGGGACCCACATGTCCGATGTTATGGCTCACCAACATGGTAAGAATACTCATATCTGATCTCCCACTAGGTGGTGCTAGTCTACTGAGGGCATGCTTAAGGGGTTTGGCAGGTGGGGCTGCAGGAGAACCAGTGGACTGGGTGGCCCATTGACCTTGACCGCAGGCCGATGGGCACCATGGCCTCGACCGCAAAGCTACTGGGCACCTGGTTGAGGTTGGGTTAGCTGAAAGTACGGGTGCCTCTGCTGGGCCATGAACGGAGCGATAGGGCTGATGTGGTTGGCAAGGCGAAACAGATAAGCCCAAGGAGCGTGCTGTGGCTCGTTGAACCACCCTAGAGCGGAATCTAGCTTGCACCCAAACAGACGAGTCTAGTCAAAGGGCATTCCCTTGAGGGCCGACTCAGCCAAGCCACACTAGGGCCAATGGCCCACCCGATAGTATTGGTGGTGTCCAAGCCACAACAAATTGTGAATTTGGCCAGGTCACGACTGTCCTGAATAGCCTGGACGAGGACAGATTAGAGATCTTCAGGAACACCAGTAAAGACTGAGCTACTGAATCTCAAAGGGCGTCGGTGAAGCGTACCATGCAGCAGCTGGCATTCACTGATCTAAGAGCCAAGCTGGTGGATGAGAAGACTCTCTTTCCAAGCGTCTCCACTCGTTTTCACTCCCTGTCCAGGAAGGGTAGTTGGAAATGCTTATGGGGCTGCATCGCTTGTAGATGCCAACACTACCAAGTTTCCATGGGAAGGGTGCAGAGATAAATGCGGGGTTGCCCGGGCAGGGTGGTGGCATTGTGTGATCTAACGGTTAACTGGGGGCGGGGGGTGACCAGAACAAGGTTAGTCCCATGCCCCTAGTAAGATTTCCCGAAGTGCCTCACTGAAAGGCAAGAGGGGCTAGGTGGACGTTTCCCCTGGCTGAAGGATTCAACATTGTTTTTGATCTCCATGGTGGGGAGCTAGAGGTCATGGACTTCATCCCCCTACACATCACCATGGCATAAGAAGCGCTCTCCTCAGTGGCAGGACCAGAATGTGAGAGCAGCCCCGACTCTTTGTAGTATGATTGTCCAGTGTCATTACCCGCATCATAGTCATTGTCTGTATCCGTGTCGAATAGGGAATACAGGTTTGTGTTCTCCCTGGTTGATGCGGTAGGTCGAGTGGAGTTAGTGGGGTCTCTACAGCGTCCGAGCACAGCATCGGTTGAACTGGCACCAACATGGAGTCAGAGAGGACAATAGGTACCTCGTCTTCAAACATTGATGGAGTTGGCATCTGCTTCAGAGTGCCGGGAACCAGCGTGGATCATGGCAGCAGAGCGGAGTCAAAACTGGAGCCAGCTGGGGTCCTAAGATGGTCTTGGAGGATCCAATTGGTACAAAGGGAGAACCTGTGTTTGGTATTCCAGATCTCAGGTTAGTGAAGCTCAAAAGCGTGCCAGAGGCAGTCAGCAAGGATCCAGAAAGTCTATATTCAATCTGTTCTGTTTATTCAATCTGTTTTGGAGTGGAAATAGCCCAGGAAACTGGAACTGTGCCGAGACAAGTTGCATGATAGGTTTCAAAGTCGATCAACTTCCAAAGCGAGATTGAGATGTATTGTGCTGCCCCTGCACCTTCTCAGGAGAGTGAGAGTGGCGGGAAGGGGCCAAGTCCCGCTTAGAGTTCTTGTGCTTTTTCTTCAAATTACCAAACTACTTTCAACGAGCCCAATCCTTGGGACAACTCCTACAAATTCTGGATCTGGATTGGGTCTTAACTTTTGACTTGGACCTGTCTCATTGTGGAGTCTTCCAGTGCTTGGCGATGTGACACTTCGCCTCGCAGTCTCAAATGGCCTTCTAGTTCATTGACAATCACTGCAGGCCTTGGAGTCGTGACTCTACCCCAGGTACCACAGTCAAATCTGATGAGGATCTGTCACAGATATTTGGTTGCGACAGTCATTACAGTGCTTAAAACTTATGACTTTGGGAAGGGACATTTCCCTTGCACACTGAAATTAGAAAGATTTTGATAAGGTAAAGGTCTAAAAGAGACAAGAGATAGCTCTGGGTCTGCGCCTGGAGGCGCGGAAAGGAACGGATACCAGCGCATGGTAGTAGTGCCTATATTGGCTCTGCATGAAATTTCCAGAGCGGAACACCGTCAATGTGCAGAGGGACTGCAGAAAAGCATGCAGATCCTGCCCGACGTTTGGAGAATATTCTCAGATGAGGATATACGGCTAGAAGTCTTTATCAGAAAATGCAAACATGGTTGTCATTAGCGGAACATGGGAGTTGCTGTTAAAAATACTGTATAACAGACACCCCTCTAATTTAATTAACTAATATCTGACATTACTTAAGAGTGATTAATCCTCAGCCAGGCCCTTACTTTTCTTACACGAAAGGTAGATCAGTGTTATTTTAAGAAACTATCTTAAACATTGTAAAGCACACACTTACCAGGCAAGCAGTCCTCTTAGAGCTCTTATTCAAAAAAGGCAATGCAGAACAATTGTGCTCATGACATTTTATTTAACGCACAAAGAAAAACATACAGTGTTATTGCAAAATGTTCTAAGCACAGCACAGCTTACAAGCCTACTGAAATGTACAAGCAAGCATGATTAACATCAAAAACAACCAATGTATTTAGATGTTGATAAAGGTTGGCCGCTGGCTGCAGATCATGAAAATGTACACAATAAGAGCTCACAATAAACTTACATAGAAAAAGAATAACTACCATTTAGTACAAACAAAAGAATTACAAAAACTTCATAATTGGGTTAATCAATGCTAGACTAAACCATTTCCCCATATGCATCAAAAACACACATAAAACAGACTATACAAAAGACATTTTTGAGACCAATACAAGACTCTCCTCTCCCACCACCAAAAATCATTAATGTTCACCTCAACAAAGGAGACATGATAGGAGTTCAACTCGTAGGTGTGGTTACAAAAAGATATTTTTCAATATTTGCTAATGTACTCAGTTTGCAGGCTCCTTTCCATTACTAATTTGAGCAAATCTGGCACGACTATGGACTTTAGGCAGTAGAAGAAAAAGGAATTGCGGCAACTTCATACCAGACCCTGCTCTCATTAAATAACGTGCCCGTATCACCCAGCATTTCTATGTAAAACGTTGGCTGAAGTACAACTGTGGCCACAAGGGTTTCATTGGTAATGAAAGAAGCCTATGCAATTCGAGCAGAGGACTCCTTGTTTGAGCCTGCCTTCTAGATGTCTAGCACTCTCCCAACTCAGTGGACAATAATTCTGAGAACATCTGGGGGGGGGGGGGAATGAGACAGCTGAGGCAAATCCTGTAGCACAGAACTTCCTGGCCAAGTTGAACATTTGGCCTTTAGCTGCACCTACAGAATGAGAATTACAGAATTCGTGGCTGGCCGACATTGATACATTAGAAACTCAGGCATGTCTACAGAACGCGGAGATAGTTCTGGTGAAAAGGGAAAAATATGCTTTTATGCCACAGAAATTATTATTATAGGTAATAATTCCTGGACTTTCACGAAAGGTACTATTATATGAAAAACCGAAAAGATATGTACTTGGTTTCCTTGCTTCACCATTAAAGGATCATTTGCTAGTTAAGAAATCAGAGCTGTATTCCAGGACATTGAAGAGAAAAAAAAGAAAACATAAAGAGAAAGCCACAACCAATGCTTCAGGCAGAAGGTTTGCATCTTAAGGTCTGAAAATAAAAACTGGCATGACCTGACCGCCATAATAAGAAAGGACATACAGATTGTGAATACATTTAAACATTACTCAGTGGAATGTACAGAAACGTGCTTGAGTATTCATTGCTCACCTTAATTTAGATCAACAAATAGGTCAGCAATATGGTTTATGAATAGATGTGTCACTGGATGAAGATTCTAAATATTGAAGATTGACTAATGCTGTGGGGCATAATGGACTATACATCTTGACTCCTTCTACATTCTTAATGGACACATGGACAGCAAAAACAAAGAATACAGAATCCTAGGCAGCAAGCCTTCAAAGTTAACATATAGGGACTGTAGTTCATGAAAGATGGAATCAAAGGAGGAGAAATAGGAGAATGCTGAAATCCTTATAAAATGATGGAAAAGACTAACATGAGCCTAACTGATGTTAGGAGAGTGGGATAGACAAAAGGCATTAAAAGGGGCCACCTGAGTCTTCCACGAGACCTCGGTCTTTAGAACAACTAACTTAGTTTGTGTTCTGATGCAGCTACCACTAAAGCAGGAAGTTGAAAGTATGACTAAGGTTACTGCCAAACTTTTCAAAAGAACACCACAACGAGGAATCTCATAAAAAGGCATTTCGTGTTTTTTAAATGGCAAATTCACAGCGTTTGTTTTTCAAACCGCTCCTAGAGTTATTGTCATAAATGTGTCAAACTAATTGCTCTCGAACATTTTCTTCTTCATTTGCCAAAGAAAAATCACAAACAATTGGCAATATGTATTAAAACATGGACACTTGTGTGATAATCTTCACCAACGACACTATGTTATGTCATTCTTGGGGAATATCTTTATGCTGATTTCTACAAGGTGCTACCCTATTTACGCAACATTTGCTCAACTTTGAAAATAGTATTGGAAGGAGCCAATTCTATCTGTAAGCAAGGTGGGGTACAGGTGATGGAAAAATGTGAGATTGTGTGCTATTATGTTGATAAGTGTGTAGTAGTTAAGTGGTGAAATTCTTCAATTGACAAAAGAAAAAGCTTTGAGCCTTTCAGTAAGAAGCTAAAACATAAACCATGTAGGAGAAATGTTTGAAAACACTTTCTCTACTGAATATGTATAATCAGCTTTTTGAAGACTTTGATGGACTGGCACTAGAAAGACTGCTTTGAATTTTCCTCTTTGTTGAATGGCTATTACTTCTACTCCTCTCCTCTGGAACAAAGGAAGCAGCCCAGGGAGATTGACCTTGCACCGGAGGGTCAGGGGCATCTACATCAAAAAAGGAGGACTCTTCCTTTGAATCTTCACCTAGTTTTCGAGGCTCGCCAAAAAAGAATGTTGTAGAATGTTGGTCTTTTTCAAAGCAGCTTTTCTGGGTATTTAGTTCTTCAACTTCTGAAGGTTCATCTGCAAACAAAGGGAAATGTTCATTCATTTGTAGGCTAGATGGAGAGAGAACGGAAAATGCGATGGGCTTCCATTCCTCACTGTTTGAGGTTTCGTTACTGGACTCTGAGCACTTGTCAGGGTTTGCTTTCACCTGCTCAAGTGCCTTCTCAGTTTCTCGAAGCTTAGTACGGCGTGAAGACTTTGACGCACTAGCAAGGTCAGCCGATCTGAAAAGGTATGGAGTTTTACTGCTTTCGGATTCTGACATCATGGAGTCCAGCTCAGTAATTTTATCAAGGTAAGCAGCATCCATGGATGCCTCACTAGATGTTCGTGCACGATTGATTTCAGCATCACTGATAGCTTGAAGTCTTTTAAATAAAAACTGGCAAGCTTTATCATTGGATATTGAAGATTGCTTTTCAGGTTGTGGACGTTTTACACTTTCATCTGAACTTTCAAACCCCAATCCTGGTTCAAAATCACCTTGACTGTAGTTCCAAAACATTGGTTTATTTCTGGTGGCAAACGTTTCTTGCATAGACCCACTTTCACTATTTTCTGTTACATCACCATTGTCATCACTTGTAGTCTCACAAGAAAAGTCAAACGTCAATTTTCTTAGGTACGTGGAAGACTTCTTTCCACTCTTCGAAGGACTAACTTTGTTATTTGGTGTATTCAACTGTAGTGAACTGAGAGACATGGTTGGAGTATCAACGGTAGAAAATCCACAGACACTCTTATCTTTGCTTATCATATAATCTTCAATTTTATTTTCCCAACTTGGCTGCAGAGGGGCATTCATAACAGCTGTATCTAATAGATCTTCCTGGGAGCCAGAAAACATGTTCTTATCCATGGGGCGAGACTCTAATCCATTTAGAGAATCCGGACTTGAAGAACTTAAGCACATCATACTGTCATCTTGCAGTCCGCTAAGTGATGGTTGTTCAATATTGTCCGAGCTTTGACTGGGAGTTAGATTTGTTTGTGTGGTCTCTTGAGTTTGCAATGATGTACTATCTTCACTGTACCCATTCACTTTGCGTATACAGCAATCACTTTTCTTACACCTTTTGTGCTCATCAATTGTTCTTTTCAACTGCATAACTTGAGACTCTAATTCTTCTATGTACTCATCACTTCTTTCTAATGCCTTCTTTAGACGACTTGTCTCACGTTCATGCTGATCTACCTTAGACTGTAGTGCAGCAACTGTAAATCTGCCAAATCTAAAACAAAACAATAACAAATGTAAGTGTCTAACTTTAAAAAATAATCAACATACACAAACCTATAATTTACTAAAATTATTCTGCTTGATCATTAACTATTGCTTTACATATCAAAACAAGTTAGTCTTGACTTTATAATTGGATCAATTTTTAGACAATACTAAAGAAATCGATTCAACATCACAGTGCCAGTTCAACAAAAGAAAGATATGCAAATCATAAAAAAGAAAAACAGAGCACCGAGGCAGAGGAAAAGTTGGAGGGGTAAGGTACAGGCAGGGACAGGAAGGGTGAGGTGGTAGTAGTGAGAGGGTGAGTGGGAGGAAGAGAGAGGCTCTGTGTGTGTCTGTGCAGTACGAACCTAGCTGAGAGGGAAAATACACTGCTTTGAGGTATAAGGGTAAGGACAAAGGGAAGGGAAAGGACTTAAGATTGAGTAAATAGTGAGAAATGGTAGAACTGATATTAATCAATCGCCCAAGATACCAAGGTGGCAGTAGTCCTAAGTTTATTAAGAGCTTTCTGAAGACATTTTTACACTGGATTGCACCTGAATTGCAGGAGTGATAGGGCCACATCTAGTGTTATGTGGCTTATGTTTAGTCTCCATTTTGGTTCTTCATTTTAACTTAGCATCGTTGTTTAACTGTGGCTTGCACATGCTTTTTCCCCATTGTGAAAATGTCCTTTGCACGCTTTTCTTTCAAATAGACATGGTCACCTTCTAGCCTGCACATTTAGTTTCAGGGTCGTACACTTTAGAACACAGCATTATTTTATTTTCTGTGCTCGTAGGAGATGAGGACTCTGCTGTAGCCTAATTAAAAAGTGGTTCTGCACCTCTGGCACAGTGGGATAAGTTTGCCGTTTTATTATAAAAACAGCAGTCATGCTGAAGTCAAGGAGAAGTTCACTTCCTGCCGGACTCATCATGGAACGCTCCAGAGACTGAGAGTGGTTCAGCTATCCCCGACCTTTATCCTGAGAAGGAAGCTAGCCATGCAGAAGTAGTGTGCAGGCTTGCACACTCGAGACAGAGTGCATTCCTTAATGGCCGGCTTCCTGGCATACAGTACCCAGGTATAGGGTTGGGACATTCCAATAGGACTCGCAGATGAGTACCCCCTATATGCCCTCTTTTTAGCCTATAGAAATCAGCAATATATAGGAGTAATGTTCGTAACATTATGAACAATTAACAGGGTAGAATGGTTTGTTTTTTACCATTCTAATAATGCTTATTGCAATGATGTGTCTCATCTTTTTCATAATCGCAGTTCATGTAATATTTACAAAGATTAGAGCTTTTCAATAAACAATTGAAAATGCAATACTGTATCTTTTCTTGGTGACACTTTGGGCATGCATGAGTGACAAACTAAAGTGTTAGATCTGTTTCCATGAATTCCTTGGGAATTTTAGAGTCATTCTCTAGGTTACGGACAACATCTAGAACTCTACGTTTAGGAGTTTAGATGCAGAACCTTGAGCTAGCCAAACAGACCAACATTTATTGATTATATAAGAAGATTCAGTCTCTGTATTATGGAGATTTGTTGTTCTACATACAGTCATACTAGTTTCGTAGGAACCGTATAACAGGATGTGTCAGGATGTTTATTCTACATTTAGATGCACAAGTAGAGGACACATGTAGAGAGAGAAAATTGGTTCATGTTTTCCAATTTGGTGATGAGCTAGCCTTTTGTAAACAATGCAAAGGTAGATGAAGTTAATCAAAAATTAAACTATCAATACCTTTTTGGAAATAGTGAATTTTGGGAATGGTATAAACAAGTTATTGCGAACCACTGTGCTTGAAAATAAACGGATCGACCATTTTAGAAATGTCTTTTCCAAGTTGGGGGCTCTAGATTGGGGAACTGACAGACATGAGTGCCTATTGTCACTGTTGAAGAAATAAGACAGTATTAAAACCTTGAATTACAGAAAGGCGTCAACACCAGCTAACATGCAATCAGATACAATGTATGTATGCAATAGGAGTCAGCGGGAAACAGGAGAATGAGACATTAATCGTGACATTTTGCTTTTTAATGCATGGTGTTGTTGAATTCCACTGATGTTCAAGACCTAATGACAAGGCTTCAGTCATATCTGTTGAAATTAAACAGTATCCATTCCCCCCTAGGACTACCTCCTGCTATGGCGAGTCTGGCTAAACATAACACCTTTGCACTAAAGCAGATACTGGAGAGAATATTTTTTACAGTTACGGACACTGTTAGTTGGAGTAGGTTAGAAAGCACCATGCGCTCTGTTCTGGCAGACCAGTTATTTCCTGTAAAGAGGATCGACGTCACAAGTCTCCTAACGAGCAATCTGCTGGTTGATGTGTTTTCACACAAAGTTGAGCTCCTTTTGACGTGAGTAGCAACCACCCTCAAACAGGCGATGACACTAGTAATGGATGGTGGCAGCTGATTATAGTATTCTAATACAGGCCTTTTTCCCACAAACTCAATGAATACACTGCTTCGCACTAGTGCTTCCATGCAGTAAGTAATGACTGGGCTGCCCTGAGTGTACGTTGTGTGCATGAGAATGCTTGGGTATAAGGGAGGTGGGGTCCACCTGGGCAGTAGTTCTCCCCTCTATATGTATACAGCACTTAAGGTTATTTGGTGCTTCATGGAGTTTATTATTGGTAGTCTGTGGCACTGTTTGCCCTTTTCAGTGCATGTCCCCTTGCACTGCTACTATGATCCCTCTTCTACCTGTAGAATCAGATGTGGCCAGCCTGAGTGAAACAAAATATTTTCCCATCAGACCACGCAAGATATGCACAGATTAAACAACAGTATAGCACTGGGTGGCAGTAAAAATGATTAACTCTCTCTGGGTAGGTTGGAAGAACTATATCCGGACAAGGGTTTTATTCTCAAACAGAGCCCAGGTTATTTGTTTTAAAACTGAAGACCATAGAGGTCTCAGTACCAGCCATGATTCATTCATAACGAGTTAAGCACTGGGTGATCCGATCACAGTACTTTAATTTACACAAAAGAAATAGAAAGCCGTTGAGGATCAAAACATACTAGGTTTCGCCAAATGCAAAGCGGACTGAGTGAAAGCATATACTTGGTGATGGTTAGAAAAGAGGTTAATACCTAATCAATGGTCATAAGGAAGTTCAAGTATAATAACTACTAGGTGGGCAAAAAAAAGACTGGGCAGACAGGCAGAGCAATTCCTCAATTGTACATTATGCCCAAATTAAAATTTAAAAACCCATATGGGATGGAAGGGTACCTTTGGAATACATCAGATCTGTGGGAAGGTAGGAGGGAGAAGCAAACTTCCTACCTTTGGGGACTCACAATCTGCGTTTGACTTACTGCAAAGACCCCATGATGGGACTACTCACTCAATAATGGCATGGATGACTGGATGCTCAAGTATAGGGACTATGGCATAACTGAAACACCTGGTCCCTTTCCTGTAATCCTTCATTGTTGCCAAGGTCTGGCATTTAGATGACAGCACTATTCATGAATTATTTCTCTGTGAGAGGGGCTTAAAATTTAATTTCCCTTTAGCCTACAAATGGCCCCTTCCTATATTACACGTTGGGGACCATACTATATTACCAGCCAACACTGGCAATGCGCTCCACTCCCTTTCACAGGCTTTCTTCGATTACTGTATGAAGAAAAGTGTGACATTAATACCTCAAAACTGAAAACTTTGGTACCATACAAAATATGGAAATAGAAGCAAGTTCCTTATTCAACAGAACCCACTATGGGTTGTGGGCCATTCTCTATATTGGTTTCCAAAAGCTCAATGGAATTCTAAGTTTTATAGACAAATTACAGATGATACAGATTCACAAGATGATTTGGATAACTTTCAGTAAATGTTCTTCAGTGCATACTATGCAGTCAACTAATATATTAAAGTGTGTTGAACTCAGTGAAGGTAGATCAGAAAACGAGCACCTAACTGACAAATAGGTCATTCCCAAATAGAGCTTAGTTTGTATCCAGTTGATAGTATTGTGTCAGGAAGCAGAGCTGGGACAATAGCTTACCACTCGGAACCTTCTCTAGAACATTCTTTAGATTTGCCAAAAATATTGTGTGGGTTACAAACCAAAATTATGTTTGGAACAGAAAAAGCCTCCCCTTTGCGTAGTGGAAATCCACAAACTCTTTGCTTTCACTGCACATCCCTGTTGACATCCACTGAGATTTGTATTTTGACTGTCCTCATCTCCCACTGTTTAACACCTTAAACAGACCCCCCCAGGATATTGTGGCATAGATTTGCAAATTTTGCGGCACAAATATGGAAATTTTGCAGCATTATTGCGGCACTTTATTTTACTTGTAATCATTTATTTTCAGCCTTAAACCAACGGAAACTGGTTTAGCAGAGTATTCAACTTTGACATTGGCATCTTTAAAGTTTCTGAGAGTGTTTGTTTGCTATATTCTCCTTTGTGGTAACATTCTGGGTCATAGGTTAAGCCAAGCACAATAGCACATGGTTGCTAGTCATCCTGTTTTTTGTAGCATTGTGCTGTCTTGGGGCTAGCAGTTCCAAGTCCCAGAGCCATCTGCTGTAGGACACTGTTCTGATATTCCCAATTTGTGCAAAAGCCAAACTCAGGGTTTTCCAGCAGCTGCCCTGCGATTACCCTAGATTACCCTTCCACCTCTTCTTCACCTGGCCTCTTACGGTCACGATATTTGAAGAGCCCTAGTTTGACACTGGAATCCCACTGCAGCATCTTTCACTAGAGGTTCTGTTTATCAGTCACGTATCCTGATTAATGAGGATAAAAGAATGTTGCTTTGTATGATGGCGTCTGAGTTAGTTTTGAAACCCATCATGGCGTCATTCACTAGACTGTTCCATAACCAATTATGAATCATCAACAAGGACATCGGAGTGTGGCTTTGTCTGATCAGGTCTGGTTCGACAAGGGAGAAACATAAATAGGTCATCCAATTTTTGGTCTGATAACCATTCATGTACCACCAACAATGAGGTCATCAGAGTTGCTTTGTTTGATCAGATCTGGTTCCACAAGAGAGACCCATTATGACATCACCCACAACTTGAGCCATTAACCATTGACGCACCAACAATGAGGTCATCAGAATGTTGCTTTATTTGATCAAGTCCGATTCAACAATTGCGACTCATTGTGACATCATCCACTACTAGGGCTGTTAACCATCCATTTACCACCAACAATGGGGGTGTCAGAATGTCACTTTAATTAATGCCTGGCTGTCTTCACTTACTACAAAGCCACTTTCATTAATATTGACCACGTGTGCAGCTCATTTCACAGATTGACCTGTCTCGTCTTTCGGTATTTTACGAATCGCACAACTCAGCAAGACATGGCGGGATCGACAGCCACATTTTACAACAAAACAAAATGTACATTTAATTTACTGTATAAGTAGCAGCACAAATATATATATATATATTTCACCACATGTATGCTAATGGTAAACATGCAAAGCTGTTCAAATGAAAACGTGTGGGGGGCACTGTAGGTTTAAGTATAAATACAGCGCATGGGAAACAAGATCTTTCCCGAAAGGAAAAACTTGGAATGGAGAGTAGCTCCTCGAAGCTGTGTAGCCAGAGGACATGGTGCTTCGAGTATCGGATATTCATAGCGGTCAACTGCACTCACCCAATTATAATAAATCAAGAGTGAAAAATGATACATTCTGTACCTTTTAGGCAGCATTTCATACATTTTTCAAACTTTTCTTTAATTTTAACTCGCATGGTGAAATGATGCGGTCAGAGCCTCGGGCCGGTAGGAGTCCCTGTGATCATATGTAATGTGCCGACGGCATTAAGGCCAAATTTTGAAAAGGGCCCTGCACTCACCCCCCACCGCTCCATACTCTCCAGTGCTCGAGCACTTCTACACAGGAGACCAGAACCACAGGGCAATTTTAGCCAGGGCCACTCACATGACTCGGTGAAATAAATAAAACAAGACAAAGTGGACAGATCGGTTTTATTCACTCTTAAACACATGAGCGCCACTTTACAGAGTTTGCCAGGGAAATGTTACTTTCGTTTTCTTGTCTCTCCTTCTACAGCATTACTTTCCCTTCATTCTGTGATGCGTGTGCAAGTCTGAATCCACATGCCGAACCTCACACCAGAGAATGCAAGCTGCGAATGCATGTCCTGGACGGCTGTACGCCATTTTGCAGCCGAAAAGATAAATATCGCGGTCATCACCATCCTCAGCTGATTTCCTGATAATTTCCCAGAAAGTATCCCAGTCATGGACAGTATTACTGGATAGTCCCCAACCCCAGTCTATTCCTTTATAGTCAGGGAAAAGTATGTAGAGTTTCTATGGCTGAAGTTAGCATAGACGAGCGGAGGTTGGGAACTATACAGTAATACTGTCCATGACTGGGATATTTTGGAAAAGATGTACCATACACTTTAAGAAACTACTTAATGTAACGGAAGCTGTGAGGAGACTTCAATACTCACAGTTACTTTATGCTTTAGAGACTTGAAAAAGTCCAGGACGACGAAACACGTGTCGGTTGCGGTGTTTTGGATCTTTCCGTCTGTAATCCTGACTTTGAAGTAAAGGAAGAATTAAACTTCAGTTGACTGGATTTATTCTCTATCAACGGGCCTATCACTTGAAACAAGTTGGACTTCCAATGATTGAACTTTTGTGTGCTTGAGTGCGTGATTTTCCTTTGGACAAGACGTTAGTAGTGGCTGCCACTGGAGGGAGATGCAGGTCTAAGACCGCTGCAGCCCTACGCACTACCATAGCAAATGATGCCCCCTCCTCCGTAGCCAGGTTAGGTGGAGACAGCCTGCCAGAATCTGGGGAGGCGTCCAGGCCACTGGCATCACCCAGTTCCTCATACCAGTCCATGTCTTGTAGTTGCAGGATTTCTAAGGGATCCTGCTCTCCCTCCCAATACTTCTCATCCATTCCTAACCCTTCAGAGTAGGGCAGGTTGAACGGCATAGAGCCATACAGCTCCATCGGCACCAGTCTCTGCATCAGAAGACACCCGACCGGCTCAGTGTCGTCGGGAATGAGGACTGGGGGGTGCCGCCAGTGGGCGCCAGCGATGCGGAGGACCTCGGCGGTGGACTCTGCGCCGGGGAAGCCCGCTGCGGAGATGCGACCGGCAGGTCCGGACCCGGGAACGGGTCCAGTTGGAGGCCGTGGCGTTAGAGCCGAAGGCGCAGAACCCACTGGGACTCCATCATCTGAGCTTGCGGGGCCCGAAGGCACACCGGCAGCATCAGGCCGACCAAATAAGGCGCACATGGCGTCATAAAACTCCTTAACCTGGGCAGAGGTCACTACCAGACCCGGCAAGGCAAGGAAACACGGAGCCGACCCAGGCACCCGCTCCGCGGAGCGGTGCCTCAAACGCAGAGGATCCTTTGCCTCGCCGCGAGACCGGCGGTGCCAAGTCAAAGCACGCTTCGTGTCTTTTGTGGTGCCTCTTACCAAACTTCGATTCACCAGAGAGTGCTCGGAGCTTCCTCTCGAACGAGACCTGGATCGAGATCGACGAGGCAACCTCCATGGTGCAGGACGCCGGGCAGATCAGCTTTAGGGACCGCTCCCTCAAAGCCTTCGGCACCATGGCACCATCGGAGCATGACTTTGTATTGTGGTCACGTTCCAGACACCAGAGACACACTAAGTGGGGGCCCGTGACCAACATGGCGCGATGACAGGCGCCGTACGGTTTGAACCCCGAGGTCTTCTTACTAGGCATCCTACACAACAAAAAGAGTCGACAAAAAGTCGAAAAAAGTCTGTCAAAAAATGATAGGGGGTAGCTCTCTTCTACGGCTCTGCGCTGGGGTACTGCTAAGAAAAATCTTACAGATCCAGCCGGATGCCTGGAAGTTCAAAGGTAAGGAATCGGCAGCTAGACGTCTCTATCAGATTTGTACAACTCTGAATTTGGGGTTGCCACTCGGTTATGTGATTTAGGACATTTAACAAAATGCATTTTTTTTTTAAATGCCTTACATTAAGAAGACAAAAATTGACAGATTTTCAATTAATAGGAAATGTTCGACTATTTAATGCTCCCACCTTCCTCTTGATATAAACAGTACCTCAATTGTGTGGCTGGACCATTGATCAGTGACAGGAACTGGTCAAAACTTGTACCACGTGGAGTCAATGTGGTGTCAATGAGGTCTGCATAAGGTTATTGTTTCGGACTGTTCCAAAGACGTGTGTAAGGTCTACTCACATATGGGAGGCAGCATTTGAAACAGGAGAAGAGGGAGAATGCAGGGTGGTAAGAATTTGGCCAAGCAGCTGGAAGTGCCTGCGCTTTCTGTCACATTTATGGGAAAAACAGCCGATTTTGAGCCAGCCTTTGATGTTCGCTGGGCATTCTGGTTAGGAAAACATGCTGGGATCCAGGTAAGCCACACTACTCTGGTTTCCCCTTGGTCTTTAGATTTCAGAAATGACCAGGATTGGTATGGCTCCCTGGTTGTCAGCTGACCCAGAGCCAGACTAGCTCATCTATTCAATAGGGCATGTGAGATGAAATTGGGATTTCTTTGCCTGTAGTTTTAACATATGGGTCTGCAGAGCAGGGAGCGGGGACCCCTCAACCCTGCAATTCTGCTTCCCCCGGTGACAGAAATGCTGTCTGGTGCAGGGGTTTGTGGACCAATGCCAAGATAATACGGCATTCCGTACCTTTTAATTTTCTCACATTTTTTCCCTGGTGGTAGTGGGGCGATTAGGGTTTTTACCACCTATATGATCAACCAGTGGGTGGCCCCCGGAAGCACTCCAGACCATCAGGGAAAAAATTAAAAACATAATAAGGTGTGGGGTTTGCCCATTATGGCACTTCACTGCATGCCCCTACCCCCGGGCCACATACAGTCTTTCTGCTACCCATGGAAGGCAGAATGCTGGATTAACCCCAGTCTGTTGGCTAATATGTCAAAACTATGCCCAAAAGACTTCAAATCTCTTGCTTACCATGGGAGCAGAGGAGTGATAGCAGGGAGGGGGCAGCAGTAACACTGCTGAGGCGGTTATAGGGTGGGAACATGGCCCCATCACAATTATAAAAAAATAATATGCTGTGGGGCCCTATGCTTGGACCGACCATCAAACATTTTTTATTTTATTTCTCCCTGGCATCTAAGTGACACTTCCCCCAATCTGCAGTGGGCCTTTAGGAGTGGCTTTAGGGGTGGTAGTAAGGACCCATGCCTAGGTGTGCTGCCTCTGCCCCTTCATTAAAAATATTTTAAATCTCTGGCACTAGTGGGCTTTCTGCCTACCTGGGGGACAGAAAGGAATAAACCCCCAGTTTAGCAGGGGACAAAGACTTTTTTTTGAGTGGGGGGGGGTCGACAGACTCCCTTGCCAAACTACTTGGTAGAAAGATTGCTGAAAAAGGAACACTGTCCCCTTTACAGTGGTACCTGGTCTGCTTTGGTCAGTGGTTGGGGGAACGCTGAGTTAGGAAGGCCCCTAAGCACCAACGAAAGTGAACTCAGTCAGAGCCTAATGATACAGACGGCTTTTAATTTCATGTCTGTTAAGCCCGTCACTGCGCATGCTGATGGTTACACAAAAGGGAAAAAACCTCAGTACACAAGGGAATCTCTTCCCTCATGTTGCAAAGGTATTCTAAAATAGGAAATCCTTATGGTGCAAGCACCAGATGGGTTTCTGCACCTAGACAGAAGGGCGAGATGTTGGCATACTATGAGGCACTATGGAAGACATGAATGTATCCTACATTGCAGTAAATGGGTGAAATGAAACAAGCCTTCAGCACAGTATAGGCAACACTGGTTAACTGAGGGACCACCAGCACAGGTTAGAGTGTAAATTTAGGATTACATTGGGACCTATTCACAAAAGCACTTTTAAGTACAACAATTAGTACTAGTGTAGCATTCTTTTGGGTACTCTTATCTGCCTTTGCGAGTTGGTCTAAGACGTCTAAAATGGGAATATTCAGATAATATTGACATACAATTAGTGCAATCGGAAGGACTGTGACTTCTTTCACTTTTTATTTTTTAATAAGGAGTTGGGATGTTTCAGGGCCGAGTCACAATGGCATGTAAGGGTACTTAAAAAGGTATCCCTGCAGTACTACTACCTGTACTCAGAAATACTATTGAGGATCGGCCCCAATGTTTTTATTGACAATACACACATATAAGTGTTTTCTGATCACATAGGCAGACACTGTAAGGGTACTCCTGAGAGATTTTTCAGTTTCCTCTCACCTGCATAGACATCTGTCAAAGCGGAACTGGTCAGCCATGTGGCATATAGTTTAGAGACCACAGATAAAATTATATTTTTCATTTCCCTGGTAGCAACACCTCGGTACACCAAAAGCATAAAGGGACATAAAACTTACTATGAGACTTTAATTACCTTGTTAAGATTCAGTTTGTAAATTATAGCCATGTCAGAGGACCAAGACTGACATTTTATTGGTACTGGCAGGCTGAGCTGAGCATCACTGAAGACCTCAACCTATTAATTACCTAGACTGCAATCAAGTAGGCAGACACCTTACATTCAGGAACCCCTATTGAGATGAAAATGAGTCGAAAATTGCAGAGCTAGATTGCACAGAGAGGCAAGAGCAACCAGTTAACTCGAACCCCAATGAGTGGGGAATTCTCCCTGCTTCACCGAAAAAAGCACCCTTAAGAAGGGGAAGGAAAATGGGGCAAGTGAGACTTGGCAAAAGCAGAGTCCTGTGCCATTTTAAGGTAAGGGATATCTAGCCCAAACCTTTTCCATGTGGATGCCAATGTCAGTAAAAAGGAGAGTACGATAGGGCAGGAAATGCTATGGTTGATGCCTACAATATGAAAATGCCACTGAAAGGAGGGGGAAGGAGTTGGTGAGAGGGATTGGTTTAACAGAATCGAAATTTCAACGTGGGCCGACAGAATAACACAGCAGTTTGCAACAAGAACAAATTCCTAGAGGTGAAGCATGGCCATGAACAGGCCAGCTTTTAACCTACTCTCATCCTGCGGATCAGGTGAAAATTCTACGCTCATGATATTAGATTGTTGAGGAAAATCAAGACTGGCATCCAGGCAATCATAGGCCCACTAGTTTCCATGAGAACTGAGTGGCAGAAGAAGCCCACTGCCCGCCCATATGTTTTTGCCCCCAAGTCCGCAGATCCTCTTGGCCCTGCAGCATGAATGCCAGTGAAGTGCTGGGCAGCAGGGAGGGGAAAGCCTGTTGTGGCAAAGTCAACAAGCAGTAGAAAACCAATAGGTCTCTCCTTTTGGACCTTTTAGCTTTGCCAATACTATTTGCAAATAATATTGAGTATTGTCAAAAAGAAAAGCATTTTGCTGATGCTGTACAGCGTGCGTAAAAAAGTGCAATGTTTTGAGCAAGCACATGTTAGGTTATGTTATTATGGTTTGTAAATCGCTCAATTACCCGAAGGTGGCTTGGCGCTGCCCGGGAAAAAGGTAGCGAGAAGGGTGATGAATTTAACAGAACAGTAGTCCCCAACTTATTGATTGAAAAGCCAAGATTTCAGGGATTTCCTGAACTGGAGAAGATTAGTGGATAATTTAAGATAGAGAGGGAGGGAGTTCCATGTCTTTGAGGTGCTAATCACAGAACTGGTTGCTCCCAAGTGTGCCTTCTTGAAAGTGGGCACTACTAAAAGTCTATGCTCCGCAGATCGCAGTGTTCTAGCTGGTCTGTACCAGATGAACTTTTGTCTTTAGAATTTTGGGCCAGAGTTGTGAGGCCCAATAGGCAATGCAAAGAGCCTTAAAGATAATTCTTTTCTGAATTGGCAGCCAGTGGAGTTCCCGTAAGGCATGGGAGGCTGACTGATATTTGGGGATGTTAAGGATAAGGGGAGCGGCCGTGTTTTGCAAGATCTGAAGTTTCCTCCACAATCTCTGTTGTAAATTAGTGTACAGTCCATTGCAATAATCGAGCGAGATGCCAGATTTACACATCTGTGCTATGGCGCAATGGCAGCCACACAAAATGACATACGCATGCCCCTGCATCACCATGTATGAATATACATGACAGACGCCTTTTTTTCTTTTTTTTTTTTTTAAATTTAACAAGATGGCGAAAGCCAATCTTGGAGTAGTAAATTAAAAAATCTATTTAAATGTGAGCAAAAGCGCATTTGGAAAAAGGAGTGCTCCAGCAGAAAATAGCAGCAGGGTAATAGAAATTATTTAAAAAGAAACGTCTTATTTTAAACCCCGCAAATGGTGGAGGGGAGCAACGAAGGAGCGCTTAAGATATTGGACAACATGAGGGGTGAGGAGGGTGGAGAAGGGGAATGAGGGAGAGGGTGGGAGAGCCGCAGAGTTGCTCGAGATTAGGCCGGTGGAGTAAATTCATTTAAAAAGAAAAAAGAAAGGGATACGTAGGTTATGCAATAGATGATCAGGGGTTGGGGGGAATGAGATAGCAATAAGGAGCAAGCCATGTGGCAGGTATTTTGGGGTGTGGCAGCACACAAGGGAGAGAGTAAGAAACCACATGCACTCGCATGGATTGCAAAAAAATATATATATAAATGTAAGTATACAAGTTAACCAATGCAAAGGGTGGTAAAGAAACTATGTTCCAGAGAGGAACTAAGTGCCAAACAAATGAAGGGGAGGAAAGGCATCCAATAAGGAGCAAGCAAATAAGAGTGCCAACAAAGCCAACAAATCGCAAGGAATGGGTGGAATCCAAGCATTGCAAGTTCTTAGAATGGTCCATAAGAGGTTTTTCAGCAACAGACAGCTAAGAGCTGTTGGCAGGCAGGACCTACAATTGAACTACTTAATTAACATACTAGACAATACAGTAACAAAATTAATTTGACTCAATGTGACAGAGGCTATGTTATGTCTATTTGTATAGAGCACTAATCTCCGGTGAGGGTTTCCAGGTGCTTCAGTAGGTGTTTAGGTGACTGTCCCCTCAGAGTAATTTGAAGATCCAGGTCTTCAGCTTCTTAAGAAGTGAGGAGGAGGCTCCGATTTGTTGTGGGAGGTCATTCCATGTTTTTGATGTGAATGAGGTGGATGTGTGCGAGTGAGGCTGAGCGTAGGTGTTTGTTAGGCTGGTTAAAGTGTATGAGGTTGTTTAGGTATGCTGGTCCAGTGTTGTTTAAGGCTTTGTATGCGTGTGAAGAGTTCGAATTGGACTAGTTTTTGAAAGTGGAACCAGTGGAGCTCTAGAGTGGGGCGAGTTGTGGGTTCAGCGTGGGAGGTCGAGTATGAGACTTGCGGCGGCGTTCTGGATGGTCTGGAGTCTGTCTAGGAGCTGCTTGGAGATTCCGAGGTAGAAAGTGTAGTTGCAGTTGAGCCTGCTAGTGATAAATGCTTGCAGGATGGTATATCTGGTGTTCTGTGGCAGCCACTTAAAGATTTTTCATAGGCTATGAAAGCAAGAGGCGCTGACTGCGTTGACTTGTGCTGTCATGTTGAGCTGGTCGTGCAGGATGATCCCCAGATTCCTGGTGTGGTCGGTGGGCCTAGTTCCGCCCGACACCAGGTGATGGCCAACAGGGAGGTCTGGTCTTTGAAGTCCAGTACTTCAGTCTTGTTGGAGTTGAGCTTAAAGCAGTTGGTATTCATCCATTCTGCTACCATGGTCACGCAGTTGGTGTTGGTTCTCTTGTTCGTCAGGAAGAGGATAAGTTGTGTGTTGTCGGCGTAAGAAATAATGTTAATGCCCTGGGATAGGTTGATGTTGGTGAGCAGTGCCATATAGATGCTAAAATAGGGTGGGACTGAGGAACGATCCCTGGGGGATTCCGCAGATCAGGTTCTTGGTCTCCAATGTGAAGGGCGGCAATCTGACTCTTTGGGTTGTTACAGTGAGGAAGGAACATATCCTTTTGAGTGCAGGTCTTTGGATGCCGATCTTGTGGAGTCTTCTGACAAGTGTTTTGTGGGATACTGTGTCGAAAACCGCAGAGAGGTCGAGCAGAATGAGGGCCACTGTTTCTTGTCAGTTCAGGATGTCATCGGGGGCTGCAATGAGTGCTGTTTCAGTGCTGTGGATCTTTCTGAATCCTGATTGAGTGTTTTACAGTTGGTGGGATGTGAGCTGCTTGTTGATGGCCTTCTCCATCACTTTGGCTGTGTAGGGGAGCAGGGAGATGACTAGGGGAGCAGGGAGAGGAGTCAGAAGTTGCTCAATTGGTTCTGGTCGGCTGATGGCTTCTTGAGGAGGGCATTGACCACTGCATGCTTCCAGTCTTCTGGAATGTGGCAGAGGTGATGGAGGTGTTGATAATGCAAGTGAGGGCGGTGCTGATTGGTGTTGTTACCAGATTGTAGACGTCTGCATGATCATTGCTGTGTCATCTTTGGTGAAGGTTGTCCATTCAGTCAGGTGGCCGTCTTGGTTTGTGATGGTTAGATCGCATTGAGATTGCTGGGGTTGGGTTGGTGTGCGAAGTTGCCGTCGATGTTTGTGATTTTTCTATGAAAAATGTTTGAAAGTTTGTCGCGGAGTTCTTGGGAGGGGGAGATGTTGATGGAGGCCGAGGGTGTGGTGAAGTCTTTGACAATAGCGAATATCTCCTTGGAGCTGCTGGAGCTCCCTTTCTTGCGTTCATGCGCTATTTTCTTAGTGCCTCTCAGTTGCTGGTGGTAGTGTCCGAGTACAGCCTTGTAGGTGGTTCAGTAGTTTCATAGCTAGCTCTCCATTTTCTCTCCAGCTGTTTGCAGTGCCGTTTGGCATCTCAAAGGTGCTCTGTGTACCAGCTGGTCTGCTCATTGAAATTTTCTTTGTAGGGTTTGATGGGTGCAAGGGAGTCTGCAAGTTCTTGATCCAGTTGTTGAAGGTGGTGATGTCCATGTTGACGCTGTTTGTGGGGTTGGGTTGATCATTGCTAAGTGAGTTTATCCAGTCTGCTTCTGAGATTTTGCCCCAGCTATGGCTTAGCAGGCTGATGCATGCGTTGACTTGCAAGTGGATGTTGGCGTGGTCTGTCCATGTGAGCAGCAAAGTGGCATTGTATTTGATGATGTTCCTGGAGATGTGGTCCAGTGTGTGTCCTGCGATGTGTGTTGGTCCTGCGAAGAGCGGGTTAAGTCAAATGTTGTTCAGACTTTCGAGGATTGTTGTGGAGCAGAGGGTGGGGATCTGTCTTCCAGGTTGGGGTTGCAAAGGAATATTTGTAAAGGTTTTGTAGTCATGGTGAGGGGGCGATGAAGTTGGTGATGAGGCTGCTGAAGGTGGCACGTGGCCCAGGTTGTTGGCAGGTGAAGGTTCCATTCAGGATGTAGTTCTCAGAGGTTTGCAGCTTGAAGTACAGATGTTCCATGAATGGAGTAACACTCTTTGTGGATGTTAAGCACTTGATAGACTCTGTAGACAATTGTAAGTCTTCCTCCTAGCTTGTGAGGGTGGTCCTGTGGTGCAATCTTGTAGCCCGCTGGAATTGCCATGATAATGTCGGGTGCCGATGTGAGGTTAAGCCAGGTTTCTGTGAGGAAGAAGAGGCCCGGTGCATCGTTGCTTAGTAGGTCCCAGAATTTGGTCACGTTTGCCGAGATGTCGTGTGTTGAGTAACATGCATGCGAGCGAACGTTGGCATGCAGGTTTGCTGTGGCATTGTTTGGGGGGATTTCTGGTGCTTGCGTGGGGTTTGCAGGTAGATGGCTGTATGAAGAACCTGCAGGGGGCAGGTGAAGGCTCCTACTGTGGTGTGTGGTGCGGCAGCAACAGCATTCCGGGTCTAGTGACCGGAGGAGTGCAGAAGAGTATCGCTTGGGGAGTAGGTGCGCATGGGAGCTGGGTGAATAGATCAAGGTGTCTGGAGCTGGGCGCGGTCCAATCGTAGATTGTCACTTTGCCAAAGGCAAAGCCGTCTATCTTCACTTCCGATTCTAAGCAATATTGTTTGGCCAAAGTGTGGAAAGAGGACGACATAGCTGCCTTGCAGTTATCCACCACTGGAACCCCTCTAGCTAGGGCAGGGGCGGAGTATTTGAGGAGTTCATTCCTTGGCTTGCACATAACAGATCTCAATGCATAAAATGATCCAGCGAGATCGAGATCACTTTTGCAAAGAAGCTCCCCGCTTTTTGTTTTCTTTTTACTGCCACTGTAACTAACCAAAAGTTGGTTGTCTGAACGAAATACCTTCGCACAGGGGATGTAGAAGGGGCTTTTAATGCTCCTCCAAAGAACATTCTTAACAGAAACTGATAGTTACCACATGGACTTCAGACCATACATATCCCAAGCAATACTGTCTTCACATTGACTGCAGAGTAGGCACTAGATTCACTGAGCTGCCAGTGCAGGATACTATTCTATTTAAACGTTTCTGACTAATGAATGATCATTTATTTATTTAGGTCACATTATGGAGCAGGAAAAGTATCCAAAAATAAACTGTAGGTCTTACTGCTAATCCAGTGCTTGTGAGGCTTGGTGGAAGGATGCAGCATCTATTTCCCTTATAAATCAAGAGGTTTAAAAAAGAAAAAGGAAACAGCACCTGGGAATGCAGGTAGCTTTTCCGTTCAGTACATGTTCTCCACAAATATGTTCCTCTTAGCTAGGCCCTTGACACATCTGAAATGAGTGTCTAAAAATAAGACTTCATGCAAAAGCAAAAACGCTAAAAAAAAATAAATAAAAATAAAAAAATAAAAAACTAGGTTTGCCACACATGCCTTAATCGTAAATAAAGTACACAAAAAAAACTGTCATTGTTCTTGAACACCATCACTCAGCGACTTAGTGCTAGATGCTCATAAACTACACCCCTAAAACAAGTACAGTGTAAATGATTACAGCAAAATAGAGCAAGAATATTTTTAACAGAACCATTCAATACAACCAGTTACCATCATTTACATACTTCTGAGGCGATCGGCTATCTACTTCGGCTTTCAATCGCAAATTTTCTCTCACAAAGACACAGTTTTCAGTTCTTAATTTCTTATTTGCCTAAAGAATAAAAGTTACAATTAGAACACACACAAATTATACTTTAGGTGGTTTTGCTCCCAATCAAGGAGACAGCTGCAGAAAAAATGTTTAACAGAACGATCGTCGTGCCAGAGACGTTACAAATACCAGAGGATGTGTAGAAAGAAAAAACACTTTACTGTTCCGTCTAAAATATTTAAATGTTTGATTTCGCATAAGCAAGGTCAAAGAAAATAATTAAAGTTCTAATGGCGTTTTCATGTTTTTCATGACTAAATTTTCCTTCATAGGCAAATTCCAATAGTCAGCATAAACACACATTACTTACGGGTACATACTTCTCAATTTAACAGGGCAAAGGCACATTTTCGTTGTAGCACGAGAATAATTAAAGTAAAACGACCACCTACGTCTGACGTATTGGCCATCATCTCAGCTTCAAAAATATCCATAAATTATGAAGAAAAACAAGGTAAATAATGGATGAACAACTAGGTGACTAAGAGGTTGGTGAGTGATGTAGTACACATGGGAGTGTACAAGATAGAAGCAGGACAAGTAACTAAACTACCTGGTATCCTGGTCTGAACCCATGATAAGTTCAGTCTTGCGCCACTACACGCCCCTTTGCTTAATGTTCAGTCCTGCCACTGATCTTCCAATTTCTCCACAAATCTTGCAAACAAATGGAAAGGGAGTACTTCGTGCACTGTCTGTTACCAATACAATAGGCTTACTGTGCACTGTTAACACGCCAGATAACATCAGTGACTTCTTAGCTATGCCACAACCCATGAACAGAACAGAAACTGCACTGCACCAAAAACTCTGGCAAAGGCTATCTTCTGATATACTTAGATCACCAGCATGTACTTGCCAAGAAGTAACTCAAGGTTTGCATTTCTGATGTTGGGAGGGGGGCGCGGATGTTCTCTTTGGTTTCCTGAGCACAGAATGATTTGTGACCGACAACCTATGAAAAAGTATAAAAGAATGGATAACAAGAACATATGAAAGAAAAGATCGGATGATCGAAGGACACCACATTTCCAAGATGTAGCATGCTATGAAATTCTGATTCACATATGTGGGGTGATCAGGTTATGAAAAACAATGGGCACATGTATATTATTGCTTGAGCAAGCTGTTAACATGCAGATTGCATTGGTTTCTTGCAGGATTAGAGCGATTTTAACAGAATTGTTTTTTTAACAAAACCCCCAAGCACAGTACTGTGAGTGTAGAAAGGTATGTACTGAAAAATGGGAGATGTGTTAATTTCTGGACTGTTATGGTATGTCGATTTGTATAGCGCACTAATCAGCCAAGAGGGTATCCAGGCGCGTGCGTAGGTGTGTGGTCAGCAAGGTGCTTATACGAAGGGCCAGGTCTTCAGCTACTTGTGGAGCTCCAGAGTGAGAAGAAGGTTCTGATGTGTTGAGGAAGGTCGTTTCATGTCTTGGGTGTGATGTAGGAGAATGAGCGACCTCCTGTTTTGCTTTTGTGGATGCAGGAAGTGAGTGAGAGTGAAGAGCGTAGGTGTCTGGTGGGTTTGTGAAAGTGTATGCAGCTATATAGGTATTCTGGTCCTGTGTTGTGTAGGGGTTTGTATGTGAGTGTGGGAAGTTTGAATTGTCTGTGCTTGTGAATGGGGAGTCAGTGATGCTTCCTGAGGTGCAGTGTGATGTGGGTGCGGCGTGAGAGGTCGAGTGCAAGTCTTGCAGCAGAATTCTGGATAATCTGGAGTCTGTGTAGGAGTGCATTCGAGATTCTGGCGTAGAGAGTGTTGCCATAGTCCAGACTGCTGGTTAAGAATGCTTGCATGATGGTCTGTCTGGTGTTCTGAGGCAACCATTTAAAGATCTTTTGAAGTATGAATAGGATGTGCAAGCAGGAGGTGCACACATCGTTGATGTTGAGCTTGTCTTGTAGGATGATGGTGTTTGTTCTAGCTCCAACGGCCACCAGGTGGAGTCCCATGGGGAGGTCTTGTTGCCAAAGATCAGTACTTTCATCTTCTCGGCGTTCAGCTTCGGGCAGTTGGTTCTCATCCAGTCTGCTACCATGGTCAGACAGATGGTGAAGTTGGTTCTTGTGGTGGTGGTCTTGTCCGTCAGGGTGAGGATGAGTTGGGTGTCATCAGCGTAGATGACAGTGATGTCTTGTGATCGAATGATGTTGGCCAGTGGTGTCATGTATATTGTAGGAAAGTGCCCTTTTTGTATCGTCACCCCCACACTTTATGTTCCATTGCTGATGGATATGACTCTGAAAGTGCACTGGACCCTGCTAACCAGTGCCCTCTCCCTAAAATTGATACATGTGAATTGGTAACCCCAAGCAAGGACTTTAATTCCCTTAGAAGTCTCTGGTAAATGGTATCAGTGATACCCATGGCATGGGAATTAAAGGGGTCACCAGGGCCTGAAGCACTGGTTGTACCACCCTGACTGACAAAAGTAAACAGATGATAGCAGTCTTGCCATTGCAGACTGTAGGGGCAGTGCAAACAGCTCAAACTCGACTTTGCCTCAACATCTGTGGCAAGGTCAAAGCATTATTTTTAGCATTTGTCAGCCCCCCCTAAGGAAGGCCTCCTGAGCCCAGGATGAAGGGTGCATTAAATTAAAGGGGAGGACATAAGTGGAAGCTTAAATGTCTCTAATGTAGTCTTTTCCATTAAGGGCTACTATAAGTGATCAGCAGAACACAGCACAGTGGCAGCCGGCATGGCTCGCAGGGGGGGGGTGTCACGATTGCGGGATGGCGTAGGCATAATAAAAACATAATCGAAATAAACAAAATAAATAACTTACCTTGCCGCAGGGTCCCACGTCTCTGCTCCAGCTCTCCTGGCTCAGACTTCAGGAACAGGAAGCAGGCAGCCAGGCTCCCTCCCCATAGCCAATCACAACGCTGCAATGCGTTGTGATTGGTCTGAGCGCCGTGACACGGCGCTCAGCCAGGGGCTGGAGGGGTGGGCATGTTCTCCATGCAGGCTGTAATGCAGCCTGCATGGAAAACGGGGACGGTGCGAATGACTGGTTTGGGCGGCCGAGAGGGCCGACCAAACAGTCATTGCGCACTTAGGAGTGGACAAACCACTCCTCCCCTTCCCTGGTTCGAGAGTAGATCAGCCCCACAAACATAACCCGCCCAAACATAAAATAAGAATGCTTCTTGCACTGCTTGAAAGCAGTGGGCCGACGCTCCTCCGTCATAGCGGAGGAGCCGCAACTGCCACAGGATAACATGGACTGGCACCCGGGCACCCCGAGGTTGCTAGCTCCATTATGGTACCGCCAACATAGGACATGCTTGGTATCAAACAACTTGCCTCCTCACCCCCGACACGATTCTCATGCCAGAGTCGATGCAGCATGCACTCAGGTGGCCACTTTAGATGTTGTCCACCTTGTTGCCCCAGCCTTTCCTGTGCTCTGGCTGGCAGCCCGCAGCTGCTGCCTTTAAGACAGGAATCTGACTCCCTACCAGGAGGTGTGATTTCTCCCAGGAGTCAGAAACAATGGTCTGGACGGGAAGGAGGCGACACCTTCCTCTTGACAGGATGGCTAGTGAAATGGCACATCAAGGCGGTGAGACTCAAAGCCTTCACTGCCTCTGATCTGCATCCAGGCTGCCTCCCAAAGACAGGAACAGCCGCCTGTGCCCCAGGCACATTTGCACTCGGGCAGGAGGGAAAATTATGTGGTGAAGAGGTGTACATCCCCCAGAAGGCTAGCCACACCCCTAAAGTAGGCTACCTGGTCTGTACAGCTAAGGAAGGGTTCTGCCATTTTTAAAATTAGCATAATAGAGTGTTCTGGGTAGAAAAGCCGACCCCTTCCCCCGGATGTGGTTACCTCAGGAGAGGATTAGCCGCTGCTGCTAGTAGTCCATTGGCCACTTGCACCCACACGTCTAAATCCCCTAAATCTAGGTTTTAAGGTGCACCCCTGGCACCAGAACCACAATTCTGATCCAACTTGCAACAAAGGACACAGAAGAGACCAGAGTCTGCGACATCAGGAGCTGCGCAAACCAAAGGCGTGATACCCTGCACCTGTGGCACCTTTCCTGGAACTGTACAACTGAGACTCGTCCCAGACAAAATAGCGACAGAGGGACCCCTTTAAGAACCACTCCAGACTCCCCTGGACTAGTGTCACTAGTCCCTGCAGTCTGCAGGTAAAAACAACGTACCAGAACCAAAGAATCCCTGTTTATCGGGCCCTCCGAGGGGGTCGCCCAAAAGTAGATGATCCAGTGCATTGTGGGAAACTTAGTCCTGACCTCCAGCAAGTTTCAAGAGGATACTATTTCCCCCCGGATGTCGAACTACCTTCTTGATGACCTTACCGTGGACGAGACTTGTTGGTGGCCAGTCCAGCTACCACCTTTACTCAATGCTGCAACTCGAGGGAATACCGCAACACATTCATCCGATGCCAGCAGAGGCCCCGTTGTTGACTTTTTGCATCAGTTTCCTCACCAGCACTGTGCAAGCAGGAAAAACCAGCTCCATCTCGGCTCCGGCTTCAGCAACACGGACAGCCAGAACAGCTCTGCACCCGGGCTTCTCGAGCCAGGTAAAATCAAACCGATTGTCATGGCTTGGTCCTAGGACCCACATCACCTTAACCCTCATTGTGTTCCACGCAACTTGACCTGCAAGTGACTGATTGTCACTAGTGCTTTTTACCATTGACCACAAAGCTAAAGTTTTTCAGCATTTATTTGCACGGATTCATTTTTACTTCTAAAATTCATAACTCCGGTTATACTTATCGGATTGACTTTGTTTTGGTATCTAAATTTATATAAAAATCTGCTTTATTTTTATTAATTGGTGTCAGATTTCTTTCGAGTTGTTCAATTACTTATCGTCCATGTTGGTACTCTGAAATGCTTAACACATGTTCCTGTAGAAAAGCCTGACTGCTCTTTGCCACTCTACCAGGACTGAGCTAAGGATTTCTTTTATTGTGAATCAAAGGAAGATCTTTGGGGTATTGGGAGAGAATTACATAGTGAAGCCTAGCAAGCCTTACTACATAATACTCCACTTTCCTGACAAATATGTTGAAAAGGGTGGATTTGAGGCACGATTCCTCTGGGACTCTGCATATCTGTTTCTTGGTCTCTGATGAGAAGGGTGGCAGCCTGACCCCTTGGGTTCTTCCCATGAGGAAGGAACCGATCCATTTGAGAATGGATCCTTGTATGTCAATCTCATGGAGTCTTCTGATGAGGGTATTGTGGGAGACTGTGTTGAAGGCTGCATTAGTCGAGCAGGATGAGGGCTGCTCTTTCTCCTTGGTCCAGGATGGCTTGCATGTCGTCGGGGTCCGCGATGAGTGCTGTTTTGGTGCTTTGGTACTTTCTTAATCCTGACTGAGTGTTGTCATAAAGATGGTGAAGCTTGAGGTTGGTTGTGAGTTGCTTGTTGATGGACTACATGTTACATACCTTTTCTTGTTCTTTATAAATCACTTAAAGCTCCAATGTTGTAGTATGCTTGCACCATAAAACCCAGGTGTTTCTATTACCAAATGTAATGGTACCAAACATATCAACCCTGAACAGATGAAAGGCTAATATAATCCTACCACGATTCAAACTGGTAACCCGTGGGTCATACCAAATGTCACTAAATTAAACTAATTCAGCCAATATATATTATAGATGTACTTTTGTGGAACTTGATAACTTTGGCTCCGTGTGACCAATTTCCAAACCAAACTAAGGGAAAATTTCAGCATGGCAACCTGGCCAAAGGAACCAAAAGTTATATGGGGTCTCAAATCAGTGAGGTTTCCAAACAACACAAGAATTACAAAAGGCAACCTTTTACATTAACAACTCTAAAAAGTGCTGAACAAACGTATGCCAAATTTTGGAGGTATGCAATGAAGGTTCCCAGTAATTTTGGGTTAAAAAAAAAAAAGTTAAAAGAAAAAATAATAAAAGAGTTAAAGGGAAAAATAATTCAAACGTATGTCTGAACATAAAACCAACCAGTTTAACAAACCGGTACTTTGCCAACTTCAATTAAATCATATTACAATATTGGATATCCTCTTCCAAAAGAAATATGCACATCAGAGTATCTTTGCTACCACTATAAATAAACAGAAACATTGGAAGTATGGAATGGAGTGTCATTTGTTTAGAGACATATGAATGAGAGAAAATTTCATCAAACTCACCTGCCAGATCCGGGGTTGGAAAGGTTCATGGGCCGAATGGTCTACCCCCAGAATTCTACAGATGCATGGGGAGTTGGGTGGCCGAGCCGCTACACAAAAAAGCTGTATGCAGCCAGAGGGAAGGGGAGTCTACCTGGGGACCGGAGAGATGCTACCACAATCATGATCTACAAGGAGGGTAAGCCCCCAGAACATTGAGCTTTTTACAGGCCGATCACCCTTCTCAATTCCGAAGTCAAAATCCTGGTCAAAGTACTAGTCAGCCTACTGACAGGTCGTTGATAAACTGGTGACCCCCGACCATTTGGGCTTTATACCCGGGCATTACACCCACGACAACCTGCAGAGAATCTTTGGATGCCTGGCAAGGAGGCACAGGGGAGCCTGCTGTACTGCTTGTCCTTGATGCCGAAAAGGCCTTTGATTCAGTTGAATGGGCTTTTCTATGGGCGGTAACAAACAAGATGGGGTTCTGAGATGAGTTTGTTTTCTGGATAAGCCTGCTATCCACCAGGCCGGTGGTGAGAGTACGGGCCAACAGGTCACTCTTGGAGGAATTCACTGAGGGGCGACGTAGGGATGCCCGCTATACCCCTCGTTGTCCGCTCTGGTCCGGTTACCCCTCGCCTGCTGGGTGCGTGCTGATACTCTGATTAGTGGGCTGCAATGGGATTCAGACTGGGAGGATGCTCTATCCCTACATGCAGACAACATGCTGTTGTACCTGGCTGACCAACTACACTCTATCCCCAGGGTCCTCAAGATCCTGGACACATACAGGAGATATTCAGGCATCCGCGTAAACTGGCAAAAGTCGGTGGTGTTCCCAATGTCCTGCTGGAATCCTCCTGCCGAGGGGTCGTGTCCCCTGCATTGGTACTCAGAGGGCTGTCCATACCTGGGAGTCCACATTACTTGGGATCCTGAAAACTTTGAGACACAACCTGGTACGAATCCTAAATGAATACAAGAGGGATGCTGGGAACTGGAGTACACGCTCAATATCGCTATTGGGCGGGGCCACCTAATACAAAATGTCAGTGCTCCCCAAGTTCCTTTATTTATTTCAAAATAAACTCTTCGAAGTCCCTGATGACTTTTTCTGGGCAGTGGACGCTGTGACCAGATCCATGCTGTGGGACGGGGGGTGTCCCACCCATTGCCCTACAGATGCTTACTGAGCAACTGTATGGTGGCGGGATCGGCCTTCCTGACCTTTGCTTCTACTATTGGGTGGCACAGCTGTTGGTCGTCAATGACTGGGTATTTTCCCCCAATTAAGAGCTGTCCTTGAAGGCAGACAGACAGCTGATGCACCCAATACCCAAGGCTGCTCTATGACGAGCGCTGTTCGCCCAAACACCCCTCTCAGAGTAAATTAGTAATAAAAATCTGGAAAAGGGCCAGAAAAAAAATGGGTTGGAGGGCGCACTTGACACTGGAGACCCCTTTGTGGGACTCCGACGCCCTGGGGGAACTCCTGAAGCTGGATTGCGGGACACAATGGGACACGATAGCGATAACAAATCTGGGTAATGTCTTGGGGCCACAAAGCCTTTTCCCCTTCGTGGAACTACCAGACCAGTACGAACTGGCAGCCACACAACATCTACGCTACACACAATTCAGTCATGCTCTTTAGAGATACCAGGAGCAGCTGCGGGTGGGTGCAGACAAAACACCACTGGAGTTCCGACTCCTTCCGACCCCCTCCTACAAAAACATGGTATCTCTTTCACATAGACAAGTTTGACAAATTGTCAACCCACCCTCGACACACTACAAAACCGGTGGGAGGCAGACCTGGGCATCCTGATGGATGATGATGATAATTGGGGAAGGCATATCGCCACCCAAGGGAGGTCGTTATCAAAGCGTGCTTCTGGCTGAAGCAACTGAAAATCACACACTAGAACCAGGCTGGTCCAAATGGGAAGGGCAAACAATGACAAATGTTTAAGCGGGTGCAGATACAGGGGGACACTGATACACACCCTCTGGGACTGTCCACTGATACAGACATTCTGATCGAGGTTCGGAAGATGCCTTTCATTAGTCGCTGAGGAACCGGTAGATCTGAGTCGCAACCATGTGGCCTGAGAATATGGGGTGGGGGGAATGGAGAACCAAAACGCTACCTAGATATACCCTGCTGTTTTGCAATGTGGCCCTCATCGTTATCAGAAGAGACATAGCCCTAAAATGGGGATGCGCTGAGGTTCCCACAATCTCCCAATGGCATACTGGGATGGATTGGGGTATGCAGGCCGAGCATGCAGTATATAAGACCAGGGGCTGCCCACAAAGATTCAACAAGATCTGGGGCCCATGGAGGGAATAAAGAGACTTTATTTAACTTCACGTATTGTCAGCCATCAGCTCATTTTCCTACTCTACAATGCTCTGATGTACGATGTTTGCGTCATACCAGTGTCAGAAAGTTCTGTTATATGTACTTAGTTTATGGTACAAAATCATAATAAAAAGATTTTATTTGTTTAAATTAATAATAATATGCTAAACGTATGCTTGGCTAAACCATTTTATGTGCCACAAATATATAAATCTATAATAAATAATTGCAGTCAACTAAAAACTGAAGTTAAAAGGCAGTTAAGATGGCCACAAAACACAATCTCAAAAGACAGGAAATACACAAGGTAATGTACTGTCTTAACTTTATTGCCCATCCCATTAAGCATAAATCATCCAGATCATACACTCTTAGCAATGTCAAACATTTTCACACTTGAAATACAATAAATGCAGGGGGAGTGTGTGTGTGTGTGTGTGTGTGTGTGTTGGGGGGGGCGGGGTTTGGGGTGTTAGGAGGCATGGCTTGCGCACAAGGATTTGCAGACATTTCACCGGAGTACAAACACCAACACTGCACGCTGTTGTCTGCCCCATGGTGATTGTAGATTTTTTTGGGAGGAGGGGGCTGTGCCACCCGTGCTCCTGCTGCCTTTCCAACTGAGCCCACAGGCATTTCGTCACCTACCGCTGCAGCAGGTTTAATTACGCGCTGCAATAAAGGAGGCAAAATGTCTTTCGGCACAAAAAAGCAGGCCAAAGTTTGCATGCCGCACCTAAAAGAAATGGCCGCCTGAAGCTACAGCTCTGCACGACCGAGCTCTCCTGTGATCTCACACAGACTCAGATGCCTGTTTTTGAAGCAGCCTGATATGGATTTCGGATTTGTCATCCCCTATGGTACCAGTTACGATTGGCTATTTCTCCCGAAACATCTCCGTTCTGACCAGTCTGAATGTGACAAGAAACAAGGTAAGGCATTTCAAAATGGCTGCTGTCACATACTCAACTTTTTGCATTTTCTTGAGCTTTAAATGTTGCAACTTCACTGACCACCTCCCACACAATTCTGCAATAATCTTCTTGCAGACCTCCTATAATTTGTTTGGGTGAGTTTTCAGTGGAAATAGGTGGCAGATATCGGAGGGTCAGGCGTGGGATATAGGGACAAAACGGCCGCTGCCACGAGGATCCTCGAATACTTCTCCTAATGCAGCTCTCTCAGCCTGTTAAGTGTCTAAAGAGACATCCACCCTGCTTTGTCCTTATCAAAGTGAACTACCTATGCTCCTCCTTACAGCAGAATGACCCTGGGGTGGCATGGTGAGCAAAAGAATGATGGATTTAACCCAGATCTCTTGACTGGGGGGGGAATGTTTTGATTTGTTCTGCATTCCGTCCATCAATTGTGTGTCTTTTGCTTTCTCGCCCTAAGTGCGCCGGGTATGCCCAGACGTGGGTCCCGGGCTCACTGTGCCACTGGATTCAAGCTATCCTGGCTGATTAGGGGTGAAACCCCCCAACCAGTCCTACGATGCTTGTTTTCGGTCCAGGGAGGACCTGGCTTGGCAGTTCGGGCTGGACTGTTCCCATGAGGCACAGGGTCAAGATTGATTTGCATATGGCAAGGTCTAAACTGGGGTGGCATGGTGAGCAAAAGAATGATGGATTTAACCCAGATCTCTTGACTGGGGGGTGAATGTTTTGATTTGTTCTGCATTCCGTCCCATCAATTGTGTGTCTTTTGCTTAAGAGACAAGGCAAGGCATTTCAAAATGGCTGCTGTCACATGTACTCAACTTTTTGGATTTTCTTGAGCTTTACATGCTGCAACTTGACTGACCACATTCCACACGATTCTACAATAATCTTCTTGCAGACCTCCTATAATTTTTTGGGGTAAGTTTTCACAGTGGAAGATATCGGAGGGTCAGGCATGGGATACAGGGCAAAACGGCTGCCGCCACGAGGTCCCTCGAATACTTCTCCTAATGCAGCTCTCTCAGCCTGTTAAGTGTCTAAAGAGACATTCACCCTGCATTGTCCTTATCAAAGTGAACTACCTATGCTCCTCCTTACAGCAGTATGACCCTTCTGACTAAAGCATTTTTGTTTCAGTTTCTCGCCTTGTACATCTGAAACTCAGTGCTCGAGTCCTACCTAAACTGCAAACTGCTTCCTGGTGTGATCCAGAGATGGATTTGTGGCTGAGTTAGAGACACAGAAATGATTTTAACACCTCTCAACGACCGGCTCGAACCCTTTTCAATATCTCATGTAGGGTTCTGGACAAAACAGGTCTCTTCCATTCTGATACATATAAGGCTTTTAGGTGAGATACTTCAGTGGCGATTAGATATAGCTCACGCTTTTGACCCAGTTATTGGATTTCCTCCCTAGCTTATTGCACCATAACAGAGTCATTCCTTGTGATATGGCGGATGGCAGAGATTAAGAGATGGAGACCAATGACACAAGAGACCCAAATCTACTCCATCATTACCAGAATCACCACTAAAATCTTAATCGGTTCAATCCATTAACATGGAGCTCATACTACAGAGACTCTCCTCCTTGCACAATCTAGATCAAAGCACAAAGACGAACACAGATCTCAGGCATGAAGACTTTCAGGGATTACGGTAGGACTCTAAAGACTTAGCTGGAAGGATCACTGAAGCGGAGGCCCTTATCAGCGGTCTTACGGACAAGAGATCAAAAGCAAAAAAACTCTCCAAATCTTTAAGTTCCAAAATTGCCTTTCTATCTCTGGACATCATAGACTTGTAAAATTGAAATCGTAGAAGCTATGTAAGATTATTTGGTCTTCCAGAAGGTGTGGAGAATGCAGAGAACTCTTGCACGGAGTTCCTTGACTCTTGGATGCCTCGTACACTACACTTTTCTTTCACTAATGACTTCGAAACAGAGAGCATGCAGAGTCCCTTCTGTTAACCCTGCTGACTCACTGAAAACAAAGAAATGCCCTAGAGCCATGATCTTCAGACCTTTGACATACAAAGGCGTTTAAGTAATTCTTCAATATAAGAAGAAACACAAATACATAAACTAAGAAGCCCAAAAAAACAAAAAAAACAAAAAACAGGCATAATTAGGTTTTGCTCAAGGCTTCGCCAAACATATGATACGATGTAGGAAAGGCTTTTTTACCCTAAGGAAACAACTTCAAGACCTCTAAATCCCTCACTATGTTATGGGTCCCTCTTGCTTCAAAATCTCCAATGACAAGCCTAGACTCCAACGATCCAAACGACCTTCAGAAATTTTTAGCAGGAATAAAACACTCTACCATGGATCAATAAACAGCTGCCCCTTTAGGTGCTCTTCTGTCCATTGATTTCTAATATGCGTGCAATGTCAGGCCTTCCGCATTCCACTGCAAGTATTGTTAAACCTGTGTCATTAGATGCTTTATTCCGGTAAAACACTTAGGCCTTGAGAAGTTTAGTCATTTGCTTTATTACAAGTTATGTTATAAATGCAACAGCTATTGTTTATGTGACTAGGAGTTGTTTCCTTTGGTCCATCCTGTTATAGGCACCAATTCCCCTGTTTTATGAGGTTATGCGGTTTCCCTTCGGTCCATCCTGATCTAATGTTATCTGAGGTATTCTTCGTGCCCTTCAGATAACCTGGGCAGACTGCTCCAGTAATAGTTATTAATTTCACATGCCCTTTCTGCACTGCTCGCCTAGGTTTTCCTTTCAACAATAGTGGTTCTCTCTTCAAGGATGCATATTCCCTTCGACGTATACTCATTTCAATGTTCTCATATGTTCCACAGTTTCAGCAAGTTGACATCTAGTTGCTGTATTATTTAGATGTATGCTCTACAGGGTTCTTTTCGTGGGGCTTACTGAATCCATGTTGTTAGCAATGAGTGGGTAAGAGAGCTTATGGGCTCTGTACAGGTGGGTCCCTTTGGTTTTGAATTTCTTCTTCTTCTTCTCTCTTATTACTATTCTTCTTTACCTTCCCATCAAGTTCCCCATATCTTTCCACCTGGACTGTTTCTACTCCACAATCCAATATCTATACCTTGTTGGTGAGCCCCTTTACAAGACACTTCTGTATGGTAATTTCACTGAGGGAACTATGGCGATCTTTACACTAATAGTTAGACCAAGATTTTATGACAGTTAACACTACCCAAAAACCTAAAGTGCTCTCATTGAATACAAAGGGCTTCAACCACGCAATCAAAAGGAAAAGAAAAACAGTTGATTATTGTCAAAAAGAATCCAAGTGATCGTTATTATCCTTGAAAAGACTAGAACTGGCCCCAGAGATGCAGTGAACTTCAAATATACATGACTGATAGTTTTAGGTCACCTGCTCATCAAAAGAAAAATGGGGTTGTTTCGCTCTCTAAAAATTCTAATATTATTCTAAATAATTATCAGTCATCTAGCAACACAATCGTGGTAGATGGCAGATTATTTTGGCAAAGACAGAGGATACAGAATTTTATATTGTTAACATTTATGCACCAAACAAAGAAAACCCTGCATTTTGATCTTCTTTAAATAAATTATTGTCAAATTTGCTACACAACACTGGTATACTACTGGGGAGGGTCGGGGGGACTTTAATCTCCCAATGGATGGTAATTTAGACAGGTTGTCAAATATGAAATTCAGCCCTACTAAGTCTCATGCCCAACTTTTGAACCTGTGCAAATCACACAATCTGGTAGATGTGTGGAGAACTTACAATCCAACGGGAGTAGACTATACCTTTTATTCACATGCCCATGATTCTTACTCCAGGGTCAACTATCTTTTAGTTAAGGATCAACTCCAACAAACTTTTTCCCCGAAAATTGAATCAATAATAATATCTGGCTATGCCTGTATCTCTCTAGAGCTGAAAATAGGTACTCCCTCACGCCCTTCAAAACAATGGAGGATGGATAATATCACTTATGAGGAATAGAGACAAGCGATACAGGTGGATATCAATCATTATATATATATTTGATATAACAAAGGATACTGTGCCAGAGCTTTTCTGGGACGGCCTTATAACCACGATTACAGGCTAGATGACCAATTTGAGGGCGGTCAAAGACAACACAGACCAACAACACTTAAATAAATTAAACCTCAAGATTAAAGAGCCATTATTCACACAATCACAATAAAGGCTCTGCAACTGTCCATGAACTGAAAAGCCTTAAATACAAATTCAACAAAATGTTAAGTAGTAGGGCACACAAGTGGGTTTCTAGGACAAAAGCAGAAAAAATGATTGCGTTTTTTTCAAAGCTGAAATATATCTCACTAACTAAAACTTGGCAAAAGTAAACTGACCATCCCCTACATCAGGAACCACACTAAATTAAACCTTACCTCCTCTAAAGAAATTTTAGAGGTGTTCAAAGACTTCTATGAAAACTTGTACCAACCAGATAAAGCCATTGACATTAAAAGCTGCAAACACTTACTTGACAAACTCACACTCCCAAAATTGAACAAAGAATCTAAAGACACCCTCATCTCTCAAGCTAAAGGCTTTTCTAAGTTTGAAACTAGGCAAAGTGCTCGGCCTGGACAGGTACACAGGTAAAATTTTACAAGACTTTTCTCTCATTTCTTCTGATACCATTATGCAATTTCTTTTAGCATTTCACCAGAAAAGGAAGTATTCAGGGCTCTGCCTCCAAGGCGACAATAGTACTTATACCAAAGAAGGTAAAGACCCCTTAGAAATTAAAAAATATCACTCAATCTCACTTATAAATATTGATTGTAAAATATTTGTCAAAATACTTGCAAACTGGAAAAAGTTCTCAGCCTATTAATCCATCCTGTCTCCATAAATTCGACCTGGGGGATGATTTCACTAGAATGACAAGCTCTCTGTGAGAATAAATGGTTTCCACTCCAAGTCCTTTAATTTACAACAAGGTACAAGACAGAGTTGTCCCCTTTCACCATTCCTTTTCCTATTATATATTGAGCCCCCTACGTGAGTTATTAAGCTACAATATAGCCATTAAAGGAATTCCTTTCAAATCGGGACCACAAAAGGTGGCAGCAAGCGCCGAAGATGTGTTCATCTTTACAGAAGAGCATGCAAAAATTTAATGGATGGAATGCCGGAGTTAATCTCAGCCAATTTAATTACTCTTCGCCACATCCCAGTCCATCGTTATCTTGCACATTATGCCACCTCAGTTTGGACCCAGCCATATACGAATCAGTCTTGGCCCTGCTCCAATGGGAACAGTCCAGCCTGAACAGCCAGGTCAGGTCCTCCCTGAACCAGAACGAAAAAGCAACCAAGGACCAGTTTTACTCGAGTTAGGGTTCGTCAGCCAGGTATAGCTTGGTTCCAGAGACATAGGGTGCACCAGACCCACATCTGGGCATACCCGTATGACTTAGGGCGACACACTAAAGGGCAAAACTGACTTGGGTGCGGCCAGAGTAATTACCAGTGGCTGAACTTAACTCAAGAGAGGACTTTCCCTGCATGCAGTACTACTCCTTTTCCTAGTTGCAACTTGGGTTTGGCTGCTGGTCCTATTTCGAGATGTGATCTGCCACCTGCAGCCTGCCCCAACGTCATCATGCTCGTCAACGTGCCAACCCTTCGACATGGTAGTAGTAGAGTCAACGGAGGACCTAATTTATAAATCTACCCATTGGCTACATGACAATATTTGGTGCAGAGACCAGCTCTTCAATGAATTGCTGATAGCCAGAAGGGTGGGCTGGATAGGAATGCAGCGCAAGAAATTCTTGGGTGACTGTGTCATCCTTACTTTCGGTAACCTGAGAGTAGCAGGGAATTAGATCAGGCCAGTAAAGTCATGATAGTACCCCATGGCTATTTCTACAGACCCTTGAATAGCCACTCACCCAATCCAGTAAACTCGGATGATGCAGAGGGTCCTAAGCATGTACATCTAATCCTCTTTAATATTAGAGTTCAGAATCGCTTCGGGCCCTTGGGGAGCCTGTCTCTGGAATGGCGCAAATAAGCCTGTGTGCGCTCCGTTCCACTGAATGGCGATTATGGGAATGGGCAGGCACCCTGATGAATATGGCCGGATAACAGTTTTGGCAAGCTTACCACCCCCTACTCTTCACTCTCTTGAAATTGGTGGCTTACATCGCCGGGTTATCCAACAAAAAGGATGATGATGACTGGACTGCGCTCGTCTCAAGCTACAATATATTTCTACAAGAGACTTCGGTTACAGAAGTCATAAGTGTGAAACGGTTTGTTGCCTACATGGTCCCGGCAACACCTCCCCTTTCCAGCCGAGCAAAGGGAGAACTAATGGTTTGCATTCGAGTCACCCTGGAGTGCAAAATTTGTCCGATTTGTACTGGGAGTCCGGCAGACCAAGTGTTCCTCTTGACATGGCCCAGTGATTTACATATTTCAGGGGTAGTAAGCGCTATATAAATGCAATTACAATACAATACAATACAATACAATATTGTTTTTATACATTTTTACAATGGGCTGTATGGCATGGATGCGTGCAATATAGACAATATATTGTCTAACTTTATCTTGGGTCTGGACACCGATTTAGCTCACTTGATCACAAGGTTCAATATTGTATTTGGAGGCAATTTTAATATCCAATTTGCCCATACGCCTCAGGATAATGAGCCTTCTATTTTTGAAAAAGCTTGTAAAGGGGTAATCCCAGCAGTGGGACCAGAAAGTCAAGGCTCTTTGAACTCTGTTTAACATGTTTGATCTTATTAACACCTGTGATGTTGTTGACCCCCGCCTATCTCTTGAGTGCCACCTATGCCAGGGGGAATAATCATTGATTATATCTGTGTCTCGGGCTCTAAAGGGGAGGGTCAGAAAGGGCGGCACCATTGTAACAGCACTGAGTGACCACAATCCCTTGTGGTTGAGCCTAAGCCTTCACAAGAGAGAAAGTAGGGTTAGGGCATCCCTGTGTAACTTCTAACCATGAAGTCACAGGGGCTTTGTTTAGCATGGCGAAATGCTGGCTTGGGTGCTTTAATGAATAACCTGTGTGCCAACCACCTTGACATACTTTTTAATTGTCAAACATCCCCTACCCCCCGGTTGATTTGCGGGCTGAGGCTAATTGTTTTGCCTGCCTAGAGCTAGCCATCACCACCCTCCTTATGAAGCCAACTATACCTGCTACTCCAAGGGCCAATTGGTTTGATTCCTCTAGTAGGAAGACCTCTGTTAACCTGCATAGGGCTCTGAAGGAGAATCCAAGAGACAGCCAGAAGACCAAAGTGCTTACAGCTGAATATAAAGGGACCCTGTGTAGGAGGCTCAAGGATATTAAAATTGAGTATTGGGGGAGGCTGGTACAGTCTTGTAGAATGAAGGACGCCAGGTCATTCTGAAAGGTAGTGAAGGACATTGGTTCCCTGGGATCAAGTGATAACTCAGTTATCACTAGCATTAGCTCAGAGGCATGGGTGACTCACTTTAGTGCCTTTTACTGCTCTGACTCATCCCAGGAAAGCCCAGAGGCAGCTATGGCATTCCCAATTTCTCTGGAATTTACCCTGGAAGAGATTTGGAATGATATTATGAAATCTCTATCCAATAAGGCCCCAGGGTTCCTATGGATATATGTAAATCAATCCCAGAATTGTGGGCCCCAATATTATGCAATTGTTTTAATGTTTTCGGCCTCCTCAATTCGTGGCATACTTTCATTATTGTGCCCATTTTTTTTTTTTTTTTTTTAAAAGGCGACACGCAGTCCCAAAGTTGTTACTGCCCAATTTTCCTGCTAGATTCTGTTGCCCTGGGTTAGGGAGACGAATACGCTGTCGGAGGTGCAATATGGTTTCCAGGAGGAGCTGGGTATGGTGGAGCAGCACAAGTTACTACTCGTGTAACGATGTATCTGTAAGAGACATTATTTAGTGATAGATTCCTTACCTTAGAATATCCCCAGGCGTCAGACTGGATCCGGAAAGTTTTGCTAGCAGTACCCTGCGCGCCAGTAGGTGGCGTCGTGCGGCTCCGCGTCCGTCGCTGGCGTCGTAAGCGCCGAGATGACGTCTCTGAGACTACTTAGGCGCCACCCATGCGCGCTGACGTCAATTCTGTACACGACTTTCCGCGCCAGGAACGCAGAGCCATGCAAGAAACTGACCACTGGAGCCATGAAACTAGGGCCCTAAAAGGGACGACCTTAACCCTAGAAATCAGTTCGCAGAACGGGGAGGATGGGTGGGGCGGTAAGGAATCTATCACTAACTAATGTCTCTTACAGATATATCGTTACACAAGTAGTAACTTGTGCATCTGAAAGAGACACGTTAGTGATCGATTCCTTACCTTAGAATAGATACCCCAGCAATACCAACCCCGGTGGTGGGTCTGCGAACAAGATTACACCAGAAAGTCACAGAGAACAGAACGGCCAAAGAAGCCGTCTCTCCAGACTTGACTGTCAAGGCAGTAATGCTTGGTAAACGTGTGCAGCGAAGCCCACGTAGCTGCCTGACAAATATCCTGCAAGGGAACTCCGCGTCCCAAGGCAGTAGTGGCTGCCGTCGCCCTGGTGGAATGGGCACGCAGCCCCACAGGAGGCTCCTTCTTAGCCAACGAGTAACAGGCTTTGATGCAGAGAACGACCCACCGAGAGATGGTCCGTTTGTGCACGGCCCGACCTTTTTTGGCGCCCACGTAGCCAACAAAGAGCTGGTCATCCACCCGGAACTGTTGCGTGCGCTTCAGGTAGAACGAGAGCGCACGTTTTGGGTCCAGACGGTGGAGCCTCTCCTCTTTTGAAGGAGGCGGAAAGAAGGTGGGCAAAGTGATGGTCTGCCCGATGTGGAAGGGCGTGACAACCTTTGGCAAGAAAGAAGGATGGATCCTTAAAACCACCTTGTCCGGATGAACAGAAAGGAAAGGAGGTTTGGAAGAAAGAGACTGGAGCTCACTCACTCTTCTGGCAGAGGTGATGGCTACCAGGAAAGCCATCTTGAGAGTGAGAAGACGCAAAGGACAGGTATGAAGGGGCTCGAAGGGAGCGCACATCAGATATGTCAAGACAAGGTTTAAGTCCCATTGAGGCATAATGAACGGCACAGGAGGAAACGTGTGCGTAATGCCTCTCAGGAAACGGTTAACAACCGGGGACTTAAAAAGAGAAGGCTGATCTGGAAGCCGGAGAAAGGCGGAGATGGCCAAAAGATAACCTTTGATAGTGCCCAGAGCAGAGCCCTGCTGGGCCAAAGAAAGGAGGAACAGAAGGACCTCGGAAAGAGGGGCAGAAAGGGGATCCACAGCCTTAGCTGTGCACCATGCCACAAACTTGTTCCACCTGCAGGCGTATACCGTTTTAGTGGAGGGACGCCTGGCTGCCAGAATGACATCACAGACTTCGGGAGGAAGATCGAAGGTTGTCAACTGCCGCCGCTCAATCTCCACGCATGGAGGTGGAGGCTGGACAGGTTCGGGTGGAGGACGGTCCCCTGCTGCTGCGACAGAAGATCCTCCCGAAGAGGCAGTCGGATCGGGGGATCGATCGCCATGTTGAGTAGCTTGGGATACCAGTATCTTCGTGCCCAATCCGGAGCCACAAGGATGACTTGGGCCCGGTCGCGCCGAATCTTCTTCAGCACTCTGGGCAGAAGCGGTATAGGCGGAAAGGCGTACAACAGACCGCAACTCCACTCGCGACGAAAAGCGTCGCCGAGCGAGTGCCGCCTTGGCAATTCCAAAGCGCAGAACTGATGACATTGCGCGTTCTCTTCGGTGGCGAATAGATCTAACCAAGGCTCTCCCCACTGCAGAAAGAGACCTTGTGCAACGTCCGAGTTCAGACGCCATTCGTGATCCATCAAGCACCGGCGGCTGAGTTCGTCCGCCCTGGCGTTCAGAGAACCTGCCAGGTGTTGAACCACCAAGGTAATGCCTTGATGTTCCAGCCATGTCCAGAGGCGCAGAGCCTCCTGACATAGGGTCCACGACCCCACCCCGCCCTGCTTGTTGCAATACCACATGGCGGTGGTGTTGTCCGTGAACACCTGCACTACACTTCCCCGGACAGAGGGAAGGAATGCCTTCAGTGCAAGTCGGATCGCCCGAAGCTCCAAAAGATTGATATGGAGCCAGGACTCCGCCGGAGACCAGAGGCCTCTGATCTCCGCCTCTCCCAAGTGGCCACCCCATCCCAGGAGGGACGCATCCGTCACCACTGTGTGCTCCGGTTGGGGAAGGGAGAGGGATCTGCCATTGACCCAATCGAGATTCGTGAGCCACCACTGCAATTGTCGTGCAGTGCCCTCCGAGATCTGGACATGATCGGACAGGTTGCCCTGATGCTGTGCCCACTGGAACTTCAGGTCCCACTGCAGAGCCCGCATGTGCCATCTGGCATGTTGCACCAGCAGGATGCAGGAGGCCATCAGGCCCAGGAGCCTGAGGGTCATCCTGACTGAAACCGGGAGAGGCTGAAAGATCGGAATCATAGCCTGAATATCCCGGACTCGCTGCTCGGGAGGATAAACTCGAAACAGCGTTGAATCCAGAACCGCTCCGATGAAGGGGAGCTGCTGAGAGGGACACCGGTGCGACTTCGGCACGTTGATGGAGAACCCCAGCAGATGCAGGAGGTCGGCCGTAGTCTGAAGATGGTTGACGACCGCCTGGGGTGAGCCCGCCTTCAACAACCAGTCGTCGAGGTAGGGGAAGACTGACACCCCTGACCTGCGCAGATGAGCTGCGACCACCGTCATCACCTTCGTGAACACCCGAGGGGCGCTGGTAAGGCCGAAGGGGAGCACGGCAAACTGAAAATGCTCCTGGCCTACCGTGAACCGCAGGTAACGCCGGTGGGCCGGCAGGACGGGGATGTGAAAATGGGCGTCCTGCAAGTCCAACGCTACCATCCAGTCTCCAGGGTCGAGGGCAGCCAAGACCTGAGCCAGAGTCAACATCTTGAACTTCTCCTTCCGGAGGAAGCGATTGACATTCCTGAGGTCCAAGATGGGGCGCAAGCCCCCCTTGTCCTTCTTGGGGACCAGAAAGTAGTTGGAATAACAACCACTCCCTACTTCTGGCCCAGGAACACGTTCGATGGCCCCCTTGGCCAAGAGGGCCGTGACTTCCTGCCGGAGAAGTGCCAAGTGTTCCCCCGACAGGCGGTGGAACTGAGGCGGCATGGCTGGAGGGATGGACTGGAAGGGAAGGGCGTAACCCTTGCGGATGATCTGCAACACCCACTTGTCCGAAGTGATAGCGTGCCAGTGGTAGAGATGAAGGCAGACCCTGGTACCCACTGGCGTGGAATGCCCCACAAGGCTCGGATTAGGAAGGTTTGGAGGCCGAAGCGGCGGGACGGAGGTGGACTGACCCCCACGCTGATTCCCAGATCTGCCCCTGTGGAAACCGCGGCCGCGCTGAGGCGGGTTCTGCACAGGCTTGTTGAAAGAACGTGCCTGGGCGCCCCTCCCGTTGCCACGAAAGGAACGAAACCCAGGAGTGGCTGGGCTTTTCGTGGAAAGACCTAAGGACTTGGCCGTGGCCCGCGAGTCCTTAAAACGCTCCAGCGCACTGTCAGCCTTATCGCCAAACAGGCGAGTGCCATCAAAGGGCATGTCCATGAGTGAGTTTTGGACATCTGGCGAGAACCCAGTAGATCTGAGCCAGGCGTGGCGACGAAGCGCCACAGTCGTAGAAATCGCTCTACCTAAGGAGTCCGCGGTGTCTAAACCACACCGAATGGCGAACTTAGCCGCATCTTTACCTTCTGCAATGGCTTGGGACAATACAGCTTGGATCTCCTCAGGACACTGAGGTAACACCTGCGCAACTGTGTCCCACACCGCGTGGGAACAGCGGCTCAATAGGCAGGCGGTATTCACTGACCGCAGCCCCAAGCTGGCCGAAGAGAACAAACGTTTACCAAACTGTTCCAGCTTGTTAGAGTCCTTATCCGGCAGAGCCGTGGGAAAGGCACTCTGCGACGTCGAAGCTTGGATGACCAGACTCTCAGGCGTAGGATGAGTGGTCAAAAAAGCGGGGTCACCCGGCGCCGGGCGATGACGCCTGGCGACATTCTTATCCACAGGGGCCCCAGTGGATGGCCGCGACCAAGTGCCCAGCAAGACGTCGGTAAGGGCGTCGTTAAACGGGAGCAGGGGCTCCGACGAGGTGGTCGCCGTATGGAGCACCTCAGTAAGGAGGTTAGTTTTGAGGGCCACCATAGGGAGATCAAGGTTGAGGACCTCAGCTGCCCGACGGAGCACCATCGTGTAGGAGGCGCCCTCCTCCATAGGAAGGGGGGGGGGGAGGGGAGAGGCAAACCCCGCGTTAGAAGAGACGTCGAGGTCGCCGGCGTCCTCCAAGTCGTCCGCCCAGTCCTGCTCGGAGTCACACTGACTGGCGAGAGGGTCCTCGGACCCCTCCCAGTCGTCCTCCACCTCCGCCGCCGGTGGTGGTACCGACCGCGGCGGCGGGGCAGGAGCCGGAGAGGGAACATACGGCGTCGGGTACGGCGCCGAGAACGGCGCCGGTCGGGGCTGAACCGGCGCTGTGCCCCAATGCGGATCCCAGGTGGGAACAAAATGGTCCTGGAACCTGGGTAATGGCGGGACGAAAGGCACCCACTGCGGCGCCGGAGCCGAGGGCGGCGCTGGAGCTGGCAGCGTTGGACCTTGTGGTGCCGTGGCCAGAGCCAGCGGCGCAGGATCCTGTGGCGCCGAAGCTGGATCCGCCGGCGGCCCAACAGGATCCAGACACAAGACCGCGGGGCCCAAGGGCGCGCCGGCGGGAGCCCGAGGCCTAAAAAGGCGGTCCATGGTAGCAAGAAATTCTTGCACCTGTGCGGGAGTCGCCGACGGACCCGGGTAAGGCGGGTAGGCCGCGGGACTCCCGAGCTCCAAAGGAGCCGCAGGGTAAGCCCGTCCCCCTCATCCGCATCCGAGGACCGGCGGGGGGACGTCGGAGAGCGAACACGCTTCTTAGACTTCTTTTTGTGTCGTCTCTTACCCGAATCCGAGGGTGAAGACCTGGAGCCCCAGGAGCGATGGCTGTGGCCCCGCGAGCGTTCCCTGGAAGGCCTCTGGACCGGGAACGGCGCGGGGACGAGTGCCGGACTTCCAGTAGTTTCCGGCGCCGCTCCCGCAAGGCCTTCGGGGCCATGGCCCGACAATCCGGACAAGACCGAGAGTCGTGGTCGGTCTCCAGGCAGTAGAGGCAGACATCGTGGGGGTCCGCCATCGACATGTTGCGACGGCAGGCCCCACAAGACTTAAATCCAGGCATCCCTACGTGCACCAGGAAACCAACTGGAAAAAAGGGAGACAAAAGTCTCAAAAGAGATAGTCAAAAAGTGACTAGGGTACGTGCTCTAACCGGATCTGCGCTTTCTGGCGCGGAAAAAGATAGAACTGACGTCAGCGCGCATGGGTGGCGCCTAAGTAGTCTCCGTGACGTCATCTCGGCGCTTACAACGCCAGCGACGGACGCGGAGCCGCATGACGCCACCTACAGGCGCGCAGGGGTACTGCTAGCAAAACTTTCCGGATCCAGTCTGACGCCTGGGGATATTCTAAGGTAAGGAATCTATCACTAACGTGTCTCTTTCAGATATGTTTAAATTTACACTTGCTTATTAGCAAGTATACCATTACAACGCAGGGCTCCATTTGCCTGGCCTTCATGGATCTGACTAGCATATTCAACAACATGTTAAGATCTAAATTGTGGGCCTTGCTGAATGTTATGGGGGTGTGTCAAGGGCTTGTCCAATTCTTGAGGGACCTGCTCTTCGATCTTTCAGCGTCCGTGAGAATTGGCCCGGCTTGTGAGAGCACTACCAGCTTTCTGTTGGGGAAGGGTTTACACCAGGGCTGTGTATTGGCTCCAAACCTTTTTCGGTTGTACAGTAACAGTCTTGAGGCTGCACTCTCTGCCTGTGCTGCAGATGTCCCACAGGTGGGCAAGTCCCTGTGTTACTCTGCGTGGATGACACAGTCTTATTGGGGAGGACACACAAGAGCTTAAACATCCTCTTCCCAGAGTTTGTCAGCTATATGGCGTCCTTGGGTCTAGTCCTAAATTGCTCTAAAACTTACACCATGTTTTGTGGCCCCAAATTTGTAAAGATTAACATATCTACAGGGCCACCCTGTTGCATCTACTCAGGATTTTCCTTATCAGCGCTTGTTTTTGATGCCAGGGGAAACTGGGGTCCTTGTAAGTATAAAGCCTCTCAAAGGTTTGCCAATGCTGCTGGCTATATTTACAGCTTAGCATCCCATATTGGCAAAGAGCCCGTCCCCCCCCCACCCCCGCTGTTGAACAATTTTAGGAGTAAATGTCTCCCCATTCTTACGTATGGGGCTGGTATCTGGGGAAACTCTAACATCACTGCCCTCCAGACGAAAGAGAATAGGGTTCTGCGAGGGCTTCTAGTTGTGCTCCCGTTTGCACCACCTACATTGTCCATCAGAAGCTGGGGGTTGAGTATGTTGAAGACTGCATTAAATTGGTCCCATTGGTGCTTTGGTGTGTTGTTTGGGTGAACCCGCACGCAGGTGATTTCTGACTGCATAGCTTGCAATAGAGAATTGGCCATTCCCTGGTTGCAATACATTAAGCAAAAAATGTCTGTCCTGGGGAGACCGGACTTCTTTTCTTCCCCCTCTGCTATTACCAAAGTTGACTAAACCTGGGTTAGGGAGTAAATTATCTTGCAAACTACCCCCAATATGGAGCCGTATCTGTCATGGGTGTATGCTACTTGGGACAGAGTCCTCTTGACCAGATTTAGACTTGGTATTGCAAGGTGGCACCCGAGCTTCCCTCTGGGCCAGTTTGACTCCAGTAATGTGCTAATTTGTCCCTGTGATGAGTCCTCGCCCCAGAGTCTGCTCCATTTCACCTTCTAATTCAAATATTACTTGGCACTCTCTAAAAAGGTCTTTAGTCCCTTTAATTAGAGTATGTGGTATTAAAAGATTTGCAGAGGCCCTGCAGTATTTGCAAGGGATACATTCGCCCACACTCTGTAGTAGCATTTATTTTTTAATTCTAAAGTGTGTTATGGCTAAAAGAAAACAAATGACTTTTTAATAGACAGATGTTGTAAGTCAGATTTGCCCATGCGATGACTGAGGGGCATTGACACACACAGCCCGATTCCCTCACCTTGCTCTCTGGGGCTACAGATTGCTCTTAATGTTTTTGCCTTGCCTGTTTTTATTATGCTATTTATTTGCTGTTTTTATATTTGTATGTTGATAAGGCTCTGACTAAGGGCCTGATTCAGATTTCGACAGACTGGTTACCCAGTCACTACGATATTTTGGCAGACGGGATATCCGTCACTGTTGTGACGGAGTAACCGGTACGCCAAAATCTAGATCAGGCCCTAAATGTTTTAAATGATTCTTAATGATTGCATTGTGCTTGTATGGCTGTAGTTTACTGTTGAATAAAAGTATCTGATCTGAACTCAAGCATTCCATTCATCACTTTTTGTATACATTAGTGTGCCATCGTAAGTGGGATCATTATGCCCATGTGTGCGTCCCGTGCACACTGTCACTGGAATTAAGCTATACCTGGCTGATGAGCACTAACTAGGGAAAAAACGGTCCTGGGTTCCTTGTATTCTGGTTTAGGGAGGACCTGACCTGGCAGTTCGGGATGGACTGTTTCCACTGGAGTAGGGTCAAGACTGAGTCACATACGACTGGGTCCAAACTGAGGTGGCATGGTGTGCAAAATAATGACTGACTGGGATGTGCCCCAGAGTAATTTCCAGTGGCTGAGATTATTTCAAGCATTCCACCCATCATTTTTTTGTGATCTTTACAGAAGAGGCATATATAGCGCAATACCTTGCATTTTGGAGATGGACTGTGCTAATGTGTCAGGCTACTGTCTTAATAAAGAAAAAACCGAGGTATTTCCTCTAAAACTCCATTGCTTCCTTTCGGTAGTCCAAGCTACAGGCATGGAATGGCAAAACAAAGCATTAAAACAACTGGGTATTTTGTTCAGGAGTGATAAAGGATACTCTGATATTAAATGAAAGCAAAACTATATCCAAAGTAAAAGAGGTAATTCTACAATGGTCCCCAAAATATATTATGTGGTGGGGTAGGTTGGAGACTCCACTAATCAACTTTCCAACCAGTATGCTCCCACTAAAAGTTTCACACTGTTTCTATAAAACTCTTGACAACTTACTGTCAGTTTTTCTATGGAGAAACAAAAAGCAAGAATATCACTAAAAAACCTCACTGGACAAAAAAAAAAAAAGACATTAGGGTCGAACTTGTAGACTTTCCAAAGTATCAACTGGCATTCCTAGCCAGACAAGGTGAATGGTGGTTTTTCTCGGTTAATCTCGATATTCCTTCCTGGAGAGAGCCCCGACACTACCCCTACCCTTATGTGCACTGCTCACAGTACACAACACTAATCACCTTAATATAGGACGCTTACATGAGTTCATTAAAAAACAATTGATGCTCTCCACACGCTAGACAAAAAACTACTGTCAAAAATGCCTAATTCGGTGTCTACCTCTTTTTGGTTGAGCAAACATCAATATTGATAGTACTTACATTTTTTGGGAAAGCTGTGCAATAAAGGGGATTGACCTGTTTAAGGGCCTGGATACCCACACTAATCTTCTCTCTTTTACTGATCTACAACTCAAACACAAACATACCAAATTAAACTTTGCAAATTTCTCAAGCTAAAAGCAGTAATCTGGCAACTGGGTATTAGCCATGCTCCAGACCTCCCATCCTTATTAGAAAAATTCACCAAGTTAGGACATGTAGCTTCAGAAGTATAGAACTTCCTTTGGACACCCAAACCACAACTTACTCGGAAAACTATCAACATATCGAACACTCTTAAAAGATCCTATTCTGGCAATTATATATCACCTACAGCTTGGCAAAATATTTGGAAATCTCACTATAAAGTGAAAATCACACATGCCTTAGCGCAGATGAGATTGTGGATCTCAACTATACAATGCCTATTGGACCACTATGAAACTCCATCAGTTGGGCCTAGTGGACACAAACCTTTGCTGGAACTGTAAATCAGAGACCGACGACTTAGTACAGGTTATTTAATTGTACACTTATTCACTCATTATGGCTCCAAATTTAACCAGTGATGCAGCACTTCTGTAAGACTTCAATCTCTGTTCACGCCATTTCAGCTCTTATGTATCCTCACCCATACGACTCTGAGCCTCATAGATCTCAAACTGATTGAACTTATGCTGGCCATAGAAACAAAACTGATCCTTTCAGAACGGAAAAGCTCCCTGTATATTTCATTACCTACATGGTGGGCCTGGTTCTGCTTTGTTAGAAGCGCTGACATCATCCACTTCCAGAAATCAGTTTCCGCCAGGAAACTGTGGAATGCTCTTGATGCGTGCTTACAACAGAACAAACCTCCTTAATCAACCCAAAGACAATTCCGCTTAATTTCTTGGAATAAGAGCACCGCACTAGTTCTCCAATTCCGCTTATATATACCACCACAACCGAAATTCCTGGACTATCAACCATCTTTTCATCTAGGCGTTCTCTACTCCTCTCCTTCTGTGCTGCTTTGTCCTTCTTTATTATCAAAACCTTCTCTATATTGCCAGACTGAAGGTACATTAAGGACCTCAGTTTATGCTAGCACAAACATTGTTAACACGACAAAGCATAGAAACTACTGGCATGCACGTATACTGTGTTATAACCAATGAGAGACTATGTAAACAATACTCTTGATATCTTTATTCCTTTACTATGATGAGTAATATATATGTTAAGTGCTGCCCTGTTACTTTGTATTGCATTGACTATATCTATGCCGAAACATGTACCTTTGTACCTCGTATATATGTACTTTATTTCAATAAAGGTTTTCTGTATTGAAAAGAGAATACCATAAATGCACAATATCAGGAATTAAATCTTGAATAATTGCACAAAAACAGAATCCAAATTTGAAGACAAAAGCTTTTAACACCACAGTGCAATAGCTATAGAACACTTGTATACAATGGGTATATTATAAAACATCATGTTCATAAGAGGAAACCTACAAAACATGTACTCTGTGTTAGACACTTTCACAAATTAACAATGCATTCTCATAGAAACAATTGTCACATTTCCACTCATTAGACTCCACATACTTTTATATACACAAGTATACAATCTCTTCCACAAGCGTTCAGTCTCCCACTCACATTTAATTTCCACGTTTCCCAATTGATAGGTAGGATGGGAGTGGAGAGTCAGTAAGTACGCGGGGCTGGGCAAGAAGGTTCAGGTAGGACCTCAACTTGTGTACTGCATTCCCTTTGAGGTTTTGTGCTGTAGCCACCATTAACACAGACATCAACCTTAACTTCCCTTTAACTTTGGTTTTCTCAGTGAGACACACAAAACACATGTCTAGAAATACACTCACTCACTACCTGTGTATGAAAACAGCTGTTCAACAAGGGCTATGGAAGGAAAGATTTTCGGGGGAAGGGGGTGGCATCAGAAATTTCAAGTTCAGCCCAAACAGAGTGATTTGACAAGCACCGAAAAAGTATTTGGCTATGTCAGAGGAGAAGCGCTCCACTGACTGCTAAATCACCAGCCTAGAACTGGTAAGTAATTGCATTACTGAATCATGCCTCCTCTCTTAATTATTCAAATTCACAATACTAAGACACCCACCAAAATGAAGGCAAGCTTAATAAATTACCTCTTTTAACTGCTCCATTTCTTCTCTGGTTCTTACAGCTATATTGTTAAAAGCTTTAAGTTTATTTGCCCAATCTTCCAACAATTTTTTTGTATCAAGTTCAGGCTTTTCATCATCCTCTTTTTCTTTTTTGCTTTCATTTTTATCGATTTCCTTCCCATCGGCTTCAGTTAGCGACTGAGGATCAAGGACAATTTTCAACTGCGATTCCAGGCTCAAATTCTTTGCTTTTAGCTCTTCCACTTCTTTTTCTAGAGATTCTATTTCATCCTAGAACAAGAACATGACCAACAGATGGTTAAACATGGTCAGCGCATTATTGCAGACTTTAGAATGGAGAGTACAAACACATTTTGCAGAGGACTACTTTCTTATATTCGTTTGTACTAATATTTAAGAATTACAAATGTAGCATTTACAATTTTGCCTTAAAGTACACGTTTCCCAGATAGAAGGGGAGACTGCTCTTAAAAATAAGCTTCCTATGTGTTGGGGAAACTTACTGTCAGTACTTCAAATCCCATTTGCCTTTCCTGTCCTGTTTTTTTTATTTCAATATGGACAGAGTACTATTCTCAGGCCAAGTCCTCACAAGCATAACACACTAGTAATAGCAAAAGGACTACCTCTCCTCCGATTCAATGCTGTGTACATAAGGGATTTTTTTTCGCATAAAGTGCATGTAACATGTCTGGTAAAGGAGAACTGCTTCTGCAAAGAAGTGCACTGCTATTATAATACACTAGTAGGAAACTTCATCTCTTTCTAGCTGCCATGTTTCGGCAATTGTGTTGGCAATAGGCTAGCAGCTTTACATTGGGTACCTAGCAGGAGAAGGTATCAAATGCTGCCTCTGAATGGACTACATTCAAAAAGTATAAAGGTATAAACAGACACACTCTTAGAACCATTCATCTTTTAGTGGCTTTCCATACTTTCAGAATTGTTTTTTCGCAGTGAGAAGAGTGTTGTGAGAACTCAAGACTATTTTTGAGTGGATTTCTACTCTTCAGAATGACTACAAATCACTTGCAGATCCTACCAGATATTCATTCAGGATTAGATGGACACCGTTACAGAATCTAGCACTGCCAATCACACAACTACAACACAAGAGTTTAATTATCACTTTCCCTCCCACGTGCCCAACGGGAATCATTATCCATATAGCCCAGAGCAGCCATTCAAATTGGACAGCGATACTTCTGAAAGCACATTTCACACCTGAATATCTTTTTTGGAGCAAAAGAAGTAAATCAGAACAGCAAATTAGCACTTCTGAGCTATCTGAATTTCAGATGTTTTTTTCCTCGTACAATGGTACACAATGAATTCTATAAATGAGCGGTTACTGAAAAAGGTAGTCAGACCAATAATGATCACTTAATTCACCAGTGTTCAATATTTTTTAACATTCAATTTATCTGTGAACCGCTGGTTACATTGTTCGGCCTCTTGACAGGTCTTCTCTGGTTGAAAATATAGGACCTATCACATTGCTTGAAAATGAATCATTTGATCCAAATAACCAATTGATACTCTACATGTTAAAGAATTATACACCAATATAATCAAACAAATATCACAAAAAGTGTTAAAAATTATAACAATTAAAAAAACAAAAAAACTTTTCCTTTCTCACATTATGTCCCTTCCTTGCGGGGTTTATGTATGGATATAGTGGTCTTACTGAACATCAGGCAAAGCTTTAAGAGGTGACATGACACAATTGTTAATGGGAAAGGAATAGATGTGAATATTTCATATATAAATGTTAAAGATGGATCTGAATGCAAGACTGGAATGACACTCAACTTTTTTTTTCTTTTTAAAACAACTGGACGTTTAGCTTCGTTTGGTGCAAGGACAGCAAAGGATATGGGTAATTGGCAATAGGCTGAAATAAAAATACAGTGGTTATAATATATTTAATGTCAATATGCTTTGGTGCAGGACTGGTAGTGCTAATAAACAAATTTTTTGTTAAATGTGACCAAAAACATATTTATTGCTCTCTTGAACAGCAGGAATATATCACAACACATGAAAATTGGATCACATTAAATGGCAATTAATGGCGCTTGTTACAAAACTAGTTCATGAATATTCAAGCCTACCACTGATTTATTATCACACACAGGAGGCTCTGTAGTACGCTTTCATGGGCACCATGAGCGAGGCCAGAGCCGGAAGATTATCATACCAACGTGTAGGTACGATTCGAACACGCAATGTTTTGGTCCAGATAGAGCACAAGCACTGGAACTCTCGAATCAGTTAACTGTCTTCTCAAATAAAGCACATGAGGATTTTCTGATTGTGCCCAATAACAAGGAAGGGTTCCCAAGTGATTGTCTCTTTGAGGCTTTGTGGCTCTAAACAATGGTGTAAAGCCACTAAAATATATTTGATAGTGAGGCATGTACAGGGATAATGTTGCAGGAGACCGGACTCACCGATTCACCATCCATTAATGGTTTTCTAACACTTTCTAATTTTGCCACTAGAGTGTATAAAGGATCCCAGTCTGTTGGACTGGCCACATTTATAAAAGCAACCCTTAAGATCTATGGCTTTGTTATTCCAATGAAAAGTAAAAATAGCTTTGAAAATGTTGTTAAATCTGTCCCAGGTCCTCTTAAGATTCTAGATCCATCTATATATCTCAGGACAGAATAAAAGAACTATAAAGACAATGATCTATATGCCTAATAATTATTAGCCATATTTACAGCGGGCTTTCCAACTGTGGTCACAATCACGGGTGGCAAGTTTAATTCCAGAATTATTGAACAAAGATGGCTCAGGAGAAATGGAATTCTCAAGGAGGGGTTTATTCCATATTCCTGAGGCTATTTGATACAGAGGCCGAATGCTACTATTAGATTAACCATTTGTGGATGAAAGGACATAGAAAAATGCTCTTGGTCTGTGATAACAGCATCACATACTCAATATAGTCTATAAATGCAAATGATGTACAATGCAGCCAATGCTATATGTAGGAAGCTTAGTAGGAGGAACAAAAGCGGTCATTCTGTTTAATGTATCAAGCGCGATGCATGTTACAGTGTTCTTTTCAGAGTTTTGAAGGGCTGAAGCAAGCCATCAAGTCTAATGTGTTGGGTCTTTAGTTGGGCACTAACTGTGCACTCGTTTCCAAGTGCCTTTACATCTTTCTTTATAGAAGCCAAAAAAGCCAACTGTTGCAACAGATCAAGGGTTTTATGTATTCCAGGGTGCCATATTATTGACTGCCATAGCACCTCAGGCCCAGTATTTGCTGCGGAGGTATGGAAGAGACAAACAGCTGTTTGTTATGGTAAAGAAGAAAAAGTTACTTACCTGCGGTAATGATCTTTCCGGTGGACACTATCTACCAGCAGATTTCTCACCTGTAGAACACCCTCAGGCGTCAGACTGGATCAGGAAAATTCAAAGCAACGAAGCTGCCAGTAGGGGAGGCTGGACTTAGTCGGCGCCGGAAGTGACATCAGGCGACGCCACAAAGCCCATAAAGTGCCCACTCCGGTGTATCAACGTCAGTTTCCCGGCTCTGTATTTTTCCAAGCCTTCAAGACGAGAAGGCAGACTGACATCAGTGATGGATTGCGGTAACATAATGTAGGATGGGATCTTATTAATTTTCTCTACAAGCCATTCATCAAATGGGGAGGCGGGTGGTTCGGCGAAGAATCTGCAGGGAGCTAGAATATCCACCAGAAAGATCATGACCGCAGGTAAGTAACTTTTTCTTCTGATGGATACTTCTACATGCAGATTCACTTCCAGCGCAGACTCCAGCGCCCCCATACCGGTGACCTCATTGCTTTGACATTTCCAGATCTAGTCTGACACCTAGGGTTGTTCTACAGATGAAGAATCTGATGGTAGATACCAGTATCCATCAGAAATCCATTTCAGCCAATCCTCTTATTGAGTAACTCCGCTAGAAAACACGAGTGGCCAAGTAAAGGCATTGATGTATGCATCCAATTCTCCCAAGATGAGAAATGGAATGTGGTTAGAAAAGGCAAGGGCTTAAGTATTTAAGCTGTAGATTGGAGATGTGAAAGCGTCAAAACCGGAGTCATTGAAACACGATCTGTAAGTGAAATTAAAAACAGGCAGTATAAAAATCCAGCATGTGTGTCTACGACGGACAACTTGCTGACTTTAAAGATGACAGATTCCTAAGGCCGAGATGACTTCAGTATGTTGCATTGAACACTTGAGGTATGGTATCCAGTGAGAAAATCTTTCCTTGATTGCTGCAGCTTTTTGTCCTAAAAGGCGTAGTGCTGTTCTCCTGGATAAACTTACACAAGTGAGTGGCCACAGAATGCATTCAATCCAAAACAGTATTAAAAACATTAGTTTCAAGAATATTTGCATTTTCAGTATTGGTCTGTATAAGGAAAGAAGCACAGGGCTTATTTACAAGACCCTTGAGCCGCCGATACGTCACCTTTTCCCATACTAAAAGTGACGTACTGGCTGCACAAGGGGCTTATAAATAAGCTCCCACATCTTTAGCTGTTAAAATAGTGAGTGAAATGAGTCAAAGCAGGGGCAATCTCAGCCTACTGAAGCGTAAAATGCTGATAAGTTTTAGCAAGACCTATAAACCTTTGGACCCTGTTAGCATTCCCTTGTGGGAACCATTTCAGCATGGCTTATACCATTTTGGGAATTATGGTCTTCCTCTTAGGCGATTTCACATGTCGAAGGAATTACACACAATCTGTGTGAAATGTACATTTAGTTCAGTTGGGACGGGAATGCCTGTGCATGGTATAATGGCTTGTTCCCCAGGTGTCACCTAATATAGTTCTGGTACAGAAGCCTATGCCTGTCCCGGACTAAGTGAAGTCCTTGACCTTTTCTAGGACCAGGAGGGATGCACCAAGTGTACCCTCATTGTGGGTAGTGGACTACTGTTCCTGTCCTGTGTACAGTGCATAATGCGCTATTGGTAGCAGACCATTTATTTTACTTTTTTAAAGAAGAGATCAGCACTGTGGTCAGACCTTTTGTTCTGCATCACTAGGAGTGAGGTCTATGGGCCAACTTGTGTATAGTTCTTCTACTATGTTTATGAACAGACCCCTTGTGCTGGCATCCTGTGTGTATGCCAAGGGTGTGTGAATGTGTAGAGTGTGAAACACAAGTGTGGTCATAAACTGTGTGCTTGAATGAGCCTAAGTAACGAAGGCCAGAGAGATCCATTTTAGAGGTCCCTGGCATGGCAAAGCACAAGATGGAGGTTGAAGACTTTGCTGCAAGACAGTGGAAGTGTATAGCCTGCATTCCTGTGGCTGGAACGAGATCCAGACGTTGGAGAGAGGAGGGTGGAGACAAGGCTACCTTTAGAAAATCCAGGAAGCCTTTTGTTATAAGGAAGTAATTAGTCTTCCTAGGCTCTGCCATCTGGGGGTTGCAAGGATAAGGGGTGGGACTGCTGTGACAGGTGAAAAGTTACTAGGTGAGGCCTGCCTTTTTTTCTGTCCTTGATTACCCCTTCAGGTGGGCTGATGAAAGCCAGGTAAAGAAACCTCACACTTCTTTGTGCCTCTTTTGTGGTGCTCCAGGTTGGAGATCGCCCCAGTGCTCTTTGCTGTGAGAAGCATCACTCTACACAATGTGGTGTGTGTGGAGAGCTGCCTTAGAAGGATACATAAAAGAAGAACCACCCTAAAACCAGTTCTACAGTCTGAGACAGAGAATCCACATCCTCGTATATACGTGGTGTATAAAAACGAGACCTAAACCAACCTACTTTATCCTAAACCCTTTATGACCAGGGAAGAGTGCACCACAGAGTATGCAAAGACTTCTGAGCAACCAAGGCTGGTGTCTGCCCGACATCCAATCTCCCAGAGGTGAGGGGACATTTATCTGAAGCCTGCACTTTCTGTTGGAAGAACTGTGGATTTGCTTGAAGTACCTAGAAGACCACCTGCCAGTTGAGAAGGAATGTGTAGGCCTAGCCCTGCAGGAGGAGAGACTGTCACGGAGAAGAGAGGCTCAGTGTGTCGCCAATGACTGTGGGACATTCAGAGAGGGTGCTGACTGCACCAGAGTGTGCTAGGTAGGACCAGAGTCAAGTGGACCCGGTGGTCTCATCCAAGATTCTCAGGGGGAACAGTAACTGTTGTGATCATCTTAAGCCCAGAAGGAGTCTCAACTGGGTGACAGTCATAGGCCCAGTCATGGGTGCAACTGTGTGATCATCATAGGCTCAGTTGGGCGCTGCAACTGCATAACTGCAATATGCTCGGTCAGGGCCTAAACCTACCTCTGGCCCAATCCAGATAACAACTACTTTGACCACCAGTAGTCCAATCTCAGCTGGGACCATCTGCAGCCCAGACAGTGCGCATCACTGCATCTAGGAGAGACTGTTGCGGCCAGATCTGCATTATGTATCAGTAGCGTGGACTGAGGCTAGGCAGGCGCGTAGAGAGAGACATGTCCTGCACCCAGTTGTATGACGAACAATCCATGCGATTACTTTGCATGCCTTAACAACGCGGTCATAACCACGACCGAGGCTTTACAACAAAATTCATTGTAAAGGTATGCGCGGTAAAGGCATGAATGGTAAAGCTAAATGAGTGGCAAAGTTTACATGAATTCACACATAGGGGGCTAAGAGGAGATTTAAGGGACCTGCGTGAGCCGTCTCCCCACTAAATCACAGTCAATTTCACAAAAAGAGCCCACGGGTCGATCGTTTTCAGATGTAACTGTTTCTAATGACGGCAGCTACATCACAAGCTATCTGTTTTTCAATCCTGCCACTGGGTAGTAGAATAAAGTTGTCCCAACTAACCTTGTAGGCAGTTTTAATCACTACTCACTAAAGCACTGCACCTTACCGTTACACACCACGCTCACGTAGGGTTTTAGGACCATCCTCTGTTACAAAAACATCCCTGAGCTCCTCCCTCATAGCGAGGGGGTTGTAGCCTGCATCAAGGCAAGGCTCTTGATGCGAGGGGGTACCCCTATGATGAAGCATGACACCTTCTGGTGTGTGAGGAGAACCGTCCTTTAAAAAAGGGACCCCTTTCCCTCTTCCCAATTTTTCCCGCCGAACATGGCAAGCACATTCCACTTACCCAGCAGACTTACCGTTAAGACCCGTGGGCTCTTTTTGTGAAATTGGTAAAGTTTACATCCCAGGCCCCTGCCCTGAGGCCTAAAACCCAGCCCTTAAAGCTACTGAGCCCTAAAACCCGGTCCCCAGCCCTGTAAAATACCCCGACTCCAGCCTAACCTAAAAATCTCGAAAACTACTCACCAAGCCGCCATTCCTTCCATTGTTGTCACCAGGAAGTCTCCAGCACCTCCCACCCCATGCATACTCATTTTAATGCTAGACCGCTGGCTGCCTTTACCACGCATATGCCTTTAGCGCCTTTACAACGGAAATCGCTGTAAGGGAATATGCGTGGTAGAGGCATATGCGCGGTAAATGCAATTGTGGTAGCGCTTGCATTTGAATGGCACACGTGGTTTACACCACGTTGTTAATGCCGTTTCCCCCTGCACCCGGCTTCCACATCAAAGCCCAGAGAACTTGTTGCTCCTCATGGTCCCGCAGTAGGTCCATGGAAGGGAACCTGCAAGGTATGATCGAGGACTTGAAAGTACCATCCCAATACTGCAAAGGGTAAGATTGGACATGGAGTTCACATTGGACTGTGAATAAGGAAATATTCCACCTGTATTTCATTCATGCTATTTACTGTTTTCCCCAGAGAAGTGGGACCCAGCAGATAGGAAGCCACCCAGGAAAGGATTAAGAGAGTGATCAGTGAGAATATAGCCCCACAAAGATGAATCACACCTAGGGACACCAATGTCGATACGCACTACACGGTGCAGTATTTTGTAATTAAAAGTACTTTCTTTCTTTGAAAAGATAAGCACTGGGCTGGATACTGGAGTTATAATGTCTGTTGGTTGATTTTTAAGTGCTGAGCTTGAGCACCCCATACTACTCCTTGAGAAGCCTGTGACGTCTCGCCCTCACTACCATGAGAGTCAAGGGTGAAAGAGGTTGTTATTGGCCCAGTATGCAGAGCCACAGTAGGATGGGTCCCAGAACACCAGTGGCAATAGTTGAGACCCAGTAGCCCCGGTATGCCATGAGGAGCCCCCGACCCCCCTCACCGAACTGGGTCTGACATGATTCCTTCACATAGAGGATGTTGCCATAAACTCAGTTTGCAGATGTTAAGACATGTTCAAGCATGTTGTGAAATTATACAAGGATAACATTAAGATAGACCAACAAGACACCTTAATAATGTCATTAAATTGGTAGTTATCAAAGTATTAAAAAGGTGCAAGGACACTGCATAACCCAAACTGCATTCCTGTATAGGAATATCAATACTTAGTATTGATAGCGATCTTCCATTTCTCTCCCTGATCAGTCGGTTCAGTCCATACATCCTGCACGGACCAAACTCAGTGAATACTGAAGAGTCCAGTACTTTAGCAGCAAGTTATAAAACTAGAGGAAGAGGATAGTGCTTATCCATGGTGCCAAGTTCACTGCAGCCTATGTTGTGAGGAAGATTGGTTTTCTTTTGTAGAAAGAAGAAAGGAACGCCTGCAGGGGTATGCATTATTTGTGTAAGCCTTTGTCAATATACTCCTTGAGTACCAGGTCTTCTTATGGGGGCAAGAAAATTTTCCTGTAAGGTATGTTACAACCCAAGATCAGATCAATACAATAATCATAGGCACAAATAGCTGGGATCATCTAGGACTCTATGGGGTAGAAATCATCTTGGTGTTAATAGGACTATGGAGTGATACCATGCAAAACCCTAAATGATCCATATAGGAGGGAGATGGAGGACATCAAAGCAGGGATGCCTCTTGTGTTCATGTTATCTGCAAATGTAGTAGTATGGACTTGTGAGTAATAGTTCCAAAGGTGAGTAGAGACCCATCAAAACATCTGATAGTTTTGGATTTGGATTTCAATATGCCGTTGTGCAGGCCGAGAAACCATTTTCTGCCTTCTCATCAGCCTATCTACAATTGACCTAGATACAGTCTGTCCCCTTATCTGTTGAACAACCTGTGAAAGTGTCAAATCATCCAGACAATTACATCAATCTAAACACGTAATGCAACATGAGTCTGGGACAAGTGCCTGATTATCTACATTTTAACATCAGATAACACAAATACCATAAAGAATGTACTCCGAACTGATCCATTTGGGCCATACTAATTTATACCAGTGTGTCTTAAGACTAGCATATTGATGCATACAAGACATGTCAGGAATTCAATAGAAGTTCCCCATGTAAGATAAGATTGTTGGCTAACAGTATAAAAGGCTCAAGTGGCCACTTAGAGAAGAGGTCTTCCCCCCAGATTATCGGCAAGATACTGCCAGAGATCCTGATAGAAATTGCCAGATTGCAGCACTTCTGCAACATCCAGTCCTGCACGGAGGGCAAATACCAAGCCAATTCTGAGAGGAGAGGAGCTGAGCCCAGGTAATGTGTGTTTTCCATTCAAGGGAACACACTCTCCTGGCCTCCTGATAACTGCAGCTTTTGCAGTGCGCTGAATCACAAGAAACTCTAGATACAAGATCAGCTACTCCATGCTCTCATAGTATAGAGCAGAGGTCTTCAAACTTTTTTTAGGTTGAGCCCCCCCCAGCTAATTTTTTTTAGATGTCGGGCTCTCCCGATTTCTGGAATCTGGTACACTACATAATCGACCACCATCTTCAGGGGCAACTACAATTAAATAAAACACATATCCATCCAAATGCCCTCCTAAACACCTATGGACTGTTATTTAATGCACATTTTTAGGGGTGTAATCTATCCTTTGTTAACATGCATCCCTCACAAAGTAGATGAGAAAAAAGTGAATGGAACATACTAAATGAAAAAAATGAAATGAAGAAAGTGAAAAACACAACCGAAGCGTAGACACACATCATTTCAAGATGCAAATAAACTAAAACCTTTGACCTCATCTTGATGCTACTCGACATGCTCGGTGTCAGTGAACCATCACCCGACATTAAAAACAAAAACGTGCTGATACATCACTGTGTTCAACGGGAACAACATCATTACAACAACGTGTTTCTAACTCACAACTTAAATGTGGAATATACTTTGAACCGTATCTGCGCCCCATCTTGCCGAACACAGAAGTGCTAATGTACGATTAAATGACCGTGAGCATCCCCAGAGTATTTGAATCATCCCACGTGACAAAAACCATGAAACTGAAACAAAATACGATACCTCATTATGTGCCCCTTCTCAAACACATAAAAAACAAACCAAAAACAAACAAACAGTGAAACATGCAAACATTTCTCCTCACCAAATGTTTTGTTTAAAAAACATTCATTGACACAAACAAAATTGCTTTAAAATTCAAACTAATGATAAATTCGTCCATGTACAATGTGTCTGAATGTTGCCAACTCAGTAAATGTCCACACTATCTTCATGAAATCGTTGCATAATTGAAACTGCAGAGAAAGCCAGCTGATGTGCTCAATGCGTCCAATTTTATCAGAGTAGTGAATCTCCAGTGTTGTATTTTCCTTTAACGGTTTCTTTCACAAATGTTCATTTTCATGACAATTTTAACGTAGGGGTGCAAACTAACCGTTTGGACGGAAAGAGGTATATGTCAATTCTTCAGAAATTCCAAGGTGGCACGCGACAAATACAACGCCTTTGAGCATCAAAAAGTTTATAACACAGGCAATTAGGTGTGCATTCTACAATTTCTAAATAATTGACATGCCCATACTTATGTAATTTAAAGAAACTTTGCCTCCTTTCTGTGAAGAACTAACCGTCCCGGGACGGTTCATTCCGAGAGCTGAAATGCTTCAGCTGCAGTGGGAGGCAGGGAGTCTCCTGTGCTGTGAAACCGAATGCGAACTGATTTCACAGTTTTCTTTAACAATGACAAAAGTATGGGCACGTCGTGCCCCATCGATTAGGAAAGTGGGAAACAATGAGATGTTAGGGTGGAGTGCGCGCACCCCATGAGATGGCATTTGAAGAACTGTGGTTTGGAGGATAGTGATACGGAAGTTCTTCCCAAACTTATTAGCATCACAAACCAATTTTTAGAACAAGCTTTCATTACCCACCTAGGAAATAAGGCAAGCGATTTTTTTTAATGTAACTAAAGCACCAAATGGTAGCGCACTGTCATTTCCAGACAGCACATTTTCCATTTAAATGGCCACTAAATTTGCACAGACATAGTTTTTCTTATGAAGACTATATTGATAATGTGTGGAAATCAAGTTTTGGTGAATATTCATCATTTGTGCATCACCAAGTAAAGTGTCTTGAACGCATTAACATTTTTGTTTCCACCACAACTTCAGAATTATAAAATAAAATGTGCTTAATTTTTGCTTTCTTAGCTGCTGAATGTGTACAGTTCATTTACAGGTATTTACATTTTGTTGTGCGTTACAAAAAAATGACACCCTACAGCCTTTCTTTTCCTGTCCCTGAGCAAGGTTGTCACATAATTCACTTTACTTTCTCTGACTGTAAAGTGAGGAGTTTCTCAAGCGTTTGTGCATTATACCAAGTTAAGGCACCCGTGGATAAGTTAAACTTTGTAGAACTAAGCCAGAGTCTTAGTTTATGCCACAAACAGCCTGGGTATAGATAGGAGTCGAGCACAATTACGTAGCTACCACCCACTAAAAGAATCCAAAAGAACTTTGAAATCTAAAGAAACAGTACATTTGAAAAAGGAGATAGGGAGAAAGAAATGAGCAGAAGGCAACATAAGTTCCAGGTCTCACTTTCTCGCCCAGAAAGAAGACCGCATCCATCAAAACGACTTCATTTTGCGCAGTACAAGCAAAGATTTTCCTGACACTGATATAGCACATTTCCAATATAACTCTGAAGCCCCGACTAAAAGCTGCATAATCCTATAGTTTAGGATGGTTTTAGGAGAGATAAGGGTTGTGGCCCACATTATCACATAAGCACCTTAATTATTTATTTTCACACCACTTTTTACTGATCAGTAGTGCACACCATTGGATTGGTTAAAAGGGGAAGGAGAAATTGTGGTAGAGTTGAAGCAAATTTTGCATAAATCATCACTGAACCACTATGGGAATGGCATTCAGTAGCCTGAATGACATGGATGGAGTGCTGCTGTGGAAGGTGGGAGTAAGGGATCATCTTATAAACCAACTCACAAATGGGTGGCACAACTAAATATGTTCGGACAGTATTGACCTGGTCAAAAAGAATAGCATTTTCTTGAAAACTAGCCACTTTAGCCACCACTTCAGCCATCTGCTGCATGGCTGAATCCATTGGTTCAGGGATTGAACACAACCTTAACACTCTGTCAGGGACTTGTTGGCACTAACCTGTGTCAACACTATGGAAAAGATGAGTGTGCACCAGCCTCCAATGTTTTTTTTAATTTTTTTTTTATTAAAGATTTTCATTGCATAACAATATAACACAATAAAACCTTCAGGCATGCATGACATTTGAGGTTACAGTATGACTATATGTGATCTGGTCTATAACGTACAATTCTTTGAATAAATACACAACTTTACAGTAATATATTGACAATTTACACATTAGCAGGTTTTAAAATGTCTGGATTTAGCAGCAGGAAGTCTGTAAGGAGTGTCCAATAGTCTCTTGGTTTTGAGCCAGAAGGAAGCTCTTCTTCATAGGTTTTTAATGTGTCTTTACAATACACCATGTCTTTCAACCACATTTTGCTGTTTGGACTATTCTTACTATCCCAACATATAGAAACCCGTCTTTTCGCTAATAACAATGCTATAGTACATAACTTTTTCTTTACAGAGCGCAAGTGTTTCACTAAGCCTAAAAGGCAGACCTGTATTGTGCAATCCAGTGTATTTGCTATCATTTTACTTAATATGTTCATTATTTCGGTCCAGTATTCCCGAATTTTTGTGCAGTGCCATGCTAGATGGATAAAATCTGCATTGTCTGAACCACATCGTTTACATCTCGCGTCTTCCCTCAACCCACATTTCTGTAGTTTCAGTGGAGTATGGTATGTTTGGTGCAGGTATTTATAATGTATAATTCTCAGGTTTCCATTGGGAGTCAGCATTTCCGTTAGTGTGCAACAAGAGTTCCAGTCAGGCACATCTAATGGTGTTTCTAGATGTGTATTCCATCTTTCCCTAGCTTTCTCAGTATTCCCTGCCATGTCTTCCTGCAGTAATTTGTAGAGTCTGGAGACTAAGTGTGCACCATTCGGGTTGGTGATAATCATTTGGAGCGCTAGTAATGTCGGTGGTTCAGCAGGAAAGTCCTGGTATAGCTTCTTAATTGCTCCTTTCATTCTATGATGATTAAATTTAAATAGGAGCGATTGGTTGCTGACATATTTGAGATCAGTGCTATCCATAAAGACACCATTGTCATACAAATCTCCCATCTTGTCTATTCCCACTTGTTGTAGTAGTTTCATACCCATCTCTTCTTGTGACACTGAAATGGCCGGGTGATGTCTCAGTGGTAGCGCCGGTGCGTATAATGGTAGCTTATGTGTTAATTTACCCATGTGGTGCCATGCTGAGCTAGTCGTGCGTATTGTATTTATTTCATTTCTGTCTATGTGTGGGCGCCGGTGTGTAAGTATACTACTGAGTGGTACAGGGTTGGCGTCTCCATCCTCCACCGCCACATGGGTCATATATGGTACTGGGTGAAACCAATAGTGTGCATATTGTGCCTGAGCGCAGAGATAGTATAGCCGGAGGTCCGGCACAGTAAATCCCCCCTTGGAGTAGGGCAGAGTTAGTGTCCTCAGTTCGATACGCGCTTGTTTGCCAGCCCATATCAGTCTCGTTATTAGCGTTTTCAGTTGCTGAAATACTGGTGTTGGAGGTGTTATGGGGATATTGTTAAATAAGTATAGGAATTTTGGGAGTATCACCATTTTCACTATGGCTATTCTGTCCGCCAATGTTAGTGGTAATCGGATCCATCGGTCGACTTGCTCTTCTAGTTTAGTGATAGCTGTTCCATAATTTGCCTTTATTACTGTGCTTGGGTCTCGGTGAAACCAGATTCCTAGGTACTTAATAGGTTCGGTTTGCCATTCAAGTGGGTATTCAATAGTGTGCGGTTTGGTTATGTCCGTTAGTGGAATGATATTTGATTTACTCCAGTTTATCTGGAGGCCCGAGTGCCTACCAAATTTAATATATTCCCGCAATAACGGCATTAAGTTCACCTTTGGTTCTCGCACATAGAGCACCATATCATCCGCGTATAGCGAAATATTAATAGGACGCTGTGGGAATTGTAGGGCTGTGGCTTTGTGTTGTTGCCGGATTTTGCAGGCTAGAGGTTCCAAGGCAATTGCAAACAATAATGGTGACAGTGGACACCCCTGCCTGGTACCTCGAGTTATTTGTATTGGGTCCGATATATGTTTGTTTACTTTTATGCGTGCTATTGGTTTGGTATAGAGAATTTTGATCCATTGTAGGATACTAGGAGGCATGCCCATTTTAGTCAGGACAGTAAAAAGATATTCCCACTCAACTGAGTCGAAAGCTTTGGCGGCATCGAGTAATACCGCCGTCGCCTCTAGTTCCGGGTTGAGTTGGTGTGATAAAGCGAATAATGTTCGGATATTGTGGGAGGTGGCTCTTGTAGGTATGAACCCTGCTTGGTCTGGTAGTACAATAGCCGTCATTAGGGGTTGTAGCCTCTGTGCTATAATTTTCGCTAGAATCTTCGTGTCTGTGTTGATCAATGACAGTGGTCGATATGAAATGCATTGGTCTGGTTCTTTGTCGGGTTTTAGTAACGCTATTAATAAGGCCTCTCGTAACGTAGGGGAAGTATTTGTTTGTCATATGCATCATTATACATTGCAGCCAAGTAAGGGCATATTATTTCCATATATTCTTTATAAAATTCTCCCGTAAACCCATCTGGTCCTGGGGATTTACCGTTGGGCAGAGATTTAATGGCATCTTGTAATTCTTTTTCGTGATTGGTTGTGCTAAATATTCCCTTTGGTTGTTTGATAGCCAGGCTATAGCTATGTCTTCTAGGTATTCCATAATTTCACCAGCATTAGCTGTATCCTTAGATGTGTACATTTCCTCATATGTGTCCATGAATGCTTTTAATATACCTGTAGTATCATAATGCGTGGTTCCCTGGCTATCTTTTATTTTGGTGACTGTGTGTGCTTGATGATCTTTATTGATTTTTTGCGCTAACATACGCCCTGCTCTGCCCCCTTCGCCATAGGTTCTTGCCGTGTGTCTGTTCGTTATATATTTTAGCTCGGTGTCTGCATAGTCCTGATATTCCGATATTATTTCCCTAATTTTAGCAAGGATGGTTACATCATTTGTGCGGTTATATTCCTGCTCTAGGTTCATAAGTTGTGTTTCTCGCTGAGTAAGTTGCTGCCGTATATCCCTTAGGATCCCGGCTTTTGTACTTATGCAAATGCCACGTATCGTGGCTTTAAAAGCCTCCCAGAGTAGACTAGCATCCTCTACCGAATGTTCATTTATAGAGAAATATTCCTCTATAGCCTCTCGTATTGTTTCTTTATACAATGGGTCTAGTAATGCCTTGGCATTGAATCGCCATATAAAGGGCGGTGGAGTATAGTTGGGTAGTGCCAATGTTAGTAGGACTGGGTTATGGTCCGATAGTGTTTTTGGTAAATGTTTGATGTTTTGCACCCATGTGCAGGCTGTCTCTGTAGTTAGCCAATAATCCAGCCGGGACCAGCTATTATGAGGTGTGGAGGTATGCGTACTTGCTAATTGCTGTGGGTGGCGCTCACGCCAGACATCTACCATTCCAAATTCGGCCATGCCGTCGTGTATAGCTTTCGCCGCTTTTTTGTGTGGTTCTGGTGTATGTCCTGATCTGTCTAGATCTGCATTTAGTGAGACATTGAGGTCCCCTCCCCATATGAGTGCTATGTCGGGTAGTTCTCGCAATTTCTTCCATACATCGTCAAAGAAGTCAGGGTCATCTGTATTGGGGCCATATGTGTTAACTAGCCCCCACATGGTGTCCACGGAGATATCCTGTAATTATGATATATCTACCCTGGTTGTCTTTAATAGTATGTTCTAATTGGAATTGTACTCCTTTCTTAATCAACAGTAGTACCCCTCTCGAGTATGATGAATAAGAGGATGCCAAAGACGTTTCTGCCCATCTTTTACCTATCGTGCATTTTTCTTGGCTTGGTAGGTGTGATTCCTGTATCATGGCTATTTCCACCTGATGTCTATCCATGTATGCAAACATCTGCCTTATTTTCTTTGGATTATTCAGGCCACGTATGTTCCAGGTTAGTAATCGGATCTGTATCGATCGTGTATGATCATTCATCTTATGGGTTGTGTGTTGTCACTGGATATGTAGCTGTTTTGTGTTATGTGTAAACTGAATCGAACATATTTTATACTTGTACATATATTGTATAGTTTCGCAGTCATGCTATTTGATACTATACCTCGCCCTGTTTTGCCTGAGAAACTAAACTTTCCCCATAACCCCCCTCCCACTTTAGCATCCCAATCATGCCAAAGACATACCCTTATAAAAAATAAACTTAACATTAGAACTGTGTTGGGGAATACCCGTACGGGGGGCCGCTAGGTGCCCACATACACATCCGCGGAGCGGATGCGGCCAGAATTTCGGTTAATAGTTTGGCCATTGTCTTATACTGACGTGCATCGGAATCGCAAAGTGCGTTATACATCTCGGTTTGTCCATCTTGTATATTATGTATATGAGCAGTGCTCTGTGATGCACAATAAACATACAGCATAGTACTCGGTCTGTATCTAGTAGGTTTTACCCCATTTGCAGTGAGTATCTAGAGCTTAACTTTATCTTTACCGTACTTTGTCTCTCTTCTTAGCGGTATAGCTTATACATTTCGCCTATATCAGGGCAGTTTAATGTCCCATTGTTCATAAGCGAGTCCGTGTGTTTCAGACATATATGTATTGCGTAGATCCTACCTTTCAAAGTTCAACGCAAGTCATCCGGTACCTGTGCCATCCATTCGGCCATTTGTACTTCTGTCATCTGCATCAGCCGTGGTCAGCATCCTTACTTAGTTCTTGTGTCCTGTTGGCTGTGTTGATGGCCTTTCATGTACAGGGGATTGTTGCCTCGGTGTGATCTTCTTCAGATAGTCCTGTACAGCTTTCGGCGTCATGAATATTTTTGTCTGATCCTCATGTACAATCTTCAACCTCGCTGGGTATAGCATGGCGTAGTTTATTTCCATGTCACGTAGTTTCTTCTTTACCGATAGGAATTCTCTACGTGCCGTTTGTACTGCGATGGTAAAATCTGGATAAAATGCTATATTATTGCCTTGGTATTGTATGTTTTGTCTGTCTCGTGCCAGTCTCAGAATCGTATCTCTATCCCTATAGTTCAGGATGCGAGCTATGATGGGGCGTGGAGGAGCGCCCGGAGGAGGTTTCGTTCCCAGTGTTCTGTGGGCGCGTTCAATGATCAGCAAGGGTGAAAATTTGTCTGCACCAAATACCTCATGTAGTAGCTGTTCTATATAGTTTTCCAATCGCCCTGTGTTCGTACTTTCCGGTACGCCCATTACGCGTATATTATTACGGCGGGATCTCGCTTCCAAATCTTCATTTTTGTTTTTGATACTTTCTAGTAGTTTCTCCATGTCTGTACATCGCTTAGTTGTGGCACCCGACTCATCCTCCACCGCTGACAGCCTCTGCTCCGCTACGTCCAATCTTTCCCCTTGCTTATCAAGTTTGGTTGCCATGTTATCCACCCTGGTAGTTAAGGTGTCGATTTTACCATCTATGCTTTGCAGACTTTGTTGGATAGCTTGAAGCGCAGATTCCATAGTGGTATCTTTAGGTGGAGCTGCGTCCAGTTCCGTGTCCGAGTGAGCGGAGGTGAGTCTTGGCGTACGGCGGGTATCAAAAGAAATTTTTGGTTGCTGCTTATCTGGTTTGCCCATTGTATTTAGCGGTTCGTTGTTTGTAGGTGCTGAGATGGGGTCCCAGTGCACAGGTGCCGGTTGAATATGCCTTTTAACCCACAGGGCCCTGGGCATAGAAGTATAGCTGTGTTCTGCACCCCCTGATATAGGGTCAGTCTCCGCACTTATATGACATTTTTTGTTGTTCTGAATGTCCTGGATGTGCGGAGTTACGTTCTGTTTCGTCGCTGCCCCTAGTTGGTCCTCATGGCGTGGCTTATATCCTGTGCACGTATTTGTTACTCAGAGTGCGTTATTGATTTGCGCGCCGTCCCTGCTATTGTTCTTCGCTTTTCCGCAGCGTAAATTATAGGTACTGTTTCGGTGGGATTAGGCCCTTAACTGCATTTTACACTCTTTGCCGATGGTGCGCGGCGCCTGTTTATTTTTTCCTTTTTTCCCCCTCTGCACTTACTGCACTGGTAACAGTGTGGTAGAGAGATGTGTGCTCCAGTCCAGGTCACTCAGCCTTCACCGGATGCCCTCCACTACTGTGTGGCGCGTTATTGGTGGTGTAGTGTTACTTGGTGGTCGTCGCAGAAGGGATGCAACGTTTTAGTGCGTTGTAGAACACTGAGCAAGATGGCCGCTATTATCGGCAATTCTCTTCCGTGGGCTGCTGTTAAGTCCTCTATCATCTGTGTACGTATACACTGCTAGCTAGGTGGATTAGCCGGCTGCTGTTATTGTCCTCCAGTGTGGGATGCGTCACATTTATTTAATGTCCCAGCTTCATAGGGGGTATGGGAATCGCGCATCATTCAGGCAGTTACAGCTGGCAATTATGGCATTGTTTTATACATCACCGGCACTCGCATTGCCGCATTACTTATCTCTCTGACGGCGAGCGCTGCTCCCACCACATATTTCAAAGTCTACGGCCGTCTCCACCAGTTCAGCGGCTTCTCGTCATCACTCCAGGAGTCAGTCAGATGCTATATCGCGGGCTCGGGATATGTCGCCGTGTACGCCGCCATTTTGTTTCAGCCGGTGGAAATCAAGCCGTGGGCCGTTTACTTGGCAGTTTTGCCCTTATTAGCCCTTTTACTCACGAATCATGGTCATCTTCTTATGGCAGGCACACTCCGATGTCCGTTTTTATGCTTTTCCCATTGTTTTAGGGGCCATTTGCATACTTTTTCGGATTAATATTCCGGCCGGCGGAGCAGCACTAGGGTGCAGCCATTTCGCAGTGCGCCCTCTAGCGCCACTCACCAGCCTCCAATGTTAGAGTCCAGAAGGGACACAACTCCGAGACCAACAACCAGCGCCGGAATATGTTACGCTCTGAAGCGGAGATGTGTGGAGGAAAATGCAGTAGATGAACTGCTAATGTAGATATGATGTTATCCATAACAATAAGTGAGGCAGGTTACAGACCTAAATGAAGTATGCCATCCTAGTGGCTTTTTTCATTATCATTATAAATCTTTATTCGGTGGATAAAATCCTCATAAAAGAATACAGATCAAAGACATTAATTTCAAATTCATAGTTAATAAATACAAACAGTATAATTAGTCATAAAACTGAGGGCAATAAGCCAATTAGTCAAGTCTCGTTCTCCTGGACGCCAAGGCTGCTCGGAAAAAGGATAAAGCAGTAATAATCACATACTCAGTGGGAAGCGTCTGAAGATTCATCAAAGCTGGCCTTACTTGTTTCAGATTCAAAGATTTCAACAAGGGAATTTAAAAACGCTTCCTCGGCCAGCTAAAATAAGAATAAAACATTGTAAAATGCAGCATGTCCTGCGAAGACAAATTGTCGCAGCCGCAGGGTGCCTTTACCTCAGGCCGTACCCACCCACATGGAGTTGCCAAAAAATGATGCAATTGATTAAACCTAAACCTGGCCAATAAGAACCTATCGTGCTCTGAGCGAACCATGACAAGATACGGCTCCATCCCCTGCACAGTTTGTCACAGCATGTGACCTTGAACTGATGGCTTCTGAGGTTCTAAGCATTCTCTCTCCAAACGAGAGCGTTCCAAAAACAACCTTTTGACACTCCCCAGCTCGCACATGGAGAGAGAGAGGTAGGGTCCACAAAAATATCAGACCTATCTATAGAGGAAAAAGCTGCCTTAACATAGGTTATCCACGGCATACTATTTACCCGATCCAGGGCCAAACAGTCCGCGAGGATCAACAGGCTTAGCTTCAATTCTGCCCTGCTCCAAATCTTAATCCAGCACAGGAACTGGCTTAAGGATATCAGGTCCGAAACTTGTACAAGCCCAAGCTCCGCATGCACGGAAAAAGCTGGAGTAGACTGAGGGACCTGAACCATCTTGCATAAAAAATTATTCTCCACCGTTTGGATCCGATCCAACGTGGCATACCCCCCAGACTTCACTGCCACATCAAAGCTGCGAGATGCACTTTGCCTGATAGATTTTTAAGAGATCCCTTGGTACCCTGGAGCCAAGCCTGTGTGCAAAAATAAAAACCGCCCCCATATGATCTTTTTGCCTCAACCAAAGGTTTCCAGCAATTATGAACGTCAAATAAAACACCCAAGTAAGGGAACGCCTAAACTTTGCCCAGGGTAAAATTAGACACCTTAAAAGTGTCACTGCTCGTCGATTTGGGGCCCACTACCATTACATATGACTTCGAGAAGTTAACCCTCAAGTCAAGGTTCCCCATAAAAGACACGTACCTGGCCAGACGTAAATCCAACCCATGTGCGGTCTGAGCCATAAGGACTGCGTCATCCGCGTATAATAGAACAGGGAGAAATCTAGCACCAACATTAAGGGCAATCAGTCGAAACTGATAAAAGCGCAGACTCAAGCTCGTTCACATACAAGGTAAACAAGAAAGGGGCAAGTATGCACCCCTGACAAACACCAAATCTCATCGGAAATGAACAAGTACAGGCTGAGCCCTGAGAAAAACGCACCGAGGCTAAAGTCTTTGAGTGGAGATTAGCTAAAAGGGCCACAATACTAGGATCAACCCCAATCGCATTAAGAAGGCCCAGAGTTTCACCCGGTTCACCCTGTCAAATGCGGACATCAAGTCCATAAATGCTAGATGTAAAGATTCCCACCAGGCCATCATGTATTTATTAATGATTTAATGGAGGTTCAAACATTGGTCTGAAGTCGACCTCCCTCCTGCCCGAAAGACATATTGAACATCGCTCAGAATGTTCTTTTAGTCTGCCCAGTCGCCCAGCCTATTTAAAATCACCCTCCCCAATACCTTGACCATTGCATCCAATAAAGATATTGGTCGTTAACAATGTCGGTTCTCTTTGTGCCCCTTCTTAAAAATGGGAACAATCCCGGCAGTGGACCAGGAGGGTGACGTCCCCTCCTGTGCAGCCGTATTCAGAACCTGCGTTAAAACTGGAGCCCAGACCTCTAGATTTGCTTTGAACAGATATGGCGGTATACTGCCAGGGGCCTTATTACTAGACAAGGCAAGAATACCTTGTGTGATTTCATCTAGGGTAAAAATCACTGGGTTACAAACTGACCGATGCAACAGGGGGTTTAACACCCCCACCAGCCCCCTGATTATAAATGCCCTCAAAATGATCCACCCACTGTTGTTCTGAGATGTTATGGCATAAAAGCAGGCCAGAGCCCTCAGCAAAGCAGGGCCTGTTAACTACTCTCCAAAAGAGAGGCTTTTTTCAATTACAAAACAAATTGTGCAGTAGCCCATACATAGTACCAGGAGTGCAGCATATCCAGGCTATGAATGTCCGACGAATAAAAAGTTCGTAAGTTAGTCAGATATGCAAAAACGTGTATGAGTAATGTCAATCCTGTCTCATGAACCGATTCAGGCTATTTGCCAAACAGCCATTCACATGATCTGGGTTAAATATGATGCGATGCGATGACCTGGGAAATGGATCAGGCAAAACATTTTTTTTTACATTTGTGACGTTTCATGAGGATGGACAGACACAGATTATTGTGTACAAGTTAAAACAAAGCAATCAGTTTATAATTTCAAATTAAGGTTATTCTGTACTCTAGTTCACATTGAAGTACTTTTTTTTCAATTCTTTATGCCCCTTTCCAATGCTTTTTTTTGGTTCAGGGAGTTGGAAGATTGGGAAGCAGGGTTCAATTTCACGCTAAAGGCAAAGACTTTGCTTGCTTTCGTTTACTCTTTAAAGGAGGACGTGCTTAGTCTGGATTTCAGACATGGCAACCCAAACAGTTGGCTCCCAATGGAAAGAGGCGCCATCAGACCCAGACCATAAACAAAATGCAAAGACAAAACCAAAATCGTGAACGATCCAGAACACCCTCAGGATGTGTCAAACAAATGCAGCCCATCCTCTAATATCAGGATCACTGAAATGCAGACTTGTGAACCACCAAGTGCAACGGTGGATCCTACGCCCCTACCAACAGATGCTCATCAAAACAGCCAGTAAATAGTGCCAACTCAACCTTACCCAGTCACAAAACACAAAGCCCCTGCCACCACCATTAGCAGAACTTGCTTTACTGATTTGGCTGCTGTGCGGTCTCCTTCACTCAGCATCACAGGTTTCACACGAGGATGAGACCTTGTTCGAGGATACCCTGAAGCCTTTGGCCAGATTGACCGGCCTGCCCGTGGACTTTAGTACATCACGTGGGAGCCATAAGGTTTATTGAGATATTTGAAAGCGACAGTGATTTTCCGGTGGGTTGCAAGTACAATGCAAACAATAGCTGCATGCCTTAGTGTGCATGCCGGCTTCAATTGGTCCTGACGAAAGCCATTTGACCCTGCGGGGCACATCAGAACATGGCTGAAACATGTAGACCCTTCACAGGATAAGAAGAATCAAAATGATATCCTTCACATATCCATCACCTTTTGAACATTGACCAATACTCTCAATAATAAAATTTAGGTCAAAAAGACAGAGTATTTGAACAAATTTTAAACTACAACACACTTGAGCACTTTTCACTCACCACCACTTCACCCTCAAAAACAACCAGCTCCGCTGTAATCAGGCGTCGTAGCACACCCTGGAAACATTCGGTGACCAGGGTGTGAACCCTATGATGAAGCATGTCACCTACTAGGTAGGTGAGTGGGAGTTCTTTTACAAAACCTTAGGGTTTCCTAGGCAGTACAAACACCTGGTACATCCACCTAAAGTTTAGGGACTGGTGTGTGTCTTATAACAAACCTGTTCTTTTTGTTTTGATACAGGGTCGGTATCCACCAAACTTTAAATATTGTAGTGGACCTTATGAAAGATCAGTCCATGATAGATGTGCCATCTAAGCTGGTTCCAATTTTGTGACTTACGGTGTCTTGGGAAGAGCAGTTCTTTGAGTTCTTTCATGAGGGTTGCACAGGAGGGGTTAACTCTTAAGGGAAGGAAAGCTGTTCCAAAAGTTTAAAGAACAATTGATGGATGGAATGCGGAACAATGGCAAACACGTACCCCCAGTGCAGAGATCTGGCCCTAAATATATCGGTTTTTTGGGTATGCCCAGACGTGGGTCCCGTGCTCTCCATGCCACTGGAGTCAAATCAGCCTGGCTGATGAGGGGGTGATGATACCCCAAAACCGGTCCCAGGATGCTGGTTTCTGGTCCAGGGAGGATCTGGCTTGACAGTTCGGGCTGGACTGTTCCCATGGGGAGCAGGATCAAGACTGATTTGCATATGGCTTGGTCCAAACTGGTTACCAACATGGTGAGCAAAAAAACAATGCATTTAACCCAGATCTGTGACTAGGAGTGAATGTTTGATTTGTTCAGCATTCCGTTCATCATTTTTCTTTTTGCATTTGTCGCCTTAAGTGGGACAGGTATGCCTAAGACTTGGGCCCTGTGCTCACTGTGCCACTAGATTCAAGCTAGCCTAGCTGATGATGGGTGATACCCTGAAACCAGTCCCAGGATGCTTGTTTCCAGGCCAGGGTGGACCTGGCTTTTCAGTTCGGGCTGGACTGTTCCCATGGGGGGCAGGGTCAACACTGATTTGCCTATGGCTGGGTCCAAACTGGGGTGGCACGGTGAGCAAAAAAACAATGGATTTAACCTAGATCTGTGACTGGGGTGAATGTTTGATTTTTTCCAGCATTCCGTTCATCATCTGTTCTTTTTGCATTTGTTCCAAAAGCTTGGGGCGTTCCTTAAGAAAAACTGGGTCCGGGTGCATGATGTTTTGTAAAATGGAATGATCTTGAAACGCTGGGGATGAGAACAGCTTGCTGAGTTACGATGTAGGGTCTTCTGGACAATAGAGGCCAGCTTGAGAATGCATCTCACCTCAATGAGGAGCCATTTTAAGGTTACTAGAGTGGGTGTGACATGCTCGGATCTTCTTCTGCCGGATAGTAGTCTTGAGGAAGAAATTAGCTCTTTTGGGGAAAGGGTGGCTCATGTTGTGACTAAGATTTCATCTGACAGACACCTCTGAGTGGAGGTGGGGCTTTGAGAAGGGGTACTATCGGGACAGGGCACTTCGCCACCTCCAACTTCCATCACTTTCCACTCTTCTCATGTTGAGGGCTAGCAGTACAACTAACTTAATATTTTTGAACATATCTTTAATAGAACCAGTTTTGCTAGGTTCCTTCCATTTCTCCATTTATCTTCAGATTTACCGAAATTTGCAACTTTACATTTATCTGTTTAACCAGGTCATCATTTTTAATAAGGCATTTTGGATTAAAGCGTTATAGAAAATAAAAACAGCAGTTAATGGTAACGCCCGGCAATTGGCTACTGGCATGTGCACTCTTCATCCCACTTAATTCATGCACATAAACATGTTCTCAACTGTGTAATTCATGCCCATGCGACGGAGCCTAAAAATGCAGCCACATTGCATTAACTATTGCTACATTCTTAGCAATTGGTCTGGCTGATCCAACTAGAGTATTGCAAATGGTGTACTAATCACTATTTAAACGACACACTCAAAAACCAGCTGTTAATGTACCTTGATAAATGCACTACACAAGATGAACAAGTTGCACGTGTTAACGTGAGTCCTGGGACAAGTAAAATATGGATCTGAGGATACATAAAATGGAAAAGTTGAAGAAAAAAATAATGACTATACGTATTACTCGGATTGATCCGTTTCTCAATCAAACTGTGTGGACATGTCAAGAAAGCAGATCAGTGTAAAGCGAACACAAGGTGAGCATCATAGATATGTTGGTTACCTCATATTCTTTGTGGAGAAGTTCAAGTCTTGTTTTGCGAAGATGTTTTCTCACTGTATGGGTAAATATGCATTCATTTTCCCCTGTACCACCTACAAAAACAACCAATTGCATTGATTAAAATAATGCCTTTCAAAAGGATCCCCAACAAGACTAATAAAATGACAAGCGTAATATAGAGGCCACAGTAGTTGCATATTTACTTCACGTAACCTAGAGACTTCTATCTGGTTCGCAAGTAGATCACCATTTAGAGCAACAACATTTTGAAAATGAACCACGAAGCACATCAAGTTTGCCTATTGTCACCCATAGAGCCCCTCCCTCGCCACTTTCACCCTAGTACTCAAGACACTAATGTGGCAAGGAGAATATCAATGTTGGCCTGCATCCTTCACAAGACACTTCAATCTACTAAGCTCTGCTACCCTTCTTCTTTAAAAGCCATCCTTCAGAAAAGAACAGTGCTCACAAGGCAAGAAACTATTTCACGGACATCAGTACAAACTCCTACTTTGAAGTCTTCAAAGTAGAAATGAAACGTCTGCGATTCCAACATTCCTGCCACTTGTAACCAGTCTCTAGAGTAGGTTCTTTTTTTTTTTTAAACTCCCCTGTGCTGAACACTTGATATATGTCTTGTTATTGTACATATAGATATATCAAAGTACTGTTTAATTTGTAAATATGTATTTTAACAATGTTCCTATGTATATTTTTGTATCTCATGGAATTTGCACCTCTGTAAAGGGGTAAGTGATGCACTGAGTCTGGTCTGAGCTATATAAAAGCAAAAACAAAGAAAATAAATGAAATACAATTAAGAAAATCTACACACTCTGTAACGCTTCACGGAGTTTGAAGTCCCCGATACTCTGAAGAGAGCTGCTCACCGGTCCTTTTGAAAAGAAGTAATCACAAAGACACAAATAAGGATCCTAATGCACACCTCCTTGAAGGCAGGAATTGATCTTGTCATGTCTGCCAAAATTCCTTTTCTTGGAATGATTATGGAGCGAATGGTAGTCTTGCAGCGGGGTAGGCATTTAGATTATGTTTTCTTCAATGTCACTCAGTCCACTCAGATCATACAATGGAGTCTGCACTGCAGATGAAATTCTAAGAGACGTGGATTGGGAATTTATTGGCCAGTGTCATGTTGGATGCATCGTCCACCTCTAACTCATTCAACTATAATGTATAGGTGCAGTCGGAGGGCTCTGTAGAAAATGGCGGAGAGGTATTAAAAGTGTTTCTCCTCATCATGAAAGAAGGTCAGTGAAATCACAATGGATGCTCTTACCCAAGTTTGAGTTACTAATATCCTACGCAGGAACACTTCATTAATGAGCATCTGAAGGTGCTTCACGACAGCATCAGTAGACTAGGACCAATGGAACTTCAGGAGATGGCGGACGCATCAATTTCTAGGTCTTAGGGGGCCATTGCGATGCCGGACGGAAAAGCCCTCCGACTGCCATGGTGTTGGAAAAAATCCCCCCACAAGGGCCGCGGCATTTCCGTCGGTCAAATTACGATGTAACGTACGCAAAATCAGACCGCGGCGGACAGATGTCACAAAACACCGTCCACCACGGTTGGAAAAGCAGCAAATCCGACACCGGCGTACGGGGAAAGCTGTTCAACGGCTCGAAAAGACCGCTCCTGCCGCGGCATGACCGCACGGCCAATTACGATGAGACCGCGGAGCTAGCGGACCGAGCACGGCCATCCGACAGCCTCGCACGCACACAGGCCAAATGAATGGCAGGCGGAACCAACCCCACAATAACGCCGAAGTGTGCCTGTACTCCCTGCCGCCCTCAATCACAACACACACGCCACAATGACACACCCCAACCTGCTCCTGGTAGGGAAAGCCATGTGCAGCATGGAAGAGACATCTGGAGGTCATCACCCATGTGGACACACCCACATACCACAGATGGAAACCAACCCCTACCTGGGCCAGCAGCCCTTGCACACCACAAGCCGAGACAGAGAGACAGGACACCATTGACTCACACTGCACAACATCACACCCACCTATCTCCACACAACACCACTCACACACCTCACACACTACACATCTCCACCATTACCTTGCACCCCTCATTCATTTGTACCATGCCCCCCAAGAACATGCCCAACATCACCGACTCGGAGTTGAACGTGATGCCAGACGAGACAATCAGGGCAGAACCACATTTGTCTGGGCACCTGGTCCAACACACCCCACTTGTGCGCAAGAATCAGATGTGGGCAAGGATCCACAGCCAAATCAATGCCATAGGGACCACCCTACGCACTGTGCGTGATATCAGGAAGCAGTGGTGCGCCTCCTAGGGCCGGGACAAGCATCCGGCCCAGAGGAACAACGCGGAGGCCCAGAGTACTGGTGGCATCAGTCCCATTCCACCACCAACCTTCACCGAATGGGAGGAGAAGGTGCCTGCCATAATGCATCCAGAGAGTCTCACAGGAATCGGGGGGGATTGGAGGCTGGTAAGTACCAACAAAATGATCACATCACACTACAATACACCGTTGTGCACAACAAGTGAGCCCCAATCGCCCGCCCACATCAAACTCATGTGGACTGCACGCTTACAACACGAATGGATCACAAGGACAGCATCTCCTTAATCAGCTCAACCTCACAGGTAGGTGGCAGCTCATGCCCCCTGGCCTCCCTCCCGAACAGCATGGCTCACCCTCCCCACCCCACAGCCATGTGGCAGCTAATGCCGTCGACTGTGCCTACCAACAGGTAGCTAGACATCTCACTGGGGAGGGGGATGTCGAGCCCTGACCGCAACACCACAACTCCCACATGGCTCTCTGTCTCCCCTCACAAACAGCATGGAGCCAAATGACCCCCACAAGGATGTTGCTGCTCACGAGTCTCCAAAGGAGTGATTTCCAGAGACAAAATGAATCCACAAAGGACTTCACTTCCCCACAACGCTCATCTGGCATGACGTCATGCCGTAACTACTCCACCAGTGAGAAGTGGGACCATGCGCACATCGATGTGCCTGCTGGCTATGCATCCCAGCAGGACGAAGGGACCGCCTGTGGCACGGCACAAAACAGAGCACGAAAGAAACCCGTACCGAGGCCCACTCAGAAAAAGGAACGGTGCACAGCACCGGTGAGAACCGGCCCCCTGAAAGCCCTTTATGTACATCAACACCATATGCGACTGATGACATTCTGACATGAATGATTAGTAAAGCCAAGGCAAAAGTCATGTCACCTCAATTCAAATGTGGCAAACATGAACAGCTAAGTTGTGCTGTGTGCAGAACATGCTGACAAAAGTGACCTAACTCCAAAAGGTGACTCGATAGCAACAGAAGGCGAGCGTGCCATGGACGAGCCCCGCCAGCCCCCCGCCCAGAAGGTGAAGCCTCGGATGCAGAGTCCTGGTCCGTTCAGGTGATGAGGACCTACATGGCCCCTCCTGCGTGCACAGGCCAGGCATTACGCATATGGTAACAGTTGCACAACGTGTCTTTTCTGTGCCAATGTTCTGCTAACTCCCCCATAAGTGATTGTGGATAGTCAATCGTGGCCTCACATTCCCACAGCGAAAGCATACTTCAATGAGTGTGCAGGCACAATGAGCCTCTGTGTACACAAGTAGTCGCTCCCACACCAGCCCAAAGACCTTCGGATACCAGGTGTCTTGACCGTCTTGCGCGATTCAGTCAGTGCTGAACACGGCTCTCCCACTATTTTTGCGGTGAACTGACACACAGAGTATTGATAGCGTCTGATACTGAAGGCCGTTGCACACTTTTTATCAGACTTGTGGGCTCTGGCCTTGTCCCTCCCTTCCATGCTTTTCCGGAAGTACCACCGGGTGTCAGTCCCCCAATTTGCACACTGCATTTCGCGCTTTCTGACCATTACTTTGGCTGTACAGCTGAGCGCTGGTTCTGAGATTGCTCTCAGACCGCCCAGTGGGCCAGGCCTAGCCCGGTCTGTTGCAACTGTACCGTGACCACATGCAGCTTCTATTTGGATGTGTCCCACTGGCTGTGCTGGGCATCAGTTACAGGCTGACGTTCCGCTATGCCTACTTCACCTGTGTGCAACCCTTCTTTTCCTGCAGAAGATGTCTGTTTCAGTGGGCCATGGATGTCTGCCTTTCAAACACATACCTTGCTGACCTGGATCATGAGCTGTGGGTGACTCCTTTGTTGGTCCACGAGCAAGACTGCTTTGGTGAGAGACGTTTATGGGATGCCTTTCAATGTGTCAGGCAGGCGGACAGCTGCGCCTGTGCGTTTGCGCAATGGCTCCTGTGCCATGCCTACATCGAACCTCTCCCAGGTTGCAATGGGATGCCCCTTGCAACCTCGTGGTGTGAGGAGCACATCTGTTCCTACATACTGCTGGATTGGATGGCGGTCCCCTTTGCTGAAGATGAACTGGATCGTCTCTTGGAAATGATTGCCTTCAAAGCTGCCTGTGCCTTCTTGGATTCGTAACTACTTAACTGCAACAGGAACTGTTGGTGACTGATTTAATCATCGTCTGACTTTCTGCACGCCACCTGACACGATGTGGCATCCAGCTCTCTGACTATGGCCCCGTCTGCATTGGCTTGGACTGTGCTGTGCCCTGCGGTCTATTGCGCTTGGTACCACAGACCAGGGCAAGTGGAGGCTGTCATCCGACTGTCGTGGACTTTGTCATCTGGCATGAGCCCCGGCTTCCATTATGCAGCTGTAGCGCACGAAGAAGACATGGCGTTGTTTTGCAAATACCCTGGGCTCGAGTCGGGGGTACACGCAGGTACACGGCCCCCCCCCCCTCTTTGGCCAGGTTTGACGCCGTCCCCCCTGCAAGGACGTTGGTCCCCACAGGGATATGCTTAAGTTGTCCCGGTGTGCCGTCCAGATACCGGTAAACGTCCTGCAGAACCTGCACGTTGTCTGCAGTCCACACCCAGCAGCAACGTGCATGCAGCGAGTGTGCCTTTTTTCACCTCCAGCCGGGCCTAAGTAAAGGGGCTATCCGGCATCCCTTTGTTTGTACATGCTGACTGGGGTCCGCCTTGAACCTTACATTTGAATGTAGATGCCACAGAGGGGAACCTGTGCACACAGCTTGCCATCTCCACACAGGTACTTAAGGGAGGCATGCTTTTGTCTTTGTTCTGCCCCTGTATATCAATGCTGACACTGCAAGACTGTCAGATGGGTTAGTCTGTCCCAGTATTTGCACTAATCATTTTATTTGCACGCTTTTCCTTCTCTCATAGCGCTACGTCGGGGCGTTGTGAGGTCAAGTGCGTTTTGTCTTACTTGGTCAGTCCCCCCACTTTATTGCTTAGGACTTGTGCCCTGCAAGTACCTTAGTACATGTCTGTCACATGAGAGGTGTCCGCAGAGCTTGTTCACTGCGCGGTCCAGGAGTACTGTATGAACATTCTGTCCGTGGTCGCAGAAGCCTGTCCCTTGTCATTCTGTTCTGTTCAGGCCATAGCACCCCAAATCAACAAGGTCTCACAGCTGCTAGAGGACACGGATCCCCTTTGATTGTCATGGGAATGCGGGCCAGATGGCCCACACTTGGAGGGTCATCCATCCAGTGATGAGTGCGACACAGCCAATGTTGTGTAATCTCACCATGTATAGTCTGGGTAATGGGTTCTGCTGACAAAGGCCATAGACCAGGGACATCCCATACGACTCCTTCCTGCAAGGGGTGGGGGGATATGCTCGTGATTCGACATCCCGAGGGTTTATTGATGCAACATCTTGCTTCATGTGAAATGGATATGGCACTGTGGTTACTGGTTCAGTACTCATGCATTTTCAACCTGTTGTGGCACGTATTTAGCATGCTTTGACACTCTAGTAAAAACTTCACATTTGGAAACGTTTCTGGTCTTCAAATTGTCTGCTTGTGTACATGCGCTTGGATGCCTCAGAGTGAGTAGGGGAGCAAGTGAGGCACTATGGCAATGGTGTCCTGTGCGTAGTGGTGCTTCTGGGTGCTCAGTCCCTGCATGCATGTGTTTTCAACTCCGGCGCATAGTCCGGTATGTGTACGAAATCTCAGGGAAATGGTCTGAGTCTGTGAGACGACAGCAAGGCACACAGACACAGTCATGGTCGCTCATTGTTGCATCACACTCAACGGAAGTAGTCGACGATGAGCTGTAGACGCTGGTCAAGGCCTTCTTCCTCACCACCGTCGTCACTGGGCATGTGTGGGTTGGGTGCGGGGGTGATGGTGCTGTTCCGCCAGATGTAGCTGTCATGTGCCGACCCAGTTTACTCTGCACACACGTGTGAGATGATCTGCTCCGCCTGTCATACCACTGGCACGTAGATGGGAGTGGTAGGGTTTGCGGTTCCTAGAGACGGGTTCACTTGCCTGTGGTGGTACGAGGCCAATGTGTGTGACATCAATGGCTGCCATCAACATTTGGGATGCCTCCCAGGCAGGGCAGGCTCCAGGAATCTTTATTTGTGTGGTTCAACGATGCATTCGGGTGGGCCACTGCGTGCCAGAGTTGTCACTTATGTCTCTCGCCAGGCCTGCTTCAGGGCCCCACTTTGTCTCTCCTCAATTTCACTAGGGCCAGTGAGACGCATTCTTTCCTTCCAGATTTTCTTGCTAGATGTTGTCACTCTCAAGAAGTGTGTTTTTTCATTGAAAGGACCTCCTGATGGGAGGCGGAGGTTTCCTGAGGTGGGAGTATCAGGCAAGTGACAGTTCTCATGCTCTCACTCATGCCCTCCTCCTCGGATTACCTCTCTGCCACCCTCGTCCATCGCCCCTCGTCTCTCCATGTCCGCTCGCTCACGTGCATTTCATTTGTTGTATGGCGCTACTGATATGAGTGTGGGGAGTGACAGTGCTTTACATCACGCACACATTGTACAGAGACAATCAGTCATGCAAGTGTGCAAGTTCATCAGTCAACAGGGAATGTCACGTGAGCCAATGAGGATTGCAAGGTATGGTAATCACATGTCATCCATACTGGTGGGCAGGATTTTGAGGGCGTTTGGTCTGAAGAAGCACTGACTCAGGACGTGTGTGGGGACATTTACAGGCAGTGGCAGCTAGGCACACTGCACGCCACACCAGTACATGTGTTGGGTGTGCTAGGGATTACACGTATGTCTGATTAGCAGACAATGGACACCTCAGATTGTCTGCCTTCGCCACGGACCCTTCATAATTCGACCCCTGGCCAAGAGACGCCAGTCAGATGTCAAGGGATATTCAAGCGTGGTTCACAGGTTGGATGTTTCATTACACAACATTGGTACCGTGCGGGAGACCTTTGTCCTTTTTGACTCCTTCCCTCATTTAAGAACATGCAGGCCACGGGGCATGGCTATGTATGTAATTTCACTCTCCTTTCCTTGGACATTCCATGTGTGTGAAGACTTGGCTCACGGGTCACACTCTCTCATCCCTTCGCTGTTCTAGTTGTTCTGATGTGCCAGCCACTCCCAGAGGGCTGACTTACCCCCCCACCCCACAGCCACCCAGCACAGGCGTCACTGGACCTGTGACCCTGCCAACAAACGGGTCCGGACGCACGTGCCCTGGGCCAGTTCTCCTATGCATGTACGGTGTCTGTGTGGTAACTCGATATGCATGGGGGCCTCGTGCCCCACAACATTGCCAATGGGGTGCACCAGTGACTTTAGGCAAATGAGTTGTGATGTGTGATGTAATAGTCAGGGCGCCAATGCAAATGCAGTATGTGTTCGCATGCGCGGTAGATGGCAATCGCAGCGATGACACGCATTGTCCACACTTGAACTTTGCACGGTTGCAGCTTCCGGACCGCCAGAGTGTGGCACACACAATGCGGATGAGCCATCAGCCAATGGGTGCCTTCGGCGTACATGTTTAGATGTAGCGGTGTGCGCGCTCTGCAACTGCAGGGCTCGTCATTGGCTCCAATTGCCTTCGGGGGCACCGAGGGTCACTCATGGGGATTGGGTGGGCCTCGCACTTTGCATTTGGCAGGTTGCCACATTCATCGCTGTGCCGCCACGCTTGCTGGGAGTTGTAGTTGTTCAGGGGTTGCATGCGTGGAGATGTCTGGTACGCACCTCTGCTGTTGAGCGCGGCGGCATCTTGTCTGCCGGAGGTGCAGCGGGAAGGCCTGTGGCGCAGGATCCATGGCGGGTTTGGATGGGTACAGTATCGGCTCTTCCTCTACGATGTTGTATTTCCGCCATCCGCAACGTGGTGGTTTTTACGCGGCGGTGTAAAGGGCTGTCTGCAACATCGTGATTTGCTTGGCGGACGGAACGTGTTTCCGCCCGCCGGATCGCCCTGTTGGCTCCGTCCGCCACCCTTGCGTACGCAAAAAACGTGCGGAGCCTGACAGGCTGCAGCGGACGGAAAATAGCCTCTATGGGTCCATTGTGATTTGTTGGTTGCAATGACTGCACCTGGGGCGGAAGACATGACGGTTTTCCGCCACCGCCACCAGCACGGATGGCCTTCCGTCCGGCATCGTAATGGGCCCCTTAGTCAGTGTCTACCTCTAGTACCCAATGAATCTGCTTAAACAAAGAGGCCAGTGGGCTGAAAGAAGACCGATATAAACTTAATTCAACCAAGTTTAAGTTGATGACAAGTAGCTTGGAGTCCCAAATGAGATAGGGTGACTACATGCTCTCATTGATTAATGGGGTTCAGACACTTCAAATGTTTTCTATTGGGAAAGTATAGATCAGGGAAAGATAAACCTCATTTCACAGACCGAGGTAAGAGAGCTTTGGTGTCTGCACACATCTGTTGGGCCTTGCCAAGGAATAATTGGCTCACACCAATCAATGGGTATACACCACAGAAAAATCTCTTGTGAACAGATGTGTGTGTACATCCTTTCCAACTGCTGACCGCCTACAGCAAGAGTCACATCCAGATTACCTAGAAAGGCTTTCACACCTAGCAGAAATCTGGCCCTTGTTGTGTGCAAACCACAGTAGATTCAAATGAAGCAAAATACTACTTTGAAAGGTAATGTCCCTTGCATGCCTGGTCCTTCACCTTAATTTTCTCAACGTTTCTAAGGTACGAATTACTGCATGGCTTCATGCCCATACTTGCACTAGGGAAGCAAGCATGTACGGGCACTTGTATCCATACAAACTGTTGGGATTGCTTGCAAGCACATTTTTATGATGCCCATGAAAAAGTGCTCCTAATCATGGCCCTGATGCATTCCTTTACCTATATGGCTCGGCTCTGGGGAGTACCTATATAATGAGAACTATATTTCCCACCATGTTTGTGCGTCTGTGACCATCTTGTGGCCAGAAGTATAAACAAGAGCCCTGCATGGTAAAACTCACTAGTTATTTTACCCATCAGCAGAGGAACTTGCAGAACTCTGCAGGGAAGCTACCTGTTTTCCAAAGCTGTGGGAGTACGGAATCTGCAGTTTCAAACTGGTATCTGATAAAGCCATCCTTTGCAAGTTGACTAATCCCTGAACCCTTGAAAGACACCCCAGTTTTCTATGGTGTTACGGTTCAGCTCCTGCTGGTATAACAATTGTTTAAAACTTGATTCTACATCAATGCACCAAGCCAAGACTTCCTCTTTTATAAATTATATATTGTTTTTGAATCTTGATCTCACCAATACTTTTCTTGTCTTATCTACTGTGACTCCAGGAGTGTTGTGAGCAGGGCCAGACTGGGAATTAAAAGAAGAACGGGTCAAAAATATTACAACCAGCCCTGCCTCCTTCCTTGTCTCTCACCTCTGTCTCCTCTCACGCCTGAAACCCCCTGTGCCTCCTGTAATTTCCAGGAGAAAGTAGCAGAGGCGCCAGCAGTGGCCTCCTGTCTTACAAACCAGTCTCAAATGGCTCCAGCCCACCTGGGAAATGACGGGTGGAAAAAAAACAGCCAGTGAGTAGTTTAAAGATTGACTTGCCAGAGCCTGCGTGGCACAAGTACCAGTGTGCAATTTTGAAAAGACATTCTAAGGGCACAGACTTGGGAAAACAGTTGTCCTTCATGTTTTCAAGATCCAAATGAGTTTACAGCACAGAACTTCAGAACTCTGGGTAAAACTACAAAGGAACCCTTTGTGAGTGAATTAGAACTCATTCAGATCTGAAGTACTCCACTCCAAGTTCAAATAAAAAAGGTTTGTAAAAGTATTAGACATGCAATGCATATTTGTAGTACAGTGTAAAGGACACAGAGCATGCTCTTGTGACTTTGACTTCTTCTCAATGGTCCTTGTGGTTCTTCTCTCAGCTGCCCCTTTCATAGCTTCACCCACACTTACCCCAAAATGATGCAATGATCTTCAACAGTCCAATCCTCACAATAGCCATACCTACCCCCAAAAGCTGTTAGTTGCGCCTATGTGCTGACAAAAGACTAGTTTCGGGAATTAGTCCTTAGGAGGGCCCGCAGAATAAAGTGCGTAACATTCTTACTCTGCTGATATAGTTCACCTACATAAAGAAAATATTTATTCAAGGCAACTCAGGGGCCATCAGGAGGCACCTGGAGGCCAACAGGCAACGAGCATCAACTCCAAATGCTTCCATTTTTAAGCAAAATGCTTAGTTTGCTGCAACTGTCCGAATAACAATTTGTTTTGGCTTTGTTGCATAATGAGTGTCTTGTAGCAGCACTACAAAGCAACCGTGAGGGAGCAGTGTATCAGTATATTAAATATCCGAACAAAGGATTGACTGTGTGTCTTAGTTATAAAAGCAGGTGCTACTTAGTGCATGAGCACATGACGTGCATAAGGCGGAAGAAAAAGTTACCTCCCACTTCTAGGGACTCCAAGAGGCTCTTATTTCCACAGACAAATAAAAAAAAAACAAATATATGAATTCCATGGCAACGTCATCTACATACACAACTATTCAAAGCATGGTGATCTGAGCAATCAGTAGAGCTTAGGAGCCGTTTTTCTGCATGGCCTGAAAAAGCACTAGTTGTGCACTAGAACCAGGTCAAGTTTCTTAATAAAGTTGCTCCAGATATCCCCGGAGTTTTGTCTTCTTTAGAAGTAAAACAAGTATTTTAGCTACAGGTTTTTCAAGCTGTCAAAATGATTGCATTAAGTCAAGAGTGGGAGCTCTGTGGACAAATGCATTCAATGGAATGATCTGTGGTTGACCCCGTGCTCACAAGTTCAGACCTTGGGGGTCTACTCAACCTTACATGCTTTTGAGATAGATAAAATGAGCAATTCTGACTAAGCCCAGCCAACTTTTCAGAGAAGATCCTTACATGTAACTGACTGCACTCAGTATTACTAATCTTTTAGTGATGTGCAACTGAATCAGAACTAGCCCTACAAACCTCTGAGATAATTCTCCCACGTGATTGACCCCTACCCCTCTTACATACAGAACATAAAACACCTTTTAGAGGTGATCCGGGCATTTGACAGAACATTCCTCAGTCCTATCAGCCTGCCACTGGTAATGCGGACATTTGATGGATCCTGCTTTACGTTTTCTCACTTATCAGAGATGACCCTGAAGGGTGACTGAAATGCAATCAAACTGCTCTAAGCCATATGTTCTACCTCAGTCAGTCAGGCTTTTTAGCCTAGGACACTCAGTTTTGCATTTTCCTTTACAAGTATGGGTTCAATATCTCAGTATGCGACTTGCCATTTGTTAACAGAACCAGAATTGGCTGCAGCTTTAGTAGTTGACATGGGGCCACTAAGCAGATGCTGACTGACTGTTCGCAAACCCTACAAACCATTCAGAAGATTAGGGAGCAACATTTAATGCATGCTATAAAATACAAATGGTATTAATAGAATTATACACTAATGGTAACGTTGAGCTCAATATCTCCAAGCTTAAATAGGTAAAGTGCTTAGATTCCTTTTCAGCGCATTAAAAACAACCCAACTATCAATTGCACAGTACAAGAGAGTATAGTTGTCACTGTCCCGGGAAAGCTTCAATGTACAGTGCCAGAAAATTTCCAAACCTAAAAACGTACCAAAACAGCACTGAAAAAGATTCCTCATCACACCAAACACAGCAGGCCTGGCTGAATTAAACTACAGAAACCTGGCAAATAGAACATTTCTACGGGGGAGAAGTACGTACGTATTAAAGATTAACAAACGTGCATTACGACAGACAGCAAATGTCAACCACCCAAAACTAAATTTCCTATTATATTTTCTCGCAGGAGAAAAACCACAACAAAGTTCACTTGCTGGCATATTCCAATCATCAGTTCACAGGAGTAAGATTTGATTTAAGTCAACATCTCACCCAGAGGTGAGAAAAACCAAAACTCTACAGAGAAAGTCCTTTTGAAAGACACTACTGGCCTATAAATGACACCAATTGATAGAATTGAATTTAAGCAGACCCCGTCTTTAGATTAGTGTTTTCACAAGCAGTCTTAACGGTGGTTAAAGATGTAACGTAAATTAAATTTTAGGTTAATGCCTTACCTATAATCTCTTTACATGGATTCTCAGATGTTATAGGAACCCTGCAAGCAGGGCACTGATTATTGTTCCTCAGCCAAACTTCAATACAAACTGAGCAGAAGACATGATAGTTGACGCAGATGACAGGCTGGCGTACCTTTTAAGAAAAAGACAAGCTGAACATGGGCATTGAAATGCAAATGACATTTCGCCTAAACATTCAATGAGAATCTATTTCTTAAATTTATATTGTAGAATTCATTTTGCAAAAAAAATACAGACTACGGATTCCTTTATCATATAGCAAACATATGTGTACATGTATATATACACACACATGTACATACATGCAAGTCATAGGTGTGAAAATAAATGTGGCCCAATAACTTGCTATTTAGAGCAACTGTACCAATAAACCCAATCCTTAGTAGAGTGCAAAGGTCAAATTCACTTTTATTACCACAGTACAGCACAAATGACGTGAGTAAGACACTTTTTCTACCTCACAGATTGCATGTTATGTTATGTTATTTGGTATTTATAAAGCGCGGCTACTCCCAAGAGTGTCCCGGCGCTAGGAGAAAAAAACCACGTAACAGCAAACAGAACATCACCCCACGGCAGAAGTTGGCCGGATCCTAATGTTGGAAGAGCCATGTTTTTAATTTCCTCCTGAAAGTGAGGAGGTCCTGTACCCGTCTAAGAGAGAGAGGTAGGCTATTCCACAGCAGAGAAGCTACCACTTGAAAGGATCTTCCCCCTACCCGGGAGAGCAGGACCTTTGGAGTAGAGGTCAGAAGCTGAGCAGAGGACCTCAAGGTACGTTGAGGTATATAGGGTTGAAATCTTTCCCTAAGGTAGGGGGCTCCAATCTTATGAAAGGCTTTAAAGACCAAAACCAGCGCTTTGAAATGGTTTCTCTTCCGCACCGGAAGCCAATGTAGGGAAGACAGAAGATGGGTCGTGTGTGTCCTAGGTCCTGTCAGAAAGATGGCCCTGGCCGCCACATTCTGGACCACCTGCAATCGGCCAAGTAAATAATCGGCATGCAACAATTATTTTACACGTAAACACAACTTTCCAAGCAGTCAGATTGTACACTGCTGAACAAATGCAACCTCTTGCATTCTAGTTTTTGTTGAAAGCCATTTGTTCAAACAGATTCACATGAAAAAAATACTCATGGCATGAAACATAGGCAGATGCAGATAGTAGAATATGCTGTTTATTACCTTTGTTGATAGAGGAGAGGAGCATCATGACTCAGTTAAGGCGTCACCTCTCGGAAGTCATTGACCCTCCTCACACGCAATAATAATAAATAGCACATTATAGTCTAAATGTGTGATTCAATGAACTATTACCAATGCAGAAAAAGTTTTGGGATAATGAAAATATAAAAATAAATGTGGACATAGAATTCACACTTGATGTGAATTAAATGCACTAGAAGACATATTCAAACCAAGAACTAATATTATAAAATGTTCCAAAAATAAAATCAATTGAAAAACATTTATTAAGGCATAATTTGCTAATTGTCGCATTGAAAAGAATTGAGAATCATTGGCTATTAAAATTGCATTAACGTTAATCCTATCTTGATCAGATTTGCACATTTTCATTCAAAATCAACATAGTTCAGTGAGAGGACACTCGTCACATGCGGTATGGCATGTATCTTTCTTCCTTGTCTTTCAGTTTTAACTAATGAAACCTATGAACAGTTCCTCTAGGATGTGCAGATCAGAATGATCTGTAAATGGAGCAAATGTGTTATGTGATTGCAAAGTTAGATTAGTTAAAAATGCGGTTGCGCCACACAATTAAGGGAGACAAAATTCCTTCTCTCAGTAGAATCAGTTGTAAGGAAACCCAGAAATCTTAGTTTAAAGGACTGGGGGAAGAAGAGGAGTATCTAAAAGGGGTATTTTTCATGTGTAATTTGTTAATGATAAGAATTGTGTCATTAATTTATTAAAGATTCTCCTATGTGGAGAGGTTGTCCTGTAAAGTCTAATAATGCTTGACTGCTAGCTGAAGAAGGTAAAGTACAAAATTAGCCCTAACAAATCCTGAATAAGCTTTTGCTGGAGAACACCATGAAAGAACTATAAATGGACACAGCTAAAAGAATGTGAGATAGGGAATATGCCCCATGGTACACTGAATGTCCTAGAGAAAACTATCTTTAAGATATAATAGAGGTCAGAAATCCAGGTGAGTTAGAGCACCTTTTGAGTTCTGTGGGTGGACCCCACTGATTCACCACTGGAAGCTGGGGATCCCCACAGAGTCATTACTGGGAAGCCAGCCTAAGCATTTTTGTTGATTTGAACTGCAAAACTATACACAAAAAAATATAGAAACAAGCATTCTTCAAACAAATACACAAATGATGAAATATTTAATTCACAAATATAAAAAAAACTAGATTTTATTGGGATGGTTGGAGCTTTTCTAAATTCAGATTGAGGCCACTCATCATCCACACTTTGTTCAGTTTGGTGCACTTGCACTGCTCCCACGAATCAATCTGAGGATGCTAACTTAATTTTTAGCCTCCAATTTCAAATTACTTCAAATTTACAGAACACTTCAAATTTTTCAATTTTACATTTTGCTTCTTTATTTATACAGACTTACTTAATCTGTTAATATTATTTTATTTTCAAAGCAGTCGCAGACTCCCCTGAGTAGGCTTTGCAGACTCCGAGATCTCCAGACCATAGGTTCAGAACCACTGTTTAGGAGGACAGAATCAATTTTTCGCTGGGCTTAGCGAAAGAAAACAGGTCACTCACTAACGAGGTGTGGCGATTGCCCGGTTAGTGTCATGTGCTCAAGGAAAAGGTTAACCATTTGAAAATAGAAACGAAATGTGAGCTCCAGATAATATGTCCAATTAGCCATATCAAATGACTGCCCTAAAACATAAATAAAAATATATAATTCTATGAGCAGAGGAGGGGTGCAGCTGCAGCACAGACTGTAGTGATCTGTTGAGTCTTTGACAAGGCCGTGGTTTTCCACAACCAGCATGATGACCAAATGAAATGTGCAGCAATGTGCGAAAGCCCTGGGGTAGTCGTAGAGGTGACCAGTGGGGGTCAAGCATCAGTAAAGGCCGAGTAGAAGGCCGACGAAGTGCCCAACACCTTCCATCATCCACTTTGGAGGATGAATACACATTATGAGCAGAATGGCTGAAGCAGCTCATAGGTAATGGAGACACTGCTGAGCTGAAGTATGGGCAGCACAGAATGGAAGAAGTGGTGCATCTGAAACTGCAAATATAGTGTTTTCACAACTCATTTGGAGTGAGGAAGGTGCAGTGAAACACACTGGCAATGCCACTTCAAAGCTCGATGACGGAGGCGAGATATGCGGACACACTTAACTCTTTTCATCGCTTCACTTAAAGGAATTTACCAGGAACATAGCCAGGTGCATCAACATTGTCCAGTGACGGACTCTACAAATGAATGAGACTACAGGGGGACTGGAGTGATACCTCCGCTACTGTTGCAATATTTGTGCTTACTTCCATACATATCCGGTCTTAATACAACAGGATTCTGCAGGAGGGAGGAGAAAAATTACATAAACATTAGCACGGAACTTAGTCCATACAAAGCTGAAAAATCGGTTTTCAAGCAGTTGGAGTTCTTTAAGCCCCCTTAAGCCATTCATTTGATGCCAATGATTCTACTGACTGGTTTCTCACCTCTATGCTCCCACTTCTGCTATGATGCATCTTTGGCTAAGCAGGAGGGCAAGAATGAATACATTTTGTTTGTTAATTATCAAAGTGATGTATGTGTTTTCTTGCCGAGTAAATTCCTTGGTTGGGGGAACAGATATCTTTGAGCCGTACATGTTTAACCCCCACATCCTCCTGACAGTTGCTTTTTTCGCAAGCATTGAATGGTAAACGCAACCTCGCCACTCTGACATAAAGACGGCGGTCAACTAAGAAAAGTATAAATAGGAAAGATCAAAACCTCAACTACAGAATTCACAAACAAATGAAGTCACTATGCTCAAACATCACCACCCACAATGCTCATCTACATTCAGCAGGTAAGAGACTGGAAACAGCAGAGGAGCAGCTGGTGACTGCTCTTGGCTGGGAACAAGTTATCTGGAACCTTCTGAGAAAAGGTATGGGCGTTCAAGGCAATAGTTACCAGGAAATATATGCAACTTTGAGGTTCCTGTGAAACAAGAGGAAGCACAAACGATGACTGGTCTGATGCGCTTTCGCACAAAGTTCTTTGCCTTTCCTTAATACATTCTTTAGAAGGAGATCAGGTGGATACCCATAGACCCATCATTGTGAGCTTACTCAGACATCACCACACAGGAAAAAGTATTTCCTCTGCCAAGAAAAAAAACACACCCCTTCCAATATAGGGGTTTTTAAATAATAATAATAATAATATCACATTTCTGAGGATTTCTGCTAGGAAACAAACATCAAAAGGAAAACATTTCTAGCCATACTTTCACTGGAAAGAAAGTGGGACATGCAATTGGGTCTGCTAGAATCAGCTTTAAAGTGGATAATCCTGAATGGCAACTTCAAGAATTTTAATAACCCAAAAATCTAGGCATTTCGACCTTGTTGGCACCAAATGGATACAAGTCCATTCACATCATCCTTTGACTAACGCCACAGAGACTACCCTTTCAACGCTAACGTGCATGACACACAGTCACCTTGAGACAACAAGCAGATCTGGACCCAATTCAGGAAGAAAATACTCTGAAAGACAGAGGTAAATCCAGACCGACCCTATAACCCTCAGGAAACAGGAAATAACGCTCCCATTAAGTAGTAATCATGTTTCGGCCTTTAAACTTCAGTTTCTCCATACTGTAACATACTTTACAACAGAGTAATACTGCAACTACCTACTACCACCCTCGCGTCTCAGATTCATTATGTTTTGACACGGTTTGATAGGAGTATTTTTAGGGCCATCGCATACACCTCTCCTTGGGACATAGGAAGGGAAAGGTGTAGAGTCAGTCGAACTACCCATGTGAATGTCTCTCTTGAAGACAGTCCACTCTTCTCCGATGTGTGTAGTATAGTTTACATTTTCCAACTCAGTGATAGCACGAGACACTCAATATATATATCTGAATAGGATTTTGAAGCCTACTAAATATTAAACAGGAATTCTAGCTCAGCTGCAACTATAGAAATGTGGTTTTCATATTCAAAGAGATGTCCATTATCAACATGTAGCAAGGAGGCCCTAGGCCTAGGCTCTCTGTTGCTCTTATGACCAACAATACACCTTCCCTTAGGGTGAATATATCCTTACATATTTTTATGTAGGCAGGTCACAGCCCCTGTGCACAATTTCTGAGATAGTGTGTATTAGACACCAAGACCAGGTAACTCACGCTTCTTGGGCCAGATGTACGACCATTCCATTTTGCGAGTTACAAACTGAGTTTTCGCGACTCGCAATTTGCGACTTGCAAAACGGAATGTACAAAAGTGTCTCAGACACGGTTTACGATTCCTGAAGGGGACCCACCTCAATAATGTTAATGAGGTAGGTCGTAATTTGAGACCCCTTAGGAATCTCACTTATCAAAGGGATGGTGGCCTGCTGGGATCAGCAGACCACCATGTCTGTGTTTACTTTTTTAAATAACGCAGCTTTTTTTTTCCAAATGCAGCCCGTTTTCCTTCAAAGGAAAACAGGATGCGTTTAAAAATGAAAATGTGCTTTTCATTTTTTAAAGGCAGGCAGTGGTCCGTGGGACCACTGCCGGCTCTTAAAAATTATTTTTGTATACATTCGCGAAGGGGTCCCCTGGGGACCCCCTCCAGTTTGCGACTGGCTTACCACTTACTTGTAGTAGGTGGTAACTGCTATTGTTTTGCGGCCGCAAAACAATTGTATATACCAGTGCGACTCGCTATTAGGAAGGGACGCCCTTGGCATGCCCCTTCCTAATAATGACTCGCAAACCCCATTTTGCGAGACAGTAATAGGTAACCGAATCACAAAATAGGTTTTGTACATACCACAACCCTTATTAGCGGTCGCAAATGGGCCGATTTCCCGTTTGTGACTGCTAAAAAGGGTCATACACCTGGCCCTTTGTCCTCTACCCTCGAGTGATGTTTACTTAGTCAATTCATTGATCTCTCCACAGTATGCAACCTCTTTTCTGCCACATTGGAGGGTAGATGACACCACACTGTTAAATGTTCCCGAAAAGGTTATGTTGAGGAAGAACAGTAGCCCTCTTTCGTTATCCCTCCTAATGCCCCCTTTTGTTTCTTTGCACCTAACTTTTTATACTAAAAATGCAGCAACCAATGAGACCCTTAAAACATCCTGTCACTGAACATAAACTGTCTAATGATGTCAAAAGAAAATAAATGCTTACATATCTCATCATCAAGTTGCCAAGCACAGTGCCACTACACGAAACAAACTGGCAAAGAATCATAAAAGCTGACGAGAGACTGGGTAGGAAGGATCGTGTACTCCTCTAGCCCCTCCTCCTGGGATAAAGGATACCCTACATACCACAAGCACAGAAGAGAGGGCATTGCTATCTTCTTCCACAAACTTTTCCTTTGGGACTATTGAAAAAAAGTGTTCAGACCCTGGAGGCATCTTCATCTTTGACAAATTCAAGCCACAGAATACCACTCTGGTAGCAGCAGGATAGATTCAATTCCAATGGGTTCAAGTTTGGCGTCTTTGTCTCACTGAAAACACTAGTTGAATTTGGAAACTGTAAGGTTGTCATAGCTGGAGATGGGAACCTAGTGTTCGACCACAAATTAGATAAATCTAGGAAACCTGTCTGCACAGGAGGTCAAGACACGGGCATTCGGAGGTTTGATCATGGTTTAACGGATCCATGGAAACTAACATATGCAAGGGATTGGAAGTACACATTTCTGCCCAGTGTTCATGCAATAAGCAGAAGAATCAACTATTTTCTAACCTCAAGTTCCACACTTCCATATCTGTTAAACTGCTCTATAATGGACGGGGGGCGTGGCTAACTGCCAAACATGGCAGTCGCAGTTTAGCGGAGCTCCAAACCCGGACCATCCGATCCTGTTAAATTACTGGTAGCCGGGGCCCATCGCAGCAAAGAAGGCATCCCGCCAGGCAGAGGTGGCACACTACACTAGCTGGCCGCTTCAGCGACGGACAAAGACTCACCGTGGCCCGGACTCAGTGGCAAGGCCTGCATGGTGTGCGGACTACGAAGTGCGGCGGAAGCCTCCTACTGCAGTGAGACGGACGTGGCCCTACCGGCGGAGCGCTGCCGAGTGGCCGACGGCGCGTGCTGCGTGCTTCCCTCTCCCCCCGCTCGCCTCCTGTCTATGTGGCTGGAGCGGGGAGGCGTAGATGCGGCCGAGGGCTCCAACGGGGGCCCGCGAGCGAACCGAGGCCTTCAGATTGAGGTGAGCGCCGGCCTCCATACATCCTCCCGCCCCGCTCCGGCTGTACCACGGGAGTCGCCATTACCTGCCGGGACCCCCAAAGCGGCACTGGAGCAGCGGTCGGTGAGTGAGCGCGCTGAGCGAGGCGGCTGCGAGACCCACGCGGCCCAGCCTGCAACTGCGGTGGAGGAGGAGCGGGGCGGTGTGCTGAGGCCCACGGCACGCACTGGCGGCCCCTAGAACTACAGAGCGACACCAGCGAGGCAACCGCCAGCAACAGAGACCCAGTGGGGGGGTAAGACACAGAGCGGAACGCCCCGGCGGGGGCTGCACACAATACCGCCAGGAAACGTGGCCTGCCATACATTTGCAACCGGAGGGGAGGAGGGGCAGCCTGGTGTACTGAGACCAGCGGGGCGCATGACAGCCCACTGCATTGAGGCACAACACAACACGGACAGGGTCGCGGGCGGTGACGGTGACATCGCAAGGGCTGAAAACCGGGCGGAGTGCCCCAGTAAAGCCTGCGCAGCCATACCGCCAGAAAGCGCGATCTGCAGGACCCATCTCCCCTTGAACTGTCAAAGGCGATAGAGAACGGGGCACATAAGGCTTGCAACCAACTCAGATCCCCGAACAAGGCAACGAGAACAGCAGCCACCCAGACACCTTTGCATGAGAGCGGTCCAGTGAGCTGGGGACGTAATATCAACCAAAGGGACACGCAGTTAACTGCTCTGTAGCAGGCCCACAGGCAGGGTCCACTGGCTGACAACAAGGCACCAAACTAAGGCAACCCCCAGAGGCTGAAGATACATGCTGAGATAGTGTACTGTCCTGTGTAGCCTAACTATAGATCACACAACACGTGTTAACAGCCCTCTCGGATCAACAATCCCCCCCCTTCCTTGAGGAGGTTCCCAACTGGGGAGGGCGGGTGTAGTGAGTGTCTAGCCGAAGATAGAAAAGTGGGAAAAGGCGGATACGTATTCCAGGCTAACACTCAAAACTTCACTGGAAGCACCAACTGAAGTCCCTACAAATATTTACGCTGAAGCCCCCCTACCCCTTCCAAGTGCGGCCGGGGCGAGGGGTTGTACAACACTGCGAAGAGTCGCCAAGGACCCCAAGGCTACGACGCAACAGCACCACGGAGACAGCCAGGACCACACCCTGTCTTGCATTAACCCAATATACACAACCAGAGGATACGGGTAAACCCCACAGCTGAGTGTACATACACAACGCCATGGGGCGCCCCAAAGGGAAGTTACCGGATACATCCACTACCAGCAAGCAACAACCCGAAGACCCAGAACACTCCACCCAGCCACCCTCGCTGAGCTGCATACCGCCCACGAACATGGAGGCAGCCCCAGACAAGCTGGACTTAATCCTACAGGAGGTCAGAGAATCTCGCAAGGCCATAGAACAACAAATAGGCTCATTAACTACAGGACTCACTCTCCTCAAAGCAGATCATAACAAATTGGCAAATACAGTGCAGGCCAACAAAGCAACACTGGCGGAGACACAACCTCAGCACAAGGAGCATGCGGCACAACTAACGCAACTACAACGGGAAGTATCGGGACTACAAGACAGAGTCGAGGATGCTGAGGGTAGAACGAGGAGGAATAACGTCCGCGTCATTGGACTCCTGGAGTGCAGTGAGGGCCCCAACGCCACCAGATTTATGGAACAGTGGCTTCGCGAATACGTGGCCCCAGAGGGCCTATCGGACTTCTTCTGTGTAGAAAGGGCTCACAGAATCCCAACTGGCAGACCGACTGCGGGGGCTCCGCCGCGGCCCCAGATAGCCCGAATTCTTATTTTCCGCGATCGAGACGTCCTACTCCAAAAGGCAAGGGAAAGATCTCAGATACAACATGAGAACCACCGCATATCGCTATACCCCGATTATACAATCCTAGTCCAACGCCGCAGGTCCTCATACCAGCCAATCAAAAAGAAGCTCAGAGCCCTGGAACTCAAGTATGCACTTCTATTCCCCGCCCGTCTGAAGATTATCCATGACCAAAAAACATACTTCTTTGAGAGCCCAGAGGAATGGCTGGAGGTCACAGCATCCGGTACCTCATCGCAAAGCATGCCAGAAAGCCCAAAGAGAATAACGGGAAGAAGATCACGCCGCAACGCGAAAACCACCCACAAATCACAGGTGAACAGCCCTACACAGCCCGGAGGAGTAGAGAAGAGGCCCTGGCAGCAGCAAATACATTCAGACACTGAACTTCATGCAGTATCTGAATCGTCAGAAGAAAGCACCATGCATTCGGACTCAGAGAACAGTATTGCTTTGTTTCCCACGGTAACACCTCAAACTGCGGACGATCTACTAGGCTAATGAGACGCCTAATACAGGGGGCCCGATCTACCCGATACACATGTGAAGCAACAGAAGTGGTAACTACCGCAGATGGCACAAGTTTCCTTACCTGGCTACATTGGTAATGTATTAATACAAGTATATGGTCCGGGCACTGCAGAGCCCACACATTGCCCAAACTAACCTGCAAGGCACAAGCGACACCCCCCCCCTTATTGCGAAAGCACCACCTAATTGGACAATCGTTAACACAGTTATGTTCATAGTTTGGACCAGCACAGTTCAGGGGCTGGACCTAGTATCCAAGGTTAAAAGGGAGTTATGGGGATCTGGATCACATTGGATAACCCGTTCCAAACTGCTGATCTCTGCACCTATATTAGGTATACAGCATACACATAACACCAAACACACATGCAAGGCACATATAACAGTCACCTGGAATGTGCAAGGGTTAGGCTCGGTGCAGAAGCGCCACAGGATGCACGCGCAACTGAATAGGCTGAAGGCGCAGATAGCGTTCCTACAGATCCAGAGGTGGGAAAGTTACGGAAAAAATGGAAGGGACAAGTATTTTCCACATCATACTCAGCCTTTGCCAGGGGGGAGGGGGCAACGATTCGGATCAGACATGGGGTCCGTTCCGAGGTATTAGAACAGCGCATAGATCCCCAGGGAAGGTATATATTACTGCATGGTACGCTAGACGGCACACACGTAGTGGTGGGCAGTCTATATGCCCCAAACTTTGACCAGGACAAATTGTTCACGAGTTTAAACACAATATTAGCAGAATGGGAGACATACCCATAGATCCTGGGCGGAGACTGCAATGCAGTTATGGACACCCAAATGGATCGCTCGCACCCCCCCCCCCCCACTCCAAGGATCGGGATCTACTAAACAAGCGGAGGCCTTACGCAGATGGGTGGACTCTGGGAGACGTGTGGCGACTGAAGAACCCGACTAGCAAAGAATATTCATTCTTCTCCTCAACCCATCAACTACACACACGAATTGACAGAATACTCACTGCCCATCACCACACAGGTGACGCACGCCACTTACTTAGGGAAGACCTTCTCAGATCACAACCCATTAGAAATCTCCCTTGGATGGGGCAGAATCCCTACCCCGGTTCCTACATGTGGACTCTGGACCCAAACGTTGGCGGATGCTGCTTTCCGCAGTACTCTGTCCACTGCTATCACTAATTATTTTGCAGAAAACATGAATACTGCCTCCTCGAACCTTGTGGAATGGGATGCATTCAAAACGGTTATAAGAGGAACGGCAATCAGCACCACAGTGGGTGCAAGACAGAAGATACACAATAACCTTAAAGCAGTAGAAAACAACATGAATACTCTAGTGCAAGAAGCAGCGAGTGACCCTACTAAAACAGCATCATTACAGGAGGCGCGCATACAGCATGCTGAACTGCTAGAAAGTCTCACGGTAATAGACCATAGATCATACACCCAGATGAAGCATACAGAGGCCGACAAATCGGTTGCGCTCCTTGCCAGGATATTGAGGGATGCACCACCAACCACCGCTATCCATGAAATCACTGCGCCGGGTGAGGAAACTGTACACACCCAACAAGAAATCAACGAGGCCTTTTGCGCATATTATGACACTCTATACAGGGCACCCACTCGCACAGAAAGCGCGCTCATAGACGCCTTGCTAGAGGATCTGACCTAGCCCCAACTTAGCACAGAGGCCCAAGACGAGCTGGCAGGCCCCATCACGAAAGTAGAAATCAAAGCGGCCATTAGAGAGCTGCCACGTAACAAGGCGCCAGGCCTTGATGGCCTACCAATAGAATTTTTCGACATATTCTCCGAGGCCTTAGTCCCTCCAGCTGGAGCAGCTGTACAAAACATCGCTAGAAATAGGCCACCTACCCCCCACCACCATGCAGGCGCTAGTGGTTTCATTCCCCAAGCCAGGAAGGGACGCGGCGGACATTACAGGATACCGCCCACTCTCACTCCTTGCCACAGAATACAAGATACTGAGCAAAATATTGGCACGCAGGCTACTCCCATATCTGAACAAACTAATCCACACGGACCAGTGCAGCTTTGTGCCAGCACACACCACGTCACTAAACATCAGGAGATTATACCATGTAATGGAAGCCAACCCCGCACACCATAAAAATGTAGGATGCATTACACCAAGACCTAAGGCAAGCATTTGATACAATTAAATGGGATTATATGTTTAAGGCCGTTGAGAAGTTTGGTATACCTCCTGCATATATACAATGGATACGGCTGCTGTACGAGGTCCCCACTGCTAGAATCCGTACTGGAAGCCACATAGCGGGCTCATATCCAGTATGCAGAGGCACACGGCAAGGATGCCCCTTGTCGCCTTTTTATTTGTACTTGCACTGGAGCCGTTAGCTATTAAATTAAGAAAGGAGGCAGGCCAAAAGGGAATCCAACTAGGCAACACCATGCATGTGATATCAGCTTATGCAAATGACTTAATAATATATGCCCACAATCTGACCGACACTCTGGAGCCAATACCAAGTACTTTCTCACAATTTGAGTACGTATCGGGACTCGCCATAAACGAGACAAAGTCGCACACCTTCTTTCGAGAAGGCGATCGCCCGGAGGAGACTCGATTCGGCCAATATACCCTATCAGTAGCACAGCACACGTTCAAGTACCTAGGTATACACATCTACAGATCCCAGCAAGACTTAGAGGGCAACCTGACCAGAGCAATTAGAGAGATCCGTTCCAAAGCAACCTTTTGGACCTCACTGCCGCTATCGGTGATGGGCCGTATAGCCATATCCAAAATGGTGGTTCTCCCACGCCTCCTATATTTCTTTACTAATCTACCGGTACTGGTCCCTACCTCGCTCTTTAAAATACTTGACACAATACTATTGGACCCGATATGGGGGACCGGTCGAAGAAGGGTGGGACTAAAGAAACTACAACTGGAGACAAGTAAAGGAGGGTTGGGGGCACCAGACTTCCGTGCATACTGCTATGCGAGCCAGCTCCAGTGGCTTTCATACTGGGTCGCAGGCCGCAACCAACAGGAACTAGGATACACTATGCATGATATTAACTGAGGAACCCTACACACATTACTTCTGCCTAAAAGCAAGATCCCTCAGGACGCACCAACGCTATTACGAATAGCGCTTGCATATTGGGAAAAAGCAATACAATACACGCACCGACTCCCATACGCAAATCCCCCTTCTAGGACTCCCACTGCCCAGTGGGCAGATCAAGAAACGCAGTATTCTTGCCTGGTCTGAGGAAGGGGTTGATACTATAGGGGCACTATTCAGCAATAATATCCTGTTGGACCATGAGAACTTCACACGAGAGAACAGCATCCCAGGTAATTTATATATCACACATGCTGCTATACTACGATATGTAAAGAGACACTGGGCTCCTGCCAGGGAAGAGCCCCAAACATACGAATTAGTGCAGGTAATGTATTTAATGGGAGAAGGGCGCCATCTCATAAAATGGCCATATAAAGGAACTCGGGCACATGCTGAGGCATCCCTTGTTGACTTGCGTAACAAATGGTCCAGGGACATAGAGAAGGAAATATCCGACAAGGAATGGGCTGGCATTTTAGAGTATCCCAAGAAAGTGTCACGAAATGCAAAATTTAAGTTTATACAATACATGATTTTATATAGGGCCTACCTTACACCACACCGCCTCCAGTAGATGTTCTCGAACACACAGCACCACTGCCCCCGATGTAAAGTAGAAGGAGCAGACATAGTCCACGTTATGGTCCTGCCCAAACCTTAGTGTATACTGGGCTGAAGTACGGCACAACATAGAAACCGTGACAAATCTTCAAATTGGAGAAACAGTTGAAAAGTGCTTATTAGGGCTCCACCGAGGCCCCAAATCACAAAAAGTACAGCTCCATTTTCTAGACCTAGGTTTACTCATAGCTAAACGATCCATAACAATGAGATGGAAATCAGTCAAACCTCCAAAAGTGCACACTTGGCACAGTGAAGTAGTGCGCTGGGGTGGAGCGGAGAGCGCAGCTATCCGGCGGGAAGAGGCCAGAGGACTGCGAAAGAACCAGATCTCTATGGAATGGGATATCATGTTAGAGGCCTTCAAAGCCCTAGAACTCGAACCCTTACCTATCACCCCTAGAACATAGAAGGTGTACTTAGACTTAACAACGTATAGACGAGCCCAGTGCAGGTTGGATGTGCAACCACATAGTAATTACACTAATATCACACACGTAACGCAAAGGTGACAGAGATACAGCAACATAATAATGAATAGATCAGACAAAGCCGAGGATTGGGTAGTTAATATAACACTTATGCAAAATCTTGATCTTAGATGTTGGTCTTTAAACCAAACTGTGGAATATGAATACATGGCGTAAATGCTGCAAAACCCATATACATTGCTGGCAGTAATGTATTGTAACCAACAAATGTACGATAATTTGCTGCTCAACAACATGATGTATAAAATGTATTCATGAATATGATGGTTCAAAGCAAAATCAATAAAGTATGTTTTAAAAAAAATGCTCTATAATGGACAAATGTTTTTCTCATAACTCACCTTTGTTCCTACAACTGGATATGAGCCTTATAATACCTGCAACTAAAACCTGGGAATGAATGTTACTAAATACAGGCAACAAGAAGAGAGGAAACTGCTACAACAATATCTAAATGAATGTTTAAATTTGAATGAAAGCACTGTGTACTTTTGTCCACAATCCAGAGGGTTTGGCTAGGCACACCTACGAAGTGATATGATAAGAGATTCACCAATAGCAAATAAGACAGCAACTTAAGTAACCAACACCTTAGATCAGTCAAACACATCACTTGAATCTAGATATTGATGTAAACCTTCAGACCCTTCAACAACTTGAGAAAGCATGAACACTGAAAAAGCTGGTAGGTTGCATGTACTACAACTGTAGAAAGAAGCGCAAGAGCAGTAACGGCAATTCAAAATGAGCAGGGACAGTTAATCATTCACCTTACGGGATTTGCACCCTTCTGCAGCATATATACATCAGAAGAAGACAGTGACTCACAAGAGGGCCCTGATGCAGAAATGTTAGATGAAATCAAAGAAGCCGTGCTGGCAAAACCCCAGAGAATATAAAGTTCCCATTGAACTCTATAAAATCAACACATACATTAGGTCCCTTCTGAACGCAGTGTTTAAGGAAGCTAAAGACACGGACTTGCTTTGATCACAATTTAGCAAAACTACCTATACTCTAAAATTATTATTGTTTATTAGAGTCAACTAAAACCATAAACATAACACAATACAATACACAATACCGAACAATAAAAAGACATACAAAAACATCATAGGGCTACTTCAACCATAAAACCTCATGTTGGGCCTTTACCTTTTCCTTTAGCCCTTCCTTTCAATTGTTAAAAAAGTGCCCAATACAGAAAATAAAAAGTCTCGCAGTGACTTGATCAAGCCACAATGAATTGTAGTTCTGCTAATTAACTTTCTCCTAAAACACCACTATCGGTGTAAAAGTGCTTAAGTGCAAATTCAAGCAGCAGTAGTGGGAGCTATACTAAGTAGTCAATGATTTTCAGTCAAATATAGTACCCAACTATGAGACTGTACTTTAATAAAGGCCAAAGTGCAAGACGAAAGTGCCAAGTTAAGTAAAATTATTACCTTAACAAAACGAAATGGGTAACAGCCACTATAGGGGACCCTAGCAGCAACAATTTTATAGCACTGCCGTTTATCGTTCTCATAAAACACTACAATGGGTGTTAAAGTGCTTGTGTGCAAATTCAAAAAGCAAGAATATGTACTATGCTAAGTAGTCAATGGTTTTCTGTCGAATATGGTACCTATATACAAAACTATACTTTGATACTTAACCAATATGCAAGACAAAGCTGCCTAGTTTAATAAATTACCTTAACATGACGGGATAGGCACTAAAGGGACAAAACCTGGTTAAGACCCCTTTGTGCAAGTTACCAGCACAGATCCTTGATCAATTCTGGGTTTTTTCTTCGCAGATGTGTTGGCCCATCACCTAAGATTGTGCTTCCTGGACTGGTTCAGAAATCTCTAGTGGGTTTTATACCCGACAGATCACCTAGAAACCAACCACAAACACTATCACCTGTTATAGCAAACTCATAAAAACAACCTGTGGCCGCATTATAGATGCGGCGCATTTTCCTTCAATGAAAGAAAATGCGCCGTATTATGATGAATGTGCTGCCCTCAGGGCAGCATCGAAGTCCCGCTGAGCTGGAGGCAGAGCATTCATGTGAAAAAATGTGCGACTGCTTTAAAGTCGCTCCGTGTTTTCACAGTGCAGGCGGCAACCCGCCTTGCACTTTGAAGGGTGATTAGAGATCCCCTTGCAGGTGGGTGCTGTCACTGCCTGCACCCGCCTGCAAGGGGATGTCCGGGAGGGGGGGGGTCCATAGGACACCCTTTCCCCCCTCCAGAGGGCCGCTCTCAGGGGGTGCATTGACAGTGCACCACCAGTGCGCCTCCTGGGAGATTTTTTGCCTCTGCGCCCGCGTCTGTATCATGGAGTGGGTGCAGAGGCAAAGGATTCCCTCATTTGCATGGGGCTCGCCCCCATGCAAATGAGGGAACGCCCCTTAAGATAGCACAGACGCTTTATGTGCGCCAGCGCTATTGGTATTACAGAAGAGGCCGCACAAGCGTCTGCGACCACTTCTGAAATACCAAAGTGCCCCGGGGGCACGCAAAGTCTCGTTATGCCCCTGGGGCACTTTGTGTAATATGACCCTCAGATGCAAATGTGGGACTTTCTCTGTAGAACGAAAAAGCATCCGACAAGAGTTGAAAGGGAGGGAACAGATTTCTAGAGCTCTCTCCAGCATGAGCATTGTCTAGGATTAAATCACAAAACTGAAAAGACTGTCATAGGAAATTTCAGTCAAAGTGAACTGTAATGGCTTCTTGATGGATACATTTCGTGCTTGCAGAGTCACAAGCCAGTGTTGCCCCTGTCACCCCTGTTGTTCCGTTATCCATCTGGCCACTGGCAATGGCAGTTAAATCAAACTGGTTTTATATGCTGATGACATTAAAATTATCAAAGCCAGACAACCCCATAGCCTTTCTGATGACCCTAAATGTCTGGCCTTTCCTTATTTCCAGGATACAAAGTTAATTGGACAAAGAGTCAGGCCCCATCAATGTCCTATCACGCAAACATATGATGGGTAGTGCATTACCCATTCTGTGGGTCAGGAAAAGTATGAAATACTAAGGGATTCTCCTTCACACTGGACTATCTAACATGGTATAGGACACAATGCTAACTTGGCCATATTGAAGCACCTGCGACTCTACTTAAGGGATACTGTACTGTCATTTACAGTGGTAGGGACACCCAGATTCAATTATCTGTTAAGTATGCTGCAATAGAAATCCCTCAACACCTACAATGTCAAATAGATAATCTAATAAAATGACTGAGAAACCCATAACCTGTCGCAAAGAGCATACTTTTTGTAGCCCTCTACCTAAGCCCTGGAATGGTAACTGAAAATATGTATTTCTATCAGAAAGGAGGCCCCTCCCAACAGAAGCAAAGCTCCAAGAGATGCAAATAATCTGGTGATGCATGCAGTGCTCACAGGGTAGCAGTTAGTGCATAAATCTCTGAAAGTAAAAGCTTTGAAACATTTGAAAGCACCATTACGATATAATTTAGAGCTCCTTATTGGGCCCCTCATTCTGTTGGCCCATTTGGAAACAAAATGGGACTACTTCATTGGGTCAGGTGTTACAATATGTACAGAGCATGACATTTGAGTATTTACAACAGGAATATCATTTGCCAAGCAATCAAAGATGGAAATACTTTCCATTGTTACACTATATGAATCGTAGCTTGATGCTCAAGGAAGGCGTCAAGCTACACCCCTATCTTCATGTGCCTATCCACACAGGGCGGATTCAAAGGGGTAGGTCTTGCCTTTAGAACATCATAATCCAAGCATGGCATTTCGGACCAACTGAACAGAGCTACATTTGGAATGACAATACAAACTGCAAATCTCATTTTTGGGAAAGACTAATCAGATTTATTATCACTCCATGAATGGGTTTTATGAGAAGCCTACCTAAAACTAAATTTCTTCAAAGTAATTCAGAGCTGGCACTGGTCAAGCCACCTTCTGCAGAATGGAGGGCAGAGATGATAGTTGTAACCATGCAAGACTGATATACAGACAGAATGATCAGATGGAAAGATTCAATATTGGGAACACAAGCAGATTAAACACAATTAAAGGTCTGAGGGTAGTGTCTCTATTTTATAATGGCGTACATCTATGGTAGTACCCGAAGGGTCAATGCATAGTTAAAGGACTTCTGTTTTGAGTAAATTTTTGAATCTGTTAAGAGTTAGTTTATTATCAGTAAGTATTGTGCAGCTCTACCTTTCCTCTCCCATTCTCGGTACTGAGAACTCTTAGATAGATTCTTCAATTTTTAAAGCTCTTTATGTGGGAAAAAGAACATCAGTTCTTTGAATCTGTTGCAGAGATGTATCACTCTTTAGTACAAAACATTATTTAAATGGAGAGGGTGCCCCTCATGGTCTCTATTTTCACAGCCTACTTTAGGTTTTGTGCTCTACTCTTTCCCCGCTGAACACACTTCTTCCCCTATTTTCCCTGTCTTGTTTCTCTTATTGTATCACTTTGATAACCTCCCTCCTTAATCAAATAATAATCTTATTTACTATCAGCTGGTTTTGAATACAGAATTGTCAGTCAGGCAACTAAATTCAGCATCCCTACTCAATTGTCATTGTCCTATTAAAGTCGGTCTAATTGATCTCCCAGAATAGCTGGGTGGCACATTACACATTTATCCCACGTCAAAGGGAGAAATAATAGGGAGTAGTAGACAGTGTATCTTAGACTGCTCTCACTGAAGACAACATTGCCTTAGTTCTACTGACTGACACCCTAATCTAACCTTCCTACAAACCTTTGACTTTTTTTTCCACTTTTCTAGTCCTATCCTTCAGATTATGGATGTGAATATTAGGCTATCCTTTTCTCCTTACATTTTCTCCTCTCCCCTTCAGACTTCTAGTTAAAAATGAAATACTGTAACTATAGGGGAAGAATTGAGCTAGATGAAAATGTATATGCAATCCTATTGTATTCTATAGCGTGTTTGCTGATGTTTTGAGACAAGTGGTATTCTCCGTTTGTCTCCATTTTGAAAAAAATATATTATAAAAAAGGTCTATGAACATGTGTTTTAGCCTTGATTTTAATTACGGGTGTATTATTTGTGAAATCTTATGGTTATATTGCTAAGAAGCTGGACAGTCTAGGATAATGTATAACAGTTAAGCATGACACCATATGGGGACATTAGTCAGATTAAATACAGTTCATTTAAGAAGATTTCAACGGGAATTAAACAAAAACACTGATGCTTCCAATAAGACCATAAAAAACGTGAATTGGGAACAGGAAAACAAAGGAAGAAATTAAAATGTGCTGGGCATTTTACAAAGGAAAAACAAACAGTCTAGATTGCCTTCAGATGTCAGTATCATAAGTCACACTTAGGATAAATGAGTTGGGAATGGTTAGAAAAATCGAGAACGGTCATCTCTCTTAATAGAAACATCAGTAAATCGAAAAATGGTATGAACCTCTTGAATTCTTTACCTTCCAGAATTTCAAGTTTTTATTATTTTTACAGACATACGAACAGCAAGACAGGGGCCATTCCTTCATCATTAAACCATGAGAAGAAAGCAAGAAATGAGAAATACATGCAGGAAAGACTTTGATGCGATTCTCTAGTACAGTGGTTCCTAACCTGTGGTCCGGGGACCCCCTGGGGGTCAGCGAAGCCTACTCTGGGTCCGCAACTGCCTAGAATTTTTTTTTTCCTTTAACATTTAATTGTGAATTAAATAAAATAGTTGATTATTTGTGTAGTTGTTTGGCGATTGCCTGTTTCTGTATTTTTGTGTATCATTTTTTGGTTCAAATTATCAAAAACGATCAGGTCGGGGTCCCTGGCTTTCAGTAATGACTCCGTGTAGGTCCCCAGATCCCAATAATGATTCAGTGGCGATCTCTTGGTTCCAGTAATGATTAAGTTGGGGGTCGACAGAAGTCAAAAGGTTAAGAAACACTGCTTTAGAAAGTAAAATGAATAGAGGTCTTAAAGCAATGCTTACCCAAGCTATCCCTGGGTTGGCATTAGTGATTGCAAGACACAAGCTCTTAGGGCCACATGTATCATCATTACACGTAGCGATTACCTAATTGCGATTTTCTCCGAATCGCTATTAGGTAATCGCTAATCCTAATGTTTCATTAGCGATTCTTAATGGGTCGCAAATAGACCTACCTCACACATAATAATGAGGTAGGTCGCAATTTGCGAGCCATTAGGAATATACGCCATCACAGGGATGGTGGCCTGCTGAGGTCAGCAGACCACCATGTCCGTGATTGCTTTTTAAATAAAGCAATCTTTTTTTTGTAAAGCAGCCCGTTTTCCTTAAGGAAAAAAAGAGATTCTTTACAAAAAGTAAAATGAAAAGTTTTACTTTCATTTTTTAAGACCAGGCAGTGGTCCGTGGGACAATCATTCACAAAGGCGAATGGGTTACCACCTACTTGAAGTAGGTAGTAATATGCGAATATTTTGCGACAGCATTCACGCTCACAAAGCATTCATGCATACCGGTAGGATTCGCTATTTGAAAGGGACGTCCTAAACACGCCCCTTCCAAATACCGAATGCAAACCGATTTTGCGATTCGGTAACAGGTTACCGAATCGCAAATTAGGGTTTGCTGCATCTAAAAAGCATTTTTTGCGTTCGCAAACGGGCCGATTTTGCTAAGGCAATAATGCTTGATGCATATGCCCCTAAGTTTCTATCAGTGGTGTTTATTTTTATAAAATTACATTTTCATCTTCTCCACTTCACCACAGCGTGAGATTATTTGGCAAATCATCCCAAGTGCCTCAGCTGCCTTATTTGACAAATCTTAGAGCATAGCTGGCAAGTTTTCAGACTACGTACGTGTGACATTTACAATGTTTCTGTGCACTTATGAGTAAGTGTCACACGTTTGGTCGGTGAACGTCAGAGTGACATTTTCTCACTAGTAAAACCAAGCAATGAAGTACATGGAAAGAGATAAATATAAAAAACAACATCCTTTTGAGCAATGAGAAACTCTAAAACAATTTTAAAAAACTGCTGCAAAGCACCTGAAATTGAAAGTCACTAACCTACTACCGATAATCCAGGACATACACAGGCTATGCTCTCTTCCTCCTTCATGCTCATGCATTGCTCCCCTCTCACCAACCCATCACACATTGCAAAGACAGACATGCCCCGCAGCTCCTCAAAATCCAGTAGTGCAGTGAGGAAGCAGTCCACCATCTCCTTCAGGAAAGAATGCGCCGGGACATAAATCACAAGTCCTGTTTTTTTTTGTTGTTTTTTTTTACCCAGGTGTACTTTGCATGCTAGGATTTGTATCATGCCTATACGGAAAAAGAGAAAACTACAAGTCCCGGCATGCAAAGTACTCAGTTTTAAAAACAGACTCCCAGAAAGCATCACAAATGACAAACCAATTAGGTACCTTGAGGTGATGGATCGCCCACAGTACCGTCCTTGGTGCTATCCAACGCTCCGAGCCCAGCCACCTTCTGCTACTAATCATCGCATGAGGAGCAAAGCCTCCTCCGCACCACTGGCCACTTACCAAACTGAATGGGCAAAAAGTAAATGCTGCAGGAGAGCTTCGCTCTCTACACTGCTGATAATCACGATCACCACCATAAGAACAATCTTAGTACCTCATGAACTGGCCAGGTGGTCTCATGTCACACCTGACATTTAGACAGTCCTCGCTTTTTAGCTAGCAGCAGCTGTACTATGTTTTTAAAACCGTAATCACGGCCAAAGAATCCCATCAAACTAAGTGGTTTGAGCTAAAAAGAATGGACTGGTTGTACATGCCAACCATGCCATAGGCTCATGTAGCAGCTGCGACTATAACTGTACGAAGGAATCTCAGTTTCACACACTGAGTTATAAAAAGCAGCACATTTTCAGAGAATGATATAATTACTTAGCGAGGCACGCCTTTACCGTTGACATCAACTATGATATATATGTTAAGGGTCAAGTCTAGAAATGCAGATCAGCCTTCAGTCATCCCTTTGTTTGTAAACTGAATAGAATAGCGAGAGACACATTCCCTCTAAACAATATACTGAGACACTGAGAAAGTTACCGTTTATCAGTCATCATCAATAAATCTTTATTCGGATAAAAAAAGATCCACAAAAGAGCCACACAGAAAATTTACAAAGATCTTATTAAAACGTTCATAATTAATATCAATAAAAACTAGTCTCATTACATGAACAAATTAAATGTACAAAACACAGAACACCAGATACCAAGCTAGGCTTCAGCTCAATAGCCGAGTATAAAAATATTATCAGAAGCATCGGAAAGGGGATAATTAATTAACATATATTAGAGCTGTTAAAGGAATAGTATCCCTGGCTATTTATTTTCAGATCTTAAAACGTCCAGATATAAAAGCGGTTTCCTACTTTCGATGGCATAAGAAACAGACACAGACCCGATAGCATAGGTTCACACTGTCGAGATTACGGATAAAATTAAAAGCATCTTTATGATGAATAATTTTTTCTTTTAAAAACAGTGGCTGCAATTATTTATTTCCTCAGAGCACTATAAAAGTTACAAAAGAGTATAAAATGCATTGTGGGCTGGTTCGATTTGCCATCGCATGGGCATTTGGGTAACTTTTGGGAACTAAAGCTCATCTCGGAGAAAGCAACCAAAAAGTGCAGTGTGCCCATTCGCAGTCTTGGTATGTAGAATGTTTGATACTAGGGCGAGGTAGCTCTGGGCCCTTGAATGTATGGGACCGGAGAGGTACATTGACAGTCGGGTTAAAGTACTCCCTATTTTTGCAACCAGCCATCCTTTTCCCCCAATCAGAACCGTATTTAATTCTCTCTCACTAAATTGTAACACTCCCTCCGGATCCTCAATGTCCAATTTCCCATCCACCTCCTTTAACAAACTGTTTACATAGGCCAGCCATGGTATTTTTGCTCTATGTTCCAAAGTAAGACAGTCTAATATCCTCTCTTTGGTGAATTTAGTGCCATCTTTACTCCATATATTATACCAGAGTGTGATGGGGCTGGTCTGCAAGCCGTCCTCTAAATAGGGGGCTGCCAATTCCTTGTGAACTATATAAGAAGAGGTTGAGCACGGCACTGCTAATAATTTGCATAAGAAAAGATTTTCCTGTGTCTGCAACAATTTACAGTTTGTCAAGCCCCACAGGGGGGCTCGGTAATGGACACTAGGAATACATTTACTTCTGTATATGGTCAACAGCTCTGTAATGGGCTTATTCCCAATCCTTGTATATCAGTAATGCCTCTGTTTCTGCTGTCTGCCCTGCCTGCTTGGAAATCAGGAAAGCACACACAGTACTCCTTACCTGTTGTTCTTCTGTTCCTGATTGGCTGAAGTAGGACACACCATACGTCATTGCACTTTATCTGACGCTATGTTGACCCAGAACTGGCCAGCGTGCTTCATATGCAAAGATCACTTGGGGAGCAGCTCAATAATTGGCTGGCTGCGTTATGCATGCCGACAGTCAGCCATACAAACGTCGATGGAATTAGCATTACTGATGGACTTCTCATGGCATCATCAGAAACTATTACTAGCACCAGGCAGCAATGTGCTGCCAAATTATACTAAAGGAGTCAGTTCGCGCATCACTGGAAGGCGCCGAGAGACTGCCTGCAGTCAACTGATAGTTAATCCCGATTGAGTCACAATCGGTGCCATGCGATGACGATACAAAAATTAGCAAATGCTTTAGTCTGACCCAAGATGCATGGCACTTGGCAGGGGTATTAGAAGTGTGTTCTCTTACAGAAGTAAAATGTAGTTTTGCTTCCTTAAGTATATACTTACGTGAATTTTTATGTGGATAAATCTATTCATAAGACCCGGGAGTGAGCAGGAAATAGTTGTCTCAGGGTTGGAATGCCCTAGGAGTATCAGCGTATATACTTACATGTTTATGGGGATTCACATACTCCTCTGCAACCTCTTACCACATTAGCAACTTACCCCTGACAAGGACAGGAGTAAAAACTTTTTCCTCAGTGAAAGGAGGAAAGGACACCCGAAAACAATGTGGGTATATAAATGAAAGGGCAACTCCACAGGTACAAATATATTCAATGTGGAGGAAAAAAAGATTGCAAGGGCATTTGCACCTGCTCCACAGATTTCACTTTGGGGCAAACACGTATATTTATTTGCCCATGCGAAAATGTAGTTCACAAACTTTTGCTAGAAATACACCTGAAAACATGCGACTTTCACAGTGTTTCAGGCTCTGGGGAGTGGGAGCACGATAGCCTGATGCGCACAATATTGTTTTGGGTCAAAGAGAACATGTTTTCATGTTTATTCGGCCCACTGGACAACTAAGTCCAATCCACTGCAGCGCAATCTCTTTAGCTACCAGTTTACAGTACACGGAATAGATCTCTGAAAGAGAACTATGCCATTAAAGGTAAGATTTGAATCCACATTAATAAGTTGTTCAGCTGTGTGCATGGGTCATTAATACTAAAGCCTTTACTGTTACTGCTAGAGCTGCAAGGAAATACAGTGAGCTCAGTTTCCATTACTGACAGCGGTTTCACGATCAACCTCAAATTATTACATTTTGCAAACATATACACAGATTTTATTATGCTTCCAGAACGCTCTCTGATTAGATGCAAATACACACATAAGCAAGATTGGGCGATTAATTGCTTTAAAAAAATGTCCACAAAATATTTGCTGCTTGAAATATCTTTTTGCTAAACTGTTGTGCATCTTTAAATGCAAGTAATTAGTAAAACATGTTTGAAGCATGCCAATGTAGGAAAAAAGATGGAAAATGAAGAAAAAGTGCAAAACTCTTATAGGCAACATGGGTCTTAATCTTGAAATGGATAACAAAAATGCACCCAGGTAACATTATTACTGTAGCGCAGATTTAGGACTTTCAGGAATTCACAAGATTTCACAGAAACAGGCCTAAAAACTGTATTCCTAAGAAACTTTTGTAAATGTCATTTTCGAAAGAGCAAATATGCTGAGTGAATGAAAATTAACTTTCCACCCTAATTTCCCCCATCCTTGAAAACGTTTTACTCCTCTTGTTGTCCGGAGTAAATATCCAGTCTTTTCCAGTGTAGGAAGAGACTGAAAAGGAGTTGGTGAATACCCTTAAACATATTAGGTTGTGAGTGTGCCACAGATTTCAATCCTGGAACTACTGCTTCCTGTCTAATTCCAACTCCTGAATGTAAATTTGCTGAAAGGTGGTAAAATCAGATTAGCAGGAATCTAAACCCTAATCCAAGTTCTAACATAGTCAGAGAGGCTAATATCAGAACACTAAAATAATATGAACACTGCCACAATTTGTCACTTTACTGCATGCACCAAAAGAGACACAAGGATTGGTTTTTTAACGGGACAAGTAGATTTCCAAAACATCCCATCCCTAGGACAAATAGATATTTTATACAATTACTCACACCTGCAGGCATATTTCTGTAACTTTGTGGGGAATTTGCCAATATGCAGCAATGAAAAGTATACATGAGGTTACACTTTTACAACTTTTTTTTTTTTTTAAAGAATGGGGCCCATAAATTTCTTTTTACATGATGGTTTTACACTCATTTACCATTATTCATTTAAATAAATAAAAAACAAACACATATATATATATATATATATATATATATATACGCTCTGTACTGACACATCTTTGCCGCCCACATGGGAAATTTGCATATTAGGGGTGTCCGGTCCAAAAAGAACAAAGTCACATCACGATTTAGAGACCTGGGATTAATAGTCGCCAAACGCTTAATTACAAAACGGTGGAAACAGGCAGACCCCCCCCCAGAGACGATCAGCTGGAAAAGATCACTCACTATATGGGCACAGGTGGAAAGTACAGCATTGCACAGGGAGGAAACGGCGGGGCTTTGCAAATATCCCATAGCGCAACACTGGGACACCATACTCACAGCCTTCAGTAATGAAGAAAGAGGGGAAGGCGACGACACCCAACCGACTGCCACATAATTTACACGCCGGAGGTCCCGGGCAGCGGAGGGCGGGGCATTAGCGGATAGCAATCACAGCCTATTAGACACCACTTCATAGAGGCGGACCGGTGTGGAGAGCCCCCTGCCCCTTACTGTCCAGCCACATACCACCATAAAACTGACCCCCAACATCCACATGAGTCCGAGTCCCACCCTGGCGAGTCACCATATTGTAATGTACAGGATACATGGTTCCACACTCAGTCATGTAATGATTATCTTATTTGTTTCTAGATGGCAGCCCCCTAAACATGTTAGATGTTGTTGTTTAGATAATGTATGTCTTATTGGCGCATTTTCTTTTATCCTTATTCTTTTTTTCTTTGGAAAAATCCCCTTATTGGAATATTGACATGACTGAACATAACTAGCTCCTACGTCTGCTAATGTTATGAACGTTAGGCGCTAATGGATTGAATACAACAAGCTATGCTAGTACATGGCATTGGCGATTTTATCTGAAGATTGGAAACTATGGGGATGTACGGTGGGCAGGCAATCACAACGATGCATGAGATACTGCCACTTGGTAATAAGTTTGTGCGCTGTTGCGCATTAGAAATACTCAGCTGTTACGCGAACTGTCAATTTATACAGCATTATTGTTTTGTACAGATTTGAATTATGCTCCAGATGATTCTGTTTTGTCATGTAATGTAAGAAAAAACCAATAAAGATATTTTTAAAAAATTTAAATAAATAAAGACAGTTTCAAATAGGGACACATAAGGAACAAAAAAACGACCAAAATGCAGTTGACATTATAAAGGTTGCAATAAGAACTTGAAATAAAAGCTACGCAAGGAAAAAAAATAAATATATATATATATATATATATATATATATTCACTGAAAAAACCATAGGTTTTAGGGACAGTTTTAGTTAGTTGGACATTGCACTCGTACAAAACCCGTCACATTCCCCTGTTATAGTTAGTTCAGCGAACTATAACTCGCGCCCCCGCAATGCACTGCTGATGACGTCACATATTACATCACTCATGACATGGTCAGTGACATCACTGATGACATCATCCAGTGACTGTGTGTTTCTGTAAAGTTTAAATATGTTTAATATATATAGGCAAAGGCGTATTGACTAATGAGTGGGTGTCTAAGTGTCTGAATGGATGATTTAGTAGGTGCGTGACTAACTCTATAAGTGAGTGATTAAACGTATCTTACTGAATGCATGGGTTAGTGACTAAACTGGGTGAATGTCTGTATCCGTCTGTCTGTTGGTGTGTAAGTGGATGCATGGATTTGCGAATAGGTACATGAGTGTCTATATGGGTTATTGATTGGTTGTCTGAGTATCTGTATGGGTGCCTGAGTGTTTGTGTGGGTGGGGTGTGTGTGACTCTGTACATAGATGTGTGAGTGGGTGATTCACTTGGTGCATGATTTGAAGAGTGCATCTGTGATGGACTGCTTGGGTGGGTGAGTGTGTGTATGGGTGTGTTAGTGAGTGAATGTATATCTCAGTGGTACATGTGCGAGTAACTACATATGTAAAAGGCAGTATATATGTGTGTGTTAGAGTATTTAAAAGGCTATAAGTGAGTGTGTGATTGTGAGAGTGGCTGTATGGATGAGTGTGTGCTTGTATCAGTTATTGTATAAGAGCGTAAGAATGTGCTAGTATTTGTATGACTAAGTGAGTTGGTGTGTGTATAACTGTATAGGTGAGTAAATGGGTGTGTGATTAATTTTTTGCATGACTGACTAGGTGTGCGAGTACCTCTATGGAGGAGTGGCGTTGTGTGAGTGTTTATATAGGTGTATGAGTGCATATGATAGTCCTGTACTGAGTGACTGTAAGTATGAGTGACTGTACGGGTGAGTGAGTAGATGTGTGTGTGTAGACCTAAGAATCAGTGAGTGTGTATATAGTAATTGGTGTAGGAGTGTCTATGGTTTTGACAATGGCAGTGTGTAATTTACAGTGGGTGTATCAAAAGTTATATTAGGGTGTGAGAAGATGCATCAAATTATCACATGGATGATGTCATTTGAGATGTTATCAGTGATGTCATCAGTGATGTCACTGACCATGTCATGAGTGATGTAATATGTGATGTCATCAGCAGTGCATTGCGGGGCGTGAGTTATAGTTAGTTCAGCGAACTATAACGGGGGAATTTCACGGGTTTTGTACGAGTGCAATGTCCAACTAACTATAACTGTCCCTAAAACCTATGGTTTTTTCAGTGAATTTCAAAGGTTTTTTAAATGCTAATTTCTAACTATAACGTGTCTGAAACCTATGGTTTTTTCAGTGAATTTCAAAGGTTTTTTAAATGCTAATTTCTAACTATATGGTGCCTGAAACCTATGGTTTTTTAAGTGAATTTCAAAGGTTTTTTAAATGCTAATTTCTAACTATAACGTGCCCCGCCCCCTCCCTTCACCACTGTGCAAACGCGCCCCGTGGCGCGTTTTAAGTTGGGGAATTAAGTCCCCTTGAATCCTGAGGGTCCCTGGGGTCCAACTAGCCCACCCTGTACCTCCAGTATGCGCCAGGGAGCTGTGTTGCAGAGAGGTGTTCAGAGGCCACGCCCTTTTACACCTCTCTGCAACGCAGCTCTGTGGCGCTTTCTGGACGTACCTGGTGGGCTAGTTGGCCCCAGGGACCCTCAGGATTGAAGGGATTTAATTCCCCATCTTAAAACACGCCACGGGGCCTGTTTGCACACATGTCACCTGAAGCCCCGCCCCTCCCTTCACCACTGTGCAAACGCGCCCGTGGCGCGTTTTAAGTTGGGGAATTAAGTCCCCTTGAATCCTGAGGGTCCCTGGAGTCCAACTAGCCCACCATGTACCTCCAAAAAGCGCCACAGAGAGGTGTAAAAAGGGGCGTGGCCTCTGAACTCCTCTCTGCAACGCAGCTCCCTGGCGCATACTGGAGGTTCCTGGTGGGCTAGTTGGCCCCCAGGGACCCCAGTATTCAAGGGGAATTACTTCCCCTTCTTAAAACGCGCCAGGGGGCGCGTTTGCAGACTGCTGCAGGGAGGGGGCGGGGCCTCCGGCACAATGCCGTTTTTTTTTTTTTTTGTATGGGAGGGGGGCTGCGTGGCCCGCCTTTCCTCGGCCACTTTTGTTCCCAGGGACCCCATCCCCCGGGGCCTGAGGATTTTTTTTTTTTTTAAATTATAAAAAAAAACGGGAAGGGGGCCGCGTGGCCCGCCTTTCCTCGGCCACTTTTGTTCCCAGGGACCCCATCCCCCGGGGCCTGAGGATTTTTTTTTTTTATTATAAAAAAAACGGGAAGGGGCCGCGTGGCCCCCCTTCCCTGGGCCTCTATTTGCCCCGGGGACCCCATCCCCCGGGGCATGCCCTCTTTTTAAAAAAAATTAAATATTTGGAGGGGGGCTGCGTGGCCCCCATCTCAGGTCATTTAAGGCCCCGGGGACCCCATCCCCCGGGGCCGGCCTTTATGTTTTAAAAAAAAAAAAATTCAGTTCTTCTTGGGGAGGGGGGCTGCGTGGCCCCCCTCCCGGGCCACTAATGGCCCCGGGGACCCCATACCCCGGGGCCTGGCCACTCGCTGGGGACCGTGGGGGGGTCCCCAATCCCCGCACGGTCCCGCCAGCTCCCCGCGTCCTGCGGGAGCCGGCATTGCTTTTCCATAGGGGAGCTGCTGACATGCAGCTCCCCTTATGGAAAAGCAATCTGCTTTGCTTTATTGAAGCGAGAGCAGGTTTCCCTGCTCTCGCTTCAATGAAGCAAGGAAGTTTGCAATGACAGGACGGGAGCCGCGAGGCTCCAGTCCTGCCATTGCAAACAGCAGTGTCCCGGGGTAGGCACCCCGGGACACTGCAGGAGCCGGCCCTGCGGGGTGGCGGTCCCCAGGGCCACCACAGGTTCCAGGAGGGGGGCCACGCGGCCCCCCTCCCCACTTCTGCAAAGCCCCGGGGAGGTGGTGGTCCCCGGGGCTTCGGGTGTCCGAAACGGACCCCCATTTTAAAATTCTTAGTGCCCCGGGGAGGTGGCGGTCCCCGGGGCGTGTGGGGGGGGCTCAAACCCCCCCACACAGGTCATTACTTTAAAAAAAAGAAGCCGGGGGGGCCTTAGAGGCCCCCCACATAACCTATAAACCCACCCCCCGCATGCCCCCGGGACTTGGCGCACCCGGGGGCAAAATAGCATCGAAGCGCGGGAGACCGCGCTTCGATTTTTTTTTTTTACGGCAGGATCCGCACACCCTAAGCGCATCCCGCAGATTTAAAAAAATAAATAAATAAAAATAAAAAAAAGCTTTTTTCTGCCCAGGGGGTCCTTGTGGGACCCCCTGAGCAGACCTAGGGGGTCAGGGTGTTTCTACCCTGCCCCCTTTGTGCGTTTTGCGCAGTTGTTTCTGTGCCTCGCTTCTACCGAGGGACAAAATGGCTGCCAACACTTCCTGATTTGGAGTTTGACAGCCACTTGACAGCCAATTAGCATGCAGCTCGTGATCGGGAGGGTACGCGGACCCTACTCGGCCATAGATATATGTGACTTTACTTTTGATTTTCTCAGGAACTACTGAACGGATTTACACCATTTAAGCAAAAGGCACGACTATGAACCAAGGGCTACCTTTTTGCCAAATTTGGTGTAATTCCGTTCAGCAGTTCGGGCTGTAGCTGCGATGAAAGGTTCCTATGGAAAATTGCATGGGGAAAACACGTTTTGGGACCCCCCTTTTTTCTCGGCCTCCGCTTGACGAATCACCCCGAGACTTTCAAGATAGGAGCGGACCGGAGCGGGCCACAAAGTTTGAAAATTTCGCTAAGATTCGTCAACCGGCGCCAAAGTTATTTCAAATAGAATGTTGCGGATTTCCTATGGAAAATAGGTCCCAACTATAACTATCTACTGGCGACGGCCAGTAGATTATATATATATATATATATATATATATATATATATATATATATATATTTGTAGTAACGAGGTCCAGACATGTTGATGTAGTTCAGGAAGATTTATTGTAGTAGGTTACATGTCCTGTAGATCAGCCCCACCAGGAGCAGCCAGCATGCTGCTCTCCCCAATCTCAACTGTAACTTCTCCTCACAGACACCCAACATTCCTAAGCGCATCATCACTGCAACATTCCACTGGCTGAGCAGGTAGTGAACATGGAGTAATAATAACATGAACAGTATACTAGGATACTACATATCCCCCTTTCTTATATAACAGAAACAATGGTAAACAGAAAAAAGAGAACCATAAAAGAGGAAAGAATAAGAGGAATAAAGAAACAACATAAACGATGCAAAGAAGTGAACAACAAAGAGAGAGCAGAAAGATAGGTGGGAATAGAAACAAAGGAAACGACAGATGATAAATATAACCCATCCTCCCTTCTATAAATAACAACAGTAATAGTAGGAAGATCCAGCGAAAGAAAACAACGAGGAAGAGACAAAACATGAAAGCACCAATGACTACCCCTCAGACACACCTACTGGCCAGGCAGGCAAGCGAGAAAGAAAGGCATAGCACAACAAAACACTGGACTACAACCAGACACGCACAGTGAAGAAGGAAATGTAACCTCAAGCGGAAAGAAGAACACACTACAATAATAGAAAGACAGAAGACAAAGAAAGATTGACAACAAGGATAAAGTCCAGAATCCACAGATGACAGAAGAAAAGACATCACGAGAAAACTGAACAAGCGAAAAAACAGAGAAGATGAGAAGAAACTACAAAATTCCTCTTCTAACCCAGTTATAAAATAGACAAAGTAATATAATATAAACATAACGTTACGTTGCAAAATTGACAATACATAAAGTTGAGGAAACAAAACACATGGGACAGAGACCCATGAAATACACCCTATAAAAGGGTAAAGATGTACGCAACATATGCGAGTATGGGAGGACTAAAACCCATGACCACCCCTACCACGTGGAAAAAGGGGTAAAAAACTATTAAGAATGGGACTAAAACCCATGAAATGATAGCCCTTGTAAAGACAACAATGTAGAAATAACATACTGTGTAGTGTAGTAATGGGACTAAAACCCATACAACCCAAGTAAGAGAACATGGGACTGAAATCCCTGACCTACCCTAAGACGAAAGGGAGGATGGATGTGATTAACTTCTGTATATGGGTCTGAACCCATGACCTATTCCCAGAAATAGGTGTGATAAACTGCTGTGGATGGGACCAACACCCATACAAAAATGCCCTGTGTGAGGGTAGAAACCGTAAGTAGAACAGGTGGGCAAATGTACACTAAGCAAATGGGACAAAACCCATTGCCATCCCTACGTAGGAAAGACTGCATGCATGCATGTAAATTGAAATAATGAACTCTTGACGGTGTGTACCTAGGGTCCATGTATGTACAATGTTGAGCCCAACAAAACCCTTAATACAATTTCATGGAAGATAAAATTGAGGTGCATATGGTAAAAACACAACCATACATAAAACAGGCATAAATTAAGATTCACATTAACATTTCATTTGTTGAAAGTTACAACTATGTGTGTGTGTGTGTGTGTGTGTCACCGAATAAATCTGGCACACACCATGTGACACACACCAGACAATGCAAAGACACGCCGGTGAGCGACCTCTCACCAGAGTTGTCAAAATAGCCACGATAAGGACAACATAACAAGTATTTAGATGTAGCACACAACAAAATAAGTCCAATGTAATTGTTTTGAAGAGAAAAAAACAAAGCAGTGACACCAAAACACTTCCTTTGTACAATAAAGAATTGAACCTCCGCTCCAAGATGAATAAAGAAAAAAAACAAGGTAGTGCCACTCGAATTTCGTTTCGAGCAACTGATTGTTAAGGAAGACTGACATCCTCATAAACAGCTGCGCTTGAGCTGAGGCTGTGCGAAAAAAGGTATTGGCAAGGATTTGGAGAAACCCTTTGATGGCTATATTGATCTATAGCTGACTTTAACAACAAGTCATAACTCTTTGTGGTCCACGGCAACAAGATGTAACTTGATCAACCACTTGTGGAAGTAGTACCTCACACTACCTTCTCACTGGAATCAAAGTCATTGTTCTAAAATCAATGGAGCATATCCAGGCTGTGGGACCATCTGTTGATAATCCCATCCTCGTCGCCATAAAAATGTAGTTACGAGGTCCAGACATGTTGATGTAGTTCAGAACGATTTATTGTAGTAGGTTACATGTCCTGTAGATCAGCCCCACCAGGAGCAGCCAGCATGCTGCTCACCCCAATCTCAACTGTAACTTCTCACAGACACCCAACATTCCTAAGCGCATCATCACAGCAACATTCCACTGGCTGAGCAGGTAGTGAACATGGAGTAACAATAACATGAACAGTATTATATATATATATATTTTTATTTTTTATTTTAACTGGCCTATCAGGTGAGCCACCAATGGCGGAACGACTGGCGGAACTTAAACGGAACTGTGGTTGATCGGGGGAGGAGCGGGCATTTGAGAAAGGCAAAGTCCGAAACGCGTCATGCCCATGCTCTTTTAAATAAATCCCCTGTTTGAAGTACCCCATGGTGTCCCTCTGGTTCTTTCAAGTAAAAGGATCTTTTTGTGGCATATGTTGTGTGCAAGTCCTGGGCGCACATGGAGGAGACCCGTCTCAACAAGAGGACAGAGTCATCCGGGGCAGCTTCGGCACTTTCTTCGCATTCATGGTAATGGATAGGCTCTGACCCACCATACCCGCCCGTGGTATCTGTGCCGCTGTCAATTGCAGTTTGTGACTCCACGAAGGAATCCGGATCACTGCATCCGTGTTTTCCAGGCCACCCAAGGAGCGGATTAGTGTGGTTTGAGGCGTTTTGGGGACTCTGGAGGAGTATTTGTTTTAAACTGCCTCGATTACCACAGCCCTGAACAGCGTTCTTAAAAGTATCCTGATGGTTTTGTTTTACAGACATTGCCGGCTGAAGTCACTTGCCTAGCATGCGGTGAGAGTGCATGCTGGGACTTGCAGTTTACTACTGGGATTGCAGGTCTGTGTGTGACTTTTAACTGGCCTATCAGGTGAGCCACCAATGGCGGAACGACTGGAGGAACTTAAACGGAACTGTGGTTGATCGGGGGAGGAGCGGGCATTTGAGAAAGGCAATGTCCGAAACGCGTCATGCCCATGCTCTTTGAAATAAATCCCGTTTGAAGTACCCCATGGTGTCCCTCTGGTTCTTTCAAGTAAAAGGATCTCTTCGTGGCATATATATATATATATATATATATATATATATATATATATATATATATATATATATATATATAGTCATACATCAAACGTGTTGTCATGTAATGGCTAGAGAAATTTTGTGAATGCCGTGCTCGCTATAAAATGGGAGTTTAGCAAAACGGTTCAAACCTTCATCTTTTCCTTTTATACTGCAAATATTTTGGGAACATTTCATGTTGACAGCAAACAATTACCAACCTTGCTTACATTTTCCTCAATGGCAAAGGAAGTGTGTTCTTTACAAGCTAAGTTTATTACTTCAAGTTTTTAGTGAATGGAATGGGATCACAGGAACTCTGATTATTATCTCAACTTGATTAATATTAGTCAAGTGCTGCTCCTGGAAAATCTGTTGAGTTTTGAGAAGTAACTGATTTATTTATTCTTCCAGAAGAGGCGCGGTACGGCGATGGGCACCTGTTTCGCCCCCACTTATGCATGTTTACACATGGGCTGGAGGGAGGGGCAGTTGCTCATCGCTGACCACAGTGATTTATGGAACGAACATGTAGTCTGCTGGCCTCGATATACTGATGACCTATTTGTGGTCTGGAGGGGTACCATTGAATCAGCTGAATCTTTTGTTAAAGCAATTAATGTGAACTCCATCAACCTTCAATTTGTGGGACACATTAGTAAGATTCAGGTTGACTTCCTTGACTGACAAGTATATATCAGAGAGAATAAAATCGAGACACGATTGCACAGAAAGACAACTGCGGGAAACTCTGTGTTACTTGCAGGTAGTTTCCAGCCACATTTTAAAAACAGCATCACTTATAGGGAAATGCTCCGTCTTAGGAGAAATTGCAGTTGCAAGGACGATGTACTTACTGGCCAAATTGACACTGTGAATAGATTAATACAAAGAGGCTATAAAAAAAAAAAAAGATATACTTGACTGCCTTGATGAAAGCAAATCGAAAGAGTAGAGAGGAACTTTTATTTAATAGACACTCCAAAGCATCCAATCCGACCATAAGATTAATAGTGGGTTTCAGCAAACAAGAAAAGCAGATAAGGGCCATTATGAAAAAACACTGGCCCTTAGTGCAAAGTGATGTGGTACTAGGACCTTCCTTGCATAAAGTACCATCTATTGCATTTAGGAAGGCTCATTCTATAAGAGATGCCCTAGTAAAAAGTAGCCCAGAGGTTGTAGACAAAATAAGTTGGCTGAAACCAAGAAATTGCTTTTATAAGTGTTCGACATGTAGGGCCTGCAAATTTGGTAAAAACATCCTTGAGTACTCCATACCATTTAATAAAAAAGCCACAGAAAATCAGAGGCATATTCAGCTGTAAAAACTGAATACACAGTATATGTTTTGGAGTGTGAGTGTAAACTGAAATATGTAGGAAGTACCAAATTACAGGACCACAAGAGAACCCTTCAACGTTTTAGGGCAATCACAAACTTGGACCAGAATTATCCTGTTGCACGCCACTTTGCTGAGAAACATAATAGTAATTTGAATTACATCAAATATTTTGTTATTGATGCAATCCCAAAATTAGCAAGGGATGATAATCGGGAACGGATGCTGAGGCTGCTGGAGATTAAATATATTTTAAATCTTGATTCTACATCTCCTAATGGATTAAATCAAGATTATGACTTCCACATATTTCTATGATTTCTAGGATTGCTTTGATATGATACAATGAAAACAATGTTCAGTGGATGAATTAGGCTCTCCTTTAAAAATGTTCAGCGCTTCGTTTCCCTATGGAATTATTGTTCTATTAAGCACTTCATTAACATGATGTAGGTCTATTAAGTCTTTTGCACTTAAGCATTTTATATGAGGGTTGTGATAGACATCAATACAACTGTAGATGTGATGAGATTATAGAATCTTCCAATTTACTATTTTTGGAATATTGCATTTATAGTGATGGAGTCTATATTGGTTTCTTGATTGTGACCCACTTACAGCTGAAAATGTATGGATTTATCCAATAAGGTTGTAAATTACCATGAGAATGGATTCAATAATTATGTTGGGGTATAATTTGGAGAAAACGCAATTGCTTTGAATCGATGATAATAATCTTTTAATTGTGTATTCAAATATTAATGAATTTTTTTTAATTCTCAGATTTTTACAAAATGTTTTGAAACATGCATTTCAAAACAGTCATTCAATAGGAAGCTGGCTCTTTGAATAAGATGCATGTTTATCGATTCAACGACCCTCTAAATATGTTTATAGGGATGTAATATTTACTACTTATATTTTTTTTACATATTGCGTGTTTTGCACAAAAATGAAGGAAGAATAAGAGAAAAAAAAAAAGAAAAGATTTCACTTTTGCCGTGACTTGCACAGTACTTTGTCTATCTTTACACAGCAGGCGGAGTGTTCAAGTCTGTCTTCTATATACGTAGAGCATATGTGATCAAGGCCAGGACTGGCCAAACACGTCATAAACAGCATTTTTAAAATAAATTTATGTGAGCAGTAAAACTGGTGTCCGCGCCCGATCTTTGGATTTGGAGGATTGGAAGGGATTGTGTATATATTTTTTTTTTTTAATGCTGTGCTTGATATAAAAAGTGAGTTTAGCAAAACGGTTCAAACCTTCATCTTTTCCTTTTACATTGCAAATATTTTGGCAACATTTCATGTTGAAAGGAAACAATTACCAACCTTGCTTACATTTTCCTGTATGGCAAAGGAAGTGTGTTCTTTACAAGCCAAGTTTATTACTTTAAGTTTTCAGTGAATGGAATGGGATCACGGGAATTCAGATTATTATCTCAACATGATGAATATTAGTCAAGTGCTGCTCCTGGCAAATCTGTTGAGTTTTGATAAGCAACTGATTTATTTATTGAACAGTGTCAGTCCAAGAGCAGCAAGTTATTTAAGGAAGTGTTACAAATTAAACTTCCAGCAGAAAGCAAAGCTCATTTTGATGTCTGTGCAGATGAAACGTGTGTGCATCTTTCAATCTCCATATAAGAGAAAGAAACAGAACAATTTGTTTTTTACTGCCAAAAGTGGAAAGCAGTTGCATCTCCACAAGCATTGAATTTATTTGCAAATAATCAAGGAATATTCTAGGAGCATGTGAAGTAAGCACAAACAGCAAATCTGCATGCATTTTTGTTTTGTATTCGCTGTTAGTAATTAATGCTAAGCTTGCAACTCCTTGTGTTTCTTTAGAGGACCTGCCCCAATAGTAAAGGTTTTGCATTAATGAAATACATAAAATTTTGGATAACTTATACATATGGATGCATGTCTTGCCTTAGCAACAATCTTCCTTCACACAGCCACTCTGTAAACTATCAGTTAATTTGTTTGTACTGCAGGCGGGTAAGAGCCTATCTGTCCAATTGACAAAATAAATACTCACTTGTCCTTTACAACAAACATGACAGGGTATCTCACACTCCTGATAGTGACAGAAAAATCCTGAAGCTGTTTTTTTTTTTTACTTTTGGGACTGAGGTGTTTTTGATAATCATACATTTCTCCTCACATCAGTCTTTAATTTTTGGCCCTGGAAAAGATGGAGTGACGCTAAGAAAACAGTTAATAACCAGAAATCACGTCTGTACAACAAGGTTCTGTTGCTAGGTATTTGCAACAGTTCATCTATTACCTAGCCTTTTGTCACAGACCATGGTCCGCAGTTGTGATTTATCCAGTGGAGATTTTCTATTTTGGGGAAAAGTATGCCAAACCACATTTTTTGTGGTGTGCGGTTTGCAGATTAAAAATGGTCCTTTGAGATGTATTATGGATGGTGAGGGGTAGGGACTTGCATCCCTGTGTGTGATGGTTTGTATGTGGGGTGGCTCACAGTGGTGGTTCAGGTTTCTCGGCCACTTGCCCAACACAGACCAGTTGTTGTACATCCATTACAGGGCTGGCTCTTCTTACCTGTGCCTAACAGGCGTTGTATCCTTCTAGTGGCTAGCAGTAGCCGCAGTGGGCAGATCTTTTGTGGTTGCCCTACTGCCTGTTCTAGCCTGGGAGCAATTATCCATGTAAACGATTAGCATCTAAACATATTGACCAGTGTTACTTGCATTTGGTCATAAGAAATAACCCAATGAAATTCATTGAGGTCCTGGGAGTCAGGTATTGTTCTTGTGTGGTCAAGCCCTACTCCTATCCCCAGTTCACGAGATTCCCTGAATCACATTTATCAGAGTTTCAATCCCCCATGCATGGTACCCTTAAGAAACTCGATTAGGAAGTTTGGTAAATTGAGCCGAAACATCATCTGTGTTGGGAGTTCTGAAATTTGGAGGTGTGACTCCTAGGGTGGTATATGATGTACAGGTGTTTGTTTGTTAGTCCTGAAGTAAAGTGAAAGCAAAGCATAATTTATTGGCTTGTGATATTATTAGCAGCAAGGGTAACATTCCAAAGCCAACACAGGTACTCTCAGAATTGATAGAAAAACATATATAGTGTTGGTTTGGTTAAGTGATATCAACTTGCAAGTGGCAACCACAGCCCGCAGGAAATACACACAGACATGGCATCTAAATACAGCATTGCACATTTTCAATGTTTGCAACACTTGAATTTTATACCTTTCATTCACATGTTTGTGTTTCCATTTATGTAGTCAAACTTTGACTTACTGAAGGAAGTTGAAGTGTTTTGTCAACATCAGTTCATCAATGCTAAGGTGCATTTTGCCGCTTACAAACCAGGTTATTAGTTGCAAGAATGTAAACGTGAAGCTTGAGGAATGAACCTGCTTGAATTCCGGCAGTCCAGAATCTGGTCTTTACAGAATAGTTCCGGATTTAAACTTTTGAAGAGCGCAGTAAGCTGATCTTGTGTAAATTATTAGATCTATTGAACAGGGCATGCATTTAAAATTTACTGAGACGGCAAGCATTCTTGTGAATTATAACTAGCAAATTATTTCAATTAGTGAGCTTGTTTATAAAGCATTACTCTGTAAAACAAATTAAGAATTCGGGGGGAAAACGGTCAGTGATTTTCTTTGGTTAATTGTTGCATTCTCAATATTTGTAATCCCATCATCATTAACAGCTAAGGGTAAATCCAATTAAGGCTCTTAACCTCAATACACTGAGGCCAAGATTGTCACCATTAATAAGAACCCTATCCAATGAACATTTAGTTAATGGCAAAATCCTTTATCCATTAAACATATTAACATTTAGGGCTCATAATACTTTAACAATAATTGAGCCCAATAGCCATCTCATACCCACTGACGATACTAAAAAGAAGTATTACCAAATCCAGTAGGTTTGGCATCGGCTGAAAGTCTTTTGACTTTACCCAATGCTTGATTTGTTATGGCTTTTGTAAAACTTTATTTTGAGGGGCTGCAGTGTTCGTGGCAACATAAAAACCCTAGCCTAAAAGTAACAATCTTTTTGGGTCTCAAAGTACACATGGCCATAATAGGCCCTGGCACTGAAAACTACTTTGCAAGTGGATGTGCTCCTAGTGAAAGAGCAGAATGTTGTCACTCAAAGTGAAATTAGCTAATGGTTGAAGTGAGCTGACCTAGTGCCATTTGCAGTATGGTGTAGTGGGCAGAAGAAAAATGTGAATGACAATATCAGACCAATGGAGGAGGAGGGCTGGTTGAAAGGCCCTACATATAATAGGTCTTGAATAACGCCAGAAATAATAAAATACTTTTAAATAAACTGATAAGCACCAAATGATTCAATAATTCAATTTTAAGACATCAAACTATGTAAGGTAGGGTGCAGGAGCATAAACAAATCCTCATTAGAAATCTTGAGGGTTGAAAGGAGGAGATTTAATTTAGTTGAACACCGCAGAATTGTTTCATTGTCTCGTACTTAAATTTTCAAACATGTACACTTGCAGATAAATGGGCTTTTCTCCAGGTTTTGTTTCCTTATAGAGTTCCCTCCAGGCATGCTTTCCCTAATATTTGCTCATTAAAAGGAGAAGTACTGCAAGTTGTGTTAACAAAATTAAGAGGCTCTTCGATGTTATGCCTCCTTCAGTTTAAACTCTTCAGTCAGACTACATTTCGAATGCTGCAACACTATAATCAGGGCCACTGGAATAATGCCAGTGAAGGACCAAATTATCCAGCAGGGTTGACTAAATTATGAGACAATAAAAGGGACATTAGGTAGAATGCAGAATATTCTCTGATGGTATTACTTCATTATTTTGTCATTTTTACACCTGGTAACATACAGTGCCTGAGAAAAGAGCTCACCTTAATTAGTACCAATTTAACACCCAAATACAGCAATAAGCAACTTGAAGAAAGATGACCAACCAACCTTTGCGAAAAGCCTTCTGGTGTGCTGGAACCCTAAGTTGCCAAATGTTTTGTAACTTTTGATGTATTTGAGCTAGAAACAATTTTTGTTTGTTAAAATCCGTAGATGTGTCAGATGATGGATTATGTGGTAAATCCAGAATTATGTAAAAATCGCCTGAGACTTGCATAATTCCAGTGGCCCCAACTATAGTAGAAACAGTACATAAATCAAAGTGGCTATAGGGTTCAATCAAGGCAAGATGATCATCCGCTATAAAGCCCACAGAAAATGTGTAGACACTTGGCAAATAGCCTACTTTGCAGAGTACAACTCTTGCCAGGACACCATGAATACAGACTTTACAAACTTCTTGTATTTACTGTTAATTATGTATACTCTGCAAGGTCTCGGTCTGTATGTGCTGTTGTAGAACGATAATTGCTGATACAGCATGGGAAATTATGCCACTGCACAGTGAAAAGAAAAAAAAAAGACTCCTGGCAAAATTGAATTGCAATCTGGGCCAGTAACATATCACGCCTGCAATTCCCTTAAATCCAAATTACTTGTACCAAACATCTACCTAGTCTTAAGGTGTTTTTCTCTTGACTACACCATTTACTAGGGCAATGGAATATAAAGTAGAAATAAACCATGTGTTCCAGTTTACTTACATCTTTAGATCTTTGACACGCCTTCCACCTGATCCATTAGAAGCTAAGTGTGCAGAAAACCTATACCTTGAAGGTAACAAGCTAATCCTTAGAATTGGAAAATATTACAGTAGCACAACCCTTGATCTTCCAGTCAGATGATAGGCAAATGTAAAGTATGGCTAAAAAAAATATCCAGCTATGCAGTATGAATGGGTGAGGATTGGACTTGAATATCTGGATCCAGCTCAACAAAGATACGGCCTCCTTGTGGGAGTCAGTTTAACCGATTGCCTGTAGAATTAGCCCACTAGTTGAAAGGATAAACAGTTGTTTGTACATGCACATGAAAAGTAGCAGAGATAGATTACTTGCTCCTATTTTTGTAGGGGGTTAGCGGAGCATGATGGGGTGGTGTAGAATTTAAGGAGGGTTTTCTTACATATTGAAAACAAATATCAATTGGGAAGATATTCAGTTTGAAGAGGAGTCAAGATTTTTGGGCAAGGATTCAGATTTCCGAAACTACATTCACAGGTATACAGTGAAGGCCCACTCTTTAAATGAAGCCTTGTGAATTCAACTTCAAGGTTTTCTTTGAGGATTACATTTCTAGAGCACAAACAAAACCAGGGCCAGTGACTTACACTTAAGCTGACAAAAGATCTTTCGAGGGCAGTGTCTGGAAATACTCCAAAGACTAGGATTTCTAGAAGAACTCACTGAATATTCTTGGAGTATGAACCCTGAAAGTGGGCTCTGAGGAAACCTGCCTCTGAATTATAATGTAACCAGTTATCAAGGTACATGCACAGCCAACTTTTAGCAATGACCAACATCAATGGCTCTGTGTAGAGAAGTAGGAAAAGCAAAAAATGGTCAGTTAATTTTGCCCGAATTGAAATAAACTGCAACTTCTTAGAATCTTTGCAGTCTAAACAGATCTAATCTAATTCCTTCAAGAAAAGTAGGATTTGGGTAAAAGTTAGAATTGTATTTGGTCTTTACTCAATTTATTGCGTTGTTTATGGTTAAGGAAAGCCATTGGATACAATAGGCAGTGTCCAGGGGAAGCACTACAGAATCGCTTACCTTCCTAATCCATGGGCTCATGTTTACTGCCAAAGATAGCAACACCTTTGTTGTTAAATAGTAGCAGATATGACACACACCCTTAAGAGAGCAAGTCAAGTAAAATCCATAAGAGAAAATGGGTGGGCTAACGTTTCTGTATTTTCAGGAATCAGTTTTTCTTAAGTGTTGCTTTTCTTTTGTTTCTTGTGGAGAAAAAGGAAAGCGACTAAACCAGCAAGACATGCTATGCTCACTGGACATCATTCTGGTTGTATTCTTACTTTTGACGTGACCTCCATGGAAGCAAATTTACATTCTGGGTTTTCGAGATGAGCAATAAAAGACGACTTTTGGTTGTATTCCTACTGATGCAGATAGAAGGGATTTTTCTGCAAAATGGTCCCTTGGATTCTAGGAATACTTTTTGGATTTAGGCCTTGGTGAGCTATTGGTCAAAAGTTTAGGTTTGTAGTCATCAAACTCAACCCTCAATGCAGCAAAATCAGTACGGACTAGTCCGATTTTAAAAGCTTAACCATAAATCAAAATACAGTTTCACTGTGCGTCATCAGTAGCAGAATGCGTATGGAGGATTTCTCCTCCGAAGATATTTTCAACAGATTGTGTCTGGATAGTGGTCTCCAAGAAATAAGTATGTCCATGTAGAACTGTACTGTTGCATTTCTATAGTGCTTTTGGCCTTTAGGCAAGACCTCAATTCTATGTCAGGAAACGGAGGCTTCTGATTATGGTTCTCTTTCTTTACTGAAGCCAAACAGCAGCCAATAGAACTTTAAGCTACATAACTCATGAGGCATAGCCTGCCATCACTCCACCAATCAGTGTACACCCTGCTGGGTATATAACGTTAGAACAACAAAGTCCATCCTCTTTCGTTGCTGCTGCAGCAGCGAGATAAGTACACTTTGATCTTTACGTTTTTATGTGCACGCATTGTGAGCGATATTTGTTGCGAAGCAGCGCTGCGCTTAGATGCGCAAGGCAAGCGATTTTATTTCAGCTGATGATTTAATTAATTAGACACACTCGTTCAAGTGTATGAAACCTTGGAGCGGGACAGACGCAGGACTCCCGCTGAGTTGAGGATGCAGTCCTGTTACACTGCCGACTGCTGTGCGCATGCGCGAATAGCCGATCGGAGATAATTATTCTCCGATCGGTTCCTCGGGCGAGTGCAAGCAGTTTGTCAATCCTCAGTCCCTGGAACACCCGACGGGGCGCAAAAACGTGGTAGGGCACTGCCCTAGGAGAGTATTTGGGGTGGCTCCCTCCACATTCGATAATAATACAAAATAAATAGTGCAGGCAAGTAGGCTTAGCCTTAGTTAATAGACCTACTGGCTTGAGGCTCTAGGCCTGGGATAGCTTGAATTTAAAAATTCACCCCTGGGCTACTCTCCCCCTGAAGCGCCTACACACCTCCATTAGCCAGATGGCATACTTCACCGAGGAGGTTGACGAATATAATGATTATAATGAGTATGTGGAATTTGAAGAGGTGCCTTATGAGCACCAGATGGAGGAGCAGCTTGTAGAGGCCCTGGACTCCCATGTGCAGGATTCAGTCAACAGGGCATTCACTGATCAGGGTATTACAACCCTTCACTAAACACTTCTAAAATTATGGGAAACACGTATTGAGAGCCTCTTTAGGGGAATCCTCAGGTAAGGCTGCGCTGGGGGGGTGAGCGTGGGAGACCTTCCCTCAGTTCCTCAACAGAGGTGTTATCGCATGTGGCTTCGGCGGTCCTTAAGGACTATGGGTATGGTAGTCCCTATCTGTCAGATTCCATAGGTAATTCCTCCCTTTCCAAACCCGGGGAGGCGGAGGCTGAGTCGGACAAAGACTCGGAGAAATTGCGCAAGGCGGCAAAACGTAAGAGCAAAACACACTATTTGGGAACAGAATCCTCCAATAAAAACCTCCTATTTGACCCTAGAAACATCATTCACCCTAGGTCCACAGAATGGGTGCCCTGCGCAGAGGTAGCGCACTATGTCCAAGAGAATATGAGGCAAGGGTTCGAACGCGAGGTGCGCAGTACGTTAAGATCCGGGTGCCTAAGATCTGCTCTACTGGGTAAGGTGACGGACACTCCGTAGTTAGACACTAATGTGGCAACCTTCCTAAAAAAGTTTGCTAAAGATCCAAAGAAGGGACTAGACCGGGCATTGAATGGATGCCAGGATAAATTATTAGACGTATCAGGACCCCTCACCAAGATTTTAGATTCATCAGTGAGGGCTAAAGACACAAATTCAAATCTTGACCCGATGGAGATACTAAAATGGGCTCAGAGAGCTTTAGGCTTTCTTGGAAACGCAAATTGTGCGCTGTTTACCGAGCGCAGAAAATCTTTCCTGATGAGGATTGATCCTCAATTGGCAGATATGGCCTCTACGGAGGCAGACTCGTTGGCCAACGGCCTGTTGTTTGGCGGCTAGTTCGTCAAAGATCTAGGGAAGTACGTAGCCACATTTGTGGCCCTAGACAAGGCCCAGGAGTCAATTTAAAAAGTCTTTCATAGTGGCCTTTTTAACAGGGCCGGACGCTTCAGGGGGTCGAGCGACCGAGGACATTACCAGGCCTCCAGAGGATTGGATAACAGAGGACGTAGTGGGGCCATCTGGTCAAATTTCTATCCCACCCGCAACAGAGGCGGGAGAGGCAGGCAGAATCAAGGTTACAGAGAAGGCAACAACAGCAATGCCGGTGACACCTCCTATGCACGTAAGCATTGTTCAGGCCGAGAGGTGTTGGTGTGAGGAAGAATTGGTCTGTTCCTTCAAAATTGGGAGGCATTAACGCAGGACCCATGGGTACTTCAAACAGTACAGGGTTTCCATCTCGAGTTCTACTCCTACCCAAACCAAAATCGGAGACCTCAATCTTGAAATTTTTCCCTAACAGAGAGCTCTTTCATAGACGAGGGAGCATCTTTGTTGACAAAAGGGGCGATTATAGAGTCAGTACCGCACCCACACGGTTTTGTCAGCACAATTTTTCTGGTACCAAAGAAGGATCAGGGATTCCGCCTTGTTTTAAATCTCAAGGAATTCAACTCCTGGATTGTGTATCACCATTTCAAAATGGAAGGTATACACCTATTGAGGGATCTGATAGAAAATGACTGGATGGTGCGTCTCGATCTAAAGGAAACGTATTTGGTGGTACCTATTTTCCCACCTCATTGAAGGTTCCTACAGTTTCAATGGCGACATCGAAGGTTCGAATTTATCGCCATGCCCTTCGGCCTCTCCTCCGCCCCTTGGTGTTTCATCAAACTGCTCAAACCGGTAGTACAATATCTTCGAGTGAGGTTGATCATTTATCTGGACGACGTTCTGATCATGACACAGAACACGGAGACAGTGTTATTCCACTTATGCTGGACGATCCAGCTCCTTCAGGAGTTGGGTTTCATCATCAACTCGGACAAGTCGATCCTAATCCCCTCTCAGTCGATGGAGTTCTTGGGGTTTCAGGTGGACTCTGTGTTGACACAACTGCTACTCCCTCTGAAGAAGAGGATCTCGATCAAGACGGAATGGAGAAGAGCGCTTGCCTCTCCGAAGATATCCTTGAGGATTCTGGCTCGTCTGGTAGGCCTTTTGGCCTCTTCTATTCAGACAATTTTCCCGGGCCCTCTGCATTACCACGACTGAAGATCATGCATCTGCGCAAGGGTTTGAGTTACTCAGAGCAGATTCTCCTATACACGGAAGCCAGGATGGAAATATTCCGGTGGTTGGAACACATTGATGCGTGGAATGGCAAGGCCATTTTTGCATCGATTCCAGAGGTAGTCAAAGAGTCGGATGCCGGTCGATAGGGCTGGGGAGCCCGATGTGGGCCAGTGGAAACAGGGGGGGCAGGTGGTCCCCGGAGTAACTAATACTGCATATAAATTGTCTTGAGCTCCTAGCGGGCTTGTTCGCGATTCGAACTCTTTCCCCACAGAAAATGAGTTGTTGTATCCTTCTGCGGATGGCCAATGTCTCAGCAGTACGATACATCAATCATTTGGGGGGCACAAGGTCTCGTCTGTTGGTGGAGATAGCCAAGGATTTCTGGCATTATTGCCTTCAACATCATATCTCAGTGACGGCGGAATAGATTCCGGGCAGCTCCAATGTGGTGGCGGATTGGCATTCCAGATTTCTTTGGGATTCCAGCGACTGGAGGCTGCACCCCAAGGTGTTTCAACAATTGAATCTGAAGTGGGGCCCATGCACGATAGATCTCTCTGCATCCAGATTGAACACTCAGTTACCCCAGTTTTACAGTTGACGACCGGACCCTCAGGCGCTCAACTCGGATGCATTCCTACAATCTTGGGCGAAGGGCACGCTTTATGCCTTTCCCCCGTTCGTCATAATTCAGAGAGTACTAGCGCAAGTCCGCCGACAGGAAGCGGAGTTAATCTTGATTAAGGCTCCCGGTTTTATGGTATTTTTTTTTTTTTTACATTTCCGTCTGTATTTATCCATATTTATTTGTCATTTTATCAGTAAATATCCGCATTTATTTTTGGTGGAAGCAAGATAAGACTCTGGAGCTAGTATTTTTCCACGTTTATTTAAATAGACAGTGCACACGGTTGTTAGAGGTTTAGCTATATTTATATATACGCCAAATTAAGTGAATACAATACATTTGTGAGCTGCTGCTGTGTTACAATATTGAAAACACTATGTCACTAGCCATGATTATTAGATGTAAACATTTAGAATTTAGACGAGTGCACCTGTGCACTGTCAGTGACCTGGCCAAAGAGGGCATGAAAGAGCTGACAGCTTTCATGATAATTTAGATATTTTGGGTGCCTCCTTGCTCTTATTGCCAGTTCCATGCTCCTCTCTGCAGCATGCTCTGTGGTGCAAGTTGCTGTCCACAGATGGGCGAGCAACCTCCTTTGAGGCAGCGGGCTCTTATTTCTGACCACCAAGGATCTTTAAAGTGTCATGCCAACACCTTTGTCCCATCTCCGCCTTTCACCACGATCTCCCATGTGGATAGGGCAGTCTTGAGAATAAATCATCTGCCTGGTGTGGGAATAAAGTTGCACTCCTCAGAAATTAAAGGCCCTGCATTAGTCCTGCCGGGCTCTATTTCCCTCACACTTCTGAAGCCTGAAATAATGAACAACACCCACATGAGCTGGCAGCTTTTGAATCACTTTTTTTCCCCCAACTAATTCCTTCGCTAATGCAAAATACATTTTCCAGAAGGGAGAGAGTCTCTGCATTGAAGAGTCTGGGCCTTAGACGTGTATCATTTGCCTTATTTTACTTTTTACTGCCTAGTAGCATTGAACTTTTACTGAATTTAGAAGACACAGTTCTGCTTGTTGAAGACGTTTTCGGTACATTAGTGCGCTATATCACACAGTTTAACTGCAGCTATGGTGGAAAAAACACGATTTAACTTTGAAAAGCGTTTACAGATATGCCCTGGCTGTCTCTGGCAAGATGCACCTCGCAGGACTGTTTACATTCCGCTATTGTTTTCTTGTTATGTTTCCTCATGCCAACCAAAGTCAGGGTGGAAAGTTTCGTTTTATGGCCTGCAAGGATCCGAATGTTAATCCGACCGAATTTCCCTACTGTGTTTATGCTGCCGGTCTTTTAGCCCTTTTCGGGTCACATTCAAAAGATTTTTTTTTTGTTTCTCAAAGTGACTCAGTGACCATTTGGTCAATTACTTAATATTGCCACACTTCCAATAAGCAGTTAAAAAAAAGGAAACTAACTGAAGCCACAGGTAAGAGAAAGGATTGAAAGAGTTTTTGAATGCTTTGTCACCCTGCCGATCCTCACAATCTATCCTACAATCAACTCATTTCTACTGGTCTTGCATTAGCTACTTAGCGTGTCCCCAGCCTCCATAGAGATCAAACAGTGAAACAAAAGGGCTATGGAGAGCAGGCCAGAGGTCAATACAAGACCCTCATAGGAAGGAACTTCTCACGCATATCCAAAGATTAATGGCCCAGCAGGTGTTAATGTGGGCAGGCACACAATGAAATTAGGAAGAGCGGCGTGGCGAGGCAACCACTTGGCTGGAGCACGGATGGCCAAACAATTCTCCGATTCGGTCGTATTTTTCCATTTCTATTTATAAATACAGACGGAAGAAAAATATTTTTCCGTCTGTATTTATGTGTAAAAATCTGTTTAAACGGAAAACCGGGAGCCTTAATCTTGATCACTCCTTATTGGAAGACGCAGTCATTGTTTCCGGTGACATTAACCTTGACTTGTGCAACCCAGTACGTCAGCTCCCACTCCAAGGAATATTACAAGATCTGATGGGTCATCCAAATCCGCTGGTGATGCAGGGTCAGTTGTCCCTCATGGAATGGAGCCTTTCTGGAGACGCTGGCAAGTGCCGGGAGTTTCGCAGGACGCAATGTTTTTTCTGTCGCAATGTTGGGCTCCCGCTATGCACAAGCGTTACGAATCGGCTTGGTGTAGATGGGTTTGTTGGTATGGTGAATGATAGGTGGATTCCGTGGGATCCACTGTACATATGATTGTCAATTTCCTTTCAGACGTGGCCGTTCAGGGAATGGCATATAGGACGGTCAATCATTTTCTTTCTGCAATTTCAACAGGACACACCCATGTGGAAGGAAAACTGGTGGGGGAACATACTTTGGTCTGTAAACTATTGAGGGACATTAGATTGGTGAACCACCAAAACGCAGATATTCCACGCTGTGGGATGTAGATGTGGTACTTTGTTTTATCAGAAACTGGCCGGCGAATGAAGGTTTTTCACGTAAGCAGTTGTCAGCGAAGCTTACTCTGTTGAGTCTCATTTCCTGCAGACGGGTTTCGGATGTACGGGCCTTGGATTTGGCAGGTACAGTATTTACTCCCTCTGGGGTTTCTTTCACAATTTCTAAAAGAACTAAGACAAATTCTAGATGTGTGAATTACCCTACTTTTCCACACCACAGTAAGTTATGTGTAGTCCAATGTTTGAAATGCTACGAGGATTGTACTTCTGATTTAAGAAATGATGTGCCAGGTCAATTGCCGATTTCCTCACAGAAACCTTTCCGCCCAGTCTCTTCAGGGACTTTGGCTAGATGGGTTAAATGGGTGTTAAGTGAAGCTGGGATTGACGTCTCCATTTTTTGGGGCTCATTCAGTGAGAGGAGCTATGGCTTCTAAGGCCTTTATAACTGGTTCTCGGTTGGAGGGCATTATGACTGCGGCGGATTGGTCTTCTGATTCGACATTTAAAATGTTCTATCACAAACAAATCGTGGATGTAGCATCTAATGTAACTGCAAAACTTTAAACTAGCATAATCAGAAGCCTCCGTTTCCTGACATAGAATAAAAAAAAAATTCTAGCTAACGCGTCAAGAATTTTCTATTCTATTAAGGACACGGAGGAGGATTATCCCGCCCTGAGAATTCATATGTTGGATTATGGTATTACTGAGAAATGTGTTGAACTGCAACAGTTTAATAATACATGTTATTATAAGGTGTTCTAGGTCCCTGCCCAATGTTGATTTCAGGTACGGGGAGCAAGAAGACTTTAAGGGTCTTGAAGAACAAGGATCCTGGTTTCGAGACGGGAAGATTCCTTCGGTTGGAGGACCTGGTGAAGGAGATCAGTTGGAAGACCGGAAGTTATGAAGTTTATGTTCATGGACTGCTTGGCCAAGAAAGAGGACAAACTTTGATGTTTTAACGTTATATACCCAGCAGGGTGCACACTGATTGGTGGAGTGATGGCAGGCTATGCCTCATAGGTTAAGTAGTTTAAAGGTTTTTTGGCTGCTGTTTGGCTTCAGTAAAGAAAGAGAAGCATAATCCTCGCCTCCGTGTCCTTAATAGAATTGAACATTGACGCGTTAGCTAGAAAAAAATGTATTCTCTCTTTAACTGGTTAGGTAGGTTGTTGCCCAACCTTGTAACATGTAGATGGAGAAAGGTGTTTGTTGCAGTGTAATTTATTAGTATTGACTTTGATGCGCGTGAAGCCCGTAGACTGCCCTCCAGACTTGGTGTAGCAGCACATGGGTACATCATGCACATGGCATAGCAAGCAAAGAGCATAACAGGGCTAGTGTTGTACAATGTTCATATAAACCTGTAAAATTTAAAGTGGAGAGTCACTTGGATAATGATTTGGGGAAAACGCAGGTCTTTATTCTCTTTCTGTACTGTCAATGGATGTCGACGAGACCACATTATCTTTGGAAGTGCTTTAACAACGATGCCCTCTCAGAGGTGTCCTTAGGGAAACAACCAGTCTTGAAAATATTACAATTTTCCTCTAAGATGGCATCACAGCAGTGAGAGAGGAACTTTGACTTTTTGTGAACATCAGAGAAACTAGACCAGTGCAAATGCTAAAACTGGGGTGCAGATACATTGCTAGGGTCAGGTTTAATTATGTTCATACAAAAGGACTATAAAACCACGGTCAAACGTTGCTGTTCAGCTAGGTCTGTATAATACAAATGTGGCAGAAAACAACATAAGAACATTTTCCAAACTGACTAAGCCAATGCACAAACTTGGCTCCGAAGAATGTAGCACTATTGAATGCACTTGGACACGACCACGTGGAAAACAATTAGCAAGCTAGGGCTCGTGTACGACGTTGCAGCGAGCAGAAAAATGAATAGGAATTGCAGATGAAAGAGATCCAATACCACTAACACCTAAAACATATATTCAAAAGAAAGTAGAGAGGAACTTCACAACATTTCCATAGGCACTAGGCAACCATGCAACCATTTCCCAGCCAGGGGGTCTCTAAATAACTGTTCCAGCTGAGTGAGAAGCACAGCACTGAGGCAAGTAGGAAAAAGACACAAGGACAGATTAACCAGAACTGGTTTGGAGAACCCATTACTAGAAAACAATGTATAATATTTGTCTTTATTAAATTATAGGCTGTTTAATTACTAGCTTCTCTGAGTCTAATGAAAATTTACATAAAAACCTAGTGAAGCCTAGCACTAAGTATAAAGTTCAGTCTTTGTCGTACGTCTGTGCTAATTATCACAAGTAGTTCTTCACATTTGAACAGTCATCACCAAAGCAAAATAAAATTGTTAAAAAGTACAGTTTGAGTGGTGTAGGTTATTGAATATTAAAGAATAAATTAAAACAGTACACATACGCGGTGCTTAATTTGAGGCCAGTGGCTGCAGGTGGGGCCCACTGGCACTCATTTTTCCTCACCGGACTTTCACCGAGAGCAAGAGATAGGGGGGGTGGTGGACACAACAAGGGGAAAGGAAGATGAAGAAAAAAATAGAAAAGGGGTGACAAAGCATAAAACAGATGAAAATGAGCCTGCAAAAGAGAGAGACAAAGGGGTAAGGGGTGTCTGGTGGTGAATGAAAGAGGCATGATATGGAATCAAGACAGTGCAGCCTTGGTATTCTGTACCCAGATATCCAGCCGCAAGCTTCCGAATAGAACTTTGGAACCTGGCACTTATTGTTTTTCAAATTGAACATTGCCTACACACGAGTGCCAACGCTTCCTAAAAATGTTTTCAGGGAAAAGCTTTCCTGCTGAAAAAGAAACGAATTCATTAGTAAAAAGTGAATCTGAAGGTAGAGTTTTAGAATAGCAAACTAAACTGACTTCGTTCAGCCATCAAAACAATTCAGAATATTAAATCGCTGGATAACAACTGAAGGAAGCAGTCTAAATCTGTGAGGTATATAAACAACACACTCCAAGTCAAAAATGGAACAGAGAAATGATTTGAAAGTACGTCACATGAAAGAAATTTGTCTCGACTTCCATTCATACAATTTAAAACAAAATGTCTTACCAGAAGTGGGAAATCACCATCAAAGAATATGGTATTTTTAAAAGATAAAACGTGACTCTGGGAACGGTTGGTCATACCCAACAGGCCTAGACCCAAAAATAAACTGCTGTACATCTTTAAGCCTAATGGAGAGTTTCCATTGGAAAATCATTATTTTGATTTCTTTGATGAATTTCCACAAAAATAAATATATATCATCCAATTTGGTCTTGACAGATATGTCAAGGGGATGTCAAAAAGTGAAATTTGCCATTTTTAAACCCTAAGGATTCTTTGCTCCCCAATTAAGAACAACAGCTAAATGAATTACACCCAACTTGGCATTAAAGTAGATCAACTCAAGGAAGTGCTTGGTTTGGTGCCAATCCGTTACGAAGTTTTTGAGAAACTAGAATTCAGAATGCATTTTTGGTGGGCTGGGAATGGTTAAAAATAAAGATACTGACGGCTAGAAAGATGTATTTTTGGTTTGCCTTTAACTTTAATGCTGCTTGATGAATTTGCACGAAACTTAGAAGGCGCATCGAATATTTAGCTAACTCTTGGTATTTCTAAAATCAATGCAGATCCATCTTGGGGAGCAGGGCAAAGTTAAAGGGAGGAGGGTCCGAAAAGTATTAATTTGGTATTAACCTCATTAACATATCCAGATGAAATTTGACTGACACTTCGCATGATTTGTTTTCAGTGGGTACGGCAAGTATTGTGCAGATCCATCGGTGAAAAAGATAAAAGAGGGGCTCTTTAATGACTGCATGAAATTTTACAGGCTGTTAGAATATTTAAGCCCAGTGTGGTCCAGTCTGGTTTCATGCAGATCTGACGAGGTTGTGGGTGGGTGGGTTTCAATCAGGAAATAATTAATTGATTTATTAATAAGTTTGGATAATGTTATGAAGATCTGTAGACCATGCCAAACACCATGCCTAGATTACTCATGATTGTTTGTATTTCATGCAATTCTGTCAAGGTGTGGGGCTTAATGGGATGGTAAATAAAGCAGCATTTCAGATTTTAAATCCCATATAAATCTTTATTCTCTGCTAGAAAAAAAAATCCTGAACAGAATTACACCAAACTTGGCATGAAACTAGAACTTTACCCCAGAAGTGTATTTGCTTTGCTTGATGTAAATCTGTTCAGTAGTGTGCGAAATCAGCAGTACAGAAATGAGTTGGTCAGCTTGAAAGAATTAAAGGTTAGAGATGTCTGGACAGCTTCAACAGATCTTCAACTTAGCCAGCCCTGCACCAAACCCCATCTGAATGCGATTCAGTGATGGAGAATTTGGCTTCTCGCTCCCTGATGGATTTTAAAACGCATCAAGGAGCACATGTCATGCGACACTGAGCCATGTTTGGTGGCTATACACCAGACAGATGTTGTGCAGATCCATGACCAACATCTGCTCCTGGTATGCAAAACAAGGTTTCAAGCTTATCGCCTTTGGGTGATACATCCCTTTGCACTGCCAAATATTTTGAATCGAAAGGGCTCTGGCAAGAACCAATACCAGCTGAAGCAGGGTTCTTGATCAGTGCTGAAAGATGCAAAAAAAAAAAACCCCTGCAGAAATGCATGGGTGGTGCATGTATACCACCATGTTGTCATGCCGGAGGAAGGAAGAAGTCACGATGGAGGCTGACGCACAAGTTGCCATGCGCAGCAGCTATTGCAAGAGTTTCTGGATCTACTCGGATGCTTGGGGAGATCCACAGGGAGAGGTATCTGCAGTCAGAAGTACCCATCAAAAACACCATCATTGTTCAAGGCAAGTTTAACTCATCTTTTCCTAAATTGGAAGTTGTCCAAAACATACTTATATCTTCCTTAATCCTTGCTTTATTTAAGATTGTTTGCTTGGTGTAATTCATTAAGTTACATAGCTACATTCCTACACCACACTACTAAGATGGCTTTTCTTTAACATTCATTTTATATGCTTTTATTTCTAACAAATTTGGCAGTACTAGACAACTGGATGTTTAGTCATCATAATTTATTCACCATGTCAAGAATACACTCAGACTCAAGAGATTCAGCCCACAAAGATGGAACTGGGATTCAGAGAACATGAAAATTCAAGTTGGTTAAGAATATCTGAGTGTTTTTTTGAATACTACCAATATAAAAACTTTTCAAAATTTTTATTTTTATTTGCTGTGCTAGCTGTCCACACTTTTGTGGCTTTCAAGTACTGTAGATAAAGGATGTTTGGATTACTCAACTTGATGGAACATCGCTTTATGTCAAAGATATAATAAGATGTGCCACAAATATTTCATTAGAAGGTACTCAAGTCATTGATTTGACTAAAGTTTCATGAAGAAAAGAAAAAACAAGGAGTGTAAATTAAGCGAACACTTTTATATTCAATTATACAGATGTTCTAAAATTGCAGATATTCTGAACTTAAGCAGTGTGTTTTTCAATTTGTGGCAGCTTCTCTTATTTCAGTGTATAGAGACAACAGACTAATATGTATGCTTTGAAAGTTCACCCTTTCCTCCCATGTTCACTTCATCAATCTAGCTGGTCCTGGACCCTCCCTAACTTCGCTTGTATATATTTTAACTTCGAGAAACGTCTGCCACCACCAAATTATTAAAAGGCTTCTAGCTGCAATGGTCATCGAGGTAGTCAACCACTGAATTCTACATCCATTCGTGCACCACTGGATTCCACTTCTTCTGAAAACTTTAGTGTTGCCAAAAAGCTGAATTAAAGGGTGCTCAGGTCTTCTTCATGTCTATCATATTGGTGCATAGAACGGTCTCAAGAATTGTTTGTTTCTCCAAACTGCATGGACTTTGGTATTGTAACCCTTTTTCATCATACCCATTTTGCCTGTTCCCGCAAAGTTGCGCGTGTCAATATTATTGACCACACCATATACTGGCTACAAATGGATTCCAATTGGTTTACACTTCCCAAACCTCATATGAACTTTAGGTTTTAATATTTTATCTCAGCTGCATTCTGAATAAAAGCAAGGAACGAAATCATAATACTCGCCTTGGTGTATTTAATAAAAATCAAGACTTTCCTTCATTAAATAGTAACGAAAATTTGCATTATGAGCATGCTTGAAAAAGAATAAGGCAAACATTATACCCCCACAGGGAACATGCCTTTTGAGAAATAGAACATAAGTTTGCCAAGAGACAAAAGGACCGATGGAATATTCTTGATTCACAAGTTCAAAGTGTAGAGAGTAAACACGTACAGTGACGTAATATGGAGGCAAGTAGTCTGGGATGAAACGTTGGAGGCCAAAACAGCACTTATTTCCCAGAGATCGATGACACAATATATCAAAAACTATCTGTGATGATGAAGATCAGGCTGAATTTATGCTGAAATTGAAAGGGCTCTACAATTGTGTTTTTGTCCCAAAAGTAAATACACATGACAGATGTTGCCAAACTAGGAACTCCTTTGAGTTTGTGAATAGCTAGCATCTCGACATATTATGCAAGTGTTAAAATAAGTTGCAGCATCATCGAGCTGCAACTGATTTTAACACTTGCACTTTTAATGTTATTGGGACTTATATAGCGCAAACTGTTACCCGAAGGTGTCCTGGCGCTGTGTGAAGTCCTGGCTGAAAACTACATCGGTAAAGTTCTAGGCAGGTTTATTTAGAGAAAAGCCATGTTTTTAATGCCTTACGGAAAACTAGGAGATTATTCATGCTTCTCAAGTGGGGTGGGAGGTCATTCCATGCTTTGGCCGCATTGGCAACAAAACTTCGGCCACCCCAGTTAACCTTTTTTACCCGGGGCACCACCACTAGATTAGCATCAGAAGACCGCAAAGCTCTTTTAGGTATATACCAGCGAAATTTTTGTTTTAGAAAGTCCGGCCCAGTTCCATGTAGGGCTCTAAAGACCAGACATAGCGCCTTGAACTGAGAACGCTTCCTGACCGGAAGCCAATGGAGCTCTTTTATTTTGGCTGAGATCGATTCAAACTTTGATGTGTCTGTAAGAAGTCTGGCTGCAGCATTTTGAAGGATTTGTAATTTGTTCAGTGATCCTTCATGGATCTTAAGATATAGGCTATTGCAATAGTCCAATCTTGACATTATTAGCGCAGTGACCACTGTTTGTTGCGCCTCTAATACCCGAAGTGTGATAACTTTAAATGGAAATCTAATATTTTATTTTGCAAACAAGTAGGAAGATGTCTGGGAGTAAAAACATCTCTTCCTGTGAATAATATATTAAAATGTTAAAAACTCTAAACCTTTTTAAGGTTCCGTTTACAAAAAGAGTGGGACTTCCCGACTGTACAGACTGCAGGACGCCATTCAGCAATCATCCCCATTCTTTTACCACTATTCTCTGGTCACAAGCATAGCCCCGTGGAATGCACTTCAAAGTGAAACAGTCCGATATAGGGGCATGAATTGTATCTGTGGTTTAACTGCTCAAAACTGTGTTAGAGCGCTTTAAAAATTGCAATCAAAAATCTCACCGCTGTGTGGCTCTTTGCCCTGGGTAGGTATCAGGGTGGCAGTTATAAAACGCATCTTCTGGATCCACTTAATAGTAAATGCTTCTTTGAATATACATTGAAAAACAATGGATCTTGGAACTGCTGGCTAGTTTCTAAACGTTTTGATTGGTGTTTTTATAGCAAATGTTCCTTGGAACATAAAAACGTCAATGGGTCTTAAAGTGGTAATGGGCGTGTATATTTAACAAATTGAGCTTCATGTGTTTTGGTACCCTAGGTATGGTCTGATGACGTACTATTGTAGCTTATGTCACAATACAGAGGGAGCACCACTTAAAGCACGATTCTCAAAACAGTAACTACTTTAGTGTAACATTAACAATAACAAAATGGCACAGTTTTTCATACAAAAACGTTATGACGGACACATTCTTGCGCAACAAAATTATACGCAAAAACAAGCAGCAGATACGCATGCCACCACATAAGTGTATCATGGCAAACTTTTTAACTTTGAAAACACTGAAGCAGTCTGAATCTTTATTAAACGGCTATGGACTAAAGACATCCACTGTTGTGATTTGATAATCCAGGGCCAGATGTACGACCTTTACATTTTATGAGTAGCAAATTGCGTCGCTTTGCAAATCGCAATTTGCGACTCAAATGCAATTTACAACAGTGTCTCAGACACTGTTAGCGATTCCTCATGGGGTCGCAAATTGCCTGCCTCATTAATATTCATGAGGCAGAGGCTATTTGCGACCCCATTAGGAATGGCTAGCACTCCCAGGGATGGTGGCCTGCTCGGGTCAGCAGACCACCATGTCTGTGACTGCTTTTTTAATAAAGCAGTTTTTTTTCTTAATGCATCCCGTTTTCCTTAAAGGAAAACAGGATGCATTTAAAAAAGAAAAATGCAACTTTTCAGTTTCATTTTTTAAGGGCAGGCAGTGGTCCCTGGGGCAGTCAAATCCTGTGCACCCGCGTTCGTGTGGTTTGGAAAATCTGATCCAAATTAGAAAGCCAAAAAAGTCTAGTCTCAATGCAAATGTTCTTTTGTTCCCTTTTTATTCCGGAAACATCACAAAGTCCAGCCAACACGTGTTTCGTCTTTGGGGTGTAAACCCTAGACTTCTTCAGGGGCCACTGCCTACTCTTAAAAAATATTTTTGCACCCATTCACAAAGGGGAAGGGTCACAAGACAATGGTACATACCATTTAGACTCACTATTAGGAATAGCAAGTCGCTAACCCTATTTTGCGAGTCGGTAATTGGTTACCGACTCGCAAAATAGGGTTTGTACATGGGCCATACCAATTTTGCGGTCGCAAACAGGACGATTTCCCGTTTGCGACTTCAATAAAGGTCGTACATCTGGCCCCAAATGTCTACAGCCATTGTTTTGCTGTTGTTCCCAACACCAGCCAATCAACCAGAAATAGCACGATGTTTTTAAATATACAATTGCGATTAATCAGGCAAGTATATGAGGAAGGCGAAACTGTAAATGCAAATATTTTGAGAGACACATTGGTACGGTTCATGGGCAAAAGACGTAAATGAGAGAGCGAGGAAGACAGCTGCTGTGGATGGGATTTCAACAAAAGTACTCAGAAGTATCGACTAGGAATGTGACTGGAGTGATCATCACCAATGTTTGATCTTCTGATCCTTACCCTTCAACTCTACTCAAAGTTCCTACTAGGGGCACGGTCACTTCCTGAAGAAGAGCCTCCCTAGCTCATGTGACAAAATACTAAAAACCTATCGGCATCACTCTGATGCAATTGCATTGACTGGGAGCTAAAGAAAATGAAGTGCAGACTGGAGAGATTCCATTTTCAAAAGCTATTTCTATGAAGGAACTAGAATCTGTTCAAAGCTAATTGTTCAGCGCGCGCTGAAGGGAAATCAACTTGGGTGATTTTAATGTGTGTTTTACTGTGCTCTTAAACTTGTGGTTTTTTAACGTTCTTAAACGCACTGTACCTTATTCTCTGAAAGCTCTGCTGATCCCCGGTCCACCTCGGCTTTTACGTGCCGCTTGTGTGGAGGGACGCAGCTCCTCCCCCTGCCCTCGATACTTCCGGGTGGGGTTACAGTACAAAAATACATGACTGGCCGGCCGCGCGCAGCGGCCAGCTGGCGCGCCTAAGGCAAGCCCGTCTGCGCCCCGCTTGCGTCCAGCGCCAGCCATAATGTCGGTCTTCAGACAGCCACAAGCACAATATTGACTAGGGACCAATTTCTTGAGCTTAAGCCCAAACAATGTCCTAATCCTATACTTATTAATCCTTGCACACTAGATCATGAAGGTCATGCCCAGAGACCATACTGCAATTACTGTACCTTTGAATTCAATGAAAACAATCTAGGCAAGAGATGTAAATCCTTGGATAAGGTCCCACCTTTACACTCATTGACCGCCAACAAAAAGTATAATGTCAACATCAAAGCCTGCCTGATAAATTGCAGGTCTCTTCCCAAGCACGCAGATATTTGGCTACTATTAGAAGCAGGAGCTTGGGAGATCATATTCCTCACAGAAACATGGTTAAGAGAAAGCACCACCCCGGATATTAGTCTGGCCATCCCTAAGGGCTATAAAATAGTCAGAGAAAATCGAATTGGCAACAGACTAGGTGGTGGACTTGCCATAATCATAAAAGAGGAATGTGAAATATCATACAAAAGGATCGAATCCACTGACCTGCTTGAAGCAATGTTCTTTAATGTTATAATTTCCCCCACTCTCTCCATTGCAGGAGTGTTGGTCTATAGACCCCCTGGATCCAAACCCACTGAATTATGGAATATCTGTGACCTGATCGCTGACCTCTCACTGAAATACGCAAATTTGATAGTCCTGGGCGATTTTAACGTCCATATGGACAACACACAATGTCCTCTGGCCTCTCAATTGGAGGACACATTCAAAGGATTAAACCTTAATCAACTGGTCACTATGCCTACACATGTGGCAGGACACATACTGGATCTTATTTTTACTAACATCTTATCTCTTACCACAGAGAATCCCATCCCTCTTGCATGGTCGGACCACAGTCTAATTTCCTTCAATTTAACCTTCACCACAAATCATTACCAAAGGGAAATTAAACACGATGTCCGAAGAAACTGGAGGAAAATCACCCCTGAAACTATGGGCCCTGCACTATCTAACACCCCCTTATTACTCACTGTAGAACCTAATAAGGATGCGGAAACCTTTAATTACTGGGTTACCTCTGCCATAGACAAAATAGCCCCTATGAAAGTGATGAAATCAGCTAGGAACAAACCCTCAGCTCCTTGGTTCACACTTGAACTACAAGCAGAAAAAAGCCGCTGTAAAAAGCTCGAACGGCTATGGCGCAAAACCTACTGCACCGAGATGAAAAACATCTATAGGAAAGCTGTTAAGCACTTTCACGGGCTAAAACGCACCTGCATAAAGGACTTCATTGCCAATCAAATTAGACGATCAGACAGCTCGACCAAAGAAGTCTTTAAAATTGTTCAAGACTTCTTGCAACCAGAGACAATGAAAAGCAATATAACCCCGTCCGATACTCTCTGTGAGAATCTATCAATTTTCTTTCAGGAAAAAATTCAAGACATTTACTCCTCATTTTCGGAAATTAATAGCTCCAATACTCCTCTTACATCCCCCACAAATACCTGGTCGGAATTCATCCCTTTTGACTCGGATTCCTCTCTTAGTCAATTGGAAAAAATAAAATCTGGATCCCCTTTGGATCCCTGCCCCGCTAGGTATTTCAACCTACTTGCCCCTCTGAGTCAGCTCTGGAACGCTTCTCTAAAATCAGGCACCTACCCGTCCATCTGGAAAACTGCACTTGTCCAACCCATCCTCAAAAAGGAGGACGCAGATCCTACTGTACTAAAAAATTTCAGACCCATCTCCCTCCTGCCAGCACCAGCCAAAATTCTTGAGAAAGAAGTACAGAAGCAGCTATCCCACTTCCTAGAAATCAATAAATTACTACACGACTCTCAGTCTGGATTCAGAGCTGGCCACAGCACCGAGACAGCTCTGCTGGAGGTAACAAACAATCCGGGAAACCTTAGATAAGAACAGCTGTGCAATGCTGGTGCTGTTAGATCTGTCAGCAGCATTCGACACTGTCACATAAGATTCTTCTTGACAGGCTCAGACAACTGGGAGTTTTGGGGACCACTTTGGCTTGGTTCAGTTCTTTTCTTGAGGGGCGGTCCCAGAGAGTAAGGCTGCACCCTTATGTTTCATCACCCCGATTGGTGAACTGTGGAGTTCCTCAAGGCTCGGCTCTCAGCCCCACTCTTTTTAACGTTTACCTTGCGCCCCTAGCTACTCTCATAGAGCAGCATGGCGTTGGTGTCATCTCGTACGCCGATGACACCCAGCTAGTGTTCTCTTTTAAAGACCATTCAGAGGCCGCATTCACACACTTTAAGGAGTGTCTGATTGATATATCTACCTGGATGACTAAGAATTGTCTGCGGCTGAATGCCGACAAAACTGAGGTTTTGTTTTTTAACCAGCCTTCCCCCCCCCACTCTGATCTCTGGTGGCCTTCACTGCTCAATCCCCCTCCACAGCCTGTGTCCTCAGCCAGAAATTTGGGCTTTAAAGTGGACAACACTCTCAGGCAAATCCCAGATAGGACTCGTGTCATCATCCTGCTTCTGGAAAATGAAGGCACTACGAAGATTTCTTCACCTCCTACCAATGGATTGCAGGAAAACTATTGTCCATGCACTAATAACATCTAAACTAGACTACGTTAATAGTCTATATCTGGGTTTACCAACGTGTCTGCTCAGGAAACTGCAGATAATACAGAATACAGCCGCAAGGCTTATTAGAAATGTCCCTCTAAGGCACCATATCTCTCCCCATCTACGTAGTCTTCATTGGCTGCCCGTGAAAAAACGCACAGAATTCAAGGCGCTCACTCTTGCCTATCGGGCAATAAACGGAAGTGGCCCCCTCTATCTTCGGAAAAGAATCCGTAAGTCTTATCATGCAAGAAACTTAAGATCCAATCATCTTGAACTCCTTATCATCCCTCGTTTTGCTAAGGCTAGAATAGGAGGAAGGTCCTTTACCGTTAGAACCACAATTCTGTGGAACTCCTAGCCCGTACACATCAGAAAGGCCAACACGGAGCTAAGCTTCCGGAAATTCTTAAAGACATGGCTCTTCAGTCTTCCTTAGCTCCCGTGGAATTTCTACTCTTATCCCTCCCACCTCTATCTGTCTTTAGCGCCGGGACAGATAGAGGTGGGAGTAGCCGTGCGCTCTACAAGCTACATAACATCACGGTGCAGTGTGGCAATAGTGGTCTGCATAGTGGCAGGCTCAACCAATAAACATTTGATGTATGCTGTGTCATGCTGAGCAGTAACCAGCAGGGGACTGGGAGGATGACTGGATGCTCACCACCTCACCCCGCACCCCCATCGCCATTTTCCCCTGCCAGCTCTCATAGATCTGAGAGCCTCTCAACAAGAAGGGTCAGAAATAATTTTTGTTAACGAGTCTTTGGTGGGAGAAGGTGTGGGATGTCAACTGGAACATAGCTGGACACTGACAAGACTGGCTACTACACCAGCAGTCATTTAAGAGAAATAAAGATCCACTCTGTATGTCACTTCTCCAGTTGGTTAAGAGGTAAACACAAATATATTTTTTTTTTAAAAACACAAGAGAATAACTGCTGTGTGTGAGGGTATGGGGGACAGCAGAAATGTGTGCAAAATAAATTTCAACATATGTTTCACGGAAAATAACTTGCAGGTAGTACAAAGATCTCTGCAACAAAAACACACTGAGCTATCCTACCCAAACCTGACAAACCACACAATGCTTCTGTGCATCACATTCAAACAATTGTTCATATGAGCAGGAAGTGAAGATACAAGGAAGGCTCACACAGGGAAGAGGCGGTAAGAAGTAAACAGTTTCACAAAGTATGTTTCCAGCCCTGTTTTTTAGAGGCCAATAACAATTTCTGAGTTTTACAGGACAAGTGTGGCACAACTAGGTACATGGAACAGGTTGTTTTTGTGCTGCTGGGAAAAAAAATACATGGTATCTTATACATCACACATACGCTTGTTTTTTGTCTAGTTGGTGTCCGGGATGGGTGAACGCATCAAACACCAAGGGGGCACAGATGGACAAGTTGGCAGCTTTTATCTAAACTTAACCATGTGTGAAACAGAAACAAAGTGACACCGATCAGTGTCCAACTTTGGGTGCCTGAAATTGTGATGTTTCACACATTTCACTACCGTTAGCCATTTTAAAGGGTGCATATTGCATGAAGTTCTTCAAAAAGTAAGCATATGGTAAAGAAAACATTGCTTGGCAATTAAAACAGTATTTTTTAATCAGATGAGACGAATGCTCAGCACAAAGACAATGTTTCTCTTAAGTGCACTTTTTTTTTTCTAAGTGGCACATGTACGATGTGAAGAAATAAACCACACAGTTACTGCAATAAAGCAAGAAGAATTAGAATAATTCTTGGGTATTTTTTCCATAACAGTGTAAAACCTATGATTTCTTGGCCATCAGATCTGGAATGTAATGCAATAAAATGGGTCAGACCAAAGCACATAAACCGCCAATGTGGGCACCTAGGCCGGAAACACTAAACCAACTCCATCTTGCTTGAATCACGAGTGCATTGCTACAGTACAAACACACGTATGAGCTTCAACAACCACTAATATTTTGCAGAGCTCAGCTCCAGGTGGCATGGGAAGATTAGGGAGTAAGCTATGATGTTCTTGTTCTGGCATTTGAAAATCTCTCTGAGGGTTGTAGCTTCAATGGGAAGAGTGCACTGTTTAAGAAATGCTATGAATGTACCAGGAAGTTGCTACACATATAATGAATGCACATCTATTTGCTATGATTGAGGCATGAACCATTGGGTAAATTTCCATTGCTAAAGGAGGGCAAAACTACAGGTGTTTAGAGTTTGACAGACATATTGCTGGAGCTCGAATGTCATTCAAATGAATAAAACTTTCCTCTCAAAGAATGATGCTGCTTATGAATTTTATTTATGGTTCTGGTATTCACACCACCATCCACTGTGTTTTTGGATAACTCGGATTTTGATCCAGCGCGTCACCCCTGAAAGCCAATTAAACCAGTGCTTCCCAAACGTTTTAGAACCACTACCCACTTTTTTGTACAACAAACTTTCGCGACCCTCCTAGCTTTAATGGACATGAGGAGGGTGATTCTTTAATGTAACTAAAGCATTGTTTGGCAGCGCATTATCACTTACGGACAGCACATTTCCCTTTAAAATGGTCACTAAACTTGCACAGACATACAGTTTTACTGATAAAACTATACTGCACAAAATTGATAATGTGTGGAAATCGTGTTTAGGTGAATAGTTACTATTTGTGTGAGGGTGCGTTTTTTATAAAATGCAAATTAAAAGTTATAATATACTTGCAGAATTAAGGTGGAAGTTTTAATGAAAATAAAATGCTTTTAAAATTCAGAAAAATGCAGTCATAGCAGTCATATTTAATCGTACCAAGTATCAAATGGCTAAAGCGTCATTTTGCTTGAAAGTAGATTGACTAGTTTTGCTGAAAAATTCTAGACCTCTCAATGATCATTTTTTTAATAATAAGTTAAACAAATGTTTTCAGATAACTCTGCTAAATATTTCTACTTACACAAAGAAGATTGTTAAAACATGATTAGAAATTGTTTAGTAAACAAATTAAGAAAAATCTTATCAAAATGCAGCATTTAAAGTAAACGTGACCAATTTTAACGTACTTGTATTATTTCCAAAGGATGATGTCGTACGCAATAGTTTTCTTTTTGCTATAACGATATTCCAGCTTCTACATAGATCATTGTTAGCAAAATGTACAAGTTGATATTTTAGAAGGTTAGACATGTAGTTAGATGTGTGGGAAAGAAATCTTGCATAAGAAAATGTTCCGCAGACTCTAATTCATTACCCTTGAAGTAACAAACCTAACACTTTTGTTGAAAACTATTGTATTTGTGTGAGAAGATGTAAATATGTTCCCAGGAAAACTTTGAAAGTTGACTGGACGAGAGGAGGAGAAGGTGCAACATGAACTGCAACATCTTTTTCAACTGTTTATAATAGTGCGTGTTCCTAGAGTAGGTTAATGTTCTTTGCCCCACCATTTTGCCACACCACTGGTCTTTATGGCTTTTCCCCAGATCCATTTGCCTTTGCACTTTTGCAGTTGCTTCTGACGGTCCTATCCATATTCCTTCATCCTGTTTTCACGTTCTTTTGAGACCGAGTTTCTTGAACCTCTCTTTATTCTTGAACCTCTCTTTATGGGAAGTTCTGCTTGAATTGATTATTTGGATTGCTCTAATGGCTGAAGCTTTATCACACCCTCTCGAAGTAGAACACTTCATGAGTTCTGACTGACATTTATTTTTCTCACCTAGTTCCTAGAATAGGGATAGTTTCCTTCATAGAACGCGCTTTATGCGTTTTGATTCATAACTATCTTTTTACTATTGATTTTGGTTCATATTTTGATTATTGAGATTATTATGAATAAAATGTATGACTTTGAAAAAAGATGACCTACTAAACTTTGAATAATAAAATCCTTAAAACGTATACCTAACTCTTATTATTTACCAAACTAAAAATAGAAATTGTGATAAACTATTGTTGTGATGTATAGCTCTTGATCTTCCTTAAAACAATGGCAAAGGTCCGTCTGACCTAGAGAGACGGCGGGATCAGCCCATGTGATGGTAAACCGAGTTTTGTGTAAACTGTTTCCCCCTTCAGCAGTGCAGCACCAAGTAAAGGGCTTTCTTTTGCTCTGATACTATTAAAATATGTGTTTTCTTCACACTTCAGAATTACAAAAAAATTGTGCTTCATGTTTGCTTTCCTAAATGCTGAATGTGTACAATTCGTTTACAGGTATTTACATTTTGTTGTGTGTTAGGAAAAACTGACATCCAACAGCCCTTTCTTTAACACTTCATATTCCCTAGCAAGATTGTCATAAAATTCACTGTACTTTTCTTTCTCCGACTCCAAATCGAGAGGAGTTTGTAAACAAAAGTCCCCATGTTAAAAAAATAATAATAAATATATATATACACATACAGCAGAAGACAGAGCCTGACATTTGACCTCTGTCTCTGAAGCACAGCAAATGTGATAAGATAAATACAGAATTTAAAGGCATCTTCATTTATTGCTTGGACTTTCGCGACACACCAAAAATTGGCTTGTGACCTGCAGTTTGGGAAAAACTAAATGAAACGGTCAAAGGTTTTCAAAATTGGCAGGCTTGTACAGTTCACTGCAACGGAACATTAACCATTCAGAATATTTTACAGGCCAAAGATCTGATCAGCAGATTGCATACAGATCTCTACAGCAAGTGCATTAAGCACCTGACCTTTCTATCTGTATTATACCAAGATGTGCTGGATTAACAAAGGTCTCTGGAGCAGATTCCTTGAACTCCTGCCTATGTGAAACAAATAAAATAATTCTAAACACTTTTACTGTCACGTTTTTCCCCAATGGTCAAATTCTATTGGGGTTTGTTAAACTAGCGTGTTTAAATACTGGCTGCCCGTTCATTGGGACTAACACTGATTTTGCTGTTCACAACCCTACCAGCTACCTACCTCTCTTCACCAAAAGTAGGCAGATTTCTAACATAATGTGTAGCACGGTCACTCACTTCTGTTTACATACTGATCTCCTTTTTGAGAATCAGAACCTGCTTCAACGTTTTAATTAAACAGCGTCTACCCAGAAGTCCTCAATTCAGTTATCCGAAGCCTGCATGGCTCCAGTTGCAGTATGGGTTGTCGAAAAAGGTAGGCAAGACATGACAACTTCGGAAAAGAGAATTCAGGACTTCTGGGTAGATGTTGTTTAATTAAAATGTTGAAGCAGGTTCTGATTCTCAAAAAGGAGATCATACGTGTGTACCACGAAGAAATGCGGTTAAGCCAAGGCACGTTTGCTAGGATCTCGTATCTGTTTACAAAACTTAAGTTTATAAAGGGGTCACAAGCAAGACGGTAAGAGGAGTGGTATTTGAAGTGCAACAAAAAAATGTAGCTTAGTAACGGTCATCACTGCATCAGGCCTAAGCAAGTTCGCAGAACTCGACTATCACAGCAATTAAACGCCATCTCGGTTCTGCCTCCACCTTCCGCAGCTAGAACCTCTACCCCGGATGTCAGTGTCTGCGTTACCGCACCCTACCTTGCCCAAACAGATGTGGCACGTGATCGGCAAAGTCAGGGACAACGTAACGTTCTGGACATTCTGAGCCATAGCAGCAGCGAAGGGGACAGCTCCAGCAATCCTCCTCCACGATCAAAACTCCCGCGACCAAGACGTGGCCCCCCTCCTTCCGGAAGAATGTGCAATACATGAATCCGCAGGCCTCCAGTCTAACTAAAGCAACATCTTAAACTGGAGGACTCGTCTGGGCGGAGTCATGTCTTAACGGTGGCCATTTTATGATCAGGCAAAATACGTATCAGCCGACTAAGCTGTAGAGCAGAGAACACCACATGACCTATTGAACAACTAGAATAAGTTGTACAATTCAATCTGCCTGATCTTAACGTGGCTCCAGCCCGCGCCTTTCATGTAAAGTAACTGGAACGCTCATATTGTCCACTGTATCGGGAGCGGAAGCGGAGTACGGCGCGTCGGCGAGGTCAGACCGAACAACAGCTTCTTGAAACGCCATTTTACTTCTGTTCTTTATTAAACTTAATTTGATTGTAAAGGTAACGGTAGATATTAGCATTGATAGAAGCAATCCATAATTCCCTTTTTTATTTCAGATGACTGTGACTATCCTTGAGAATGTATGTAACACCTTGTTACTGATTTCGAATTTGATACTAAGATGTTTTGTGAGAGGCGTAGAGATGCCACGTGGCCAGTATTTTCCTGACCCGTTTTTCTTCTCCGTCCTAGTAATAAAATAACTGAAAAAAGCAACGGAACGTGCTATGTTTCCCTTTATAAGATATAAACCTGAAACAACAAAATCATTTAAATCATGAAAAATCACTTAAAATATTTGAGAGCTGTCTAACTGGTTTCTAAACGATTGTCAATGCAAACTAAGGGATACTTGTGTAAAGATGCACATCCAGTCCTGCCAAGTATCACGCATTAGACTAACGCATTTCAGTGTGGTAATCCGCATTACCGCACTGAAATGCATTGTCACGCATATGCAGTGTGTCTCAGCAGCTGTCACCTACTGTGAAGCGCTGCCACAGTCGTGCTCCATTAGGTAAAGCAAAAACAATGGTTCTGTCGGGTTTTTTCAATTATTTCTTGTAAGAACGCCTAGTGTTGATATATTATTTTGTAGTTATTAACATAAGTATCTCAGTTGTCCAGACAGGATAGAAAACATAACAAATAATCCAGAGACCGACACAGATTTCTGTCTACTCACTTGTTTTGGAGAGGTGTGGTGCAGCGGCCAGGGCAGCTGACTTCGGAGCACAGGGTTCACGGTTCGATCCCTGGCTCCGGCGGCAGCTCAGCTCAGCACCATGTGACTCTGGGCAATAGCTCACTTAATTTCCACTACGGCCCCCAGCGCCTTGAGACCCGTAAGGGTGAGTAGCTGCGCTATATAAAAACGGACTTACTTTTTACTTACTTTTTTGTATAAATTGAATCATTTATATATATTTGACACATTTGTAACAAGGCTGTCAACACGAACTGAGATATCTACACGATAAGTGAACAAGTGACATTAGTGCTCAGTGCATAATATGAATGAAATTGAATGAATGAATGAAATTGGATTTCTATAGCGCGTAGCTACCCTGAGGCCTCCTAGCGCTTGTGGAGCGAACAGACAGATAGGTATGTCATGCTAACGTGAAGTACTGAAAAGATGAGTTTTGAGAAGTTTTCGGAAGGCCAGTATGTTTGGTTCCCCTCGAAGGGTAGGGGGGAGAGAATTCCAAAGATTGGAGGCATTCAGGGAGAAAGAGCGTCCACCCCATCTGGATCTTCGTACTTTCCTTGGGGTGGCAAGAATAGCGGAGCTGGAACGAAGACTCCTAGGGGGTTGATAGGGGGTGACCAGGGACTGAATGATGGCTGGGCCTGATTTCCACATAGCTCTATGGGCCAGGCACATGGCCTTGAAATGTATCCTGGACCGAATTGGAAGCCAGTGAAGATTCCTCAAGGCAGGTTTTGCTGATTGTCTCCGAGGAATCTGGAGAAGTTGGCGAGCAGCACAATTCTGGATCACTTGTAATCTCTGGATTGTGGACTGAGGGGCGCCCAAGTACAACGCGTTCCCGTAGTCCAGGCGGGATAGTATGAGGGCTTGCACCATAATCCTCCTCACCTGGAAAGGGAGCAGGGGGAGGATCTTTCTTAACATTCTCATTAGACCGAAACATGTAGCAGAGAGCTTAGTGGCTTGATGATTAAAACAGAGAGAACTGTCAAGCCACATGCCTAGGCTCTTAATCTGCTGCTTTGGGGTGGGAATAGGGCCAAGACAGGTTGGCAATATAAGTGCCGAGGAAGGTGATGGAGAATTGCCCAGAAACATCAATTCGGTCTTGTCCCCATTTAGCTTGAGGTGGGAGTGATCCATCCATTCGGCTACCGCCTCTAGGCAGGTACCTAGGGTGCAGGATGATCCCTCAGGGTGGTTTAATGCCACAACCAATTGGGTATCATCTGCGTATGTAATGATCTTTATGCCGAATGGAAGGACTATCTCTGCCAATGGGGCCATATAGGTGTTAAAAAGCGTGGGGCTCAGGGAAGAACCCTGGGGGACCCCACAGCTAAGAGGCCGCCGGTTTGATGTGGCAGTTCCTTCAAAGACTTGAAAGAACCGATCCTTTAGAAAGGACTAAAACCAGGTAAGTGCCAAGTTTGTCACTCCAAGATTTTTTAAGCGCTCAAGCAAGATATTATGATCAACAGTGTCGAAGGCGGCACTGAGGTCTAAAAGAATGATTGCTGCTGAGCCGCCCTGGTCCAGAAGTCTCCTTGCCTCCTCTGTTATAGCCAGAAGGGCCGTCTCAGTCCCGAGCTGAGGACGGAATCCTGTTTGAGAGACATGAAGCAAGTTGTTGGATTCTAAGTACTGTACCAGCGTGGAATTTATGTCTCTCAATCAACTTACTCAGCCATGGAAGGAGAGAGATGGGACGGTAGTTGGCCATATTGGAGTGATCTAGATTGGGTTTTTTCAAAAGGGCTCTAACCTGAGCACATTTCCATGCCAGGGGTACCGTGCCGGAAATAATGGAGGAGTTTAAGGCATCTAAGATGACTGGGCGAATAGCATTGGTGACTAATGAGAGGTACTGCGGAGGCGCGGGATCCATGGGAGAGCCTGAGGTTACCCTAGAAATAAGAGAATCCAGGGACAAGGATTTAACTTGGATCCTATAAGATTTTTTGAATAACCCGGAGCCACTCCGGTTTTCTTTGGGCTGTCACCCCCAACCCCCGTTCCTTATCCTGATGAAGACCCGCCTTGACTACCTAATGGAGCAGAGTTTGGGTTGAAACGTCGACGACCTCACACGGTCCAGATTGACCAAGGCTCTGTGTGATTAAGAATATTCATTACACACCAGAGTCATTGTTGTTCCCTAAAATTCTGGCCTATTCTTTCCCATGTACATATTTAAAGCCCACTGTACATATTACGCACTGAGCACTAGCACTGAGCACTAATGTCACTTGTTCACTTATCGTGTATATATCTCACTTCGTGTTGACAGCCTTGTTACAAATGTGTCAAATATATATAAATGATTCAATTTATACAAAAACAAGTGAGTAGACAGAAATCTGTGTCGCTCTCTGGATTATTTGTTATGTTTTCTATCCTGTCTGGACAACTGAGATACTTATGTTAATAACTACAAAATAAAATATCAACACTAGGCGTTCTTACAAGAAATAATTGAAACAACCCGACAGAACCATTGTTTTTGTTTTCTTATCCGTACCCAGCTTCTGAGGGACACAGGGTCGCCCCATTATTGTTTAACTACCATTAGGTAAAGCAGCATGAGCCTGGTGCGCTGCTGGCAGCGTGCAGTGTACTATCTGACCACAGCCTGCTGCATACATACTGGAAAGCACTGCAAACGAATTTATCATTTATTAGAGTTGCCACTCAACTCACCGCGCTGCATTCAATAAGCCGAGTTTCATTCTCAACACGGCCGCGGGCGGCGGCGCAGCCTCACGTGACGTACGAAGCCAATCAGTGAGAAAATCACCCTGCAGCAGGCCTGCACTGAATGATTCGGGAGGCGGCGCCGTGCGTGGTTGGCTTTCCGGCAACTGGCGCCGCCCCTGCGCACTATCATCAGTGTTGGGAGTATAGCCAATGAATGAGTGGTGGGCAAATTAAACTTTCGTTTATGTTTTCTTATTCCGCTGCAGATTGAGAGAGTGTGTGAGGCTTTCATTCCTAGGTCCACGTGAAACGTAATTATTGGAAATGCACGCACTGTGTGTGCGCTAATGTAAACAAGCCTTTACAGGTCGTTGGCACGCGTGACTAGCACCCCCTGTTTTGCTATCTAGCCAGGAAGGCATCACTGCTGGTTGAGGCGGGCCTGTGGCCGGAAAACAACCCCCTCTCTCGGTTAGTGCCACTGACATCTTTTGGTTGCCACTTGCCGCCTGCCGCATAATGTGCAGAGGATCACAATGAACAGACTTTCTATCTCGAATTGGCGCCCTCCTCTAGAGTGGGGCCGATAGCGCCTGTCAGGTGATTGATTCACTGTTCACCGTGAACAGACTGTCTGACTACGCAGCAAGGTCCGGACTCGGCGCAGGTCGGGGTTTGACTTTCCTCCCTGACTTCGACAGACGTACACTTCAGGGCAGCCTGACGCTCGCTGCAGCACAGAGTTGTAGGGCTTGGTGGCTTTCTGTGAAGGTTGCTGCAGGCTTTCCTCGAAGTGCAGGGTCCTCCGTTTCCCATAGTTTTTATGTTGTTTCGACTTCTAAGGTAAGAACCGTTTTTTTAAAATAATAGAGTACTGTTTGTTACAGCCGTTGTGGTGCAGGGGCCCATGCGTTGAATTATAGGCCACCGCCAGGTTTCCCTCTCCTGAAGGTGTTTTCAGTTGGCTTTTACTTTACGCCATGCAGTGCAGAGGCCCGTGTGTTCTGTGTATTTATAAGCTGTTGCAGCCAGTGCTGGGACCGCTTACTTTTGATTTGCTGGTTCCGCATGCGAGTGAGAATGACATGGGAATCGGCCCTTTTAACTACGACTATGTGGGGCCGCCTCTCTCCTCAGGTGCTGTGTTTTCACAAATAAAAACCACCTTCTGCCGATTCTTGTGTGTCCAGGAGTTTTCTGGAAACAATTACAATCATGCCAACATAACTGTGAATAATGTTCCTGCTGGACCAAGGTCGGCGTTTTGTATAGTGGCAGTTTTCACCCATCCTGAAGCAGCACAGTGGGTTAATATGCCTGCTGCAAAGAACGTGTACATGCAGATCACTAAAGTGCATTTTATGTGGGTAGCTCAGTGGGTTACTGATTTTGTCACAGAGATCCTATTCTTAATCACACTTCATAAGTTACAATCCTAAATTACAATCCTAATATAGCACAATTACTTATGAACTACACCGAAGGGTCTGTATTCAAACTGCGTGTTATAGGTTGGAGCTGAGTGCTATTTGTTCCCTCAGACTTTCGTTATCCTAATGTTGCTAAAAGGTTTAGTTTGGGTAGAAATATATTGTTTTAAGTAAAACCAACCACCGTGGTACCTTTTAAATAATAAGTTTGTACTTCTCCAGACCAAAAACTCTTAAAATATACTGCTTACTAGTATGGATGAAATGTGATTCTACAACTTGTAATCCTCACTGTTTTATGTAACATATCATTTAGACTGATTTACACATGTATGATTAATTGTCTCTCTATAATGTGTGCATGATGTAAAGTGCTCTGACACCCTACACTAGTACGAGGAGCGCTATAAAAGAAATGAAAAACATGAAAGAGAGCGATTAGTGCCCTTCCATTTCAGGTGCTTTGTAGCAGTTTTAAGATCCTCTTACAGTTTCTCACTGCTCATATGGGTGTAACTTCTGATATTTATCTGTCTCCATGGACTTCATTGCTTGATTTTACTCGCGAGAAAGTGTCACTCTTAAGTGTCACACATTGGTCATTGAATGTCACTCATAAGTACACTAAAACTACGAAAATGTCACACATAAGCAATCTCAAACCTTGGCAGCTATGCACATCCACTCGTAGTTAGTTGAAGCTGATAGTTTATTATAACAAGCATTTGCAATGCAATAGGTCTCGCATTTACTCGAGTTTAAGCTATTGGCATTGTAAATGACAATGCCTATTATTTTTGTTTTCTAAAACATAAAAAAAAGGCATTGTTATTTACAATGCCAATAGCTTAAACTCTCGTAAATGCGAGACCTATTGCATTGCAAATGCTTGTTTAAGTTTAAAACTGAGTGCGGCGCCACTTCAAGGACACCGGGCTCGGCTTCTTTTTTTTTTTTAAACTTTAACACTGAGCGCGGTGTCCTTGAAGCGTGCACCGCGCTCAGTGATAAAGTTAAAAATATAAATAAAGAAACCGAGCGCGGTGTCCTTGAAGCGGGCACCGTGCTCATTATGAAAGTAAAAAATAAATAAACAGAGCGCGGTGTCCCAGAAGTGGACGCCGCACTCAACATAAAAGTTAAATATAATTATATAAATAAATAAATAAACTGAGTGCGGTGTCCCTAAAGCGGGCGCTGCGCTCAGGATACAAATACAATAAAATACCATCCGCCATTGTCCCCATAAGTGCCCATAAACAAAATATTGCTGACCCCCTAGATAAAGCCAACCCTGTAACGAGCCAAGTAAAAGGTCCAGTCGTCATGGGCGGTAACAAATAGCGAAAAGGCGGTAACAAGGATGGACTAACAAGCCTCATAATGAATGGGAAGCCAGCATTTACCAAGGACAATGACACCAGCCAATTAAAAGTATGGGCGGAGAGAAGGCGAGGCTTACACAGCATGCTCGACTACTGCATGCCTCGCAGAGTGAGCAGCGCATGCGCGCTGCCGCTAGGCTCGACCTAAAAATAGAGGGTAGAGCTACGGACCTAGTTTGTTTTTTCCATCAACATATTTTGGCACTCAAATAGTGCCCCTTTTTTTTCCCATGACTAAAATATTATCCTGAAATAGGAGAATATTATCTACATCTCTAAAAATGTCTTGCATGAGTCTATGGAACATAGCGGCGGCAGACGCCAAGCCAAAAGGAACCCTCTTGAACCGGTAACACCCAAAGGGAGTGATGAATGTGGTCAAACTTCTGCTGTCAGGATGTAAGGGAACCTGGTGGTATGCTCCTTTGAGGTCTATGGTGGAAAAACAGTTGATGCCCTTGGTCTCAACACATCCCATCCTCGTTGCCAAATTGTAAAGATGCACATCCACTCGTAGTTAGTTGAAGCTGATAGTTTATTATAACAATATCCAACACATGCATGAAGGTCAGTGAGGAGATCCGGGTGGAGCGTCCGGTAACTGCAGTCATCAGCTGTCGTCTCGCAACATTCCAGAACGTACAGCTGATGACAGGGAGAGGAGAGGGTACGGGAGAGGGGAGGGGACAAAGTGGTGAACAAAGCACAATGCAACAACTTGATATGTTAAAAAAGAATACTGCTACTATTACGCAAGTTATTTTTTCATTTACCATAGATGGGTGTACCAGAATAGCAAAATGTAAACAAATGGTAAATTGAAGGCATTTTTTTATGGGAAAGTTGGCAGCCATACGTGATAGTTATGGGAAAACTGGCTTTATGGAAATCCCACAACAAGCAACTAGGAGACAGTGACAATAGGGGTAGCTGTGGTGTTTAGTCCTGGGGTCAGCCATCATCTAGGGAAGGCTTCCATACCCAACATTTTTGAAAATTAGACACCTGGTGGAGTACTGGATGGTGTGCCTTAAGTGGATCCCACAATGTTTTCTTATCCCCCTGGGTCCTGCAAACCTCAACATTTTCTTAAAGTCTCAAATTTTCCTTGCATTTTTGTGACGGAAACTTTCAGAATCTGTACATATCCAAAAAATTCCTACCACCCAGCGTCTCCCCATTTGTTGCGATAAAAACGCTACCCAATTCGTGTAGCTGGGCGTGGTGCCTGCTTCAGGAACTGATCAAACCAGAGACAGTGGCTGGGCCTAGTGCCTGTGACAGGAACAGACCAAACCAGGGACAATGGGAATCCTTTACAAGTATTGTCAATTATTCAGAAGAGGGGGTACTTCTCCCCTTTGAACTGGTTGATGGGTAGATGTGGTGCCTGTCGCTGTGGTATCAACTCGAGCCCTGAGTTGAAAGGTGCCTGATACTTTTATTTTCTTTCCAACTGCCCAGTGACAGACAGGATGGAGGGTACCCTGAAGGGGCCTGGGATCCTGCATTTTGCCGCTCCCGGAACATACTCTGTTGGGCTTTGGATCTGGGAGGAGAGCACATCTTTGATGTTCACACTGATTGCTTGGATGTAAGAATGCCCTGGGATGCTGCAACCGTCGAAACCTGGTGTTAGTGCTTGCTGCTTTCAGGTGTGTTGGCTTGACTGGGACAAGGACGAGACGTAGGGATAATGAAGATTACAGGTCAGTAACCAGGCATTGCCATTGTACTAAACAAACTGAAAGGATGAGGATTTGAGTGTTTGTGTACAAACGTGGGCCCACAACTTCCACATTACTTAGCAATCATCTCTTCGGAACATTAATTTATTTGCAGTTGATGCAGTGACGTGTAAATTCACACATCGTTGCGCCGCTGCCCCTGCACCTCTCTGCTTGCAGGTAGGTGTTCGAGGCCCTCCTCCACCCGCAGGTTCCTGCCTGCGCCTCATCCCTGGTGGTCCAGTGGGAGAGCCTTGCTCTTCTGCTAGTCCGCTTATCCAGCCTTCCTGGTTGTCTCCCCTGCTTTGTCTATCTGTGCCCTGTCTGTCTGTCTTTGCCTATTTGACCGTTGTGCAGTTTGTCCCTCATTGTCTCTTGCGCTTTGTTGTTTGTTTGTGCCTTTGTCCCTTGTGCCTGTCTCTCTTTGTGCCTCTGTCCCTTGTGCCTCATTGTCTTTTTTGTACTGCCGTTGTCTTTCTGTACCTCCGTTGTCTTTTTGTGCCTCTGTTGTCTTTTTATGCCTCTGTAGCCCTTTGTGCCTCTGTCTCTCGTGCCTTTTTGTCTCTTTCCCAGTTTTTCTTTGCTGCCACTTTTTCCCTTTCCCGCCGCTGCTGCCCCCGGTGCCCTTCCCCCCGCCTGTTCCCGCTCCCATCTCCCAGCTGCTCTCTCTCCCCCTACCCCTAGTTAATGGCGGTCGCGCGCAGCGGGCACGCCGACGGCGCGCCAAACGCAAGCTCGTCTGCGCCCGTCTGGGACCCTGGTCCTCCGACCTCCCACCGCTACGACTCAGCTGCCCTCCACGCACACAACCCCGGAAGAAACAACAACTGCCAGCTGTCGACGCCGAACACTACCCATGGCCAGTTCTTCTGCCGACACTACCGCCGCACATCACCCACCTCCGGACACCCACTGCTACCTCCAATCCACCGGACGCCAGCGAGCCCAAACCCCTAAACTACATCCTCCTCAACATCCGCTCCCCACATAGACACGCAGTAGAGATCTGGGACCTCCTCGACACCCTCTCACCTGACGTCGCCTTCCTCACAGAGATCTGGACTAATGCCAGCTCCACACCCGACATCGCAACCGCCATCCCCGACAGGTACAAGATCCAGAGAAAGGACCACCTCAACCACCCTGGAGGTGGACTCACCATCATACACAAAGACTTCCTGCGACTGCCTACAGCCCGCACGAATGACTCCTCGTCCCCCATGGAACACCTCCATTTCTAGATCCAGACCAACCCTAGAATGACTCTACGCGGCACCCTCGCTGACAGACCTCCCGGACTGCGCACCACGTTCATCATAACCATCACAGACCTCATCGCACCCCACACCTTCGCTTCCAAGGACTACGTACTCCTCAGAGACCTGAATTTCCACTTTGACAACCTCAGCGACCCCAACTCCACCACCCTCCTGGACAACCTCGCCAACATCGGACTGAAACAGCTTGTCACCACCCCCACCCACAAGGCAGGACACACCCTCGACCCCATCTTCGCAGGAGGAAACAACATTCGCTTCAGCCACACCACGCAACCCCTCTGGATGGACCACCACTGCGTCCACTTCTCCTTTTCGAAACCCACTGCACACAAGCCCACACCACGCTACCGCACAGGAACTGGAGCAAGATCACTGAAGAGCACCTCACCTCCGCACTCAACCGCGCCCCTCCACCCACCGCGACTGACGCCAACTCTGCAGCCAATGAATTCCACAGATGGATCACCGACTGCGCTAACACGCTCGCCCCCCTCCAGAACCCCGACAGACAGCGCAACACGAAAGCCACCTGGTTCACCAACGACCTCTGATAATCCAGGCACACTTGCCGGCGGCTCGAGAAAGTATGGAGGAACAGCAAAACCTTGGAAGCACGCAACGCCTACAAGACCGCCATGACAGAACACCACCAACTCATCAGAACCATGAAGAGGAACTTCATCCAGGACAGAATCCTCTCCAACTCCCACAACTCTAAAGACCTCTTCAGCATCATACAAGAATTCACCAAACACCCCAGCGAAACCTCCAACGTCCCTCCATCCCAGAACCTCTGCAACAAGCTCGGCTCCTACTTCCATCACAAGATCAGGACTCTCTACGACAACTTCGAGGAATGGAACCAAGGCACCGACACGACACCCACCACCAACGCCACCCAGCCCACCATCACCGTCTGGACCCCGTCACCACAGAAGACACCACCAAGACCATGAGGAGCATACACTCAGGAGCCCCCACCGACCCCTGCCCGCCGCACATCTTCCACAGAGCCTCCTCCGCCATAGCACCAGATCTATGACGGACAATCAACTGCTCCCTCGAAACAGGCACCTTTTCCCGATGACTGGAAATGCGCAGAAGTCAAGCCCTTCCTCAAGAAGCCCTCCGCAGACCCGACGGACCTCAAGAACTACAGACCCATCTCTCTTTTCCCCTTCGCAGCCAAAGTCACCGAGAAGATCGTCAACAACCAGCTCACGAACTTCACAGAATCCAACTCGATCCTCAACACATCCCAATCCGAATTCCGCAGCAACCACAGCACCGAGACTGCCCTTCTAGCCGCCACGGACGACATCCGCACTCTCCTCGACCAAGGCCACACGGCTGCCCTCATCCGACTAGACCTCTCAGCAGCCTTTGACACCGTCTCCCATCGCACACTAACCGCCAGACTCCACGACGCCGGCATACAGGGAACCGCCCTAGACTGGATCCGCTCCTTCCTCACCGGCTGAATTCATAGAATCAGACTCCCACCCTTCCTGTCCGAACCCACAGAGATCAGCTGTGGAGTACCCCAAGGATCCTCACTCAGCTCCACGCTCTTCAACATCTACATGGCCCCCCTCGCTACTATCGTCAGAAAACACAGACTCAGCATAGTATTCTACGCCGACAACACCCAGCTCATCCTCTCCCTCACCAAGGAACCCGACATCACCAGACACTGTTTCCAGGAAGGAATGAAAGACGTCGCATCCTGGATGAGCAGCAGCTGCCTGAAGCTCAACTCAGAGAAAATGGAAGTCCTCGTCCTCGGATCCACCCCCTCCGCATGGGACATCACCTGGGCGCCTACTGCCCTCGGCAACCCTCCCACACCCATGGACCACGCCCGCAACCTCGGCATCATACTCGACTCCTCCCTCACCATGAACCGACAGGTCAACGCTGTATCCTCCACGTGCTTCAACACCCTCCGCATTCTCCAAAATACCTTCAAATGGATCCCCCCGAAAACCGTCACCCACGCATTCATAACCAGCAGACTGGACTACGGGAATGCCCTCTACACTGGAATTAACAAATCTCTACTCCTAAAACTCCAGACTATCCAGAATGCCGCAGACTGACTCGTCCTCGCCATCCCATGACAAGACCACATCACCCAGCACCTACAAGACCTCCACTGGCTCCCATCGAAAAGAGAGTGACCTTCAAGCTGCTCACTCACTCCTACAAATCCCTCCCCAACACCAGACCCCAATACCTCAACAAAAGACTCTCCTTCTAGGCACCCAAGAGAAACCTCCACTCCGCCTACCTTGCCCTGGTTAAATCCCATGCATCCGCAGAGCCAGAACGGGAGGAAGAGCCTTCTCCTACATCACGGCCAAGACCTGGAACGAACTCCCTCTCAGCATCAGACGATACCCCTCACTGCAAACATTCAGGAAGAGCCTCAAGATCTGGCTCTTCGGATGAGACGGAGCTGCTCAAATCCCCCTCCCCCCTCCCCCCAGCGCCTTGAGACCCTCACGGGTGAGTAGCGCGCTTCACAAATCCCTGATTGATTGATTGAAATGGTCAGTGGATCAGCCTGGCAAGGTGAGAGTTGCTAGGGGGGTTTACACTTTGGGTCTGATGACATGTGAGGAATTCCCATCCTTGTGCAGCATGGTGCACAACTGGGTGGAGAGAAACAAAGTGGTCCAAATAGTGCCCCGCTTTTGATGTCTAAATATGTCTGTGGCTGAAAACTCACTCTCTTTCTGTACCACTTCTTGCACATAGCTCCAGATATTTACAGATGTGAATTGCGGAAAGGGTGCTGGAGGAGTGCAACCACATAGGTATTGGGATCAACTGCTGTGACGCCAACTGCAGTGGGGATGTAAACTATCATGCAAAGTTACTGAGGTAGTTCCCTATCCCCATCTGATGTGTGGAGACCCACTGAGTGATGAGAGAGACCTTTTGGCCTACTGGCTGGTGGCTGACAGCCTGAAAGACTATATTCGCAATGATATCAGCCTCATGGAGCCTGTTAATGCCAGAAAGCCAAATAGCCTGTCCCCTTTGCTAAATATATACTCAAAGTGGTACATATAGTCACTTCTCTTGTGGTTCACTGATATAATTGAAACTGCATCAAAACTCATCCACTTAGAGAGGGGGTGTTGGGACAGAGAAGTCCCTCGCATGGTGATGGAGGTGTACCCCTACCTTGAGTGCCCCAGCTACAATGATGCCTGAATCCCTGGTGCTGATTTTTTTTGTTATGGCCAAACACGGATCAATCATGAGCTCCATGACCCAGGCTTGGCTTGTGGGTTCTGGTTTTGTGTGCCCAAAGCGCTACCCTCATAGTGGTGAAAGGCTACTGACTTTACCAGGAATTAACTAGCACAAACGCAGTGGTGGCAGCATACCGTGTAGCGATCAGTAGGAGTGAACAGGCCCCTTTTACCTGTGTCACTAGAGTGAGGCCTACAGGTTCACTTGTACAGTTTCAGTGCTGTGTGCTTAGCTTAACATTGGCCTACATCAAGTTAGAATGTAGTGCTGTGTAGTGTGTATGTGTTGTATGCATGCACAAGGGTATCTGTGCCACTGAATGGTACAGCACATGAAAGGTTCTGGGAGACCCACAGCTGACTGAAGGAGTATGAGGAGGTAGAGGAATCCCCCCAGACAGATTTGTGTATTGCTGCATTCATGTGAGCTAGTGGGATACACACACTGGAGAAAGAAGATCCAGACTCTTCAGTACATTTCAAAGGGGCTCTTTGATTCAGTGGGAGGTCACAGGAAAGGGTCCTGGGCACAGCTTAGTAAGGAGATGGGCCTGATTAAAGAATCATAAAGATTGGGGCGGGGGCAAAAGGGTAACCTTTTGATCTACATGTCACTGTAACTGATCTTCCAGATGTGAACCTCTAGTCACTCCCATGGCCTGTGCTGTGGGGCTGTCAGATTTGGTCACTCCTGCTGTGTCAGACTGCTTTCTGGAGGAAGGCCAGGGCAGAGTAGAGGGCACTTCAAAAGGAAGTAGACCCCAAAACAAACTCAGACCCTAAATCACATTTGGTGTCTAGATCTAGACCATAAGAAGGGGAGCTTGAGGACCCCAAAAATGTAAACTGTCAAGCAGCCAGTCGGGCTGTGCGAGGAAAAGACTTCTGCCTGTTACCAGGACCAGGGTTTAAGGGCTTTCAGTCTCCCAGCTGGGTGAGGAAACCTCAACCTGGGAAAATCAAAGACCACCTGCACCCTGGAGCCTGAAGCACTAGTGCCTGCCTGCTTGCCAAGACCAATGTGCACTGTGATGTAGAGGAGATCGCTGGAGAGAGCGAGGTCCAATGGGGGATCCTGGCAAGTGGATCCCTGTAGGTAGGTGTGAGCGGAGGACTGCCATGCCGATCGGACCGTTGCCCCTGTGCGGTGGGAAAGTCGGCAACCCCATATGCCATAAGAGGCTGACGTGAAGTTAACCATGCCAATAGGGCCATCACTCGGGTACGGTGTGTATGTTGGCAGCCCCCTATGCCAGAGAGGATCGCTGTGAAGGTAACCATGCTGATCAGGGTGTTCCCTGTGTGCCATATGTAAGTTGGCATACTCATATACTAAAAGGGGCCACCGTGAAGTTGATCATGCCGATATTGGCCGTTGCCCTTGTGCTGCTGTAGAGTTGGCGACCCCGAGTGCAGTATAGGAGTTGCGATCCTGTATGCCAGAGGAGGCCAACGTAAAAAACAAGCATTATAGCCTGGTTGATCCCGTTGTCAAGAGGAGAGGCCTCCAAGGTGACCCATGCGGGCCCGAGCCCTGACTGAGGATCGCAAACAGAAGCCATCAAATCCCCCCTTACTGCTTTCCCTCGTGGGAAGGATCAAAGTAAAGTTACTGTCGCACCAGAGAACGCCAGCCGCCTCAGCCCTCGTGCCCGCGAGTCAGATGCTCCTGGAGACTCTGGTCATGCAATCCCTCCATATGCAGGTAAGACTGATCGAAGAGACTTGTCTCCCAGACAGCACTTCAGCACTGATACGCTGAATGCTCACTCTCGTGAATGGGGTATAACCACTACTGCTAGTTGGAGTGAAGTGGGACTCAAGGGCCTGCCTATTGAATACTAGAGCTCTGGCCTCAGTGGGCTGTGTGCATTGTTTGTTGTTCGTGTATGCTGTATTTCACTTCGGGTTCCTATATAAATACTACCTTTGTCATAAAAGACTGTATTTGACTGGACAATCATTTATTGCTGCTATTGAGCATACTTTAAGCTGTGAGCCTGTGTTCGTCCCCCTGTATCTACCCCCCCAACTCTGAGTTTCAAGTGCTGAAGGGGTACTTGGCCCAGTTGCTCAGGATCCAAAGTAGGTCTGGCCTCGGGACATCAGGAGTAAAAGGCCTCAACCCCAATGGTTAGGCCCAGTTTCTCTTGCTTGCCCCCTGGCCTTCTGAACTGAGTTCTAACAGGGGTTGCTTCTTTCATGGGTGGGAATAAAAACTCCCCTCAGCATGAATCCAACAGTATGGATAAGTATGCATTCCTGAAGAAGCCACAATTAGTGGGTGTTAGACCTGACATCCTTGGTATGGTATTCCCCTAAACCTTTTGCTTTCACTCCTCCTGTTGGATAACATTGTTTTTATTGGCTTCAGGACTCTGTGCACTTTACACTGCTAACCAGTAGCTAAAGTGCTTGTGCTCTCTCCTTCAACATGGTAAAATTGGCCCACACCTAATTGGCACATTTAATTTACTTGTAAGTTCCCAGTACCCATGGCCTGGCCTGTAAATTAAATGCTACTAGTGGGCCTGCAGCACACATTGTGCCACCCACTAAAGTGCACTTTTAAAACTTGTCTCAGGTCTGCCACTGCAGCCTGTAGTACAGCTTTAAAACAGCCATTTCGACCTGACAAAGTAAACCTTTTGCCAGGCCTCAACCTTCCTTTTTATTACTTATAAGCCACCCCTAAGGTAGGCCCTGAAGGCTTATAGGGCAGAGTGCATTGTATTTAAAAAGTAGGCCTGTCTCTGCTATTGACTAACATTGGGTTCTTATTGCATTTAATAAGTGCTACCTTTAGATTGGAAGTAGATAGAAATATACTGTTTACACTCGAATTAAGTCTAATGTAAACCCTTTTTAGTGGTAAAGTCGGATTTTAAGTCACAACTCTGAAAAAGCCACTGTTAGAAAGTTTACACAAACACACAATGCCCAAACTGACTGATCCTTTTTACAACCTCAGTTTTTTTCGTGAACACTATACTCAATAAAAGTGATCACCATTTATTTTTCAAAAATAAATTCAAAAATCAGGAAAATGCTTTTGTTTTTTTGTCACATGCAGAAGTCCAATACAAAACAAATCATGAATTTCTCCCTCCCACATACATAAATTAATACACAATAGTAGATACAAAAAATAAATTACAAAAACACATTTTTTACGAAAATACACAAACAAACAAAATAAACAACAATAAATCAGTTCTGATTTTTCAATGTCCAAAACAAGAGCTGAAAATAAGTATGATATACATGACACTAAAATGAATTCATTAGCTCTTTATCCATGGACGGTGTAACCCACCAAAGCACGACTACTGTGATCAGGACAAGTTTAGCCATCACTTTACATTCGTTTATATCTTTGTTCTCAGTGCCTCTTTTTTTTACTTGTTGGGCGCACAGATGCTTGTCAACGCGTTTGGAACCCAGAGTTCTCCTCAGGACCCAGAACTGTTATCCACTCTCGTGATGCTTGATGTCTTTTAAAAAATTTTTTTTATTAATCCTCATTTGCCTCAGATCTCAATTGACACAAGAGTAAGATGTCTATAGCCGTTACTCGGTTTTAAGGAGACGTAGGCATCAAGATCGAACCGGGGAGAAGGCACCTGCCTACCGGCAAACGACCATCTCACCTAGAGTCACTGTATCCCCTTCTAAGTAGAGGGGCTGGTCTCACTCTCTTCTGATAACCTCTGACCGAAGACTGTTTATGTTGGCCGACTGAGCCCTTCTTCGGGGAAGGCCCAACACAGTCAGAGAGCATCCATGAGGCTTAATCATAGGATCCATGTAGTTGTTATAAAAAAGGATAAGCAATTAATGTGTCTGAGACCACTTTAGTAAACAATCCCATATTACTTTTTTCCTGCTACTCTGTAGTCTAGCCAGATCAATCTTAGAGATTTTATATAAAGAGGACAACCATTCTGTGTGTGTGGGGGGTATATCCTCTACCCATTTCTTACATATTTCCCTCCTACCCAGCAATATTGCATAAAATAGGAACCCCCTAGCAGGTCCTGTTACTTCGTTATCTATACCAAATATAATCAGGGGGAGGGAAATATGAACAGGGAATCCCAAAATGTCTGTTATAGTTTCACTCACTTTCTCCCAATATTCAGTTATCGCTGGGCAATCTTTAAACATATGGATGTCCGAGGCATTTACCAGACCACACTTCTTGCAACTAACCGTGGGACCCTTAGCTATTTTAGATAATCGTGCTGGAGATAAATAAGCTCTGTGGACGGTAAAATAATGATTTCTTCTGAGCCAGGCTGGTTTTACAGTCACATACAAGGTGTTAAAGGAAGTTTGCCACAGATCCTCCAGTTGTTCATTTGGCATATAGGATCCCCATTGTTCTTCAGCCAGTTTAAAGTCTCCATCAATGGTATTTTCAATGGCCCAATAGAAAAAGGAAACTTCCTTCTTTCCCGGCGGCCTAGAAACTAATTGCTCCTCTAAAGTATTTCCTATACCTATTGGTTTTTTGAGACTCTGGGACCAACTCTGCAGCTGTAGATATTTAAACCTGGACAAACCACCCTCTAGCCTGTTATGGAGTGATAGCCATGGTATAAGAGAGCCGTCTGAAGCCAAGTCCCTCCACATCTTCATTCCCGCAATCCTAAGTGGTATGGCCAATTTGTCCTTTAGGCAATCTGGAACCCCTGGAGAGTCCCATAGAGGGGCCATGCTCGAGAAGTAATTTAGATCTGTGCATTGTTTAATTCTAGCCCAAATACGCGCCATCCCCAGCAGGACTTTCAACCTAATCTTCTTAAAAAATTTCTGGTCCCCAAATTTAAACAGAAATCCCTCCTGGGGAAGGTCCCCTCCTTTTAACATGGCCGAAAACATGGCCCCTGTCCCTGTATGATCTGGTGTTTTTAATAGCATTCTTGCATGTGATAACTGAAATGCCCAAGCATAATATTGCAAATCTGGAAGTGTTAAACCTCCCTTCTCCCTCCTACGCCTAAGCTTCCTCCAAGCTATTCTTGTGGCCTTATAGGCCCATGCAAATGAATTAATTGCTTGCTGGAGCTTATCAATCTCTTTTTTATCAAAGTGCAGGGGAATGGTGTCAAAAAGAAAAGTAATTTTGGAAAGTATAACCATCTTAATCAAGTTGATCCTACCCAAAATGGTCAATGGGAGATGAGCCCAGGATTTCATTAGCCTCTGGCATTCTTTAGATACGTTAGACAGGTTGGTCCCTGCTATCTTATCAATGTTCTGGACAATCTTGACCCCCAAATATCTTATTTCACGCTTGATCGGAAGCTGACAATCTGGCAGGTTCCAAGCCATGATATCTGTCTTACCCGCATTAACCTCATAACCGGAAACCTGCCCAAAGTCTTGTGCCAGCTTAATAACCTTGTGAAAAGATGTCTCCAAGTTAGACGAAAGAATTAAAACATCGTCCGCATAAAGAGCTACTTTCCTTTCCCATGCCCCAAATCTAAAAGGTGGAATGCCTACTTTGTCTCTCAAACGTTGAGCAAAAGGCTCTATATATAAATCAAAAAGAAGCGGAGAGAGGGGGCAGCCCTGTCTAGTTCCCCTACTGATTTTAAAAGGGTTCGTCAATTTGCCATTGACTAAAAGTCTAGCCGAAGGATCGTGATAGATAAGCTGGATGGCTCGACTAAATTTTACTCCAAAGCCAAACCTATCCATTACTGCAGCAAGGTAGACCCAGTTAACCCTGTCAAACGCTTTGGTAGCGTCAAGTGTTATGGCTGCAAGAGGTAATGAAAAGGTTGAAGCCAAATCAATAGCGCCTATAAAATCATAGGTGAGATTTGAGAGAATTCTGCCCTTCACAAAACCCTTCTGGTCAGTGTGAAGTAATCCACCAGCCACTGCACCCAGCCTATCTGCCAAAATCCTCGTAAAAACCTTATAGTCAGTATTTAAAAGTGAAATGGGTCTATAAGACCCACATTCCACTTGATTCTTTCCTGGCTTCAGGATCAGTGAGATGGTGGCTTCTCCCCATGAATCGGGAAGCCTAACACCTTCTGAAAGAATCTTATTGAAAAGCATAGTCATGGTTGGAATAACTGCCTCTCCCAAGGATCTATACTGTTTGACAGGCAGCCCATCAGGCCCTGCAGCCTTTCCTCTCTTACATGCCAAGATAGCCTTTCTAACCTCTAGCTGTGATATATCACGCTCCAAGTTTTCTTGCTGTGAGGAATTTAAGGAGGCAAGCCCACTTCCCATTAACCACTGACTAGCACTAGTAGTATCGACTACATTATCCTCCTTATATAGGTCTTGAAAAAAGGCGAAAAAGGCATCCCCAATCTCTTCATCCGTGAAGACCGAAGTGCTGCGATCCTCGCTATCTATTCGCTTTATTATATTCCGCGTTCTATCGGCCTTAACCTTCCATGCCAAGAGTTTACTGGCCCCCTCCCCATATTCAAAATGGGCAAGCTTACTAGCCTCCCATTTTTTAGTGAGCCTTAACTGAATGATATTATCCAGCTGATCCTTCAAACTTGACAAATTTGCCAGATATTCTTGGCGATTTACGGGGGCAGTTTCATTGTTTAAAATCATCTCCACTGCCTTCATCTCAGACTCTATTTGCGTCACCTCTTCCCTATACTTCCTGTTCTTATAGCTAACCCTACTCATAACTATACCTCTTAAGAACGCCTTCCAGGCATCCCATACCACAGAAATCTCGACTGAGCCCACATTTGTGTTGAAAAAATACTCTGATTCCTGTAATAGATAGTTAACTTCAGGCTCATCAAGCAGTAATGAGCGATCAAATGTCCATATCCTTGGATGTTCTCTCCCTTCCAAAGCTAAATCCATACATACAACAGCATGATCAGACAGGTGTGGAGTCAGGTAACCCAAGTCCTTGATTTTACCCCTCAGGTCGTGACTAACCAGTATATAATCTATTCTGGACTTGTGACGATACTTATTATTATAAAAAGAAGCACCCAACTGAGAACCCGATCTCTCTCTCCACACATCACACAATCCCATCTGTGCCATCATTGTTTGCAAGTATGTCCGGGATTTAGGTGATGTATTCGCCCTACTGCTTGGAGATTTATCCAGTAAGGGATTTAAAACAATATTGAAATCACCTGCCATAATAATAGGCTCTGGAAATTCCAGAAGGTGTAAGAAAATAGTTTTTAGCACGGAAGGGTCATCCTGGTTCGACCATAATAGCCCACCACTGTCATCAAAGAGCCTTGAATAGAAAGTCTAACGATAGCCCACCTACCCCCTGGGTCTGTCATAGAATTTAATACTCGGGCTTTAGCTTGGTTCTTAACCAAAATGGCTACACCTTTGATATTAACACTCTGATTTGAGCAAATAATATGTTCAATCCATTTAGCTTTTCTAAAAATTTCATGCAATTCCTCCTTCAAAAGATGAGTCTCTTGCAAAATAATGACCTGAGAAGGAGAATCTTTAAGGTATTGTAAGATCTTTACCCTTCTAGATTTTACTCGCAGGCCATTTACATTCCAGGATAAAAACGATATATTATTCATGGTGGTTTAGAGGTTAAGAACTTTAAGATGCAACATCTCCCACCACACCGCTCACAAGATAAGCACAACCAGCCTGTCCAACATAATAAATATAAATCAATCAAACCAAAAGACAAATGAGGATTTAATTTTGTTTTTTTTACCCCTATGCTCTCCACCCTGTGCTCCCTCCCAAACCCTACAGGAACCCCCACCCCTCTTCCCTCCCTGGAGAACCCAACCCCCATTTACCTGGACTAATAGTCCAGATTCTACTACCGGGGCACCCATGGAGTCCCTCTATACTCAAGATACTATATACAAGTGACGATGTACTAAGACCCTCCTTAAAAAACTTTATCTCCAGTTTTCTTTGATTTTGAGGTTTTAAGGATTTAAGCTTAAATTAGGGTTCGAAATACAACCCCACAAACTTGGGCTTAGCCATAGCTAATATATCAGTGTGTCCTACCTATTTCTCTTAGGACCAAACTCTCCAAAAAACCTATTTTGTAGTCTTGCCTAGACATTCCAGAAGCTCATCTGCCTCTTGAACTGATTTTAAATTATACATCTTATTGTTGTACATAATTTTCAGGAGCGCAGGGAACTTCAACTGAGCAGTCGCACCAAATTTCTTAAATTCTTCCATTTTCCTCCCTAACTCCCATTGTCTATCCAACGTAGCACGGGCCAAGTCAGAGCGAATTTCATAGGAAAAATCTCTAGGTTTCAATGATTTTTGCTTCAGAGCGCAATTTAAGATTTTTTCCTTCAAAGAAAACGTGAGGAAGTTTATAAGGATCTTCCTTGGTTTGGGACGGTTTGGATGTTTCCTAAAAGGGGCTCTGTGGATCTTCTGTATGTCCCTTTTCAAGTCTTCCTCTGTTTCTTCTATCTGTATCGACTCCTTTATAAGGGTCACTATGAAGGACTTGATGTCATCTCCTTCTCTGCCCTCCGGAACATTCAAGAGGCGGAGATTATTCCTTCGTGAGTTGTTTTCTAATGTCTCAAGCCTGTCCCGGAGTGATACCTCATCCTTCTTAAGTTGTACAATTTCTGATCTGGCAACCCCCAGTTCACCTCTTATTTCACCCACTGAGCTTTCTAGGGCCACTGTTCTGGAATTTAAGAGATCGATCTTTTTCTCTAATGATTCACAAAACAGCCGAATCTCCCCTTGATTTGCTTCGGAGACAGAGAACCCCTTCCTAATATCCACAGATAGAGAAGAGAAAAGAGCCTCCATAGAGGGTGCTAAAGATCCTGCATTTCCTTGCTCCTCAGAGACTTCAACTAGCTCTATACTGTCATTTTCTACTCTAACTTGATTTACTTCTCGCTGGTCTCCATTGTTTGCCTTACTTTGATCGGGCTCCCAAAGCTGTCAAAGCTATTTCGGGAGAAAGCTGTGACGTAAGAGGAGGACTATTCAATTCTTCCATTCTTTCTTGAGTGGGTGTTAACTCCCTTACACGTTTTCTTAGGTTCGCCCCCTGTTCGGTCACATCTACCACCAATGGCTGGACTTTGAAGTAGGACCGCAGGGATGGCGTGATCTTAATCCTCGAATCCAGGGAGTACTTTTTAGCTCTATCTGACTTGATTCTTCTACTTTTTACCTCACAATACTGAAAGGTAGAATAGCCAGTGGCAGTCCCTATCTCAGGGATTACGCCAGTCTTTTCCTCCTCCACCTGATTTTGATTATTGCTTGTGCCCAATTTTCCTTCTAGACAACACTTATTTATTTTGCTACCTTGTTTTGCCTTCGTCACCCTACCACCTTGCCTCTGCCCTTTTTTGCCTCCTGTTATTGGAGGTACTGTGGGGGCAGTATTATTAATAATACTGATGAATTTTCCTCCCCCTTTCTGTGCCTCCTGTTACAGATGGTTAACCACCCTTTGTGGCAGCAACTGAAGTCGTGTGGGCGTAAATACAAGCCTGCCCCCCTCCGCTGACAATGTAGCACTTACCGTGCCTGCCAACCTCCCTTCTTGCCCTTCCAGCACCTGATTTTGTTGATCCTGCTGCAATTGAGGTTGTTGCTGCGGCGGCGGCAATAATGATGGCTGCAAAATTTGAAAACTTTCGTCTTCTGGAAGCGCATACAACTGCTTCAGAGAACTCCCTCGTGATACTGACGGAAGGCGTCATGTGCTGCCTCTTCCAGTATCGACCCGGAGGAGCCCGCGAGCCGCTGCTCTGCGACCCCTCCTCAGCTCCAGGGCGGCGGCAGACCAGCGCGGCAGATCCAGGGACACACCAACACACATCCCCTAGCACAAACGGAAGGGATGCGGCTCGGAAAACACCAGAAATGTAAAAAAGTAAAGACTCAAAGAATCCAGCAAAAAAAAAATGAAAGATTAAAAGAAAACGAAAGCACCGCGGGTCTCAAACTTCGCCAACATCCAAACTTCGGTACGTGAGTACCTCCGGTAGTAAGCGACCGCTCAACTAGCGGCCGCCATGTTCTCCTGAATGCTCGATGCTTGATGTCTTGGCACCAACGTGATAATCAAATTCTTTATGACTATTTTATAACAAACGGACTGACAACCCTCCTGCATCTCACGATCCCTGATTAAACTCTGACTCCATGATTTTCAAGGGAGGATTTAAATTTTTGCATCTTTCAATAAAGTCTTCGATCACAGCCATTCGTGAATGGTTTACTTCCTAGGGGAACTAAAATAACAAAAGTATTTTCATGATTTTTGAAAAATAAATTGTGATCACTTTTATTGAGTATAGTGTTCACGAACAAAACGGAGGTTGTGAAAAGGATCAGTCAGTTTCGGCATTGTGTGTTTGTGTAAATTTAAGGTGGCTCAGCCTTACTGACTTAAAGAGTCCTACCCCTTTTTTCTGTATAACTTTTAGAAAGTTGGCATTTTCTTTTCCATACCATTTATGCCTTCTGCCTGTGCCCTGGGTCACATGACAAAATGGCTCTGCTATTGTTGTTTGTGACTTACTGACAGTAACACAAAAGGAGCTTCGGTGTGGATAGGATGGGCTATCCTGGTAGGATGACTGGGAAGGGCCTTTATCAGGGCTTTAAGTGGGATGAAAAAACTAGGGGGTCTCTTAAAGGGGCGTGGCCAATGTAATTAAGGGCATGGCTTAAAAACACATAAACTAAAAATCTGTGTTAGCATAGTGTGCTGCCCGACTTGTATTTTGCTGTTTCTGTCATTGCATCCAGATATTTGATGCAACAAGTAACATCATCCCTACAACAAGTCAGGACTATTGGCTTTGTCAGTGGTTGTTAGTTGCATAAGATAAATAAGCAGCAACTATGGCTTGTATATAATATTGAAAAAGCTTCCACTTAAAGCCCTGGTGACACCACGATAATGTTGCTGATCCTGAGTTTCAAAAAGAGAAGGGAAATCCAGAGAGAAAATGACTCTTTAAAGGATTTCCCTTCCCCTAGAACGCTCACTTGGCATGACGTCATGCCGTAACTTCTCCACTACTAAGAAGTAAGCAGTGCGAGCATGCGCACATCGATGTGCCTGCTGTCACAGCAGTCTGGAAAAAACGGACCGTTTGTGCCAGGGCACAAAACAGAGCCCGATAGTAACCCGTTTCGATGCCCCCTTTAAAAAACTGCCGGTGCTCAGTACCGGTGAGACCCGGCCCACTTAAAGCCCTGGCCTTTATGCCACTTACATTTCAAAGGGTTCTGCCACCTGCACACACAAAGGAACCTGATACCAAGCATGTCCTGCCTTTTGTCACCCCAGACAGCTAAGAGTCATGACAGGGAGAAAGAGAAGAACTTTCCAGAACCAGATGTGGGGGTAGGGAGTCTCCCCACACAAAGACTGGCACCCGGTATAAATATTGGACCTCGAGAGCAATTCTTCAGAACACTGCTGTACCTGTGGACGTTACAGAAGAAGGACTGCCCTGCTGCCAGAGCACTGTCCTGCTGCTTGATGGATTGCCTTGTTATCCGAGAAGGAAGACTAGACCTGCTTGCCTTCATCCTAGGCAAACCAGAGTGACTATTGGGTCAGTTGACTGACCACCTGTGAGAGCTACAGAGACACAACAAGCTTCAGAGACTTCACTGCAACTGCCCATCTGAACCGCTGCAACTGGAGCTGCCTGAGCCTTGCTGCCCTCTGCTGGAGTGAATCATAATCCCCAAGAAGTTCCTCCCCAGGTTCTGGACCATTGGCTGGCATCAGAGTGTAGTCCTAAAGAAAAAGGTGAAAATCTTGAAGTTTGGACTCCTCGCGACTGCGAACGGGCCATTTCACTCCAAGACTCTGCCACCCGCAACGACTGTCAACATAAAATTCTGGTGAGACCTGCTCTTTGCGCCGCCAGTGACTTCCAGCAATTACCAGCAATGCAATCCCTGCACTTCGCGCTACAATAACAGTAGTCTAAGACGACCACCAACGCGAAGCTACAGCAATGCACACCCCGATGCCTGACCTGCTCTTTGTGCTGCAGCGATGACCGTCCGCGTTTCCCGATGTGCTCTTCTTGCTACATTGACAACTATCCATGAGGCTCAGCCTCCCCCTAGCAGCCACCTCCACTGAAATCTTTGCGCTGGACTTAGAAGGTAACTTTTCAGCATTACTAGCCTGGTCACTGTATCCTTCCTGTGCTCCATCACGGTCAGCATGAACTTATGATGACTTTCTCCCAGTCTAGCGCGACCAGATGACCACGAGTGGCGCTTTGTGCTTTTAGGTGCTATTTTCACCAAAACCTTTAAAATTGTATATCTTTGGTTATACTGATTGGATTTTTTTATTTATTCAAATTTACTCTATTTTAAATTGGCAAGGGATTTTTCTTGTGCTGTGTTTTCACTTAATTGCTGTTGTGTGCTGAATGAATACTTTACACATTGCCTCTAAGTTAAGCTTGACTGCTTTTGTGACAAGCTACCAGAGGGTTAAGGACAGGTTAATTTATTGACATTTGTGGTTCACCATGACACGGATCATGTTTGTTACCTGAGTGGGGCTTCCACCCCCCCCCCCCCAAGCCAATAACCCAGCTTCTTACAGGCCCTCATGACCACACACCAGAAATAGTGCGAGATCAACCAGCAGCATCACAGGAGCAAGAACCATCATTAAAAGAAGTTTTGTTGGCAGTAATGAACTCCGGAGCAGCTTTGAAATATATGATCATCTTTGTTAACCTTGATGTCAACCACCTGCAGGCAGATTTCCACAAAAGAGCACTCCGAGATTGGCAATGCTCTAGAAGTATCAACAGGTTGGACTATTATTGCTATAGGGACACAAAAGGCAGAAGGATGCTCCAGCTGACCAGTTTTAAGTGTGCCTAGAGAAAAACCTGGCTGGAGCCCTGAAGCATTGAAGCCTGTCCTGAGAACCTGAGGGCTGTAGTAGAGGTCAGGCCTGATTTTCCCAACATAAAGAAACTTTGGGGACTTAGTAGTTACTTTTTCGACCTCTTGAGAACAAGATGCTGCTATTAAGCTAGGGAGAGGGCTCCCTCAATGAGCTAATATTCCGTTTCAGACACACCCCTATTGAAATTTAGGAGCCTCCCATCCTCCCATTGTCCTGTGCTCAACCTAGTTTTCCCTCCTGATGTGGGCACAAGGTGGATGAAAAGCTGTGGATATAAAGGGTTTGGTTCCTGAGATCCCTTTTTGGGATTTCCACTCCAAAAAGGATGTCCCAGTTGTTTCATCCCTGCTAAGTGGTCACTGTTTACATCATTTCAGCCTTACTGCTCCAGAGGCAGCTACATTGTCTTACAGAAGGCGGTAATTCACACTTTATCTGGGATGCTACTCACAGTCACTGGAGTGGAGGCAACCAAGCCAATTTGGTTTAATTCCAGTTTGCTCTCTGGTAGCGCAAAGTACAGTTTTTAAAAGTTTCTTTTCTATTATATTTATCAAAAATCTATGTTCCTCTAGCTTTGATTTTCTTCTGAATGACACGCTGGTACCGCGCTCCTTACCGAGGCCGATATTTCTTTTAATTCTTGCTGTTTTAATTCTTTTGAGAGATTGAAGGGAAATTGAAAGGGGAATTTTTAAAATATTTTTTTTTTAAATAATTGCACAAAGGGGGCTGCTGTCTGAATTGCACTGCACTTTACACTAGAGACACCAAGCAAGGTCGGCGCTCTAGTTGTTTTTCACTTTTCTGCCATAAAAGGAAGTCTGGGGCGCGGGCGCACAGCTGAATGGCACGCTGGCACTGTGCTCCTTACGGAGGCCAATATTTCTTTTAATTCTTGCTGTTTTTATGTTTTTAAGAGATTGACAGGAAATTGAAAGAAGAATTTTTAAAAGTAATTGCACAAAGGGGCTGCTATCTGAATTGCACTGCACTTTACGCTAGAGATGCCAAGCGAGGCCAGTTCTCTAGCTGTTTTTCACTTTTCCACCATAAAATGAAGGCCGGGGCATGCCAAAGGCAAGCTGGTCTGAGCCCATCCGCATCTAAACAGGACCAGTGGCCAGTAATTCTACCTCGTCCACTTCAAGTAAGATCTGTTATTCTTCTTAACAAATATGTGGCTTAGGGACTACCTCTATTAATTACTGCCTTCACTCCATGGATTTGTATAAATCTGAGTTGCAATGTAAGAATTGTCCCTTCTGTCAACGTGTGCATGTAGAGTGTGTGGCTAAGAAGAATAAAGAGGTAAGGTGGCATATGTTTATGATCAACTGTCGCTCGCCACAAATTTAGCTCTTTTCTCTCTTGGAAGACGAAGGGTCTGATGTGGTCTTCCTTAGTGAAACATGGTTGCATGAAAACTCAATGCCTGATATAATTCAAGCTCTTCCATTGGGGTATTACATCTGCCGAAGAGATCGCATGAACAAAGTGGGTGGGGGAATAGCCATTATTCTCAAAGAGTCTTTGAAGTGTGCATATGAACAATTACCCATACCTGACGGTGAGAATCTTTCCTTTGCTATATCTATGTCCCCGACATTCACTTTTTCTAGAGTCCTAATATATAGGTTCCCAGGGCCTTGCTTTCATTTTGCTGAGGCTCTCCCAGACCTTATTGCCAGTTTAGCAACTGGCAAGCCTAATTTAACATTGCTGGGGACCTCAATGTCCACTTTGAAGATGTAAATAACTCTCTTTCGTTAGGCATTATGCAGGACGTTGGCTCACTACAGCTGACCCAAAAAGAGGTTAGCTCTACTCATGAGAAAGGGCATCTTATTGGCCCAGTAATTAGTAATGACCCTAATCTTAAGGTTTCTTATCCTTTATCAGTGCTGTGATCAGAGAGTTACTTGATTCCAATGTTTTTGTATGGTTCTACCCCCACCCCTGGCTTCATGCCGGTGATGCGGAAGGACCGTAGGTAGTCTAAACTTAACAAAGAAGCATAGAAATCTATTCTTCACTCCTCCAGACCTGAACTGGAAAGCCATCCCTCTTTGGCGAATGATAAGTATGGTGATTGGGTCAAACAGTCCTTTGATCAGGTGATCCCAGTGAAAACTGTTAAAATAAACCATAAGGGTAAATCCTTCCTCTGGTTTACCCCTCATTTATTGACCCTAAGAAAAGAAAAGAAACGACTAGAAAGAAAATGGAGGAAGTCATATGATGAGCAGTGTAAGAAGAATTATCGCCTGGCTATCAGAAACCATCACTTAGAAATTAAATATGCTGAAGTCTCTTATTTTGAATCTAAGATTGATTGGGTATCTAATACCCTATTGGAACTATATATTACAAATTGTTAAATCATTGACTGTATTGAAATCGGACAGCCTACTATTTGAGCTCATGTCAGACCACTGTAATGACTTGGCATTGTTCTTTCAAAAGAAAATTACAGATATCTATTCATCTTTACAGAATACTGAAAGCAAGCTTGACCCTATCCCAGGTGGGAATGTGGTGGACACCCCCATAATCTGTTTAACAACCATTCCTGACATCACACCTGAGCTACTTCCAAGGCTGTTTAGTTGTGTGAAGACTGGTCTCCCCTTGATCCTGACCCCCTCATGTCCTCCTTCAAGGCGCAGAACTTATTTTTCCAGCTCTGCTGGATCTTCTTAACCTTTCTCTATCTAGTGGTTTAGTCCCTCCAGCTTGGAAACATGCAGTTGTAAAACTGCTGTTAGAAAAGTATAACCATGGCCCCTTGTGTCCTAGGAATTACAGGCCCATTTCACTGCTTCCTGCAGCTGGTAAGATACTGAAGAAACACGTAAATCATTGTCTGTCCGTATTTCTGGAGGAGAATGCCATTTTGCACCCCACCCAGGCTGGGTTTTGTCCCCAACACAGCACTGAAACCACACTTTTGGCGGTTACTGAGGAGCTTAAGATACTGCTGAATAAGGGAGGGTCAGCTGCCATCATACTCCTCGATCTCAGTGCGGCGTTTGACACAGTAGATCACGGAATCCTTACCCAAAGAATTAGTGATGCTGGAAATAAAGACGATGCTTTGAAATGGCTCACTTCATTTTTAGAGGACAGGACATTTCAGGTATGTGAAAAAACCTGTTAATTTGATACTTTCACCCTGAAGGTCAGAGTACTACAAGGAGCCGCACTTAGTCCCACGCTTTTTAATCTTTACATGCCTTCTGGTGGAGATTTTTCTTGAATTTGGGCTGTCAGTTGTTTCCTACAAAGATGACACCCAATTGGTTTTCTCCATTTCACCTGAGCAGGGTCCACACTCTCAACAATTTGGCCCTTCTTGTGAAAGGGTAGCTAGCTGGATGGCCAGCTGCTGCCTTAAGCTCAATGGGAACACGAGGGAGGTCATCATGCTGGGTAACAATCCAAATTTCCAGGCTCTGTCAGGATTGCCTGAATATCTAGGTACCCCACCAGCCCCTAATACACCCATAAAAAGCTTGGGGATGCGGCTAGATAAATCACTTTCAATGGAAGCACAAGCAAGGCAACTTGCTGCCTGCTGCTATGGTCTTCTTAGAACACTCAGGAAAAGTTTAGATCTGCTCCCTCTTCTTTCTAGAAGGATTATTGTACAGGCTTTAATACTTTCTTGCCTGGACTATGAGAAAGCCCTATACCTGGGGGCTCCACAATATGTGGCTAGAAAGTTACAAGTTGTCCAAAATGTGGCTGCTCAGCTTCTGCTTAACATTCCTAGACATCTTTCAGCTAAGAATGCCATGGTTATTCTTCACTGGCTTCCCGTTGATCAGCAGGCAAAGTTTAAGGCTCTATGCATGGCACATAGAGGACTACATGGGAAAGGTCCTCTTCTGTTACGGGACCTCATGTTGCCTTATATCCCAAGCAGGGCCCTCAGGTCAGCCAATGCATGACTCATGAAAGCCCCTCAAGTACGCAGGATGCGATAGGGTGGGCGCTCTTTCTCTTATTTTGTTTCTGAGCTCTGGAATGCAATGCCCTTTTGCCTGTGTCAGATGGAGAATGAACTTACATTTAGGAAGAACATAAAAGCCTGGCTCTGTGCAACCTAGTCTTCATCTGATAAGGTTCCCCTGATGAGTGTCGGTGTTAGTAGTATGGTGGATGCTAGAGCTTGGAAGCCTTTTGGTAGCCATGCGCTCTATAAATACAGATAGAATACAATATACCTTTCTAGAATGTTCCCAAGTCGAGCTGTGAAACGTATTTTTATTCACAATTGGTTCTGTTTATGGAAAATATAGTTTGTCCTACACAGTGCTAAACATATTTTAGTAACCTTTCACTGTGGGGACACACATTTCTTTAATATTTGGTATGCTCCCTTTTATAAATTAAATACCCAGCCCTGAGAGTTTCCAACACACTTAGGAGTAGTGCTCAATTTGTAAAAAGTACAGGTACCCAAACCTTTTCTGAGGCCACTTCCTCCTAGTTCCCCCACTGGCACTGTCCTCCTCCACCTTTGGTTTTGCCCATTGCATTAATAGACAGTGTCCAGAGCTAGACTGCAGCAAGTAAAGTGAGTGAGCTCATTTTCTTCATGATGTTTCGGGGCGGATCTCAGCCCTTCCATACTTTAAAAAAGAAAAGAAAAGAGGACAACATGGCAACATTTACAGCATATTTCCCCCTAAGAAACTGTCTTAAACATGTTGGTTTAAAGGGCAATTCTGTGACATTCTAACACTGACCCCCTCTCCGCTCATGGCTCTACTGGGCAATGTCTCGCCCATCCCCAAAGCCTTATGCCGTTTTATCGCCAATGCGCTCTTGTTGGCAAAACGGGAGATTGCACTCCGCTGGTGTAGCAACACGCCCCACAGTTCAGGCCTGGCTACGAAGCATGACCTACTGTGATCTCACTAGAGAGGTCTATGCCACACTACAGCCCCCACCGCCCGACCAAAAGATATTTGGCAACCTCTCCGTTCCTATCTCCTCACTTTGAATTTGGACTCCCTAGAGTCTACCCCACCGGCATCAGCGTCCAGACTATTCCCAGGTCACACCAACCAAGACACTAATGGCTGATTTGCTGTACTCCTCCTCCCCTTTCTCAAAACCATCCCGCTCTTCTCGGTACTCACCCAGCTATTGCTTTCTCTAGTTCCCCAGAGTAGTTATATTTTCAACCAAGTTATTTGTATAGATGGACAAGCATGTGCATACAAATGTCTCATTATCTCACTCCCCGTCTCTTCTCCACTCCGTGCATTGTGTTCCTTTTTTTCTTCTTTGATTTGTTTAATGTACTGCTGAAAAATGGTTAAATAGAGGATTAAAATAAATTTCTGTAATATATCCTGCAACTCGTACAGAAGTGCCTCCAAATTTCTCATCCTTCATTGACCCTTTGCTATCTCTCTACTTCAACCTATTTCTTTCCACCACATCACCTCATCTTTCTACGATATTGCCTGTCTCACTCATCGCTACCCTCTATTTCTTCTACTTTTCTTACTCCCCCATCCGTCATTCCACATACTTCTACTTTATGCCAAACTCTGCACCCCAAAAAAGTTGTGTCCTATTCTCGATTCAATAAACATGAATACATGGCCTCTCTCTTGCAAACATGTGAGTGGACCACTCAGATGTACACTCTTTAAGCTGTTATATTCCATATAAGTACCCTATATCAGCGCAGGTAACATCGCAACCTTTCACCTACATCCGGCCCTACATTACATACATAACGGTTCTTAGGCACTGACTTTTTACCTAGATATGACACTGCATTCAGAACGCAGGTTTTTCCCTGGTTCGATTCTCATACATTATGCATGAGGCTTCTTGGAAGCACAGCAGGACTAACAGTAGGATTACCATCTCCTGTATAATATCTCTGTATAAAGTTCAGGCCCAACGTCATCCTTTAGGCCGACACAGTAACACAGCAAGGTAGGACCCCTGGGGAGACCTACGGGTATATATACAACACATCTTGCTTAGGAAGATAGAGGAGACCGTGACTTACCGGCTGGGACACTGACCAGAGACGCTGAGGTTCCTGCATGCAGATGCTCCAGCTAGCAGTGGTCTAACATCCCTCGCGGGGTGTCCAACTCGAGACCAGGACGGGGTCCCGCATTCTCTAACTCTCAGGTAACGGGGTGGACTAGATCCTAGAGGGATTCTTGGCATAACACCTACATAGATGCTAGGTACATTTAGGTACATCTAGTTAGGGAGGCATCGTAGGAGTACGCACTTTTATCATGTGTTTTATGTACATGTATGTATTCATGATTTATGCAAGATGGTAGAACTTTACCATCCTTTTACTTTCGTAGTACTGCTAATCATATATTTCTGCTACTGTCTAATGGTTGTTACAGCTCATATTGTCTACACTAGAATAACAACTGTTCAATAAATACTTATTGAAACGCCCAGCCTGTTTATTCTGTGTATCTCTCTGAGACAAACTAAGTGAGCACGAGTGACTGAGCGAAAGGTAGTATATTGTTTCCACGATTCTGAGGGATCAGGGTTGTCATGTTCTGAGGTTGCCAAGAACTATTCTCTCCCCGATAAGAGGAGACTCTAGCGGGACTGTGAGCTAGCTGATACAGACAGGCTAACGTATCCGGTGGGGGTGCACGGAATCAGTCCACCACCAAACCCACAGTTTATGTTATCCAAACGCACAGATCCTGTAAAGGTAATACAGGAACTACACGACATGGCGCCGCCAACGTTGGTTGGGTACTTATTTAACAGTAGAATCTGAGTAGTTCAGTTGTGCTATTCTCAGATATCCCTACTCACAAAACACCAGAGATGTCTGGAGTGGGTGGGCACAAACTCCGCCACAGCTGAGTAGGTGAGAAATCCTATTTATTGGCTGTTGGTTAATCAAGCTTGAAGGACAGATTGTTCCTAAAATTGTGCATAACACCGTATCTTGGTTCTCTTGAAAAAGTTATTTAGTGTACTAAAAACAATGACTAACCAATAATTAGACCCACTGCAACAAAATCTGCCCCTCACAGACGAGGACGATGCAGACGCAATACAAATTGCACCAAACTTTAGAAATACAGTCACCCTGAAACTACTTGCACGTGGTTTATCAGCTAGGGGTGGCGTATTAGCTTTCGTGATTGAGGCACACGAATCAAACAGAACAGAGGTATTTTATTCGTGGGTTACATTCCCAGCAGCAAATGCAAGAACAAAAACATTTCACTCCTACACGGAAGGAGATGCACCAGCGGAATATTATCCGTTCGAGGATATAGAGGTTCCGCTCACATACCAGGAACACTTATACTGGTTTAAAGGCACCCTACCCCACATAAGAAGAAGAGTAAGACTCGGCCCGCTCGGAAGAGAAGGGGCAACATGGCCAATATTATCGGCCTACACACCACATCCTGAAATTGACACAATGCCACCAGGAGACTTACTCATAGAACATAAAGATTTAATCAAAATCTATAGGAACTTGACGCAATTCATCATGAGGACACTTACAGTCCAACCAGCAATAGTTGCAACAAATTGAACTCAAATTCAGGGTACAGCAACTAAAATTTCACCACAAACAATACACACGGTAATGGGTAAAATTCCCACAAAACGTGAACAAATACCATTCTGGGTAGCTCAGAAAATAACACAGCTAGAGGCAGTATTCCCGAATACTACCCCGTATGAAAAACACAGAATGCTAACAATCTGCTTGCCCATGGGGATAACACCACAATTAGAAGATTGTACCACTTGGGGTACAGTCTTTGCTGCCATTTATACCAGAACTCATGGTATCCCGTCATTAGCAGTCGTACCTGATGTATTGAGACAAACACAAAACGAGTACGGAGCAGAACTTGCCCTAAACTTAGGGATGAAGTTACTAGGTAACTATGCCCAGGTATCAGCAATAATACTAGCTAACATTAAGGGGGAAGCAGCTTCAGTGGCTATCCGCCAACGCCTGAGGGAGTTCAATCATTTAGAACAGGAACACGAACTACCAAAAATAATTGAAACTGCATATGCAGAATTAGGCAGAGACAGTTTGGGTGGGAAAGCTTTAAAACCACAACTGATGGGCAGTCCTGAAAAGGACACTACTAAGCAGACACCTTCTTCAACAAAGAAGAAGTGGGACAATAAAAAACTACAAAACTTTAAAGGAAATAGATCTCAATCCAGAGGTAGATCTCCTCCACAGGAGCCCTCCGAAAAGAGGTATAATCTCAGGAATAGGGATAATATTAGGAAACCTGACAGGTATCAGGATACTGATACACGTTCCTCTTGTTCCTTTCAGGGTTCATCCAAAAACTCCGAGAGGGAAGGACGGTCAGAAAGACAAGAAGAGCATACAAAGTCCAGAGACAAGCAGCACGCTCAAGATTACACTTCTAAAAAAGAAGAAAAACCAAAGCAAAAGCCACAGTTCAAAAAGAAGAAAGTTGCAGGTCTAAAGATCAGACATGCCCAGAATTCTGAGGAACTCGACTACTGAACGGGGAATGGGCTCTGACGATGCTAGACAGTGCGGCAGAAGTAACAATAGCTCGCCAGAACCTGAAGGAATTTCTGGTGACAGCTGACTTGAATGATTATATCACTGTAGAAACACCCGATACTAGGGTAAGCGTCCCACATAAGGTATATGAAATAACGCTCCAAATGGAGGGGGACAAATGTAGAACAGTAAGATGTCTCTTTTGGGAGAACCTGACGTTTGGCTATGATACTTTATTAGCTGAACAAGATTGGCCGCCAGCATTTGTCATGGATTGCCCTAAAGGAGAAACGGTAATTCTTCCGGCCTTCTCAACCATATTCCCAGGCACTTACAACATACATATGCGCAGGCGTGGGCGGTAGCCCAGCCTCCGGCATTATACAAAAACCATGTTGGATGGGATGAGGATTCAACCCACCACATAATTCCTTTAAAAAATACTCCAACTGCACAGAGGCAGTATCCAATAAAGCAAGAAGCTAAAAAACAGGTCAGGGAGATCTTAGATCACCTTGAATACCAAGGGGTGATTGAAACTTGCACCTCACCAATGAACAATCCTTTGTTTCCTGTCATGAAACCTGACAATTCATATCGTCTAGTTTTAGATTACAGACATTTAAACACTTGCACTAAGACATTTGCAGTCCAAAATGCACATAGTGCCGCATTAATGAATAACATTGTGTGGAAAAAATATAAAACAACACTTGATATCTCAAATGGATTTTTCTGCCAAAATATAGCGCCTGAAAGCAGGTATCTGACAGCCTTCTCAGCGCTAGGGACCCAGCGTCAATTTTGTTGACTCCCCCAGGGGTATAAGAACAGCCCGGGGTTGTTTTTGGCTAGAATAACTGAGTTACTTCAAAATTTGGACGAAGAGGCATTGTCCTATGTGGATGATATTTATCTAACGGACGATGACCTAGAGGAACACTTGAACAGAGTGAATACCATAATTTGGGGATTTGCATCTGAGGGCTACAAATTCAACTTTAAAAAATCAAAAATTGCCCACCTCAGTGTCCTGTTTTTAGGATATGAGCTTTCAAGTGAAGGAAAAAGCCTGGCAGCCAATTTTTTAGAAAAATGCGCGCTGCTCCAACCTCCAAAATCATAAAAAAAATTACAGTCAATTCTGGGATTCCTAAATTTTGGTAGAACATACATTTAAATTACGCAGAAAGAGTGAAACCTTTCTACGATTTTAATAAAACCTGATTTTTTAGTAAAACAATGGACACAGGAACATACAGATACACTTCGTTCCTTACAAGCTGACATGATAGCTTCCAAACACTTACAGACACGCGTAAACGTACGCAACCTGGTGATCCGTATAGTTGCGGGTCAATCTGGGTACACCTATCTAACATATAATGAAGGTGAGACAGTACCAATTGCATACAAATCACATTTGTACACAAATGCTGAGATGCGCTTAGCATCTACAGAAAAGATTCTGACAGCAGTACAAACTGCTGTAGTGAGAGAAAGAGCACTGGCTCAGGGGAAACGAATAATAGTAGTAACTCCAGTTCCAGCTTAGAAGCTGCGACAAAGGCAAGCATCCCTAACTCTAAAGCTTTACATCCGAGATGGATACAATGGGCTAATTCTCTTACTGCAACAGATGTAGAATACAGGTACGACCCAAATTTAAAGACACAAGCATTCCTGCAATACGAACAAGAATATCCTCTACCAAACGAAATAATGCCTCTAGATCAGTATGAATTTATCATTTACACTGACGGATCTGCTCAACCGGCCATAGGGAGTAAGCAACAGTATAGCGCAGCATGTGCAATTGTTAAAGGTCGCATGCGGGATGGAAAATTCCACCCGAGTTGCACAAAGACGCAGTCCCTAGGAGACTGCACGGCACAGTTGGCAGAGTTAAAAGCGCTGATGCTGGCACTGGTAAATACGGATCGAGAATTCCCCATACTAATTGTGTGCGATTCCTTTTACTGTGTGCCGTCATACAATGAATATTTGCAGTACTGGGTTCAAAACGGGTTCAAAGATGCAAAAGGTGGCACAATTAAGCATAAAATGATATGGGAACAGGTATTGGAGTTGAAAACCGAACTACCGAGGGCTCACGTGATACATACACTGAGTCATCAGCGTGATGGCGTTCACGTTGAAGGGAATTCATTGGCTGATGAAGCCGCAAAGGGGGCTGTACGCACGGCTTCCGTAGCTGCAATCACTCGTTCTAAAACGAGAATAGACGGTGAGATTATGGTAGCTATCAATGCTTGTCGCAAGAACAGCGGAGCAGTACCAAAAAGGTTTCCACTCAAGTACTCCTACAAGTTAGATGCCAATAACATTCCGTTTGCTCAGATTCCTGGAGTGGGGGATAGAGTAATTCCAAACATGGATCGTAGGTTAGGTTTAATTCTAGCAGCACACGAAGGGATAGGTTCTGCACATGCAGGAGTTACGGCGACTGTTTCTTTGTTGAAACAACGCTATTGGTGGCCTGGATTAACAAAGCAGATGAAGGACTATGTCTTGAAATGCGACATCTGTCAGCAGATGAAAGGTTCCACCGTAACACGTCCAGCGCAGACACCGCTGTTAATATCTGACAAACCACTAGCGTGTGTTTATTTGGACCACTGCGGCCCCTTACAAAGAGATGGGGCTTAGAAGTATATCATGGTTGCAGTGGATTCCTGCTCGAGATTCCTATGGGTGTGGCCCCAGCGCTCGGCTGATGCTCGAACTGTTATAAAAGATTTGCGAGTCTTTATAGGGACATACGCAATTGGCACATTACGTTCTGACCAGGGTCCTGCGTTTAGCTCTCGGGCTAACAAGGAGGCCATGCGAGGATTGGGTGTAGCATTGCGGTACTCATCTCCGTACCATCCCGAGGGAAATTCGGTAGTGGAGAGAAAAAACCGAGACTTAAAGCAATCTTTAACAGCTAGAGTATTAGGCACGGGTGAAAGTTGGGTAAAACATCTGTTTGGAGTCCAGCGTGCTCTTAACAATATGCCAAGATGTTCTCTGGGGGGGGGGTCACTCCATATGAGGTCCAATTTGGGCCAAGAATGTGGGTACCTGATCTTGATTGTGAAGGCACAGTGGCGGATGAAAAGCCTTTTGACATCCATGATCGTTTGTCTGTTTTACAGGATCTAAATGAATCCAGGACACAACAAAGTAATGTCCACCTGAAGCAGACCGCCACTGGGGAAGTCAAATCAGTCACCGCAAGACCTGTCTGGATCCCAAAAGTCGGAGATCTGGTCAGAGAGAAGATAGCGGACAAAAAAGAATTTGGGCCATCATATAGAAATCCTGTACCGGTCCTAGCAATTGAAGGAACAAGAACTGTACTTCTACGGCCTCTTGCCGGAAAAAAGGAGAAAAGATTTTTCTCAATTGACCTAATCAAACCACACTTTGTGGCCGATACTATGCAGTAGGCCACGTGGGCTCCAAAGTAGCAGACGCCCTCCTCTCGCTACAATCCAAGAAGTTCAAACGGAAAGACTCATCACATTCGAAGAGCCTCCAACACGGAATGACGGACTATGCAACATTGCTATGGAACTCGTTCTTCTTGAACCTGAAGTTCAAATTCAAAATCAAACTCAAAATCAAAGACAGCTCGCTATTAGACCAAATACAGATGTCTACGTCAACATGCCTCGACAAGAGCAAAGTACGATTTCAACGAATCCTGATGCAATACCAACAATTGATCGAACTGCTTCTGGCTACTTCATAAACTTTGATACATTTTCTTTGGATCCAAGCGAACCGGAAACGACGCCAACCAAAAAATCACGCAAACAGCAAGTAACATGAATTTCTGAACTTTCTTAAAAAGACTTACCTGGTGTCACCCTGGGTAGAACTATGGATAATCACCGGGATACTTTTCTTTCTTTCTGGGTAGGCTTGGTAATAGTTTTTAGTATGCTTATTAATGGGAAATACATTCGACAAATCTCTGCAGCCCAAAAGGTGAACTTACTTTTAAAACCACACCAATCATCTCATCGAGAACAAAGAGACTTGTCATCAGTGAACATTACAGCAGTTCCTATACCTGATGGTATAGTGTGGGACAAGGTTGATTTCGATATATTTGGTCCGACAGAAATTTTAAGAATTCCTCATTTATTTAAAATATCATTGAGTGATATCATTACCTCAAGTACATTTTCCGATGATTGGGATTTTGAAACTGTTAATAACATGTTATCTGATTTGGAAAAATCTGCTGCGTTTTCTAATAGTGAAACATTGGAGAGCACATCAGATTTCGAGAGCATGTATTGTTATCAACACTATGGTCATCATTTTCTGCATAAATCTGCAAATCCTAGAAATGTGTTCACATACCACCAGTGGGAACATTGTCCAACACAGCCGAAAGGCAGTTCAAAAACATTTACACAGAAGTTTCCATATTTTTCGGGGTTTAATACGTCTGACCCAGCCTCATATTATTATAGGGTTGCACCAACATCAGCACAGAAAAATATGTTAACAAACACCAAACAGATTTACTCTGCTTCTTTTATTGCCCAGTTGTCTGAACAAGGTTTCGACTAATGGAAAGACACCATAGACTTAAAATCAGTCTGGGGTACTAGAGAATGGCAAGTTCAGGGAACAGAAGCTTTGTTTAGAGCATGCCTCATCCCTCAACAAATCATGTTTTTGAACGAGACAGTGCAACAGATGTCTTGCCTTGGACTAGCCAAGAACAAAGACTTGAACACACCTCGGGTGCTGACTCCATCACACACCGGGGTAACGAAACATCACAGAAAGAGATTACAGTAGATGACATCATACAATACAACAGATCAGACCCCGATTGGAACAAATGGTTGATTTGGCCCACAGACACTAATAGTTGTCAGGCAAGATTCATAGGTAAAACCAAAGGGTTTAGTATCCATAGGCCAGATCCACGTTATGTACAGAGACAACATCCGGGGGTAGTGACATCCTACAGTGTTGGGAAGTTGTGCCTTGATTGGCTAAAAACCTCAACACTCACACAGGTGAAACAACACTTATCCTTACTGTCATAGGATGTGGATCTTAGGGATTTTTTAATGGGTCCCAGGAAGCCACGTCAGAAACATTTCTATTATGCTGTCTACAACTAAATTTGGAAAATATCACAACAAGAGGCTGCAGAGAGATTATGGGAAATAGACCGTATAAATCTAGAAAAATCTCTAGCAGTGGTAGACAATGGGTTAACCACATTGACCTCCAGGATATATTCCTTAGGCAACATTGAATCTTCTGCTGTAGACATACTGGAACAAGATTTGGCCATATTACAACACGGGCAATCACAGTTACGTTCTATTATGTTGTTAAGCTGGACACTGCAATCTTTGCATGCAGGCTACATGCCTTGGCGTTTTATCAACAGCACGTCTCTGTTTTCTGAATACAATCTAACAGATAAACAGATAGAAATGGCACAAAAGGGAGCAAAATATACAAAGCTGCGTATCGAAAAACTGGATAGATTACCCTTCACAGTGGCAGAATCACTGTCTACAGAATGGCTAATCCATGGCCACATAACCCTACCGGTCACTACTTTGCAGTTTTAATATTGCCTTGAACAAAAGCAGCCAGGCAGATATGAAGAAATGGGTAAGGAATACATTAAGGAATCTTGGGAATTACCATACAGATTTCGATGCCGGAGTGGGGATCAAGAAGTGTTTCTGAGCGGTACAAACTGCGAGAATGCTTTAAGTGGATCACTCATATGCCAGGATATAATGTTGCACGGAGCTTGTAATGGTTCTGTAGCAAACCTGTCCTGTCATTTGAAGGGTGCCCCAGCTGCAGTGATTACTCCAGCATTCAGGCTACTTTCAAATGGGAGTTACTTGATGCTGAACAGTCAAGGCTGCAGTGGCATGCTCCCGGGCATCGCATATCTGGTAACCGTGAGCTTCAGGGTTACTTGTTGTATGCAAGTATTGTTTCCACCGACACATACAGTCAGGGAGGCGCCGTTATGGTCTTCACTGAATGTTTCCTTAATACAGTTTGATACACCAAGCAGAATGAAAGCCATGCTTCTACAGAAGTCTGTGCCCTTAACCTCTGCTCGAGAGACTTTTGATCTCCAGATCGCAAGGTCTTCGGCAGAGATACAGGCACTCATTCATACAAACTGCCCTTTCCATTTCACAGAAATGGTAAATCGTATCTTTAACATGTCTGATACGACAGGCATTGTCCACCTATTTAAGACCATTGGTTCTGGACTTCTGAGCACCTTTCAGACGGTACTTGGAGTTATACCAAACTTCATACACTCCTTATTCGGAAGCATCTTTGGAGGACTTCCGCTGATCCTGTTTCTAATAGCAGGTATCCTGATTGTTTTCTATTTGCTATGCAAATTGCACGGTATTTACGCTCCAGGAGTGTTCTTTCCATCGCCTTGATGGAAAGAACACTCCTGGAGCGTAAATACCGTGACCGCATGGTACAACTTCTAGGCACGCCTCGCCTAAGAGAACTAAGTGAATCTTGGTTCTTGTCATTTCGACCGGTCTGGATAGACTGCATCTTACCTGTCCTCAGATGCCTGTTTTGCGGAGAAGAATGCGTGTTAGACCTTTGTTTGACACTACCATCATGTGCGCCACCGGACGTGAATGCTTTACTGGACCCGATAACGGCCCATGTTCTTCAGTGTCCTCAGCATATTCCAATGTTGATGGTGGCATTCCTTGAGCCACCACGGGTAGTAACTGCACCTGTTGGTCTGAACACCGGCTCCTCCTCTGACACCCAGGCTTTGGGCGGCGCACAGGCTGCCCCAGTACCGGCTGCAGACAGTGTGGAACATCTGTGCTCAATTGACATGCTTTGCGAGGTGCTACAGGGGCCGTCTACTGCGGAAGCAAGCAACGAAAATGTTGCGTCTACCAGCCAGGACACATAAACATTTGAACTCATTTGGCTCGTCGTGTGCTGGGAAAAATTCGCCCTTTTCTAAACAAGCTCAAATTTGGAACTTTTGAAACAAAATTGACTTTCCTTTAATTTTTTGGGCATACATGGTTTCTTTTAATGCTTATAGTGGTTCGGACTATAATCACGGACACTTTTAAGGCTAGAAAAACTTTCATTTTTCATTTTTTAGAGTTTTTAGAAATTTTTTAGAATTTTTTAAAACATTTTAAGCTAAAGAAATGTTTTTATAAACTTTGTGCATACCGCTATCTAGTCATGTTAGTAGTACAGTAATAGGTTACATATGTCATCCATTCGGAATAGGAGTGGGTGTTATATTCCATATAGGTACCCTATATCGGTGCAGGTAACATCGCAACCTTTCACCTACATCCATCCCTACATTACATACATAACGGTTCTTAGGCACTGACCTTTTACCTAGATATGACACTGCATTCAGAACGTGGGTTTTTCCCTGGTTCGATTCTCATACGTTATGCATGAGGCTTCTTGGAAGCACAGCAGGACTAACAGTAGGATTACCATCTCCTGTATATTATCTCTGTATAAAGTTCAGGCCCAACGTCATCCTTTAGGCCGACACAGTAACACAGCAAGGTAGGACCCCTGGGGAGACCTATGGGTATATATACAACACATCTTGCTTAGGAAGATAGAGGAGACCGTGACTTCCCGGCTGACACACTGACCAGAGACGCTGAGGTTCCTGCATGCAGACGCTCCAGCTAGCAGTGGTCTAACATCCCTCGCGGGGTGTCCAACTCGAGAACAGGACGGGGTCCCACATTCTCTAACTCGCAGGTAATGGGGTGGACTAGATCCTAGAGGGATTCTTGGCATAACACCTACATAGATGCTAGGTACATTTAGGTACATCTAGTTAGGGAGGCATCGTAAGGGTACGCACTTTTATCATGTGTTTTATGTACATGTATGTATTCATGATTTATGCAAGATGGTAGAACTTTACCATCCTTTTACTTTCGTAGTACTGCTAATCATATATCTCTGCTACTGTCTAATGGTTGTTGCAGCTCATATATTCTACACTAGAATAACAACTGTTCAATAAATACTTATTGAAACGCCCAGCCTGTTTATTCTGTGTATCTCTCTGAGACAAACTAAGTGAGCACGAGTGACTGAGCGAAAGGAAGTATATTGTTTCCACGATTCTGAGGGATCAGGGTTGTCATGTTCTGAGGTTGCCAAGAACTATTCTCTCCCCGATAAGAGGAGACTCTAGCGGCACTGTGAGCTAGCTGATACAGACAGGCTAACGTATCCGGTGGGGGTGCACGGAATCAGTCCGCCACCAAACCCACAGTTTATGTTATCCAAACGCGCAGATCCTGTATAGGTAATATAGGAACTACACGACAAAGCATTGCCCTCTCTCCTGTACGTTTGAAGCTGTGGACTTTCTCTTATACTCCTGTACTTTTGAGCTTTCTCCTGTAGTAAAGAATGTGTGCCATCTCTGCTACATCACTGACTGGATGCACTCACTCATGTACCCTTAAAGCTGTGTTCTCTCTTCTTCAACCTTGAAGTGGTGCTCTCTTTGCTAAACTATTAGAGCTTAAATGTGCACAACAACATTGAATATGTATCCTCTTTTGGCACCTGCAAATTTGTGTATTGCTGAAAGTATATCCTCTCTCTGAAAATGTATGTGGGAGTTTTGTGCGTTTATTAATTTTGTGTTTTACACTTGAATTTACATATTATACTTATCTGATATTGCAGTTGAAACTATTTTGCTGTGACTTGGTAAGGTGCCCTTTCTTGGCTTGTGTTAACTAGGCCGCAGGTAGGCCTCAATGCCATCTTGTTTAAAATGGCTGTCTGACCGTGCATGTTCACCATTTGTTATTTCTGCTGCACACAGTCAAGCAAAGTCATGTTTTGTTTATTTCCAAATGATGCTTTTGAAGAAGTGTTTCTAACATGGTCTCAGTAATGTTTTAACTGTTCAAGCTCCCTTCTGCCTGCTTGTTGTATTGCATTTATTCACAATAGTTCACAGTTGTTTTGTAACCAGTTTGTTCTGCCATCTCCGGATGATTTCTGCCATTCTTGCAGAATTGGTATTCATGTTGTGGGTTAGTTCTTAGATGGTTAGGCAATATGACGTTTTATAATTCTGTGCTCTGATTTGTCGAAATTATAATATTTTTGCTCACATCATGAAGAATCTGCATTTTTTATGTATTCCTATGAGACGATTTCCTATATAAACCCTCAGATTTGGGGATGAGCGAGAACCCTCTCCGATGCTGCTAGGGATGCTGTCCAATTTCTTACTGATTTTGCTGCTCATTTGTATCACGACCCCCTCATGCGCCCTCTGTGTAGTGGGCCTAGCGCGCAGGGCTCATGTGGCTTTACAGCTTTACCCCTGTGATGCTTTATGGCCTGCTATGATACGCTGCTTGATGTTCCCCCAACACCCTCATAACTGATGTTCCCCTAGCACCCTCACGACCGATGCTTCCCCAGCACGGTAATGTCCATTATGCCTGAACACCGCAAAGCGTTCCCCACATCCCGTGAACCAATTTATTATCTACTCTTGCTGTTCCTAGGGACTTGGTGTAGTTTTCCATTAAGACCCTGCAAGCTTCCCCCAGAATCCTGTGAGCCAATGGCAAACCTTGCTCTCGCTGTTACTCGGGTCTTGGTGTTGTTTTCCACTATGCACGTTTGAGCGAAAACGTTCCTTTTTATTTCCTGTTATTTGGTTCTGATCAACAAGTTGCACCTGCTCATTCTGTAAGGTCATAGAGAGTGTACTAACACATGTTTTCCACAAGGTTCAAGAACCTTCCAGATGGCCATGTGCCCCATGTGCTGCACATGATCCAACTACATCCATTGAGCCTTCGAGAGGGTATATAACCCCCCCCCCAAACCTGATTCGTGGCTTGGCTTTGCTCCCTGCAGAACAAGCTTCACCTTTCCCACTCACCTGAGGAATCCTGCCGGAAGCAAGAAGTCCTCCATTCTCCTTCAAGTCAATTCGAACCAGTGGTACCCGTGGCACCAGCTCCCTTGACATCTTCCTCCCCACTCCCTCCTGCACAGCTACTCCGGACCCCCCTGAGTCAAGGCTTCAAGATCATCTTTGAACTTTGTACAAGTTGAAGATCTAGGCGTAGTACTTGATATAAGGTTAGTGCGCATTAAACCTCCTACAGTAGTAATCAGGACCGAGTTTTCCCGTCTTCAAAGACTATAGAGTTTTCCTCCATGTCCGTTCTGTGAATTACTCCAGCAATTCTTGTGCAAAAGCAATACATTTGTTTCCTGTTATTTGGTTCCGATCAACAAGTTGCATCTGCTCATTCTGTAAGGTCATAAAGAGTGTACTAACATGTGTTTTCCCCAAGGTTCGAGAATCTGTATTTCAAGTTATTCTTAGGAATGCCTCACTCCAATCAGTGATTTTGGTTATTTTACTCTCATGCCGAGCTGCTGATGAAACCTGTAAGTTAGTGTCACTGATTTTAATGTATTTTCATTGTATGTAGAAACTTGTTAGTGTACTGATGGCAACTGTTATTTCCAGTGCATTGCGTCAGCGCAAAAACAGAGATTCTGGTCCCGGGCACATCTACCTCGCTAACGTAGAAGGTCTCAGAAGTGACAGATCCTGTTACGCAGTTTCGCACAGTCGTAGAGCAAATCCAGTACCAAAATTCTCTCTTTTCTTATTTTATCCCAACCCCCTTTTCCCCTAGGTCCCTACTTTGTTTAAGAAGTTCCCGTTCCTTGAACGGACTAGGCCCTGAGAGGGATAGGAAGTCCAGCATCAGCCCCAGTGTCATCTCCGCGGTTGGAGCCAGGTGAGTGCATGACAATTTGGGACATAGAATATTTTGATTTTGCTTACTTTTCTGTATTGTCCTATTGCTGAGAACCCTCATGCATCTTCACCTTACAATTTCTGTATTGTACATTTGAATTTTGTAATACATCTCTCTAAAGTTTATAATTCCTCCCTATTACTCACTTAATGAGTTTGTCCTTTTCTAATTAACTGTATTAATTGATATGTTCTGTGGTGCCTTGTCTTCGGACACATTGCCTTATAAAATTGAGGTTTAACACCATACCTGACCCTTCCACGTGTGGCAGTATGTTTAAGGAGTCTTTTTGGGGTGTAAGAATTTAGGGGTTCTCCACGGCAACAAATGTTTGGTATCAGAGGATGGTTGGGAAATAGAGGCACCACCTATCTGGTTTAGGGATTTCACTTTGCCCTGTCCCTAGTTTGATTATGGTCACAGTGGATTTTGCACTGTGGATTTTCCTGCAGTGCTTTCCCTTAGTGAAACGATTGTAAGTATTGATAGTGCAGAATGATACATGAGACTGAGTGTTCTAGTATGCAAATTATATGTTGGGAGTTCTATAGTTGAGAGTGCGGTTTGTGTCGAGTTATGGATTGTTATGCTGCATGTGAGGTTTTTGATTATGTGATGTTGATTCTTGGGTCAAGCGGTGGTTTAATTATTGTGGTTGTGATGTACTAGTCTTATTTGTGATTTTCATCAAAGAAGCTTTTGGTTTTGTTATTGTTTGATTAGGTAATTGGATTTATTGTAATCCAAGATCTTTGAATATTATTGTCAGCTTGTTTGCAAAGAGGTAAGTTGTTTTGCAAGGTACCACATTCACACTGATAGGGATTTCTTTCTAATAGCAATTTTTTCTTTCCAGGATTTTACGCGTCTAGTTTAGGTTGGTATTATTTGTCGTGCACGTGAGTAAGTGAATTTGTTTGACAGGTGCCGCTGAGGTACTGGTCTTGTTCCTATAGTTTGTGAAATTTCTTTTGTTTAACTTCTTGATTTTCTCCTATTTAGGTTGACCAACCAAAATTTATTTTGTTTATTTGTATACTTTGGGTAAGAAAAGGTTGCATATCATTTTTCTGTTCATGGGAAAAGCAGTGTTCCAATTGACTGACTGACCAAGGAGTTGTGCTGGGATTGGTGAGCCGTCACCACAGAGTCACACTGTCATTAGTTGGTTGGTGCCAAAGTGTGCTGTGTTTGGTTGGCCTTTGGCATAGCCACGCTGGGATTGGTTGTTGTTCATTAGCTTGTTGTGCATGGTTTTTGGATTATTTTGAGTGAAAGTAATAGATGCTCTGTTGAATAAGCCTATTGCTCCTAGCCTACTTAGTATGGACGGCCAGAAAATCCCTCCAAAGGGCTTGCCTGCATATGAAATGTTGATGGATGTTGGGCTGTACACACGTGCTTGGATTCTTGATCGGCATGAATATACTTCTGGTGGCAAGGACTTGCAGTTTCCCTAAGAGTGTACTTTTAACATTAGAAAGCTAGATTACTTGAGAAAGGCAATAAATGAAAGAAAGCCACCACCTAGACCACACAGTTTGAGGCATTGAATCAATGAGATCGAGTGACCTTAGAGAAAAGCAGAAAGGAAATGAGGAAGTAGTAGAAGGGTTAATTGAAGCGGTGGCGAGAAAAGGAGTTGGATAATCAAGAGAGATTCTGGAGAGAGGGCATGGTAGAGGGAGGGAGAGTTTTCCCTGTAATAGTTAATAAGACAATATACCAAGAGAAAGCTGATGAGAGTGACGGAGAGAAACAAGACAAAGAACAAGATTCAGATGAGGAGGATACATTTTTAAATTATCTTTTGAATTCCAGATCTTCTCTGTACATACAGGCAAGGTGTTTCTTCTTTGGTACCTGTTATGGGCAGCTGTGGCTCCTCCATTAAGGCGAAGGAGCGTCGCCCCACTGCTCTCTGAGCAGTGCAGAAAGTAAAAATAAAATGATAATAACAGAATGTTATTATCATTTTATTTTTCAGTACTAAGTCTGTATTTACCTTAAGGAATGCCTCTTCCTTCCTTTGCTATATCTGCGGCGGGGTGGGCTGGGCTGTCCTGACGCGATAAGTAGGGAGGAGGAGTGGTGGGCACTTTCTAAGTGCGCATGGCAGTTTGGCCGGCCATCTTAGGATGGCCAAACCGTCATGCTCACTTAGCATTTCTCCACCTGGCTGTGTTGCACAGCCAGGTGGAGTACGGTTCCAAGGCTCCCAGGCACTGTCTGAGTGGCCAAACTGGCCGCTCAGACTAATCATGACGCTGCTCTCATGCAGCGTCATGATTGGTTTAGGGGTGTCTGGGAACTGTGTGTATCTATGCTGCGGGAGTCAGAAGAGGACGGAGGAGTTGTGGCGGCCGGCAGGTAAGTAAGCTTTTTTGTTTCCATCCAATTTCATTCCCCCCCCAGTGCAGTGCCCACCACTTCTGCACCGCAGCAGCCATCCCTGGTTATAGGTACATCAGGTGAACTGAGTATGAGTGCATAGTGATTAACAGCACTTGCAGTGACAGGTGCAAGTGTAGCATCTGGTACAAGTGCCCCACCTGAGAATGCTACTATACTTATTGTTGTACCTACCTCCCCAGAACCTATTGTGCATCCAAAAGAGAGAGAGATTAATATTGGATTCTTAAAGATTACATTTGGAGAAATCCTACAGGGAACAGTGGATTTAAATAGACTAATGCCATATAATGCAGATGTAATGTGAAATGTGATACCCGATTACAGAAGCAGTAAGGTATGTGAATGAAGCACATGATAAATTCAAAGAACTAACAGATGAATATGAGATTGATATAAGCAGAATGAAGAATTTGCAGAGAACTTAGGGGCACATGCATCAAAGGTTTTTGCGATCGCAAACGGTGCGAATCGCAAAAATCGGCCGTTTGCGATCGCAAATTGGCCTTTGGAGATGCATGAAAGTAGTTTCCTATGCGCAATTCTAAGAATTCGCAATTAATTGCGAATTCTAAATTACATTGCATTTAAGGAATCGCAATTTGCGATTCCTTAAATGCAATGCTAGAAGCACTTTCAAATAGCGATTTCGCTATTTGGGACCGCAAATTACAGACAAATCAAACTTGTCTGTAATTTGCAATACCTTCGAAAAATGCTCTAAAATGCATTTTTTAAGTTTTAGGTTACACACACACATGCCCTTGGGGCATGTGTGTGCGCAACATGGGTGCACATCACAATTTCAGGGTGCAACAGGGTGTCATTTTGACACCCTGGCACTCTGAAATTGCATTCTCAATTTGCGATTCTCTAATTGCGAATCGCTAATTGAGAATGTCTTCCCATTCATTCCTATGGGCCTCTAGGCCCATAGGAATTAATGGGAGGTATTCCTTAATTGCGACTCGCAATTAGCGAGTCGCAATTAAGGAATGTTTAGGAATCGCTATTTTTATAGCGATTCCTACATGCATAGGCTTTTGCGATTCCTTAATTGCGATTCCTTAATAATCGCAATTAAGGAATCGCAAAGCCTACCTTGATGCATGTGCCCCATAGTGCGTAGTGACTTTGTGATCTGACATTAAGGATTTAGTTTACAAAACTATAGATCGGAGAGACTTGAAGAATACAGAGAAAAGTATAATAAGAAAGTTACTGCTAAAAAAAAGGAAGAGAGTGACGGAGAAGGCAAAGGTGACCATTAGTGATTCAGAACCATTTTCCAAAACTGAAGGAGGCACCTGACAAGTGGTACAAAGTGGTTCATAGATTGGTGACTATTCCTAAAATGCTTTCGATTGATTTGGGTATGTTATTTAAGATTGGTTTGCATATTCAGCAGAGTGTAATATGCCATCAAACCAGCTGTATTGACGAGATCTTTAAATACACAAAATATTGCGCTCACTGTTTTGATGCAAATGAGAAAAAGATTAAAGAAAAGTTGATGATTGCACAGGTGAAGCAGATCCAGAAAAGTAACAGAAATCAGACGATGGGTTCTGATTCAAATTTTGGACCGTCTGAGAATGCTGGAATGAATGGGACGCAAGGGAAGCACGGTGTTAGAACAGCAAATAAGATGGTGCAGGCACAGGGTCATGGTAGAGCAAATGTGAATCATTCTGAAATTAATGCAAATATTAATTTGCTAAAGAGCCCTGCTTGCTGTTTCTAGAGCAATATCCGGTACTGGAGGTTTGAGTATATGCAAAATTTGAATCAAATCCATAATGATTTTATTCCCCAGATTCAAATAAACAAGACTCAGATACAAATGCCAAATTGTGCCCCAGCCCGCCAGACTTCTTTGTAGAATGTGCAGAGTTAAGAGCAATTCCATATTAGTATGACTGCAGCTCCAGTAAAATATGAGAAACAAGATGTCATACAGTCCAGGGTACTGGGAGATTCCATGGTTTCTGAACAATGATTTTCTGTAGTTTTCACCAGAGACTAATTCACAATGGCTTTGCCTGAGGTAGGAGGAGGATTGCATTCTCGGTGCAGTACAAGTGGTAGACCAGAGTTGCCTATATGTAGATGGTAAGGTGAATAGCCACCCCGTATCATTCATAATCGATACCGGTGCTATCCATTCTACAGTTCCTTCTATGGAAGTCTCAAACTGCCCCTCTCTGTAGCAAAAGTCCAAGTTGTAGGCATCAGCAATAAAAAGATTATTAATCAGGTTACAGCAGATGTCCCAGTTAAAATAGGGTCCGTGGAGAGCAATCATCCGTTCATATTAATTAATTTGAGTCCTGTTAATTTACTTGCCAGAGATTTCCTTTGCAAGATGAACTATGTGATTTATTGCACATCAGATGATGTTGAAATTCAAAGTCAAGATGGAACTTTTCAGGGCCAGATTCACAAATGTAAACTTACACTTTTGAGTAAATGTACTCTTTTTTGGTATTTTCAAACAAACTATTTAATAGTAACTTTATGACTGCAGAGACTCCACAGTTAGGATGGAGAACTCAGCTCATTAAAATGATAGGAAAGTCCTATCTTTTTACATGTCGAGTTCTTCACCCCGACTGCGGAGCCTCCGCAGTCGTAAAGTTACTAATAAATTCTTTCTTTATGCATACCGAAAAAGAGTAAACTTACACAAAAGTGTAATTTTACCTTATGAATCGAGCCCTCTGTGTTTAAAATTAAATCACCAGACTCAAGAGTTCAGCTGTTTCCAGTCTTACAAAATATTACCTGCCTCTGGAATTAAGACATACTCTTAAATAAGAGGTTTGGCATTTCACAGGTAATGAGATAAGATTTAAAACCATTTAAAATTCAGGTCAAACCAAATGCTGTTTATCCTAGAATTAGGCAATACAAACTTTCAAAAGAAGCAAAGGAAGAAATTAAACCTGTATTACAAAAAATGATAGAACAATGTATTTTACAGAAGATGCTTGGTAGTCCTTTCAATTCTCGTGATGGGCATTAACCGAGTGATAAGTGGAGGATAGTGCAAGATCTCTGAAAGGTAAATCAAATAGTGATTCCATGTTGTCTGGTAGTACCAAATCCTGCTCTTATCTCGTGTCAGATTCCTGTAGATGCAGAATGGTCTACAGTCATTGACTTATGTCAAGCGTTCTTCTCTATTCCTCTGCATGAGGCTAGTCAATATCTTGTTGCATTTTGTTTCCAAAATAAAGTCCTCATTTGGTGTCGAATCCCACAGGATTATACTGAAAGTCCCTCAATTATTTGTCAGATTGTTAGAAATTGGCTTTCTGGTTGGCAGAGGTAAGCACCCTGTGCCAGCAGGAACCACAGTCCTAGTCAGGGCAAGTCAGGTACACACCCTAAATTATCCTGTGCACACCCTCTGGTAACTTGGCACAGAGCAGTCAGACTGAACATAAGAGGCAATGTGTTAAGTATTTGTGCAATACTTCAAACAGTAAAACTGTGAAAACACCACACAAATAGATACCACGCCTGGTTAGAAAAATAGAGCTTAATTTAATGAACCAAACAAGACCAAAATGACAAAAAACAATAATTAGAACAGGAGTTATGCCATTTTAAAGAATAAACTGAAATATTGTGCCTAAAAGCATAAAACACCAACGGGGGATATCTGGTTGTGGTAGACCTGGTCAAATCCAAAAATTCAGGCCGACTGCGATGGAGCGCTGGTTGGATACAGTCCTAATTAAGTCCAGCTGAAGTTTTACCTTCTCAAGAATTGTGCCAAGAGTCCCGTTTGTGGGGAAGAAGTTCGCCGGGAGCAAGGAACGCATCGCTGATGGTGGTTCGTGGACAGTGATGCTTGCTGTGAGAAGAGATGAACTTGTGCCCACTCGCGCTGATCTTTTGTGCGAGTGGTGCAGCTTCACTGCGACGAGCACAAAAGCTTGATTATAAGAGCTGCAGATTCACCCAAGGGCCCAGGAACCTCAGAGGTGCCTCTTGGGGGTCAGGAACGTTTAGAAAACGGGTCCATGAGCTGTGGGGAGCCTGTTATGTCCCTGAGGTCCAGATCAGGAAGCAAGCAGACTGGACCTTAGAGCCCCTCCGGGGATTTGGGTTCAAGGTGGGTTCCAGGTCCAGTTCTTCCTCTCCAGACAAGAGGGCAGCAGGTCAGCACAGCAAGGCAGCAGCTCCTTCACAGTGGCAGTCCAGCAGAGTGACAGTCCTTTCAGCAGCACAGCAGTCCTTCTTTCTTGCAGAGTATCCACAGGTCCAGAGGTGTACTGAGTTGGTGGTGTCTGAAGTCCAGTACTTATACCCAGTTGTGCCTTTGACGTTTTGGAGACTTCAAAGAGATACCTTGAAGTGCACAGAGTTCCTGCCCTTCCTGTCCTGGCTCCAGACTCACTACAGGGGCGGTATGCAGCCCTTTTTGTGGGGACAAGCATAGCCTATTTAGGTATAAGTGTCAGCTCCTCCCTCCCATCCTGCCCAGGATGGCCCATCAGGATGTTACTGGTCCATCAGTCACACCTTAACTCCCTTTGTATGTGACTGTCTGGAGGAAATGCATAAAGCACAGCTGTCACCCACCCCAGACGTGTATTTAGAGACCAGCAGGAGGCACAGAATGGTAAAAGTAAGAAAATGTCAACTTTCTAAAAGTGACATTTTCAGACTTGCAACTTAAAATCCAACTTTCCCATAGGTTGTGATTTTAAATTGTGAGTCCATAGACACCAAACTTGAAATGTCTATCTTTTCCCAATTGGAAATTACACTTATAAAGCGTCAAAAGGTAATCCCAATGTTAACCTATGAGAGCAATAGCTCTTGAAGAGTTTTATACTACCAGGACATGTAAAACTTAAAAGTACACTTCCAACTTTTTAAATACACTGCACCCTGTCCTTGGGGCTGTCCAGGGCCTGCTTTAGGGATGACTTTTATGTTTTAAAAAGGAAGGTTTGGACCTGGCAAGAGGGTTATCTTGCCAGGTCGACATGACAGTTTAAAACTGCACACAGAGGCTCTGCCTTGTTTAAATGGCTACTACAGTGGGTGGCTCAATCAGTGCTGCAGGCCCACTAGTATCATTTCATTTACCGGCGCTGGGCACATGTAGTGCACTTTACTAGTGACTTAGAAGTAAATTAAATATGTCAATTATGGATAAGCCAATCTTACCATGTTTTAAGCAGAGAGCACATGCACTTTAGCACTGGTTTGCAGTGGTAAAGTGCCCAGGGTTCCAAAGCCAACAAAAATGAATTCAGCAAAAAGGGTAGGAGAAAGGCAAAATGTGTGGGGGTGACCCTGCAGAAAGGGCCATTTCCAACACAGATCCTAAAGAAAGACTTGGAGAATTTGCAGTTGCCATGTAACTCAGTCTTAGTCCAATACGTTAATGACCTACTGGTGGCTCAAGGACAAACGACAACTGTAAATAAGATACTATTGCATGTTTGAATCATCTTGCTGACAATGGTCATAAAGTCCCACCTACAAAGATGCAGTACTGTAAAAAAGAGGTGATTTATCTTGGTCATCGCATTGAAAAAGGAGTAAGGAAAGTCTCAAAAGAATGCATTTCTGTAAACCTGAAAATGAATTCTCCAACTACCCTCATGTAGGTGAGGATGTTCCTGGGTATAGTTGGTTACTGTCTTCAGTGAGTTCCAATCATTTCCCTGACTTCAAAGCCTTTAATAAGACTAACACACAGTGATATCAAGGATCCATTACCATCTGATGACGTTAAGGCCTTATGAAAATTAAGAGAGAATTTATGTAGAGCACGTACCCTCAAAAGGCTTGGATATGATGAGGAATTCTATCTTTATTATCACAAGAAGAATGAGTTTTCTTTGTCAATTGTGACTCCTAAACATGGAGGGGTGATGAAACATGTTGCTTATTTTTCTGCCGAGTTGGACCCTGCAGCTATTGCTCTTCCTTTGCATATATTTATATTGCAGTAGAGCAAAGTAAATGAAATGTAATGGGGCATACGCTCATTCTATTTGTTTCTCATTTAGTTGAAATCTTTTTGACTCATACCAGAACTCGGCACCTAAAAACCAATCTATCAGAATGTCTAATTCTCTAAATCCTGCAACACTGCTACCGATCTCGGATAGTTATGAAAACAGTAATGATGATGATGAACCAGAACATGATTGTGTCAATATCACAGAATTATGTACGGAATCAAGACTAGATAAAAAAAATGTTCCAGTGAAAAGGCTGAGCTGAATTTGTCTGTAGATGGTTCTTGTCTGAGAGACCATCTAAGAGCACGACAAGCTGCTTATGCAGTCTGTTCTATTTCTGAAATCATTGAACCATCACATCTGCCTAATATAACTTCAGTACAAGTGGCAGATTTGATTGCAATGACAAGAGCTTGTTGCCTTACTGACTAATTAAATGTGATACTTTACACAGACAGCCAATATGGATTTGAAGTGGTACATGATTTTGGGCAGTTGTGGTCACAAAGGGGGTTTATTACATCCTCTGGTACTCCTATCAGAAATAGGTCCTATATGTCTCAAGTCAGACCCTTTTCAATCGCCACCTTCGGCGCAGAGGAGTGGGGATAAACTGATTACTCCTAACTTCAAATCAGTGAAAATAATTTCTTGCGCAGATTGTTATCACTCCCATGTAGTGTTCCTTCTATAATAGCTCATGAGGAATTGGGGTTGCGGTATTTGGGAGATGCTATAAAGGTAGCCCCCACAACGCTGTGGCTTTCATTATGGTCTGGGCCTCAAGCCACTCTCACTCAAGCAATTGACACTGATTGCATGAAGCTTGCAGAAGCACAAACAATTAATTGGCTGTTATATATTAAAAGTAAGCTGCGAGCCATCAATAGAATGGAACTATTTGAGAACCCACCCTGTACTACACAGTTGGTGAGATTACTGGTAAAAAATGAACTCTTAAGGACTAAAGTTGCATTGAGACAGAAGAATGAATTAAGGAAGAGGCTGGTGGCATCATATCTTCATTATGCACAACATCTGGTATCGAGCCATACCTGCTGAAGATGACACGCCAACAAAGATTCTATCTTCTAAGATTTGGGCGTGGTTTGGCTCATTTTTTGGTCTCCTATCCCTCTAATGTGTACACTGAAAAAGATTTAATACCATGTCCTTGCAACTTGAATATTAAAACCCCTATTGAGGTATCTTCACGTAAGAAGATGTAAGGAGGCTATGGACTATTTGCAGTTACTCCAAACAGGGGAAGTATGTGCCACCATTTATAGATTTATTGCCTCTGCTGTAAAACTAAGGAGTGTTATCGGCAAATAGAGGTAATTAAGCGTCCGGCTCTGTTGCTTGTGTAATTATTCAAATTTGGTACTAATGAACTATGTAAGACTTTTTTAAATGTATGCACTTTGCACTTTATCTTAATGACATGCATTTCTCCCACCTGGCTGTGTTTATCAGATGGATTTTTAATTGCTTAGATTTGAAAATTTTAACTGTGTATGAATTAAAATGTGCTTTTATGGTTTGTTTCAAACCGAATAAAGTTCTTATCATCATCATCAGGTCCTATGGCCCATATGTACGAAATTCCAATTTGCGATTCCCAAATAGCAAATCCATAGAAATGGCTATTTAAGAATCGCAGAAGGGGATGTTTGTAATCTGTGCTTTCATAATAGCGATTCCTACGGATTTGCATTCGCTATTAGGAAATCGCAAATTAGGAAATCGCTAAATTGCGATTTCCTAATAGGAGATTGCACAACTTACATGTATGGGCCTAGGTCCTGAGGCTTCACACAGAACAGTGCCCCTTTTATATTGTGCATGCTTAGAATGTCTACAAACATTATGAGCATAACGTTTGATATAATTGATCGATATCAATGGAACATTTGTCACTAACCCTAATGGTGAGCCTATTGTTAGGATTGTCCATTGCTGGCCATGAAGATTACATTTTCTGAGAATGCCAGGATGGATGGAGGAATGCTGCTGCTCACAGAGGACAACCCCAGACCCACTAGTGCAGGAGGTGAACTTTGAGCACTTGGCATTGAGCTAGACTCATGGTCTCTCTTAGTGTGCATTCAATATCAGTTGCTAAGTGGAATGATTAAAGGAACTAATAAAGTCAAAAGGACAAATCCTCTTCGATTCAGTTTGGAAATGGAAGTGGAAAAACATAATCTTTATCTTCTGGTAGTTCTTTGTTCCCATGACTGTCTGGAAGCAATACACATTGGTTCCTTCAATACCAGCCTCTGGAAGGTGTCCCTAGGTTTCTGCACGTAAGCAGAGATGCCTGCATCCTATTTTGAGAAGATCTTCCCAGGCTACATCCAGAGAATAGGAACTGTGCCCCAGCATGATTGTCTGGGCCTTTTGAATCTAGATGTTCCACCGAGTGTGATCATCAATGGGTATTGCCCAACAGGCCCAAAAGGGACATACAGGCCTGAGCTTGATAGAACACCTTTTGGATATGGATCTCCATAGAGCCTGCTATTCCTGCTGTTTCCAGAATCTGGAGCTGAGTGTTGCTGTTACCCAACTGACTTGCAACAAGTCGAAAGGTCTCTGATGAAGCTCTGCTTTCCTTTCCTTTCCTTTCTTTTCCTTTCCTTTCCTTTCCTTTCCTTTCCTTTTCCTTCCTTTCCTTTCTTTTCCTTTCCTTTCCTGCTGCTACTGCTGACCTTGCCTGCGTGGAAGCCACAGCTAGCCTAGAGAGTTCAGAGATGCTGACACAATGCCTTGAAATCCTCCCTACTCCTCATCAGAATCACTGTGCACCACCACCAGCCCCCCCCCCCAATGCCCCCTTCTGCAGCTGGAACAAAGTACCACAGACACAATGAATGGACGCCCTCAACACCACCCAGCCCTACCCTGCAACCATCCTGAACTAGCAGTCCAGAACTTTACCACCTGGATCACCAATGCCTCCAACAGAGTCGCCCCTTTCAAACAAGCTAGGATCCGCAAAGCCACCATACAAGACAGCTGGTACACGCCAGAACTCAGGACAGTGTAAAGCAGCTGCAAACAACTGGAGAGAAGATGACGCACCTGCAAGACACCACAGGCCAAGCCACTTTCAAGCCCGCCCTAAACAAATACCACCAGCGACTCAAATACACCAAAAAAGACGCCCTGACAAACGCATTGAAGCAAGTGCAAACACACCAAGGAACTCTTCAGCAATATTTGTTTTGATGCAGGATACTGCTTTCCTAGCCGACTGGTGTTTTCTTAACTGAATAATGTTGTATGACGGAACCACGCACCTACATTATTGTAGTTTTTCGTTGCAAAGGCATGCATGTTAAAGGCATATGCGCTGTAAAACAAATGTACAGGTAAGTATAAACCATATATATATGGCAAACATTCCTGGATACTGCCCTTCCATATGACAACGCTTCCTCCAGAGCGACACAGAAAGACGGCAACACGCAGGAATCCTCAAGCGAGTACTTTATTGAGCTTTTTCCTTTTTTATCATCCTTAATTCAGCAAAGTGCAAAGGTGTGCGTGCATCACAAAACAGACCTACGCGTTTCGGCCGTGGCCTTCAACTGGGTCATAGAGTGGGTGTAAAGAGTGTCATTTTTAAAGGGTCAGCAGCCCTCCATCCCCTCACCAAATTAAAAGTACAAAACTCTGTTAAAAATGTAGCATCAGCCCGAGATTATCTCTTTTGTCCTAAAAACGAAGCAGTGTGTGTAAAACTATTTAATTTTTTTAAGGAATTCATGTATATTTTTTAAACTTGTACCGGTGTTCTTACAAGATTGTGTAAAAAATGTAGTATCAACCCGAGACTATTACTTTTGAACAAAAATGAAGCAGTGTGACTAAAACCTTTTAATTTTTTGGGGAGTTTATGTACATATTTTAATTCTTCCTTTTTAGCACACTTTTTAAACGGGCGGCTATCCTCTTAGCTAGCCTCTCCATCTGCAAAGCATCAGTATTCTAGTTTTTATTAATTTGTATTTTGCACATTGATAGGCAGCTATTAACCGCTCTTTTTCTTAAATTAGGGTTAGGTTGCATCTGCTTCCCACTATGTTCTGTTGTTCATTTTAAAAACTTAAATGTAGTGGGATTCAGGAGGTATTTTGCTTATGAGCCGGCTGCTACTGAATTGCCTTTTGCACAGGTCTGGACATGCCCATGTTTTATCTTGCCTCTAATTTTAAATTAATTTTCTAGCTGAAATTGAACTTTTGGACTTTTTAAATGAACTGTCAGCTTTTTAATGTCCTATGTACATCTTAGGAGTTGTAATGTGGAAAATCGTAAGTACTGTATGATCTGGGCTCTCTGACAATATTGTTTGTTTCTATTTACAAGAAATTTAGCTAATCTAAGGCAGGCTTTTGATAATTTTATGATGGTTAGTGGATTGTGCTTGTTATGTGTTTCTCTTTTATTTGAAATAATATGTATGCATTTTATGTGGACCTCCTAGGAGTTCCAAATCTTTAATAAATATATTGAATTGAATTAAAAGTATATATAATTGTCCTAAAGGGGAAAAACAGACTAAACATTAGCTAGACACGTTCATAGTATCTACATTTCTGGTTTAAAACCATGACTGTAAAGTACATGATTGGACATATATATCGCAGACATAAACTTTGTGCAGTACAATGATTGGGACATCCAATAATTACACAATAGTGGGGGTCCCCAAATATCACCACTCTATGAGACTTTCTGTGGGATTTATAATTAAATGTATCCATCATAGGGAGTTCTATTTCTGATGTACAATATGTGTATATCACATATATGATGTATGCATTCTCTTGCCCCTTATTTCACTTCGCACCAAATGTGCAACTTACGCAGAATGCAGCCGTTATTTACAGAATATTAAAGTGGCACGTGCCATATATATTCTCACATACTCCTCGTTACTTTACACACAAGAAAAACAATGGTTTTTTAAATGTTTTCAGCATTTATTTCCATAAAGTGCTCGTGCTACCCTTCGGCTATTACATGGCCTTGCTTCCAGTAAAGGAGGTACCATTTTGTTTTTCTAGTTGTAGCGATCACACCAAAAATATCATCATAAACATTAAAAATAGACTCATATTCACGTCTCAAGCTTCAAATTCATGGATGACATATACATAATTACTCTGCTCATAATTGCTTACGTTTCGTATTTTTAAGCATGAAGTATGGCTTTGCTTTTTACCATAAACATATTGTTTTCATACAATATGACAATTATAAAATTTAGTGCTTGCTTGTTTGACATTAACAGCTTTATAATGTAAAACCGTCAGTATTATTATTAAGAAACATTTTTGTATGCATTCTTATATTATCATAACACTCAGTACGCTGCTAAGTATAGCCCCTGTGGACAGATTCTTAAAATACTAATGACGATTTATAAACTCTTTTTTCAAAGTTTTGGCCCAAGTGGACAGTGTCTCAACATTGCCTATACCGTAATATACTTTAACTTGTAATCTGTGTCTGTTCCTACTGTTGTTTAGTTTATTGCTTAATGTGCAACCCAGGATGCATTACATTCACTGAGAAGCCCACAGGAGGGCAGGATGCTGATTAAGGGAATAAATTGGTTAGTCGTGTTGCCACCTCACTCATGCAGCCTATGAAGAAGGGCGTGAGGCCTGAAACGCGTCGGCATTGCTCTGCCGTGCACTGTGATATGCCGAAGCAGTTATTTTGCCAATAAATGTTACTTGGTTTGAGAGTGCACTTCAAGCGTGGGTAGTTTTTGGATTTTATATATATATATATATATATATATATATATATATATATATATATATATATATATATATATATATATATATATATATATATATATATATATATTAATATCACCCAAGAACTCCTCCTGTCGAAAGAGCAGAGGCCACACAGGGGAACCATGGAAGCACCATTATTTAATATGCGGCAAATGCATTTCAGCCTACACGGCCTTCATCAGTGCCAAAGTGTTCAGGAGGCTTCCAACACTTCATTATATATATCCTGCTACACTTCAATTGGTAAGAGCCCGCTCCGCCCCTCAACGCTCACCATTCACAGTTCGCGGGATTCTTGTGTACTGCGAATCCCAGAATACACTTTGTCAGGTAGGTGGTGCATGGGGATGCTTTTGTAATGTCCAAGTGGTTGCGCGGGATGCAGGGTAATGCGTGGTGTTAGTAAGACCAATTTCCTGTTTGAATTAAAATCCAAGTGCCTCCTCGGGTCCCCAACACCGCTCCAGCCCCCAAGTTCAGGATATCTTTAGACGGGGGCAGGAATGGCAATGCATCCCGCCCGGCATGAAGTTCATAACCTCTCTGCAACCGCCCTGACTTCTCCCAAACACGAAGGCGGGCCTGGACCAATCCAATACCTTGGAGGACGACGAAGAACTGCTGAAGCAGAAACCAGCGATGTCCGGGCCAACTTGCGAAGCGGGGGCCTCTGTAACGCGGGTCTGGCTAGCGCGTACAATGTCACCCAAGAACTCCTCCTGTCGAAAGAGCAGAGGCCACACAGGGGAACCATGGAAGCACCATTATTTAATATGCAGCAAATGCATTTCAGCCTACACGGCCTTCATCAGTGCCAAAGTGTTCAGGAGGTTTCCAACACTTCATTATATATATCCTGCTACACTTCAATTGGTAAGAGCCCGCTCCGCCCCTCAACGCTCACCATTCACAGTTCGCGGGATTCTTGTGTACTGCGAATCCCAGAATACACTTTGTCAGGTAGGTGGTGCGTGGGGATGCTTTTGTAATGTCCAAGTGGTTGTGCGGGATGCAGGGTAATGCGCGGTGTTAGTAAGACAATTTCCTGTTTGAATTAAAATCCAAGTGCCTCCTCGGGTCCCCAACACCGCTCCAGCCCCCAAGTTCAGGATATCTTTAGACGGGGGCAGGAATGGCAATGCATCCGCCCGGCATGAAGTTCATAACCTCTCTGCAACCGCCCTGACTTCTCCCAAACACGAAGGCGGGCCTGGACCAATCCAATACCTTGGAGGACGACGAAGAACTGCCGAAGCAGAAACCAGCGATGTCCGGGCCAACTTGCGAGCGGGGGCCTCTGTAACGCGTGTCTGGCTAGCGCGTGCAATGTCCTCCAAGAACTCCTCCTGTCGAAAGAGCAGAGGCCACACGGGGAACCATGGAAGCACCATTATTTAATATGCGGCAAATGCATTTCAGCCTACACGGCCTTCATCAGTGCCAAAGTGTTCAGGAGGCTTCCAACACTTCATTATATATATCCTGCTACACTGTACTGCGAATCCCAGAATACACTTTTTCAGGTAGGTGGTGCGTGGGGATGCTTTTTTAATGTTCCTGCATCCCGCACAACCACTTGGACATTACAAAAGCATCCCCACGCACCACCTACCTGACAAAGTGTATTCTGGGATTCGCAGTAAACAAGAATCCCGCGAACTGTGAATGGTGAGCGTTGAGGGGCGGAGCGGGCTCTTACCAATTGAAGTGTAGCAGGATATATATAATGAAGTGTTGGAAGCCTCCTGAACACTTTGGCACTGATGAAGGCCGTGTAGGCTGAAATGCATTTGCCGCATATTAAATAATGGTGCTTCCATGGTTCCCCTGTGTGGCCTCTGCTCTTTCGACAGGAGGAGTTCTTGGGTGACATTGTACGCGCTAGCCAGACACGCGTTACAGAGGCCCCCGCTTCGCAAGTTGGCCCGGACATCGCTGGTTTCTGCTTCGGCAGTTCTTCGTCGTCCTCCAAGGTATTGGATTGGTCCAGGCCCGCCTTCGTGTTTGGGAGAAGTCAGGCGGTTGCAGAGAGGTTATGAACTTCATGCCGGGCGGGATGCATTGCCATTCCTGCCCCGTCTAAAGATATCCTGAACTTGGGGGCTGGAGCGGTGTTGGGGACCCGAGGAGGCACTTGGATTTTAATTCAAACAGGAAATTGGTATTACTAACACCGCGCATTACCCTGCATCCCGCACAACCACTTGGACATTACAAAGCATCCCCACGCACCACCTACCTGACAAAGTGTATTCTGGGATTCGCAGTACACAAGAATCCCGCGAACTGTGAATGGTGAGCGTTGAGGGCGGAGCGGCTCTACCAATTGAAGTGTAGCAGGATATATATAATGAAGTGTTGAAGCCTCCTGAACACTTTGGCACTGATGAAGGCCGTGTAGGCTGAAATGCATTTGCCGCATATTAAATAATGGTGCTTCCATGGTTCCCCTGTGTGGCCTCTGCTCTTTCGACAGGAGGATATATATTAATATATATATATTAAGATTCACACCTCTGTCAAAGAGAAACGGAGACGCACTCCCCTTCACAGCGTCTTTTGTTCAATTTTCACTGCAATCCAATACGTGTACTCGGGCCCAACGCGTTTCGAACTCTCATAGTTCTTGGTCACGGGCCATCAATGGACACGCCCAAGCTGCAGCGCTTTTTAAGCCCCACAGTTGCATACTTAATTAAGCTCCAGTGAGCGTCAAAACAGTTTCCTGAGTGATGCATTATGGGAACAAGAGTTCACAGCATTTCAGTAAAAAATTATTAAGCCTTAAATAGGAAAATAGGAAAATAAAGTGTCCAGCAAATAAAACGCTTTGCCCAGCTTGTCTCAGTGCAATAAAATCGCTGGAGGTTCGGTCAAGGGCTCCACTCTACCCTTCGGACCGCTTAAATCTGTGGTGGTGCTGTCTCCCGGCTGACAAACCAAACATTAAGATTCACACCTCTGTCAAAGAGAAACGGAGACGCACTCCTCTTCACAGCGTCTTTTATTCAATTTTCACTGCAATCCAGATCCAATACGTGTACTCGGGCCCAACGCGTTTCGAACTCTCATAGTTCTTGGTCATATATATATATATACGCACATACATATATATTTATATATATATATATATATGTATATATATATATATATATATATATATATACACACATACATATAATATAACCACCCAAAATCCCAAACCAACCCTAAAAATTCCCTTGCCACCCAAAAACCCATACCCACCCTAATCCTTAAAAATGTCCTTGCCCTAACATATCTATCTATCTATCTATCTATCTATCTATCTATCTATCTATCTATCTATAAATGTACATATGTATATGTATATATATATATATATATATATATTCACTGAAAAAACCATAGGTTTTAGGGACAGTTATAGTTAGTTGGACATTGCACTCGTACAAAACCCGTGAAATTCCCCGTTATAGTTAGTCCAGCTAACTATAACTCGCGCCCCGCAATGCACTGCTGATGACGTCACATATTACATCACTCATGACATGGTCAGTGACATCACTGATGACATCACTGATGACATCTCAAATGACATCACTGATGACATCACTGATGACATCATCCAGTGACTGTGTGTTTCTGTAAAGTTTAAATATTTTTAATATATATAGGAAAAGACGTATTGAAGAATGAGTGGGTGTGTAAGTGTCTGTATGGATGATTTAGTAGGTGCGTGACTGACTGTATAAGTGAGTGATTTAACGTATCTTACTGAATGCATGGGTTAGTGACTAAACTGGGTGAATGTCTGTATCCGTCTGTCTGTTGCTGTGTAAGTGGCTGCATGTGTTTGAGAATAGCTACATGAGTGTCTATATGAGTTATTGAATGCTTGTGTGAGTATCTGTATGGGTGCCTGAGTGTTTGTGTGGGAGGGGTGTGTGCGACTCTGTGCATAGATGTGTGAGTGGGTGATTCACTGGGTGGATGGTTTCAAGAGTGCATCTGTGATAGACTGTATGGGTGGGTAAGTGTGTGTAAGAGTGTGTTAGTGAGTGAATGTATGTCCCAGTGGTACATGTGTGAGTAACTATATATGTGAAAGGCAGTATATATGTGTGTTGGAGTATATAAATAGCTATAAGCAAGAGTGACTGATTGTGATAGTGGCTGTATGGATGAGTGTGTGCTTGTATCAGTGATTGTATAAGAGCGTAAGAATGTGCTAGTATTTGTATGAGTAAGTGAGCTGGTGTGTGTATAACTGTATAGGTGAGTAAATGGTAGTGTGTTTAATTATTTGCATGACTGACTAGGTGTGTGAGTACCTCTATGGATGAGTGGCGGTGTTTGAGTGTCTATATAGGAGTATGAGTGCATATGATAGTCCTGTACTGAGTGACCGTAAATATGAGTGACTGTTCGGGTGAGTGAGTGGATGTGTGCGTAGACCTAAGAATCAGTGAGTGGGTATGTAGTTATTGGTGTTGGAGTGTCTATGGTTTTGCGAATGGCAGTCTGTACTTTAGAGTGGGTGTATCAAAGGTTATATTAGGGTGTGAGAAGATGCATGAAATTATCACATGGATGATGTCATCAGTGATGTCATCAGTGATGTCATTTGAGATGTCATCAGTGATGTCATCAGTGATGTCACTGACCATGTCATGAGTGATGTAATATGTGACGTCATCAGCAGTGCATTGCGGGGGCGCGAGTTATAGTTAGCTGGACTAACTATAACGGGGGAATTTCACGGGTTTTGTACGAGTGCAATGTCCAACTAACTATAACTGTCCCTAAAACCTATGGTTTTTTCAGTGAATTTCAAAGGTTTTTAAATGCTAATTTGTAACTATAACGTCCCTGAAACCTATGGTTTTTTCAGTGAATTTCAAAGGTTTTTTAAATGCTAATTTGTAACTATAACATGTCTGAAACCTACAGTTTTTTCAGTGAATTTCAAAGGTTTTGTAAATGACAATTTTTAAATGTATTAATTGTTATATAAATTTTTTTCATACTGATTTCCAAATTTTTTAGAAACAATTTTTTTTTACATATTTTATTTTTTAAATTACATTGTAATTACATTATACATTACATTACAAAAAATACTTTCTCAGAATGAATTACTTTAGTTTAATTACTTTGCACATAGGCAATAGACTTTTAAGTACAGTAGTTACAGTTGTTGCAATGGGCAACACATTTTCAAACACAATGCAACATTCAGCTCAATGTGAATTTCTAGTTAAATGCAATTAGTTACTTTATGGATTACTTTTCTAACCACAGGACTGGATCCTAGATTCAGTCCTGGGACATCTCCTGTAAACAGTTGAGTAAAAGCGTTTTGGTTACAGTCGTGATTTTTAAGGAATATTATTGTATTTTAAAAGTTGACACTTTGAAACTTTTTCTCATAGAATCACCAATGTTATCCTATGGAAGGAAATTCACTTAGCAGGTAAAAACTGTTATCGTTACTTTTTCTTACTCAGTGTTGGATCCTGGATCCAGCACTGGTGCATCTCCTGTAAACAGTTGAAAGAATGCGTTTAAGTCATACTGTCGATTTTTAAGGAATATTTGTAGTTTGTGAAAATCAACACTTTGAAACTTTTTTGCTGAAAACCAGTCAATGTTAGCCTATGAAGGAAATTCAAGTTACCGGTAAGTACGGTTAAAATTACTTTTGAGGATCAGTACTGGGCTGAAACATGCAGCACTGAGGTCTCTCCTGATAACAGGTGAGTAAATCGGAATTCGTATTTCGGCTGATTTTAGAGGAATATTTTAAAGTTCCAAAACTCCACACTTAGAAGAATTTCCAAGTGAAACCAGTCAATGTTAGCCTATGGAAGGAAATTCAAGTTACTGGTAAGTACGGTTAAAATTACTTTTAGGACCAGTACTGGGCTGAAAGATGCAGCACTGAGGTCTCTCCTGATAACAGGTGAGTAAATCAGAATTCGGATTTCGGCTGATTTTAGAGGAATATTTGTATGTTTCAAAAATCAACACTTAGAAGAATTTCCAAGTGAAACCAGTCAATGTTAGCCTATGAAGGAAATTCAAGTTACCGGTAAGTACGGTTAAAATTACTTTTCAGGATCAGTACTGGGCTGAAAGATGCAGCACTGAGGTCTCTCCTGATAACAGGTGAGTAAATCGGAATTCGTATTTCGGCTGATTTTAGAGGAATATTTTAAAGTTCCAAAACTCCACACTTAGAAGAATTTCCAAGTGAAACCAGTCAATGTTAGCCTATGAAGGAAATTCAAGTTACCGGTAAGTACGGTTAAAATTACTTTTCAGGACCAGTACTGGGCTGAAAGATGCAGCACTGAGGTCTCTCCTGATAACAGGTGAGTAAATCGGAATTCGTATTTCGGCTGATTTTAGAGGAATATTTTAAAGTTCCAAAACTCCACACTTAGAAGAATTTCCAAGTGAAACCAGTCAATGTTAGCCTATGGAAGGAAATTCAAGTTACTGGTAAGTACGGTTAAAATTACTTTTCAGGACCAGTACCGGGCTGAAAGATACAGCACTGAGGTCTCTCCTTATAACAGGTGAGTAAATCGGAATTCCTATTTCGGCTGATTTTAGAGGAATATTTGCACAATGGTGAAGGGAGGGGGCGGGGCCTGAGGTGACATCTTTGCAAACGCGCCCCGTGGCGCGTTTTAAGTTGGGGGATTAAATCCCTTGAATCCTGAGGGTCCCTAGGGGCCAACTAGACCACCAGGAACCTCCAATATGCGCCAGGGGCTGCGTTGCAGAGACGTGTAGAGAGGCCACACCCCTTTACACCTCTCTGCAACGCAGCTCTGTGGCGCATTCTGGATGTACCTGTTGGGCTAGTTGGCCTCAGGGACCCTCAGGATTGAAGGGGATTTAATTCCCCATCTTAAAACGCGCCACGGGGCCTGTTTGCACACATGTCACCTGAAGCCCCGCCCCTCCCTTCACCACTGTGCAAACGCGCCCGTGGCGCGTTTTAAGTTGGGGGATTAAGTCCCCTTGAATCCTGAGGGTCCCCGGAGTCCAACTAGCCCACCATATACCTCCAAAAGCGCCACAGAGCTGCGTTGCAGAGAGGTGTAAAAGGGGCGTGGCCTCTGTACACCTCTCTGCAAGGCAGCCCCTGGCGCATACTGGAGGTACCTGGTGGGCTAGTTGGCCCCAGGGACCCCCAGTATTCAAGGGGAATTGTTCCCCTCTGCAAACGCGCCAGGGGCGCGTTTGCAGAGTGGTGAAGGAAGGGGCGGGGCCTGCGGGCCCGATCGTTTTTTTTTTTTTCTCCCTGAAGGGGGGCTGTGTGGCCCCCTTCCTTTTTCTTTTTTGGGCCCTGGGGACCCCATCCCCCAGGGCCTTACCCCTTTTTTAAATTACCTTAAAAAAAAAAAAACGGGAAGGGGGCCGCGTGGCCCCCTTCCCTGGGCCTGTATTGGCCCCGGGGACCCCATCCCCGGGGCATGGCCTCTATATTTATTTTTTTGAGGGGGCAGCGTGGCCCCCTCCTCTGGCCATTTTAAGGCCCCGGGGACCCCATCTCCCGGGGCCGGCCTTTCCATTTAAAAAAAAAATGTTTGCTCTTTTTTGGGGAGGGGGCCGCGTGGCCCCCTCCCGGGCCACTACTTGCCCCGGTGACCCCATCCCCCGGGGCTGGCCCTCTCCGTTGGGGACTGTGGGGGTCCCCAATCCCCCACAGTCCCGCCGGCTCCCCACGTCCCTTGGGAGCCGGCATTGCTGTTCCACATGGGGAGCAGCTGACATGCTGCTCCCCATGTGGAAAAGCAATCGCTTTGGATATTGGAAGAGAGAGCAGGTTTCCCTTCCAATATCCAAAGCAGCTTAGCTATGGCAGGACGGGAGCCGCGAGGCTCCCGTCCTGCCATAGCAAACTACAGTGTCCCGGGGTAGGCACCCCGGGACACTGCAGGAGCCGGCCCTGGGGGTGGTGGTCCCCAGGGCCATCAAGGGCTCCAGGAGGGGGCCGCGCGGCCCCCTCCCATTCAGTACACAGCCCCGGGAGGTGGTGGTCCCCGGGGCTCTGGGGATCCGTAACGGACCCCCATATTAAAATGTTTAGTGCCCCGGGGAGGTGGTGGTCCCCGGGCGTGTGGGGCTGGAGCCCCCCACACAGGTTTAATAATGTATTTAAAAAAGCCCCGGGGAGGTGGTGGTCCCCGGGGCTGCGGGAGGGCTCAGAGCCCTCCCGCACCATTTTTAAAAAGCCCCGGGGGTGGCGGTCCCCGGGGCTTGGGGGCCCTTGAGGCCCCCACACATTAAATTATCCCCCACCATGCCCCCGGGACTTGGGCCACCCGGGGCCAATTAACATTGAGCGCGGGAGACCGCGCTTCGATTTTTTTCGGCAGGATTTTTTTGCCCAGGGGTCCTTGTGGGACCCCTGAGCAAACCTAGGGGTCAGGGTGTTTCTACCCTGCCCCCTTTGTGCGCTTTGCGCACTTGTTTCTGTCCCTCGGTTCTACCGAGGGACAAAATAGCTGCCAACATTTCCTGAATCGGAATGTTGACAGCCAGCTGACAGCCAATTAACATGCAGCTCGTGATCGGGAGGGTACGCGGACCCTACTCGGCCATAGATATCACTAACTTTTTACTTTTCATTTTCTCAGCAACTACTGAACGGATTTACACCATTTAACAAAAGGGTTCTTTCTGAACCAAGAACTACCTCTTTGCCAAATTTGGTGTAATTCCGTTCAGCAGTTCGGGCTGTAGCCGTGTCTAAAGTTTCCTATGGGAAAATGCATGGGGAAAACACGTTTTGGGACCCCCTTTTTCTCGGCCCCGCTTGACGAATCCCCCGAGACTTTCAGGGTAGGAGCGGACCGGAGCGGGCCACAAAGTTTGAAAATTTCGCGAAGATACGTCAACCGGCAAGAGAGTTATTTCAAATAGAATGTCGCGGATTTCCTATGGATAATAGGTTGTAACTATAACTATCTACTGGCGACCGCCAGTAGATAATATATATATATATATATATATATATATATATATATATATATATATATATATATACACTTACCAGCTAAATACTTAAATTTTTTGTGGTAATGGCATGCATTGTAAAAGCAGGTCTTGGTAGAAATATGCGTGGTAAAGGCATACGTGGTGAAGACCACGTTGTAATTGCTGTTTCCCTAGAAAAACATGTATGGAGTTAAAGCAGGTAATATTTCTCCTCCTCCTTCTCTGCCTCTCCGCAGAAATCCTCATCCTCTTTGCCAGGATGTCCAAAGCCGGCGTTGGGAATGATCCTGATACATTTTGGATGCCTTTTTTTTATTTTTGCACCTGGTTACCATCAGATCCAATTCGATGGTAATTGCATTTCCTAAATGCTCTTTTTGCAACTAGTCGCAATTAAGGAATGCTATGTGCATGCCGTTTCCGATTCGCAAATAGGAAATCCCAATTTGCGATTTCCTATTTTGCGAATCACATAATACAAGGTAGAAATCACATAATACAAGGTAGAAATCGCATTTTGCAACGCCGTGAAGGCTTTTCATTCATAGGAAAATTACATTTTGCATTTCCTAATGGGCCAAAATTACGATTTGGGTTGTTAGGAAATGCAAAATCCAGGCATACTTATGGGCCAATATCCTTGATGTGCTGGAAGCAATACATAACCAAGAGAAATTGTGGTGGTCAAATATCTGGTAGATCAGTAATCAAATGAGGGAGTTTACCCCAGAAAAAATGGATAAAACGAGAAGCGCAAAAAGGAGAAAAAGAGAAAAAAAGGAAAAAGTTATTCCTTTTTAAAAAGACCCCTCACTCGCCAACCTAGTTGGTGACATGCTTCATCATTGGGGTCCCACCCGAGCAGCCGAATGCCACTCGGGTGTGCTTTGACGCCTGATTACAGCGGAGCAGGTTTTTTGGTGACAGTGGTGCAAGTGAGTGAAATGTAAAATAGTGGGTTAAAATTGTCTTTATTGTTTCCTAAATTTTAATATGGAGCAATAAGACAAGGTTAAAAACGAAGTGTGATACCTATGTAGGTTAGATTGGCCTAGGGCATCAGGGTATTAAAGGTGATAATAAAAGACACGGTCTACATGTTTCAGCCTTTTAACGACAATGCTAGGCTTTCTTCAGGACCTAAATAGTGACCCGGGGGGGTATGCACGCGCTAAGGTGCACCCGTCCCTGAGTCACATGTGAACCATGCCGTGTACTTATGGGATGATTGCCTTTCAGCCTTCTGTGAAAGGTAAAGTGAATTGAAGACTAAATTCTGTCTTGCCCCATGGAAACCGTGGGGGGGCGTCGGTTGTAGTCAAACAGTCGTCAAACCATACTGCCCGCCTTCCTACCTAGGGAAACGCCGCACGGAAACCCGAGGTCAAATATCTGGCCCATAAGGCTGGAGATGATATAGTCACATGGGGAAACAAATATGCAGACCAAGTGGTGAAGTATTGCACACTTAAGAATGTAACTGTGAGATCAAATGAGCAAATATCAGTGCAAGAATCAGAACAAAATTAACATCATGAAGGTAGTGATGAAAATGCAAATTATGTACATTGTTTTCTGTTAAATCCAAGACAGACTACAGTAAGTGAATTGAGGGATCTCCAGGACAAGCTACTCAAAGATGAAAAACAGAATTGGGAGTTAGCGATTTGCATGAAGAATTTCAATGATATCTGGATTACACCTGAAAATAGATATGTACTTCCTGATTCTCTTACATTCTATGGCCCGCTATTTGCATGGACATACTCACGCAGGAAGGGACTCAATGACCAGGACTTTTAAGAAGCACTGGTTTAACAACAAATTCAGAACTGTTGCAGAAGACTTGTGTCAGAGATGTGTAATTTGTCAGAGGAAAAGTCAAAGAAAGAAAAACACTGTCCTTATGATCCATATTGGCAAATCGGAAGGCCCATTTATTAGACTTCAAGCGAACTTCTTGAGATGCCTGTTTACAGTGGGCTTAAATATGTTCTTGTGATTGCTTATTCTCTAAATGGGTTGAGGCCTATCCAACCTGGAATTAGGACAGCATGCATTTGCCAAACTCTTGTTAAGAGAATTAATTCCACATTTTGGCCTGCCAACCTCCATTGAGACAGATTGTGGAACTCATTTTAAAAATGAGATTCTGAAATTAATTTGCACAGCTCTCCAAACTGAACAAAAGTTCCATTGTAGCTATTGTCCTCAGTCATCTGGTATTGTAGAGAAGATGAAAGGAACGATCAAAAACAAGCTAGCTAAAGTGTGAGCCTCTACTATTTTGAAATGACCAGATGCTCTCCTTCTTGTTCTCATGAGTATTAAAGTACTCCAGACAAAAAGACTGGACTCTCACCCCAAAAAGACTGGACTCTCACCCCTTGAAGTGGTAATGCGCAGAGCCATGCGTATCACGTATGTAATTAAACAGGCTTTTTGCAGGTTTCCCCCCAAGTTTTGCCCCTATTTGGACTATTAGCTGCTGGCTTTTTGACTCTTGGAATGCACCGAGGTGCGCTAACCAGACCTCAGTGCCAGTATTCTGACCCATTACAAAAGATATGTCGAATTGGATTTCCCCAATTGGCAAACACTGACTTACTTGTAAGTCACTAGTATATGGTATCCAGGGAACCAAGGACATGTAAGACAGAGTGTCCACCCAGGGCTGCAGCTCTGTTTGTGCCACCCTGTGTGTGACAAAGTACAAAATGGATCCTAGCCTGCCGCTGCAGACTGGAAGGACAGTGTTCATACTGCTAGTTCATTTTTGCCATTACCATTAATGGCAAAGCCACTACTTCCCTTAATAATGCATGTAAGTCTCCCCTAAGGAAGGCCTACAGAGCCCTAGGGAGCTGTATATTATTAAGCGGGAAATGTATGCTCTATATGTCCCTGCAGCAAAACCCCTCAGATTGTTTTTTTTGCTGTGGAAAAGTTAGTAGCCCCATTGGCTAATACACGGTTACAGGCTGGCACCCCAGCCTGGTTAACTTCTGAGTGGGGCTACCTGACTGGGTACTGTAAAGTATCAAATTAATTGTGGTATTAAATCCAACTTGATGCCCAAGTCAAAGTTAATGTCACTTTTAACGTTAAGCATCTTTTAGAAAGTTACCACTCTGTGCCCCAGCTAGTCCAGTGGCTTTGCACAGGCCCTGGAACAACAGACAGCTCTCTGCCGCCTGGGGAGATGTGTGAATAACTCCCTGGCTTAGAAACAAAGGCAGTTGCCGCAAAGTGAGGTGGGACCTCCTCTCCCAGAATTGCCACTCTGGGTGTTAGCCCAAAAAGCGAGCTTCAACAGGGAAGCCGCCTTTGAAGGGCTGCCACTGACAACACTCCTGAGCAGGCTGCCTTTTGTTCATGTAGACAGGTTGAAGACCGAGCCAGAGAGGGAAAACCTGTCCCCAAACCAGTTTCCAGTGGGCGTGTAGCCCTTAGGTAGCCACACCTCTGGGGTGGGCTACCAAGCTCCTCACAGTCGAGAGAAGTTTCAGACATCTTGAGAGTGGCAAGAATATTGCACTCTAGGATTGCCAAATGCCACACATCACTGGAACATTGTCACCAAAGAGGAGGGGACCTACTATCCCATTAGCTAGTGACCGCATTGTCCCCTCTGGGAATTTTCCTGGGATATATCAGGCACCCCTGGCACTCTGAAACTCCGTACACTTTGGATTTGTTGAAAAGACTGAAGAAGGACTGCCCTGCTGCCCTTGAAACTGCATGAAGAGAGGCTGCACCGTCGGAAAGACTGCACCTGCTGCAGTTTGGGCTTGTGAAGTTTGGACTCTGCCTGTGGCTCCTGGCTCGGAGAAAAGTTTATTTTTGCCCACAGATCGAAGCACTGACTCCAAGGATCAGCCGACTGATCTCCTGGAACCAGCTCCAAGGACACAAGAGCTGAAGAAGCCCAAACCGGCAAAGCGGTAGCCACTTCATAAGAGTCACCACTGGCCGCCACCGGGCACACTCAAGGACAAATCTGAGATGGCTAAAAGTTGCACCTGAGTCTGCTGGACTTGGAGTGCTGTCAAAGTCCAGATTCGTCGCCCAAGAGGGACACTAGCCCCCACCAGGTATATTTGCTGTGACCGCTATGTTGCGAGATCAGTAGTCCAGCCGCTGCTAGGCTTCTACTGTCACAAATACGACTTTGGGGACCCCGTGTTCCGTGGCCAAAGTTGCCCCACCTTACCCGTGGACCGAGGAATCACCCGCAACTCACCCCAGTCAACCACACAGTTTCAGGAGCATCATTGAGCATCTTCTCTGCCTCCATCCCCAGCATCAGGACCACTCCATTCTTGTTTATGGCAATCGTTTCCTAAAGGCTGGAACTAGATTGAAAAAGGCTCAGGTGGCAAGGTAACTGTCCAAAGTAACCTTACTGGACTCCTAGACCTCTGCCCTGTTGTATGTGGTCACTCAAATTGGGCCGGAGTTGCCAAACTAACTGTTTCAAACGTTCCAAAAGTTTGCAAACTTTTTGTTGACCAATGCTTGTTTGTGGTGGGAATAAAGTTATTTAATGTTTCTAAACTCTGTATCTCCAGAACCCTCCGGTAGATTTTGATGATCACAGGCTCTAAAAATCCATAAAAATATGCTCTATATTTATAAATTGTTGTGTCTCTTTCTTGTTGTGTGACTTTCTCATTTTGTTGTTTGGTGCTCTTAAATGCTTTACACTAAGTTCCTTTGTCAAGCCTTGCTGCTCAAAGCCACAGCTACCCAGAGTTGAGCAAAGGCAATACAAACGAGCCTGACTGGAACCAAGGCAGTTTTTGCGAGTGTATAAGCCCCCACAGCCATATCATATATTACACCCAAATCCTCACATTGGTGCCTAACGGTTGGATTCAGAACTTGTGTTTAGCTGTACCAGACAATTAATAAATTGGTAACCACGGAAAGAACATATTAAGTAGAGTCGAAGTAACAGTTTCAGAAGTTCCCAAAATATTTGCATGTACTAGACACTGTTTTTCCAAGAGCCAAAGAAGTCGACAACCAGTTTTCCTAAAGTGGCATAAGGTTTTTGCAAAGGCTTAAAGATGGATAACATGGCAATTGACTTGGCCACACTGAAAATCAATGATTTGAGAGGAATGTGCAGGAGAAGGATAATTAGTCTAGTCATGACTGCCAAAAAGGAGGAATTGGAAAAAGCCCTCCGAGGATGGGAAGAGGCAAGGAGACCCCAGGCCCAATTAGCAGGGCAAGTCACTAGTGATAGTGGTGATGAAGAGGGCAATGACATAAGCACTTTTGAAACTTAGGGGGAACAATGGGGGTGTGGTCCCCAGGAGAAGATCAAGGAATGACTCACTATCAGGAGTGAAAGGAGCTTCACTTCTTCTAGGAGATCCAAGGAACTGAAGAACCAGCTTAGCTCATGGAGATTGAAGAAAAGAAGCTGACTCTCCAAGTAAGCAAATTGGCCCTAGTCAAGAGAAGGGTCAGGCTGGGGTTAACTCCCCAAGAATATGGTGGCAGCAACAAAGAACCAGAGGTGCATAAAGGTGGTGCCTATGATCCCAGGTTGCCCAAAGGAATAGTTCCCAAGTTTGTAGAGGATGAAGACATAGACAAATGGCTGGCATCCTATGAAAGAGCTCTCAGGATAAGAAGGGTGGGTACTCAACATTGGAGTGCACTATTGTGAGTGTTACTACCAACAGTAGGGAGAGATAGTTTGCTGACACTGGAAGAGGAGGTGGCAGAATCTTACACCCACGTGAGAGAGGCACTCATTGAGCTATCTGGTCCCACCCCACAGGAATACAGACCTAAGTTAAAGAACACAGCAAAGGAGTCAACACAGCCATGGGTGGACTTTGTGGATGCATCTGTAAAGTCACTGGATGGCTGTATTAAGGGTAACTAGGTTGATACCTGTGAGGGGCTCTGCCATTTAGTGGTTAAGGCACACATTCTTGCAAATTGTACCTCAGAGAAGTTACACCAGCATCTGGTAGATTCAAAGCTTTCTAGCCCTAGGAAGTTGGGCAACAGGGCAGATGAGTGGGTTAGAACAAGAGTACCTGTTAGACCTGGCACCATTGACGTGGGTCTCCCTTCCATTTTTTCGCTGTTGCCTCCTATGTTTTTGCTATGTTTTTGCTGGTCTAGATGCTTTGGGCACTTTGCCACTGCTATTCAGTGCCAAAGTGCAAGTGCTCCCTATTGTAAATTGTTGTAATGGATTAGTGACTCCATGATTGGCCATTTGATTTACTTGTCAGACCCCAGTACAGTGCACCATGTGTGCCCAGGGCCTGTAAATCAAATGCTACTGGTGGGCTTGCAGCACTGGTTGTGCCATCCACAGATGCAGCTTCTAAAATGTGGCTCAGGCCTGCCATTGCAGAGCCTGTGTGCAGTCTGGGACTGCCATGTCGACTTGGCAAGTGCACCCACTTGCCAGTCCTTAAACCTTCCCTTTTCTGCATGTTAGTCACCCCTAAGGTAGGCCCAAGGTAACCCTGTGGGCAGGGTGCATTGTATGTGAAAGGTAGGACATGCCCTGATGTGTGTGGCATGTCCTGATAGTGAATTACAGCCAATTTCGTTTTTCACTATTGCAAGGCTATCTGTTCCCATGGGCCAGAGTGGGCAGTTTGATTATAACATCTTATAAACATAACTGGCCCAAGGAACAAGATAGGAAAATAAAGTTTAGTATGCCTGAACTCAGAATGTTAAAATACATCTTTTAGTGTGGGTGATTTTTACATTCTGTGTTTGAAAATACCACTTTTAGAAAGTAGGTATTTTCTTGCCTAACCATCCAGTATGCCTCTGCTAGGTTTGTGTATTCCATGTCTTGTTTGTGAGTGACAGAGGGCTGGAGAGGGCCTTGGCTCCAGCAGTCTGATGGGTCAGGGCTGGGCTGAATAGGCCCTTCATAGAATAGAGAGTAGGGGGAGGAGATTTCCTTTCAGCTACCTGGGCCAGGTCTGCTTTCAACAATGCTGTCTCCACCTCCTGCCAGGAAGCTGCACCAGGGAGGACAGAACTGGTTTTGACTAGGTACAGACACTCTCTGCCTTCAGAGAACAAAGGATTTAGTAGTATAAATATTGGGACCCAGACCCCAGAACTTTAGATCACTTCTGGGAATCAAGACAAACCTTTGCCAAGGAGAGAAACCAAGGAAGCTGAAGGAGGAGACTGCCCCTGTGCTGTGTGCTGTTTGGGGGTTGGCCTGCAGTGGTTACTTATTGCCAAGGAAAGGAGAAAAGGAACTTTGTGTGTACTTTAATCATCTTGAGGAAGATCTCCAAGGGCTTGAAGCTGAGCTTGCCTCCTGTTCTGAAGTCTCAGGGACACAAAGACTTCACCCCCAGCTCCCCCTGAATTTCCTTGCTGGGAATTCTACCTGCAGAGAGGTGCCTGCTGTTGGTTTGGGCCCTCTAGAGACTGCGTGTCGCTGGGAGCTGGAAGCGCGACGCAACGAGGAAGAAGCGTGTCGCCGCCGCAGCTGTTGCCGTCGCATTGTCGAAGAAGCGTACCGCCGCCGCAGCTGTTTGCCGTCGCATCGCCGACGAAGCGTGTCGCATCACCGAAGAAGCGCGCCGCCGCCGCAGAGGTTGCAGTCGCATCACCGGAGAAGCGGGTCGCAGGGCCTGTCGTGGCTCAAGAAACCATCGATTTCGCCGCACGGCCGCCCGGCGTGCACGCATCGCATCCAAGTTGTCGCATCGCATCAAAGATGCCATTTTGTCGCATCGCACCGGATCGTCGCATCGCATTGATGCGCCATCCTGTCGCATCGCACCGGATCACAGTAAGAAACAGACGCTTCGCTCCTCTCCGGTAAGGAACAGACACATCGCCTCCCCTGCGCTGCAGTAAGGAACAGGTACGCCGCCTCCCCGAAGCAAGGAACTGACGCATCGCCTTCCCTGCGACCCTTTTGTTTATGTTGCGTTACGCATCCAAGGTACTTTGAGAGTAAAGTGTCGCATTTACCATCTACATTGAACTAAGCTATTTCTACCATCTGAAAGTCATATTTTTAAATATTGTATTGTGGATTTTTGTCGTTTGGTCTTGTGTTAAGTCTAGATAAAGATTACTTATTTTTCTAAACTGGTGTGGTGTCCATTTGTAGTGTTTTCACTGTATTACTGTATGTGTTCACAAATGCTTTACACACTGCCTCTGAGATAAGCCTGCCTGCTCGTGCCAAGCTACCAAGGGGGTGAGCAGGGGTTATTTTGGGAGTGTAGCCCCCTTACCCTGACTAGAAGCAAGGGCCCCTACTTGGTCAAAGGTACCTACCTCTGCCAACTAGAGACCCCCAGTTCTAACAGTACCCAAGAAAAACGAGAGGGTGATCCCAAGAAATGGGGTTAGGCACACAGAAGAAAAATGAGGGAGGTGGTAAACCCACCAAAGAGGTTCCCTCAGAAACAAACAACCCTAGGAAACAGGAGATCATGATCCATCCCACCTCTAGCAAGCAGAGCAATGGGGGCGCAGGGTGTAAACACTCCTGGACAGTAGGCCGTGCTTTGACTGTGACCACAGTGACTATTATATCTAGTCTCAATCACAATGACCTCAACATGGAGGTCTTGTTACACGGGATTTGACTTAATGCTGACAGTATATTCCTTGACTATTCTCAATTCTACTTTTCACTCTTTCCCTCTCTTTTTCCTCTCCTCTCTCTCATCTTGTGTCCCCTTACAGGTTTTTCATATAGCTAATTCTCCTATGTTTAGTTTTATGGTGCCAGTCAAACATTGTAATGTCCAGATGATGATCCTGATATTTATGTGGATCGAAACGTTGTCTTCTAAAGCACTCTGACCCTTCTGACCGTATGTAATTCACAAATGGGTGCAGCATTGTTGTGTTCTAGAGAGTTGTGACTATAATTCTATATGGTTTTGTCACTCTTTTTCCTTTTTTTTGCCTGTGTATGTTACTTACCTGTACAAGTGCGCCCCATAGGGGTACTACCTTTACGCCTTACTTTATGTACTAACTGATGTTTTAAAAGTTGATTGAACATTCTCTGGGTTATGTCTATATCCCCAGTGCATTGTATAACTCCTTAAACCTGTGCTTAGGGACCCTTGTTCCGCAAACCTTAATATTACCCTTGTTCCCTTGACATCCTTGGGTTCCCTTGCTTCTCCAAAACAATACATGCACAATCGAATGATTGCAAGGGATTTCTTTGAAATCCTCCTACTAATATTAATAGTGGCCACTTAACCTCTCTTATTTTCCCCTGTTCCTTCCCCCTTTTTCTTTTCTCCTTTGACTAAATTTTAAATAGCAGGTCTCCACTTAGTAGTATGTCAGATCACAATCCATTGTATACCGACGAGTATATTAAAAAGATATTGGAGGGTCCATTTGCTTTTCTCTGATACCACTGAAGCAGCACAACCTGCTAGCTCCAGTTTAACAGAACAACTAGAAAAATGTAAAAAAAAAGTATGCAAAATTATAACTAATGATACGTAGGCTTACGGAATACTTGAAAGCAAACACAATCCCCATGGCTTACAAGTGAGGAACATCCCTGGGGTACTTACAGATAACAAGAATTACAAACAAGGCTTCAGTTACATTGGTACTACCTGTTCTCGGCACTGGATGGTGCTTGGCATAGATACGGCTATAGGTCATTCTAAAAAACTAATAGAGGAAATTTCAGAACCGGAAAAACAAATGAATGAATCAGGCTTGATATCTGATGCTAAAAGTCTACTGGATAAAATTAACAAAACCATTGCTGAATTCACAAGAATAGAACAAGAGAAGAAGTCTAACAAGGTAAAAAAAGATATACAATATTACACAGTAGAGAGGACATACCTCTACCTCAGCGAAGACTTCTATGTAAATCAGAACTTTGGAAATCCCAATTTTGAAAGACCTTGGGGTAGATTCAACAAATAGAAAAATCTTGTTACATTTACTGATTCCTCAGAAGAATCGTCTGACAATTCTGATCCATGGGAAGGCACTAGCTCTTCCAAAGTTATTACAACCCCTACATTTTTAGGGAGAGTCCAATCCAGACTTCCACGTAGAGGGACAAACCGGGGCACATGATGGTTCAACACACCAGGCGAGAGACAAACGCAACAAAAATATTACCAGTGGGGGAATCAGTGACTATAAGTAACCCCACTGCTGTGTTCTCTTGCTCCACTCTTGACACTATCCATGCGATGCAGACCATTTCCATCTTCAACCTCTCTAAACATACTCTATCAGACACAGAGACATCACTACTAAGCAGGGGCTTATCATTTGTTCCTGAACCTACAAACTGAAATCTTTCGGTTTTTCCGGAAAATCAGACTACATACATTCTTCCTAGATAATCCATATCTTTGAGTTAGTTCATATACCAATTTCTGCTCACCCTCCACTTTCTTGCCACCCAGTTCCTCCATGCTCCCAGAGATTCATATCTTCAAAAAATTGGTACTTAGGTATAATTCCAATCTTGAAACCAGAGAACGTTTATCCCTTACAATACACCTTTAGCAGAAAAAAAGGCACCCAATTAACTTAAATCCAACAACTCTTTGATTATTAAGCCAGCAGCAAAGGAGGAGGGATAGTACTGCAAGCTATTGACCAGTACAAGAATGAGATCACAAGACAAATCTCCAAAGAAGCCAACTAAGTAAGACTTGGGAGTGATCCCACCAAGGAACTCCAGACCAAAATTACTACTAGCACAAGGAGAGGCTTGGATACTGGCTTCATTAGCAAAAATGAATACTTATTTTTGAATACTAAGAACCCTAGGACACCGGCAATTTGCACATTACCCAAAGTTCATAAAAACCAGACACCACCACCGGGCAGACCAATAATATCAGGATGTAGTTACATATTCAACCCTCTTGGTCGCTACATTGATTTATTTATTAAAGACATTGTACTCCGTACCAAGTGCTATGTAAGAGACAGCATGGACACGATAAATCAAATTGAACATATACCTTTTGACCACAACAAATGCCTTCTGTGTACACTCGATAGAGTCCTTGTACACGCATATCCCCCAAGCAGAGGGGACTGAGGTGATTCGACACACTTTAGAAAAAAGGACACACCCACATCTAGTCCCTACAGAATTCATTTTAGAGTTATTACATCTGACACTCACCAGTATTATTTCTTTCCTGTTTGATGGAGATTTCTTTCAACATTTTAAGGGGACATCTATGGGAGCAGTTTCCATCCCCAATTTTGTCATTCTGTTTAAGGATAATTTGGAGACTCTGACCATTCTGTCTGACAATAAACCATTCCATAACAACATCATAGTATGGAAACGATACATTGATGATGTTTTCCTAATTTGGAGAGGCAGTTCTAACACTTTCACCTCACTGTAATGGACTGAAATTTACTTCACAATACAGCAGGGAAGAAATCCCATTTCTGGATCTCATAATTAGAACCCATGAGAGTGAACTGTTTATATCTTTATATCGTAAGCCAACAGAAAGAAACACACTACTAGCATACTCCAGTCTTCACCCCCAGGCATTACGAGACTCTCTTCCGAACTCCCAATTTCTGAGGATCAGGAGGAACTACTCTCGTAAACAAGATTTTTTCAGGGAAGCAGAAACATTAAAAGCCAAACTAACTAGTGGGTAGCCCCGGATGCTAGTTACCAGGTCAATAAAAAGGGCATGGTACTGCCCACGTGAGGTACTTTTCAACCCCAAAAGAAGAGATGACACAGGAAGGATGGTGTGTGTTACCACATTCTCCCCAGTCTCTGATTAAGTAAAAAAAAAATGATTCTACGCCACTGTCAGATGTTACATGCAGGAGAGATATCACTGGGATGCCCCATTTTTGCATTCCGCAAAAATGAAAAAAAACCATTAAAGATCATCTAATAAGAGCCTGTCTCCCAGCCCCCAAAAGTAATCACACATTGAATGACTTATGGGGTATGACCCCTTTGGTTGGCCACCGGAAGTGCAGGATGTGCAGTGTGTGTTAGTATGCTATTTAGACAAAAGAATTTGTATACAAAAATGTGAAGATTACACTAACTCATTTTACCAACTGTAACTCTGCTAATGTGCTTTATGCGATAACCTGCCCCTGTGGTCTTGTGTGCATTGGTGAAACGACACAGAAAGTAAGGATAAGAATATGCCAGCATAGGAGTCGTCTGAAGTGCAAGGTGACCAATGCACCATTGGTAGAACACTTTGAGGCACTGGGCCACACTGAAAACGACCTTCGTTGGCAAGTGATTGACGTGGTAAAGATGCCTGAGCTCGGCCACGAGATTTCAGCATTCCTTAACAAGGAAGAACTCAAGTGGATCTTGAGAACTGACAGCCTGCACAGCGGACTGAATAAAATGGAGGACTGGACATCCCTGGTGTAACCAGACCGCTGAGATCACCACCAACCACACTATGTGGAAGTCCTTAGAATAATTTGAACAGTATGAGATGCCATTGCATAGAACCAAATGCTGACCTCACTGGACACGTGTTCAGTGCTTGACCTGCTGTTTTTAACTTGGTTTTTTTCTGTCTTCTTATGTCCCTGTCTGCTCAGTAATGAAATGAAGGTGTTTGTATCCCTTGACAGATTCCTTTGAATATCCGTGCACATACAGTGGGAGGCTTACAGGTAAAATGGTAGTTATACTGGTCAACCGCCCATCCGTAATGCTGGTCAATCGAAACATCTAATGAGATGTAAGTTTCATGTACGTCTTGTATGAAATACATTGCAACAAAAGACGTTGATCTGAACCTTCAGGGCCTATGTGACTTGTACAGCTTGTTTACTCACCGAGTAGGCTTGGTATTCCTGCGTAATTCACGTGTGCTTTGCACTATCGCTATGATTTTACTTTACAGTTCGGGGATAGCCTACCCTTTTCACACCACTTCAATATGGCTGCCCATTTTTTTCTTTTGCTTCATCCAATCTTTGTCTGTAATTCCTTTTTAATTATGCACACTCAACTGTGTCTGCGATAAGCACACCGCATGCATTTGTCATTAATTCTCATCATCACACATTGGCACATCCCAAGTCCGCTGTTTTCATAGGCGCCCATGGGTGTTGCGCATCCCTCAGAAATGTCCGCTGTCTTACTCTGATACACACGCCAATGTCTGTTTTCTATTTCTATTTTTATATGTATGGTCGGCACTGCACACTGAGTCCAGCTGACCAGACCGGCAGCTGCCGTCTGAGTTCGGAGCCCTACGCCTTCAAAGCGGTAAGACTCTCTGCCACGATACCTCTCCTCATACTACTAGCCCTGGCACATCATTATAGTTAATTCTCCCCTTTCTCCTTCCAGTAAACGGGGGCTGGCCGTGCATCCCTGTTGCATTGTACTATTCCATGATTGACTTTGGTTCCTGTTTTTACATATGGTAGAGGCTGCCGGTCACAATTGTGTTACACAGGTATGTTCGATGATTTAGGTATTTGATCCCCAATTATTTAGTATGCACCTTGAACACTGTAGGATTCATTTTTGACTCCTTCCTAGTACCCACGTCAATGTATGTGAGGACAGTATGCTGCAGATGAGCACATTATACATAGTGCTCCATGTAGCTGGCCCTCGACAATTCTGACGCCGCATTCTATTGATGATTTCTGATTCCTTTCATATGGTTGGCACCTACGTTTTGCGCCGTCTACCATATTTCACCATCTACCATTTCCACCACCCTAACAACCACTCATTGCGTATGCTGCACTTGTAATCACTGCCCATTAATAGATAGCCTGTGTTTCTTCACCTTAGGTATAATTTTTTAAGTGAGACCCACCATCACCACTTCCACAGCGACTGCAATTGTTTGCCACTTTATTATATCATAGTCTCAATCACAATTACCTCAGCATGGAGGGCATGTTGCATGGAACCTCACTTAATGCAGACAGTATATTCCCTGACTGTTCTTAATTATAATGTTTTCTCTTTCCCTCTCTTTTTCCTCTCCTCTCTCTCATCTTGTCTCCCTGTAAAGGTTTTTCATATAGCTAATTCTCCTATGTTTAGTTTAATGGTGCCAGGCAAACATTGTATTGTCCTGATGATGATCCTTATATTTATGTGGATCGAAACATCATCGATTAAAGAACTATGATCCTTCTGACAATATGTAATTCACAAATGGGTGCAGCAGGGTTGTGTTCTATAAAGTTATCACTATAATTCTATATGGTTTGTCACACTTTTTCCTTTTTGGTTTGCCTGTCTATGTTACACACCTGTACAAGTGTGCCCTGTGGGTGTACTACCCTTACGTCTTACTTTGTGTACTAATAAATTGATGTTTTAAACGTTGATTGAGCATTCCCTGGGTTATATCTATATCCCCAGTGCCTTGTATAACTACTTAAACCTCTGCTTAGGGACCCTTGTTCCTCACAGCATTGCTTTGACTGTCAGAAAACAGTGCACCACAGAGGAGACTTTGCCTGTGGCCTTAGTGACCCTAGAGATAGGGAATAGTCTTAGCTGGTATAGGGTGGTAGTCAATCCTGACCTTCTCCTAGATTGTCTCCTAGGCAATGACCTCCCAGAGGTTGGTCTGAGCCCAGAGGGGACAACTGCCCAGGGCACTGCCTCACCCAAGGAATCTGGAGGTCGTGTCTCTAAGGTTAGGAGACTTAGGCCCCTGAAGAAAGGTAAAAAGAAGAAATGTAGGAAAGGGAGGCGGGTCTTAGCCAGAGACCCAGAGTGCCAAGGGCATTCTAACCCAGTAATAGAGAACCCCAAAGTTGGCACTGGCAAGGCTCTCCTGTTCCCTAAGTAGTCCCGTCGAGTCAGGCAACTGTTCAACAACAGGGTGCCACCCCTGATCTGACAGAAGAAAGGGTGTCTGCCACATGAGGTCGTAGCCCCCCTTCCTGAAAAAGCAGAGAGGCTCCAAGTACCCAAAGGAACCCCTAAGATAGCTCATCCACCTGTGGTTTTGGGCATTGACAGCTGTCAGTAGCCTCAGGTGGGTGTATGACTTTATGGCAGCTCTATCTCTAGAATGGTGGTCAGTCCTCATGACCGGAAGCAAGGTAGGCTCTCTGACACTGTTGGTCATGGTGGGGTTACTCCAATGTTGGATAACTTCTTTGAGTAATAGGGGTTGCCTTAGCTAAGGTTGGGTTAGAGGAGGTAGATACCTCCCTACCCAAAGAAAAAGACAGGGATGGGAAAGACAGCAAGTTAGCTAAAGTCCAGTTTAGTAAAGGTCCTGTCAAAGTAGAAGTAGGTATGTTCCCTAGTGGGATTGACTCTGATAGAAGGATATAAAGCAGAGTAGACCATGCAATAAGACAGCCAGTTTCCTACATCTTTCCTCGCTGAATGGTCACCAAGATTGGGGTTGAGGTCTCCCAGACGTATTAGTTGTAGGGGGGGGGGTCATGTAAGGAAAAAAAGGTTGTTTTGCAGGTTCCACCCCCCCCTCCTCCCCCAACACACCCACTTTTTGCCCCCATTTGGACTATTAGCTGCTGGCTTTTTGACTCTGAGAGTGCACTGAGGCCTGCTAACCAGACCCCATTGCCAGTGTTCTGACCCATTGCAAAAGATATTGTTAGACCTGGCACCATTGGCGTGGGTCTCCCTTCCATTTTTTGCTGTTGCCTCTTATGTTTTTGCTGGTTTTAGATGCTTTTGGGCACTGTGCCACTGCTGTTCAGTGCCACAGTGCAAGTGCTCCCTATGGTAAATTGATGTATGGATTAGTGACTCCATGATTGGCTTGTTTGGCTTACTGTCAGACCCTAGTACAGTGCACTGCGTGTGCCCAGGGCTTGTAAATCAAATGCTGCTGGTGGGCTTGCAGCACTGGTTGTGCCACCCACCGGAGCAGCTTGTAAAGTGTGTCTCCGGCCTGCCATTGCAGAGCCTGTGGGCAGTCTGGTACTGCCATGTTGACTGGGCAAGTGTACCCACTTGCCAGTCCCTAAACCTTCCCTTTTATACATATTAGTCACCCCTAAGGTAGGCCCAAGGACAGGGTGCATTGTAGGTAAAAGGTAGGACATGCCCTGGTGTGTGTGGCATGTCCTAATAGTGAATTACAGCCATTTTCGTTTTTCACTATTGCAAGGCTACCTGTTCCCCATAGGCCAGAATGGGCAGTTAGATTATTACATTTTATAATCCTAACTGACTCAGGGAACCAGGTAGAAATTCGAGTTTAGTATGCCTGAACTCAGAATGATAAAATACATCTTTTAGTGAAGTTGGTTTTAACATTCTGTGTGTGAAAATACCACTTTTAGAAAGTAGGTATTTTCTTGCCTAACTATCCAAGCCTGCCTCTGCTAGGTTGTGTATTCCTTGTCTGGAGTTTGAGTGACAGGGGCTGGGGGCTTCCAGGAGACAGGGTGAGTCAGCACAGGGCTGAATAGAGAGATCTGCATGCAGATAGAAGGGAGGAGTTGCACCTGGGACCTGAATAGGGCTGTGCCTTTCCTCCACAATGCTGGCTCCACCTCCTGTGGTGTGTCTGATGTCCCTGGCCTACACTGTGAAAGGAAAGAAGGAGTCTTGTCAACAAAGTGCTCCAGGACTGACCAGAACTGGTTTTGGACTAGGCAAAGGCCTCTCTGCCTTCAGAGAACAAAGAGAAAAGTAGTATAAATATTGGGACCCAGACCCAAGAACTTTAGATCACTTCTGGGAATCAAGACGAACCTTTGCTGAGGAGAAGAACCAGGAAGCTGAAGGAGGAGACTACCCCTGTGCTGTGTGTTTGGGGTTGGCCTGCAGTGGTTGCTTTGTTGCCAAAGAAAGGAGAAAAGGACTGAGTGTGCTTTCTATCAGCTTGAAGAAGAATCTCCAAGGGCTTGAACTAGTGCTTGCCTCCTGCCTGAAGTCTCAGGGATACAAGACTTCACCAACCAGCTCCCCCCTGAATTCCCTTGCTGGGAATTGAAGTGCCTGCTGTTGTGCTGGGCCTTCTGAGAGACTGCGTGTCGCTGGGAGCTGGAAGCGCGATGCAACAACGAGAAGCGTGTCGCCGCCGCAGCCGCTGTCATCGCATCGCCAAGGAAGCGAGACGCCGCTGCTGCTGTCATGATCGTATCGCCGAAGCGCGGCGCATCGCCGGAGAAGCGGGACGCTGCCACAGAGGTCATCGTCGCATCACCGGAGAAGCGCGTCGCAGGGCCTGTCGCGGCTCCAAAGATCATCGATTCGCCGCACGGCCGTCGGGCGTGCACGCATCACACCAACGTTGTCGCATCGCAACCAAGACGCCATTTTGTCGCATCGTACCGGAGAAGAATATCGCATCGAGGTGCCATCTTGTCGCATCGTACCGGAGAGCAGTAAGAAACCGACGCATCAACTCCCCACACAGTAAGGAAGCGAGCATCAACTCCCCTGCGCAGCAGTAAGGAACCGACGCATCCACTCCCCTGAGTGTAAGGAACCGACGCATCACCTTCCCTGCGACCCTTTTGTTTTCTTTGCATTACGCATTCAAGGTACATTGAGAGTAAAGTGTCGCATCTACAACTTGAGAGAACTGAACTATTTTATAACATTCTAAAGTCTATTTTTGAGTACAGTATTGTGGATTTTTGTCGTTTGGTCTTGTGTTAAGTCTATATAAAAATACTATTTTTATAATACAACCTGGGTGGTGTCCATCTGTAGTGTTGTCACTGTATTACTGTATGTGTTCACAAATGCTTTACACACTGCCTCTGAGATAAGCCTGCCTGCTTGTGCCAAGCTACCAAGGGGGTGAGCAGGGGTTATTTTAGTAGTGTATCCCCCTTACCCTGACTAGAAGCAAGGGTCCCTATTTGTCACAGGTACCTACCTATGCCAACTAGAGACCCCCAAATCTAACATTGGTGGTCACCTGTGAGGATTTGGACTTGCATTTGTGATTCATATACAGTGATTGGTGTACACTACTAGTGAGTGCAGACCATAACGCAACCACATACTTTTTGAGACTTTTTCCTTGGAACTTCTTTTCTATTTTTGATTCTTGAGAACTGCCAGTCTTTTTGCTACCATGAGCAAGTCAGCATCCATAGTATCTGTAGACATTGTTTTGGAAGAAGAGAGAATTGATACCTACACTGTGCCTTATCTCAAAGCTTTGTGCAAGAAATTTAAAATCTCTGTGAAAGGCCTCACCAGGAAAGAGGAATACCAAAAGGCGCTGAGGGCCTGGGTAGAATCTAGGAATGCCAGTGAGCATCCTGAGGAGCCAGTAATGGAGGCAGAGGATTTAAATGAGCAACTTGAGGGGCCAGTGGGCCCAACTGGAGGGAAAGCACCTTCAGGGGCGGGCAGCAGTGTTTCTTCCAAAGGGTTGTCCCCAGGAGAGCTGGAGGACAGAGCAAGGGAGAGGATGCATAAATTGGAGCTAGCTAGGCTCAAAATGGATGGTCAGAAAGACATAGAGAGCAAGAAAATAGAGCTTGGGATGGAGTTAGAAATGAAGAAGTTAGCCTTAGAGGAAAAAAGGATGCATTTTGAGCATGAGAGAGGATTGAGGGAATTGGAACTCAAGGCCAAGAAGTTAGAGGTTCCTCCCTCTGGTGGCAGCACACCGCCAGTGCATGTAGAAGCAAGAACCTACATTCCCAAAGATGTAGTTAAAGATTTCCACAAGAATGAGGATATTGGTCAGTGGTTTAGGGCTTATGATGCTGCAATGTTGGCCCACCGGGTCCCTGAGAAGGATTGTGGAGCGGGGTTGTGGGGCCGCTTTGTTAGTGATGGGAGGGACACTTTATTGGATTTGCCTACAGAGGAGCAGATGTCCTATACCCACATGAAGGGAGCCCTAATGTCCAGATTTGGTTTGACTCCAGAGCTATATAGACAAAGGTTTAGAAATTGCAGAAAACTGGAGTCTCCCACTTGGGTGGAATATGTGTCTTTCTTTTGCAGAGCATTGGATGGTTGGGTGAAGGGTAGCAAAGTGGATAATTTTGAGGCGCTCTATGATTTGCTTGCATGGGAGCACTTGTCAAATAACTGTTTTCCAGAGCTACGCCAGCATCTTATTGATAGCAAGCTGACTAACCCTAGGAAGCTTGCTGAGGAGGCGGACCGCTGGGTGAGCACCCGGGTCCAGAAGGGTCATGTGGGAGACTTCGCCAAAGGTGGGCAGGGTCCCCAGCAGAAGAGTGGGGGGGACAAGGGTAAACAGAGGGAGTTCCAGAAAGGGCCCCAAAGTAATCCCCAAGGGAAGGGTTCCCAGCCTCCCCCTGAGAAGAAGGCAGTGGTCCCGACAGATAAGCCTGTTCACAAGGGGCCCAAGACCTGTTTTAAGTGTGGTCTAGTAGGCCACTGTTCTTATGATGCTAGATGTCCCTTGTATGGGAAGACAGCACCCACTGGTGCACCACCCCAGCAGTTGGCTAGTGTAGCCCTGGGGGAGGAGATGGATGCCCAGGGTGGGTGGGGTCCCGCAGAGATGTCCCTTGTCTCTTTAGGAGACTGTGAGGTGGTCCCCAGGACCCAGCTGCCTGATAACACTAAAAAATACAGGCAGTGGGTGACCATTAATGGCAAGAGGGTGGAAGCTCTTAGAGACACCGGAGCCAGTGTGACAGCTATCAGTTGTCGGCTGGTGTCTGAAGAGCAGGTAGTCCCCAATGCATTTTACCCAGTTGTTGCCGCTGACAACACAGAGAGCCACTGCAAGGTGGCACAGGTTCCCTTTGAGTGGGGGGTCTCAGGAACTCTTCAAGTAGCTGTGAGGCCAGCCATGCCTGTTGAATGTCTGTTAGGTAACGATTTGGAGAGCTCCCCTTGGGCTAAGGTGGAGCGAAGAGCTCATTTAGAGATGTTGGGTTTGCCTGAGTGGGCCTGCGTGACCACTCGGTCTATGGCAGTCAGTGAGGGTGTTCAAGAGGACCTGGAGCCTGAGAAAATGGCCCAGGTGCCTGCCTTAAAGAAAAGAGGTAGGGGGCACGGGAAACCGGCCCCTGAGATTCCCACGGCCCAGGAGGAGGCAGACCCTGAGGGGGATGCCCTGGAGCATACCGGGGAAGAGATTGCTGAACTGGGAGACCTGCCTGAGCTGACCCATTGGCAGCAGGAAGGAGGTCCCTCCAGGGAAGAGTTCTGTGAGGAGCAGAACAAGTGCCCTTCTCTTGTGGGTTTGCGGCAGCAGGCTGCAAACAAGGCAGCAGGTGATCAGTCTGGATCACATTGGATCTACTGGGAGAATGGTCTCCTGTATAGTGAGCCTAAGGTTGCTGAGCCTGGGTCAGCCCGTGTGCTGGTGGTACCCCAGCGCTTCAGAGCCTTCCTACTGGGGCTGGCTCATGATGTGCCTTTAGCAGGACATTTGGGGCAGGACAAGACCTTTGAAAGGCTTGTCACCCACTTTTATTGGCCCCAAATGCGCAAGAGTTCAGACACTCATTGCAGGACCTGTCAGACTTGCCAGGCAAGTGGGAGGAAGCGCAAGGCTCCTCTCCAGCCATTCCCTGTGGTCAGCACCCACTTTGAAAGGGTGGGCATTGACATTGTGGGGCCTCTGGATCCCAAGTCAGCCATGGGCAACAGGTTCATCCTGGTCTTGGTGGACCATGCCACCTGGTACCCGGAAGCCATCCCTCTCAGGACAGTGACGGCCCCCGTGGTGGGACGTGCACTGATGGGGATTTTCTCCCGCGTGGGGTTTCCCAGAGAGGTGGTGTCAGACCGAGGTACCAACTTCATTTCTAAGTATATGAAGTCCCTGTGGCAGGAGTGTGGTGTAACCTATAAGTTCACCACTCCTTACCACCCCCAAGGAAATGGGTTGGTTGAAAGATTCAACCGAACCCTAAAAGGCATGATAATGGGTCTTGAGGAACCTATGAGGCGTAAGTGGGACGTCCTCTTACCATGCCTGCTGTTTGCATACCGTGAGGTGCCACAGAAATCTCTAGGGTTCAGTCCCTTTGAGCTTCTCTATGGACACCCAGTGAGAGGACCTTTGAGTTTGGTCAAGGAAGGCTGGGAGCAATCTCCCAGGAAACCTCCCCAGGATGTATATAGCTACATGCTGGCCTTTAGGAACCAAACTAGTCGATTCAGAAAACTCGCTGAGGCGAATCTGGAAGCCAGCCAGGAGGAGATGAAGCGGTGGTACGACCAGAATGCCACTCTGATTGAGCTTCAGCCTGGTCAGAAAGTGTGGGTCATGGCCCCCGTGGAGCCCTGTGCGCTCCAGGATAAGTGGACCGGACCATTTGAGGTGGTGGAGCGCAAAAGTCCGGTTACCTACTTGGTGGACTTGCGGTCTCCCAGGAACCCCTTGCGTGTCCTGCATGTCAACCGCCTGAAGCCCCACTTAGAGAGGTCCGAAGTGGGCATGCTCCTAGCAACAGATGCTGGAATGGAGGAGGAGACTGAGCCTCTTCCTGACCTCCTGTCTGCAACAGAGCGAGACGGGTCAGTGGATGGAGTGAACCTCTCTGCCACCCTGACCCCAGAGCAACAGAATGACTGTCACCAATTGCTGGGACAGTTTTCTGACCTGTTCTCCCTGATTCCCAGTGTCACTGATTGGTGCGTCCATGATGTAGACACTGGGGACAGTCCTCCTGTCAAGCACAAAACTTACAGGGTGACTGACAGGGTGAGAGCTTGCATCAAGGAGGAGGTCTCCAAGATGCTTGCGTTAGGGGTGATTGAGTCCTCTAACAGTCCTTGGGCCAGCCCAGTGGTCTTGGTCCCAAAGGCTGCCGCACCGGGTGTCACGCCAGAACTGCGGTTCTGTGTGGACTACCGAGGGCTCAATTCAGTCACCAGGACTGACGCGCACCCCATCCCCAGAGCTGATGAGCTCATCGATCGGTTAGGGGCTGCCCGGTACCTCAGCACGTTTGACTTAACGTCTGGATACTGGCAGATCGCCTTGACTGATGGGGCAAGAGAGAGGTCAGCATTCTCCACACCAGATGGGCACTACCAATTCCGGGTTATGCCCTTTGGAATGAAGAATGCCCCTGCCACCTTTTTTTTTTTTTTTTTTGGGTGTTGGCTGGACTGGAAGAGTTCAGTGCCGCCTACCTGGATGACATTGCAGTGTTCAGCGCCAGTTGGGAAGAACATCTGCGCCACCTCTGGGAAGTGTTGATGGCACTGCGGAGAGCAGGCCTCACGATCAAGGTGAGTAAGTGCCAGATCAGGCAGGGTTCCGTGGTGTACTTGGGACACCAGGTTGGGAGCGGCCAGGTGGTGCCCCTACAGCCCAAGATTGAGACCATCCTTGCTTGGGAACCCTCCAAGACCCAGACAGAGGTGAGAGCCTTTTAGGACTCACCGGGTATTACAGGAGGTTTGTCAAGGGGTATGGCAGCATTGTTGCACCCTTGACAGAGCTGACTTCCAGGAAGCAGCCCAAGAGAGTGATTTGGACTGACACCTGTCAGAGAGCTTTTGATGCCCTGAAGACTGCCATGTGCATGGCGCCCGTGCTCCTGGCACCCAACTTCTCAGAAGAGTTTATTGTTCAAACAGACGCTTCAGAGCATGGTGTGGGGGCTGTTTTGTCACAGATTAATGAAGAGGGCCTAGATCAACCTGTAGCCTTCATCAGTAGGAGGTTACTTCCACGGGAACAGAGGTGGAGTGCAATTGAGCGTGAGGCATTTGCTGTGGTCTGGGCACTGAAGAAGTTGAGACCATACTTGTTTGGGACTCACTTCCGGGTTCAGACAGACCACAGGCCCCTCAGATGGTTGATGCAGATGAGGGGTGAGAATCCAAAGCTGTTGAGGTGGTCCATATCCCTACAGGGGATGGACTTCACGGTGGAACACCGCCCTGGTACAGAACACGCCAATGCTGATGGTCTGTCCAGATTTTTCCGCCTTAGTGCTGAGAACTCCCCGGAGGTAGGGTAGTTCTCCCCACATTTCAGCTGGAGGGGACACGTGTTAGACCTGGCACCATTGGCGTGGGTCTCCCTTCCATTTTTGCTGTTGCCTCTTATGTTTTTGCTGGTTTTAGATGCTTTTGGGCACTGTGCCACTGCTGTTCAGTGCCACAGTGCAAGTGCTCCCTATGGTAAATTGATGTATGGATTAGTGACTCCATGATTGGCTTGTTTGGCTTACTGTCAGACCCTAGTACAGTGCACTGCGTGTGCCCAGGGCTTGTAAATCAAATGCTGCTGGTGGGCTAGCAGCACTGGTTGTGCCACCCACCGGAGCAGCTTGTAAAGTGTGTCTCAGGCCTGCCATTGCAGAGCCTGTGGGCAGTCTGGTACTGCCATGTTGACTGGGCAAGTGTACCCACTTGCCAGTCCCTAAACCTTCCCTTTTATACATATTAGTCACCCCTAAGGTAGGCCCAAGGGCAGGGTGCATTGTAGGTAAAAGGTAGGACATGCCCTGGTGTGTGTGGTATGTCCTAATAGTGAATTACAACCATTTTCGTTTTTCACTATTGCAAGGCTACCTGTTCCCCATAGGCCAGAAGGGGCAGTTAGATTATTACATTTTATAATCCTAACTGACTCAGGGAACCAGGTAGAAATTCGAGTTTAGTATGCCTGAACTCAGAATGATAAAATACATCTTTTAGTGAAGTTGGTTTTAACATTCTGTGTGTGAAAATACCACTTTTAGAAAGTAGGTATTTTCTTGCCTAACTATCCAAGCCTGCCTCTGCTAGGTTGTGTATTCCTTGTCTGGAGTTTGAGTGACAGGGGCTGGGGGCTTCCAGGAGACAGGGTGAGTCAGCACAGGGCTGAATAGAGAGATCTGCATGCAGATAGAAGGGCGGAGTTGCACCTGGGACCTGAATAGGGCTGTGCCTTTCCTCCACAATGCTGGCTCCACCTCCTGTGGTGTGTCTGATGTCCCTGGCCTACACTGTGAAAGGAAAGAAGGAGTCTTGTCAACAAAGTGCTCCAGGACTGACCAGAACTGGTTTTGGACTAGGCAAAGGCCTCTCTGCCTTCAGAGAACAAAGAGAAAAGTAGTATAAATATTGGGACCCAGACCCAAGAACTTTAGATCACTTCTGGGAATCAAGACGAACCTTTGCTGAGGAGAAGAACCAGGAAGCTGAAGGAGGAGACTACCCCTGTGCTGTGTGTTTGGGGGTTGGCCTGCAGTGGTTGCTTCATTGCCAAAGAAAGGAGAAAAGGACTGAGTGTGCTTTCTATCAGCTTGAAGAAGAATCTCCAAGGGCTTGAACTAGAGCTTGCCTCCTGCCTGAAGTCTCAGGGATACAAGACTTCACCAACCAGCTCCCCCCTGAATTCCCTTGCTGGGAATTGAAGTGCCTGCTGTTGTGCTGGGCCTTCTGAGAGACTGCGTGTCGGTGGGAGCTGGAAGCGCGACGCAACAACGAGAATCGTGTCGCAGCCGCTGTCATCGCATCGCCGAGGAAGCGAGACGCCGCTGCCATCATCGCATCGCCGAAGCGCGGCGCATCGCCGGAGAAGCGGGACGCTGCCACAGAGGTCATCGTCGCATCACCGGAGAAGCGCGTCGCAGGGCCTGTCGCGGCTCCAAAGATCATCGAGTCGCCACACGGCCGTCGGGCGTGCACGCATCACACCAACGTTGTTGCATCGCAACCAAGACGCCATTTTGTCGCATCGTACCGGAGAAGAATATCGCATCAAGGTGCCATCTTGTCGCATCGTACCGGAGAGCAGTAAGAAACCGACGCATCAACTCCCCACACAGTAAGGAAGCGAGCATCAACTCCCTGCGCAGCAGTAAGGAACCGACGCATCCACTCCCCTGAGTGTAAGGAACCGACGCATCACCTTCCCTGCGACCCTTTTGTTTTCTTTGCATTACGCATTCAAGGTACATTGAGAGTAAAGTGTCGCATCTACAACTTGAGAGAACTGAACTATTTTATAACATTCTAAAGTCTATTTTTGAGTACAGTATTGTGGATTTTTGTCGTTTGGTCTTGTGTTAAGTCTATATAAAAATACTATTTTTATAATACAACCTGGGTGGTGTCCATCTGTAGTGTTGTCACTGTATTTCTGTATGTGTTCACAAATGGTTTACACACTGCCTCTGAGATAAGCCTGCCTGCTCGTGCCAAGCTACCAAGGGGGTGAGCAGGGGTTATTTTAGTAGTGTATCCCCCTTACCCTGACTAGAAGCAAGGGTCCCAATTTGTCACAGGTACCTACCTATGCCAACTAGAGACCCCCAAATCTAACAGATATGTAGAATTGGATGTTCCCAATTGGCAAGTACTGACTTACTTGTAAGTCCCTAATATATGGTACCCAGGGTACCAAGGGCATGTAAGGCAGAGTGGCCACCCAGGGCTGCAGCACTGTTTGTGCTACCCTGTGTGTGACAAAGTACAAAATATCTCCCACCTTCCCACTGCAGACTTGAAGGGCAGTGTTCACACTGCTAGTTCGACTTTGCCATTACCATTAATGGAAAAGCCACCACTTCCCTTAATAATGCATGCAAGCATCTCCTAAGGAATGCATATAGAACTTTAAGGCAGAGACCTGTATATTTTTAAGTGGAACATGTATGTTCTATATGTCCCTGTAGCAAAACCTCTCAGATTGTTGTTTTTGCTGTGTAGTAGTAAATCTGTTTATTAGCCGATAAAAACCATAAACATAATTAAAAATACAAATCTAGGCATATAAATACAAAAAAATCTGGATAAGAATAATCAATCACATACAATCAATTTGTACAAGTGCAATTTGAATAGTTCTAGTGTTACCAGCGTGTGCGAGATAGTGCATAATGTGCAACCATGCGGATCTTTTTTCTTACTTGGTCAGTGACCAGAGGGCAGGCTGATAGCTCTAGTCCTATCTGGCGTCCCATAGCAACCTGCACTTGTGCAAAAGCAGCAGAGGCCTATACAATGTGTTACATTATGCAAATGGAACAGTTTAGCTAATCCTAATGTTACCAGTATGTGCAAGGTAGAGCATAAAGTGCAATCGTGCAAATTTTCTTTCTAATTTGGACAATGACCATTGATGCAGAATTTCCTGGGGCCTACACAATGAGCAAAATTACGCAGAAAGTGCTAATATTTGATGTGTAAAATTGGTAAAGGCCTATACGGTGTGCAAACTTATGCAAACTGTGCAAAAATGTTAACATTTACCCATAGGAACATTTGGGGGTGTATCGAATTGATATCCCCCTGACGGGATAGTAAACAGCAAGGATTCATAGTCCCTAGCAGCCCGCCATAGTATAAATACATTTCAAAAGTTCTTATCATGGGCTTTCTACACCATTCATCTTGACCACCATCTAAGTCGTTTTCGCTGTGGAAAAATTAGTAGCCCCATTGGCTAATACAGGGTTACAGAGTGGCAACTCAGTCTGACTAACTTCTGATTGGGACTACCTAACTGGAAACTGGAAAGTATCAAATTAATTGTGGCATTAAATCCGACTTGATGCCCAAGTCAAAATTAATATCACTATTAAAGTTAAGCAACTTGTAGAAAGTTGCCACTCTGTGCCTCAGCTAGTCCATTGGCTTTACACAGGCCCTGGCCAACAGACAGTTTTTTGCCAGCCTGGGGAGACGTGGGAATGACTCCCAGCCTTAGTTACAAAGGCAGTTGCCACAGAGTGAGGTGTGACCTCCTCTCCCAGGACTGCCAACTGGGGTGTTAGCCCAAAAGGCGAACTTCAAAGGGGAAGTCACCTTTGAAGGCCGCCAGTGGCAATTCTTCAGAGCAGGCTGCCTTTTGTTCATTTAGAAAAGTTGGAGACAGGGCCAGAGAGGGAAAACCCATTCCCAAACCGATTTCCAGTGGACTAGTAGCCCTTAGGTAGCCACACCTCTGAGGTGGGCTACCAAGCTCCTCACAGTCGAGGGAAGATTCAAACATCTTGAGAGTGGCAAGAATATTGCACTCTGGGATTGCCAAATACCACACATCACTAGAGCTTTGTCAACAAAGAGGAGGGGGCCTACTAGCACATTGGCTAGTGACCGCATTGTCCCCTTGGGGCACTTTCCTGGGATATAATGGGCAACCCGGCACCCTGAAACTCAGTACACAATGGATTTTGAGAAAGTACCGAAGAAGGACTGCCTTGCTGCCCTTGAAATTGCACGAAGAGAGGCTGCACTGTTGGAAGGACTGCACCTGCTGCACTTAGAGCTAGTGAAGTTTGGACTGTATCTGTGGCTCCTGGCTCGGAGAAAAGTGGATTTCTGGCCCCAGGTCGAAGCGGTGACTCCAAGGATCAGTCGGCTGATCTCCTGGTACCAGCTTCAGGTACACAAGAGCTGAAGAAGCCCAAACCGGCAAAGCAGTAGCCACTTCACAAGAATCACTGCTGGCCGCCGATGGGCTCACCCAAGGACAAATCCAAGATAGCCAAAATTTGCACCCGAGTGTGCTGGACCCAGGAGGTCTATCAAAGTCTGGATTTGTCGCCCAAGAGGTACATTAGCCTCCACCAAGAATATTTGCTGTGACTCCTGTGTCACAAGAGCGGTAGCCCAGCCGCAGCTGGGCTTCTACTGTCTCAAAGAGGGCATTGTGGGACTCTGAGTTCCGTGGCCAAAGTCGCCCCACCTCACACGTGGACCAAGGAATCACCCGCAACTCACCGCCCTCAACCGCACAGCTCCTGAAGCACCAGTAAGCATCTTTTTTGCCCGCATCCCCAGCATCAGGACCACTCCATTGTTGTCTTTGGCGGTCATCTCCCAAATGCTGGAACTGGACTGGAAAAGACTCTGGCGGCCAGGTACCTATCCAAAGTAACCTTACTGGACTCCTAGACCTCTGCCCTGTCAGATTTGTTCACCCAAGTCAGGCCAGAGTCGCCGAACTAACAGTTTCAAACTTTCCATAAGTTTGCAACGTTTTTTTTTGACCAATGCTTGTTTGTGGTTGAATTGAAAGTTATTTAATGCTTCTAAAATCTGTATCTCTGGAACCCTCAGGTGGATTTTGATGATCAATAAATTGTTATTGTGTCTCTTTCTTGTTGTGTGACTCTTATTTCATTGTTTGGTGCTGTTAAATGCTTTACAATAAGCTCCTTTGTCAAGCTTTGCTGCTGCTCACAGCTACTCAGGGTGGAGGAAAGGTGATACAAACGAGCCTGACTGGACCCAAGACAATTTTTGCGAGTGTATTCTATGATAAGGCCCCAAAACCTAATAGCATAGATACCTTCAACAACACTTGTGTCATTAACTGATGATATCATATTAGATTACTGTAAAGGTCTGGCTGATGTGATAAAATCTGTCTCTGATCAGGTGAATTTGGCAACAGCATCAACAAAAGGAAACTCAGTGCCATCCTCTGCAGCAAGTTGACTGGATCCTGATGACGAAATATGTCAATAATAGCTGTTTGGAACCTTGTTGGAAAGGACCACATCAAGCTTTGCTTGTGAGTGATAATGCTTTGAAGTGTGCCAAAATCCCACAATGGGTCCATGAAGCTCACACAAGAAAAGTAAAGATGACAGATGAAGAAGTGGTGACAAGTACTACTGATTTCACAGAGTCAAGCTCAAGTTTCCAGCATGGATCCAAAGAGGGAGAGGTTACTGAAACTGGTGAAGTTGCTGGTGAAAGTAATGGTGAAGGTACCAGTAGTTGATTTCAGTTTGAGGATCAGAGTGAAGAATTGTTGCAAAGTCACAAGCAGCAGCAAGACGAAATACCCTCTGCTCCAGCTCATGAAAAGCTTCAACTAAAAATGTGAGTCCTGAGACCTCTAGGGGAAGAAAGCAGTTCACAGTGAGACGAGTTGCTGATGCAGGCAAAAGCACAAGTTCAACTGTGAGTGAATAAGACTCAGTAGTAGTCACAAGTGAAGATACAAGAGTAAATCAAGGAGACAAGTGGCATAAGGCAGTAAAGAGAAAACTGCAAGAAAAGACATTTGGAAAACAAAAGAGCAGACTCAATCAGGAAAGAACCAGAGGTAAATGAAATCGATTCAGAGACTAGTGAGAGTGAATCGTCTTTTGCCAAAAGAACAACAAGAGAGCCACGAACAGAAAATAGGCTTCACCTGTATGTGCATATCTTTCATCGGTGTCAGAAAAAGAAGCAAAGTCAGATGTGGAAGATACAACTCAATGAACTGCTGCCGATTTCTCTTCAAAAGAAAACAACCTTGATATTTTTTTGCAACATCTGATGGTCATGAAATTTTGAATCTAATGTTTTGAACCTCACAAGAAATAATCCAGATAAAGAAGCAAGAGTTTTGACTCAACAAACAAACTGTAAAATGTGACTCAGACATTTGATTTTGATTATTGTTTAAAAAAGAAGAAAAGAAGATTGAATACCAAAATACCGAATCTGTAATAGCGATTCTGTATTAGGTATTCGCAAATAAGAAATCTCAAAATCGGATGCAACAAAAAATCACAAATACAGAATAATACAAGAAACGCACTTTCATTCCTTAAATAAGAAGAAATCAAATCAGGTGGTAAAAATCTCACTTAACAAAAACACAGGTGTACATCATCAGCAAACTACTTAAACAGAGCCAGAATGCATCTGAATGTTGCATAATGGCAGCGCTCTACGTCGTGGCGAGGAGGATGAGGCTAAGAGCAGCAGCACAGAGAAGAAGGAGGATACAGGAGAGAATATTCAGAGTGCGTGTCACTTTGCTAGGGCAGACGGAGGAGGAGATATATGATAAATATAGGCTGAATGCTGCCACAATCTTAGATCTCATTGCTGAGTTAGACCCAATACTGCAGCGTCAGATGCGAAGGACACATGCCATACCCACCCATGTGCAGGTCCTGTGTTCTCTGCATCTCCTAGCTTCAGGTAGCTTCCAGGGAGTAATTGCTGCAGCTGGAGGTGTTTCTCAGAGTGCACTATCGCGCTTTTTTAACTGTTTCCTAAATACCATGTTGCAGAGGATACAACACCACATTAGGTTCCCCACAACACCACAGGAATTGATGCAAACTAAATTAGATTTTTATCAGGTTGCACAATTCCCACATGTGATTGGTTGCATTGATGGGACGCATGTACCCATATGTCCCCCTCAGTGAATGAGTACATCTACCGAAACCGCAAATCTTACCATTCACTGAACATCCAAGTAGTCTGCAACTCGAAAACAATTATCACAGACATAGTGGCAAGTTACCCTGGCAGTGCACATGACGCATACATCTTCCGGCATAGTGGCATACACAGACGTCTACTTGCGGGTGAATTTGGAGAAGGATATTTGCTTGGTAAACAGATTTAATACTGTCTTGCACACCTGCCCGCCATGGTGACACATAGCAGTGACTAATGCATATTTAATTTTCACATCCTGTAGGTGATAGCGCATACGCCTTGAGGTCTTTCATCCTCACTCCCTATCTGAATCCATCTACACAAAGGGAGCAGCGATACAATCAGGCACACATTGCGACCCGCAATGTGATTGAGAGGACATTTGGTGTACTCAAATCCAGGTTTCACATCCTCCACAAAACCGGTGGGGCCTTACAGTATAGGCCGGAGACATGCTGTAAAATTGTTGCAACATGTGCTATGTTGCACAACATAGCCACTAATAGGGGCATTCCCCTGGAAGACTCTGATTGCGAGCCAGAACTCGACAACCAGCCAAGACAACCACCGCAAGCAGCATGCGGTCCAAATGCAGCAGAGGGGAGACGGAGACGGACAGAAATCACGCAATGTTACTTCTAAGGTGAGTAATGACAAAACAACACAAGCTTTGCTCAAAGGATTTAGTGTGCTAGTTGTGTGAATGTGTTGATGCACACATACCATGTGCAGACAAGTGCAGTGTGGGTACAGACAATTAAAAGTCATTGCCTTGGAACTGCAACTTCTGTGTGCACAAGTTACACATTTCTGGTTACGGCACCAGATTTTAACTTGTCCAAAGGTCTATTTCCTCCGCCCACGCACTCCTGTGGGCCTTTCTGTAGGCTCTGCTACATCCCTCATTGTGCCTTCTGTGCTGGCATGACTCCTGGTACTGCGCCTCCTGCTATGTGCCACAGGTACCAGTAGGCTGCTGAGGCTGGAGGCCTCCTCACTGTCCCCCCCGCATGCATGATGTTTCCACTAGCTGCTGCTGTCTGTAGTCCTTCCACAGCAGTGGTGACCTGGATGAGGCCCCTGGCCACATCCCTGCAGCAGTGGCCCATCTCCATCTGCATGCTGACCGCACGCCTGGAAAGCTGAGCTGTTGTGGTACTCAGCCTATTTATTGCCCTTGTGTAATTGTGCATGCGTCCCATAGAATGGTGATGCCTCCTGCCATTTGAGGCATGCTCAGCCTGGATGACCCTGCACATGTCTTCAATGGCTGTTGCTACACGGTCAAGTTTCTCACTGTTTGCCCTGTGCCCTTCAACTACCGCAGTTGTCAGCTCTCTCAGGCAGTCATGTATCCCACCCATGTGTGTAGCCATTGATCCCATTTGGGCCTGCATTATACGCATATTTTTTCCTTGCAGGCGCTGGACCCTCAACATCTTGGCCTCAAGCACACTGCAGGCAGCTTCACCATTGTCCTCAGCAGACGTCAGGAGTGCACTGGGCCTTCGCCTGCAGAACTGCATGGAGCGGCGCCGCATTGTTACCTCTGGTGCTGGTGGTGTATGGGCAGGCTGCTGTGTGGGGCTCCTGTTTGGCTGTCCTCATCACTCTCCAAATCAGGCAGTGGTTGTACTATTCTCCTGCGGCGAGTGGGAGCAGGTATGGGTGAGGATGCAGGCAGTTCTTGTCCCTCATCAGGCTGTTCAAAAAGGCCCTCTGACTCATGGTCATCAGCCACGTCACTGTCCTGTGCTGCATCTGTGATTAAAACAGTGCAAGTTCAGTTACTTTCTTTTGCACATGGTTGTAACATAGCGCCTGCAAAGGTCTATTAAATTTGATTCTGTAATGTACAAAGTCTACTGTTGTCACTTCTTTGCTGTACTCTGCTGTAGTGGAGCTGTGTTAGACCCTCCATGCCTTACACTAACATTTGTCTGCATACAACTCCCACAATGCATTAGGGTGTTGCAAGTAAAAGGTGGACTGGACTCAGGTGTGCTACACTAAGCAGGGTATGCATGTGGGCCAGTTTGGGTAACATTTGACATGAAAATATGTTTAGCTGTGCTCTTACCTTGGGAGGTACACGCATGTCCTGAGATGTCGATCTGTGTGATCCCGACAACTGCCTCTGGCTGCAGAGTGGATTCCACCATGTCCTCCAGTGGGGTGTTTGCACGGTCGGTTGATGGTCCCCCTCCTGTTTTCTTGGCTGAAGCTAGCCTTTCTGCCACCCTCTCTTTTGCTCTGCTGCGCAGGTCATACCACCTCTTCTGCAGGTTAGGGATGTCACGATGTGTTACCCCCACAGCATTGACCTTCACTTGTATCCCAAGCCAAATCTTCCTCTTCACAGACTCAGCAACATGCAGAGATAGCTTTCCAAACAGCTGGTCATGCTTCAATGCCACTTCCTCAGTGAGGATTTCAAGTTCCTTGTCACTGAATTTGATTTTTCTCTTCCTGCCTTCTCCTTTTTTTTGTACCTTTTCTGTGGCCATGGTGTTGTTGTGTCACAGCTTCTGCTCCAAATAAAGTTTCTCCAGGCTGAGCTCCACCAGTCTTCCTCCTCCTCAGACTCTCCCTGTGTACAGGTGTGTGGAATCAGTGAATCACTTCCTGGTTGTGATGTCATCACAATGCAGCAATCTGGGAAATTCACAATTAACGATTCAGTAATTGCGAATTCGCAATTACAGATTCGGTAAATAAGTGATCGCTGTTGAAAATAGCGATTTTTAAGAAATCGCTATTTTTTTGCGATTTTCTTGCTGCATTGTCTTTTGCGATTCTTTAATAGCGATTCCTTATTTATCGCTATTAAGGAATCGCACTTTCATTTTTTGATGCATGTGGGCCTTTGCTCTGTGCCCAGATCGTACATTGCACCACCAAAGACTGTGCCCTAGGTTCTGGGCCATCGAACCTGGGAGCAGGGCGTGGCCCTAGGTCACACCCTGCACCCAGACTTGCTGCACATGCCCACAGGCCAGGCACAGTAAGTTCTTGCTTTGGCCATGACTTGAAGTATATATTTAAAAAACAAAATAATTAACAGAAACAACATATCACCAAGAAGCTATGATTCTTTACTCACATCAGATAACAGCGTAAATTATAAAAAATCATAGAAATTCCCCTAAAGAGTTCAGTTGAAGGTCATGATCCAAAACCTAAAAACCACTGAAATCTACCAGTTATAGAGAACTATGCAACTGTAACTTTATCTAATGCACTTATCGTGAACTCATACATGATATCACAAATGCTGTTTCAGTTGACAGAGTTAATAACATTACTTATCACATTGCCATCAATAATGTCACTTTGGGGGCTGAGCATAGAGCCTATTCAATTCTATGCCCTGTTCCCAGAGACTACTAAGCATCTCCCAAAAGCAAATCCAGTGCTTTATGGTGGAAAGGTTGCAGTGCTTAGTGCCTTGTCAATTGTCAGGCCCAGTAGTAGAGCACACTGAGCACAGCTGATGTCCTTATCCAGTGAAATGTGACCTGAGCCCACTTCTGAATGCTTTACATTTTTTACTGACCAGAGAAAGCACTGAAGTGAAATATGGTGTACACCAATCTGTTAGAAAGGCTAATTGAAGACACGATTACATGCATAAGTAAAGCTACTGTCCCCTTAATTGTATTGGATAGACATGCCAAATGTCAGATAATCTTATCCAATAATCAAGCTGATTCCCTCCAATTTGACAACATTATTGATGTCGTTAGCATAGAATGCTTTTCATCTGATGAAATGTGTTTAGTTGAAGTGGTTTTGACTCTGGATTTAGATTTTTGTCACCTACAAAATTTGTTTCATAACTTTACTTTTAAGATGTCTGCCATGCATATGGGCATAACAAGAATCAAATAGTGGCCACAGTTTTATTAGTATAAGTCTGTTGGAGGTGAACTGTAACCCCTTGTTAAGACTCTAGCCATGTTGCAGAGAATATATGGTCAAAAAGTTAATGTGTTCATAACCTGCTCTCTTAATAAGAACCAACACAGTTGCAATATCTGTTGTTGTTTTTTTTAAATATATATTTTTTAAGTTTGCACATTCCAAAAACTACAGAAGCATAAGATAAAGGTTAGGATACTCTCTATCTTAGTTGAGCACAGTAATCAAACATATCACAGATGAAATTCGTAAAATGAGAACAGGATTATAACCTAATCAGAAAGAGGAACGTGAAGAAACTGGACAGTATGATGAGAATGGGTTTGGCTGCCCAGTATAGTATTGAAGTATGTTATAGCGCGAGTTAGGCCAGTACCCAACTGTTTTCAATGTACTAAAATAACTAAAAAGAACTGGTAGGATGGGATGACCTTCAGGAACAAATAATGGCAACTGACTTAGCATATGGTGAACATTAAAGTATTGCAACCTCGAGACCTGGTAGGAGGAGGGACGACTTGGAGGAATTGGTAGAATGAAAGCTGGTGGGCGGGGCACTGTCAATTTCGAAGTAGAAAGTAAGCAATGGGAAAGGAGGGCCAAACAGACACCTCAGATACAGGAGAGGAAGAAAACTCCTCACGGTGGGGAGACTTCTGTTGTGGGTAAAAGAAGTCCAGATGTAGCCAGGTAGTAAGTTACAACAAGGTGGTTTATTGTATCCAGTTACAGATGATGAAGATGGTAGATGAGATGGTAAGTAGATAGCTGATAACCCCACCAGGAGCAGCCTCCCTGCTGCTCAGCCTGCACACACCAACTGACACTCCCCACATCACCAGACACCCAAGCATTCCGTGACATCACCAAACATTCCAACACTCATCCTGGCTGAGCAGTAGGAAAGATGTGACTGAGAGAAAGGAGAGGCGACAATCAAGTCACAACATATCCCCTTTCTTTACACCAACAAATGACAGTAATAAAGCATGAACTAAGATAAAGCTATAATCAAGATAAAAACAAAAGCAAAGAACATTACATGTAGAAATGTAACAATGCAAATTTCTACAAACAGAACTAACAGCAAGTCTAAAAGGTTGCAAAATCAATAAATACATTAGCGTCATCAAATAGTAAACTCCCAATGTCCTAAAATGCAATAAAACAATAAATGGATTGGTAGAACATTCCTGAAGTCATAAAAACATTAATTTATGAAAAAGCGTTAAAACATGAAAGAAGTCATAAATGCAATAAAACATGAAAAGAATTGACAAAACATTCCTGAAGTCATAAAAGCATTAAATTATGAAAAAGCACTAAATCATGAAAAGAATTACCTTGAAATCACTCTAACCCATCCCCTTTCCTCACAAAAGAAAGGATGCAAGCGCACCGCACACTATACTGTATGCATGACATAAACTACCGTCACAGGCAACACATGTATACTCTCTTGTACACCTGACATAACCTAATGTCTCAGGCACCCATGCAAACTATGCACCTGACATGACTTCCCGTCACCGGCAATGCACACACTACACCGTAGACACTAAAGCAACCACCCTATAGCGCAACAAAAAAAAACTGCGCTGTACACCTGACAAGACAAAATGTCTCAGGCAAAACACACACTACACATTAAACTCTAGGGCAACCAACCCTATAACGCAAAAACTGCGCTGTACACCTGACAAGATCTTATGTCTCAGGCAACCACGCATATACTCTCCTGTACACCTGACAAGACCTTATGTCTCAGGCAACCACGCATACTATGCACCTGATATGACCTCCCGTCTCAGGCAATACACACACCAAGCAGATTCACGGCACAGAAGCAAAATACAGCACAGGGTACACGACCCCTAGACGCACACCTAAGCAAAATACAGCACAGGACCCCTTAGGTAAAGCAAAGCAACCAAATTACCATTCCCAGGGCACTATGTAGCACACTAAGCACAACACGCAACAGCACAAGGCACGAACCACAACATCCAAGTACAATAATGATGTACTTGGCAGCAAACTTAGCACCATAGAGCATGAAGTGTAACACCCATAGCAACAAAAATGACACAGATAGAACAAGGCACACATACTTCATGATATCAAGTACACTGCATACATGTCATTTTAACCATACACGGTCGTTGAAGTGACCTTTTAATTCGAAGCACCAAGAAACCACCTAGAAATAAAACACACTGTGCAAAAATTTCAACTGTAGCAGACTCAAAGCAAAATGGGTGTGGAGTATGGTCTGTAAAGAGCAAGTGAATACAACTTATGCTCACACCTGAAGACAGACATCACTACATTCTGACCTAGGCATGACATTCAATGGAACAGACAACTTCATGTCATATTTCATGTGACCGGAGAGAATGCCAAATCCCGGCATCAGCAAAGACCACAAAATAAAAGGAGAGAAAAAAAAAAACATTACTCAGTTCCAACGTCCAAGACCGGTATACTGTCTGAATTAAAACTGAGGTGCGATGTCTCACCCGAACTCCATGTAGAAGAACACTTGGAACCATATCACCACTAAAGTCCACATTGCGTATGCACAAGCAGAGAACAGTTCTCCATCGTTGCGGTGATGTGCGCTGCAGGTGACAAAACTCCATGTGAGACGGCCCTCGCAACGTCAGGCATAAAGATGGCGGCATGCAGAGCTGGAGAGCATCGGGTGGCTCATGGCGGGTGCGTGCTCCCACAACCTAGCGGGACAGCGCAGCGTCACAAGAAAGCTCGTCAATAACGGTGGCAGGCGAAAACAGCAAAGAAGCTTCACGTGACACCAGAATGAGGTAAGGTGTGCGCGCTCTGGCCATGTTCTCGTGGACTGCGGCCGATTCAAATGCCGCGCAGAGCAATGGCATACGACAATCCTCAGACACAGTTAAGGAAGTACTCACCAATAAAAACGTTGGAGAATCTCTTAACCACACCAAAGCTGATTCGAATAGCTTACAATGGTGAAAACAATGACAACGCTGGCACCGGATGCCGCTTCTGGCTCCCTAATCAAACATGAACCCCTTCCAGCACACAGCAAAGAACAATAATTCTCTCCGCACCAGTTTAGACTTAAAACATGAAAAACTTGTACAAGTGCAGTTCTTCACAGCGTGGCAGAGTTTTGCCAGACTTTATAGATGGGTAGATTGAAATCTTGCCAGTCACTATAGATAATAGAATCACGCTCTGACAGTCACTGCTGGTCGCTGCTCAAATAAAAATGCAAGTTAACTCCATGTTCCATGTATCCATGTTCCTTGATTTAAAGAAGGTCAAACGCCCTAAGCAGGCTGTCCAGGTAGAAAAGGACACTGGTGGGGCTGGTAAGAGCGTTCTTTTCCTTCAAGATTTAAGCTTGCATAGCATATATTTCTTAAGTAGTTTCCAGTAGTACAGTTCTTTCAAATTTCAAGCATCCAGTTGCAGTTTTCTTTGTAACAATATTCAAATTTCCACATCAGTTTCAAAAGCAGATCATCTTCCCTAAAACACGCAGGTTTTTTGTTCCAAATCGTCACCAAAATGTTGTGGGTAAAAGAAGTCCAGATGTATCCAGGTAGTGAGTTACAACAAGGTGGTTTATTGTATCCAGTTACAGATGATGAAGATGGTAGATGAGATGGTAAGTAGATAGCTGATAACCCCACCAGGAGCAGCCTCCCTGCTGCTCAGCCTGCACACACCAACTGACACTCCCCACATCACCAGTCACCCAAGCATTCTGTGACATCACCAAACATTCCAACACTCATCCTGGCTGAGCAGTAGGGAAGATGTGACTGAGAGAAAGGAGAGGAGACAATCAAGTCACAACAACTTCATCACTGAGCAACGCCATGGAGGGCAACCACAATGCGTCCCACTCTCTGGTGATGAGGCAAATACGGAGGCTGCGATCATCCTCTCTGTGAAGGGCCACCCCTTCTCCCAATGTAAAAGGTCTCAACCCCACTTATCTAAGAAGGGACGCTGGGCCGACCTCCATTTGCTAGTGAAGGCTAGCCAATAAAAGCGCCAGACTAGAAAGAACAATGCAGTTTTTCAATTTTCCAGTTGCTTGCCAATCCCTAAGCACAAGCTTCCCATGTCTCCAGTTTTGGAAGACCAGTTAGCTCTGCTATCCAAAAAAGGATGTCAGTTCAGGACATCCCCATGGCATATGGTAATATTCAGCTGATATGATCCCACTGCGGGCACAGTTTTTGGACAGGGGAAGGTAGACTCTATGTAATATAAATAACTGCATTAATTTAAAATGAGCGTTGCACTAGACCTGGTACTGTTATTCCAGGATCTTTGCCCATTCTTTTTCATGCAATGCTCGAAGATCCTCAAGTTCCCAGGTGTCCCACAATGATTACAGTGGAATATGGGTATGGGCCAGTACGGCCTTGTATAACCAGCTGAGGGTTCGCCGCCCCTTGGGCATCGTATACAAGGACTGTACTAAAGAGTGGGTATCAGGTTCTCTCCCAGTGATCACCCATCTGGTGCAGAGGGCATGCAGCAGCACGCTGTGCATCAGAAATTACCCATCATGGTTCCATCGTTATCTGTACATTGACCCCCATAATCTCTGTTAAAAAGCATTCAATTTGCCTTTTCCATAATTTTAGCTTCACACACCCAAAAAAGATATGTGTAATATCCGCCCTTTCCGTTGCACATCGAAAACATCTGCCATTATTTGTGCCTCCCCATTTCATCATTTTCAACGGTGTATAATACAAATTAAATAATGTTTTGAAATGTTGCGCTCTTAAATTAGCTGACAACAGTATTTTCCCCGCAACATCTAACGAGTCCTGCACATACTCTCCATCTTGATGTAACCGGGCACTCCAATTCCTATCTTGGATCTCAATATCATCTTGCTGTATATCAATCAACATTTGATACAATACTCCTATTTTAGCTCCCCTCTTAACTGCTTCAACAAGGGGGCAGATTTTCATCCCCTTCATCCCCTTTTGTTTAAAAAAAAAATAATCACGAATTTGCAAATATTTAAAAAACTCATTCTTATGCAATCCAAATCCATCAGACAGCTTTTGAAAAGAGACTACTCCTTCCTTCTCAAAGAAATCCCCTAATTGCCTGATCCCATTTGCTCGCCATCTCTCCATTCTAAAATCCCAAAAAATAGGTGGCAACATTAAAGTAGAGTTTATGGGAGTATAGTAACAAATCTCTGTTAAGCCAATTCTTTTTCTCAACAACTTCCAAATTTTGAATGCCGCAGTGACCACCTTAAAACGCGTTCTCTTATAATAACTAAACTCCAAAAATTTAAATAAACAATTCCTCGCCTCTGATCCCAGCAGCAGCTGATAAACGATGGATATAATGTTGACAGGAATAGGGGAAACCCTTAAAATTGGGAAAAGCTGTTATCCATTTAGATATTTGATATTCATAGCAGTGGCGGTAGCTAGGATATGTGTTGCGTCAGTGTGGCTCCAACAGGAAGCTCCCTATTTTGAAATGTGGCGGGCTAAATTCTATAATATTTTTAATTTGGAGCATAGTTTATATTCTTTGAAATCAATGAAAAAACGTAAGTTGGGTATTCAGATATGGGGGCCGATGATCGAACATATGAAATAAGTGGATTTTGTGATGGGTATAACATGTATGTTTTATCTGTCTGGTTTTTGATTTTGGATTATTTATTGTGATATTGATGTATGTACACGGTAAGATGAATTAATAGTTTATGTATTTATGTATATGATTTTGATTGTACTACTCATGGATTGAATAAAAATGTTCAAAAAAAAAAAAAAGAAATTACCCATCATGCCACCAAAATGGCTGAATAAGCAATGTGAAGGAAAGACGTTTCAAAGAAAAAGGAGTGATACCCAGTGTGTCCCACTGGCACAGGTAATGTCCCATGATTCTGTCCTGGAATCGGAGGAGACCCGACCGGGGAGACTGCGGGAGCATATGGGGTGCCATGTTTGGTAATATGTAGGCTTCTAGCGAAGTACTGCAGTGCTACTCTCACGAAGCGCGGGAGTCAAACTCTCTGGAGTATAAGACGGTATAGTTCCTGACGCATCCAGATAGTATGAAGGAAGTGGCCCTTAGGGGCCACCCGGGTTATTTACAACCACCTGCTATGCCTTCCCAAGTAATGAAGAGTCGGTCAGACAGTAGAGAATACAAACAGGCTTTTATTAGCAATACTCTGCCGAGGAGTCCAATCTGACCTGCCCCCTAAGATGTCTGCCGAGGGACTGGCTCCCCAACAGTCTGCAACACCTAATCATTCCTCCAAGAACCTCCAACCCCGCCCACAGTGGAAAGTTACCAGTTTAGGCCAGACATGAACAAAGGAGGCACAGAAGGATGGCTACCACCTGCCAGATGGGTACAGGCTTATCACAAATTCAAGGTTACCGTGCTGGGTCTCAGCGTCTCCTAACGTGGGAGCAGAACTACACACTCAGATAGGTATGTGAGGGCAGAATGGTCTATTCATTAGTAAGCCGGGAAGCAGCCTTGAACAGAGAAGAAAATAATAACTAAATACAGTGTTCTGCTGAGGCAAGCAATACAAATAATGAGGCCTAGTTCAGGCACAGCCTAATAGGGATTACGAAATACAAAATGGAGTCACAATCGCTAACTAAAGCTTGCACGTTGCAGGGATAACTCAGTGGGTTGCATAACGTGAATACAAATGGTGTCTATTTAGCCACACACTGCTAACCTAATATAACATGAAACGAGTGTATAGCAAGAATGGGGTTTTAAAACCTAACAAATACCCCGGGTTGACAGTTCATCCAAATCCCTACAGGCAAGCCAGTGGGACAGCCAGTACCGCTGTGCATTACCGCTGTGCATTACCGCTGTGCAGCCAAGTAGTAGTGGATCAACGGGTAGCTTAAGCTTGGCTAACGCCACCCAATGGCCTCCTGTGTGCCAGAAGCGATCGCCATGGAAGTAGTCTAATTCATGGAATATCTTTAGTGCGAGAGACAGAGGTAAGTTGACAAAATAATATATAAGACGTGGAACATGACAATTTTCGAGAGGGCCACTCGGCCCACAACCGACAAGGGGGAACATTTCTAGAAGTACACCTGTGCGCTAAGGGCTGAATTGCTCTAGCGAGATTGCCTTGGAGGAAGTCTCAATCAGAGTGGTACATTTGAAAGCCTAAGTAGCGGAAGGAGTGTCCTCAGAGCACAGCGAGGTTCTACCATATTCAGATCTTCTTGAGGGGTTGAAGAGGTCAAAAGGAAGAAGCAGGATTTCCACCAGCTGACATGAAGACCTGAGAGTTTACCAAAGTCAAATAAGAGCCTACCTATGCTGGAGAGGTTGCTGTGCAAGTCACACAAATATAGTAGGGCATCATCTGCATAGAGGGATATAACGTGTTTTTTTTTGTAGAACAGGGACAGCCCTGTTGACAATCCAGGCTAATAATCAGCTGATTGTGTCTCCTTCTGTGTGAGTGCGAGCGACTTATGTCTAGGCACTGCAGTCATTCAGCTAGCTTGACTACCTGTTCCTGGACCTCCCCGAGGACATCCCTCAGAGTTGGGTCATCGACTAACCGCCTCTTTATGTAAATACAGGAGTCCTCACATGCCTTTAGTTCCCTTACTAGAGCCTTGCAGGCCCCCACCATATCAGGAATACTGAGCCCGCATGTCACCACTTTGAAAGTGCTCCACTCTACTAATGGGGAGGAGGCATGCCTTTGTTTTCGTTTTCAGCAAAGAAACTGTAGATATTGTCTTTTGCGGATGCCTGGGAAGAAGAATCTTCACGGGTGGACAGTTGGAGGTGCCAGGTGGGTTCAGATGGAAGACGAGTCGGTTGTGGTCAGTGAGACCCCTACTTAAGTAGTCGAGAGAGGACACCACGGGACAAGCCCTTACAAGCATACAACCCCATTGAGGCATGCATATAATTTATGCACAACAGAATAAAATGAACAAAGTCGAAGCTAAGAATTCTGGTGATCCCAGACATCCCTCAAGGTCAGTAAGTGAGGCAGTCTGAAAAAGCCCGTGCATTGAGAACACTCAGTGTAGAGAGGAATGGAGGGTGGGACCTGTTTAAGTCTGTGTTGAGGACACAATTAAAATCTTCCCAGAGTAACTAGGAGATGTGAACCAAGGGGGGCGAGTAGCCTGGAGAACTGTTGGAAAAAGGGGGATTGGTTAGTGTTAGGGCATAGATGCTGCCCAGGACCAGGGGACTCTCATCGAGGAGGCCTTGATTGAGAACGAACCTGCACTCATTAACAAGGATTTGCAAATAAACTTTGAATGGGACTCCAGATTTAAGCCAAATGAGGACCTCTCTAGCACAAGCCAAGTTGTTTGTGGCATAGAGCCGAACTCTTCACCTTTTCTGGACACATACTATCTCTGTCTGATTGGTGTGTTACTCCTATAGTAGTGCTATCTGTAACCTCAGACTTTTAAGGTAATAAAAGATTTTGTATTGCTTGTATGGAGTATGCATTCTTTTAATATTCCATATCATGATGGAATAGTGCTGTGGGTCAAGAAATCAAATAGGCTCCTGTGAGAACCCTTATTTGCTGTTGCATATCAGAGGTCTGGGGCTGTAGGTCTAGAATGTCTTTTTCAGATTGGCTAACCTGATATGAGAGTTTCCTGTGGGTGTCTCGGAGTACGCTAATGTCTGCAGCAATCACGTCCACTTTTTCTTTTAGCGATGATCTTGTGGTTCTGATTGCTTACAAGATTATGCTCAGCTTGCTGGGCTCTGCAGTTGATAGAGTTGATGGGACAGCCATCTTGCTGTTGTCCGTAGGCTGCTGGTAATATAAAGGCGGTGGCAGTGCGATCAGTCGTGCCGTGGTGCATAGGTCCACAGTGCATCTCCCAGCTGTTCCAAATCTACCACAGAGATTCACAACTTCACAACGGGCCCATTAGCAGATGTCGAGGGTGACAGTGGACACAGGATCAGTGGTGCCTAGGCACCAACATCCTAACTTAAGGATGATGGCCATGAAGAGTAACATTTGATATCCTGGCACTGTTCCCCTCCGGATGACAAAAGATAGGTCTCCTGGGGAGGGTGGTAGGGAGGTTGGGGTGAGCTTTTCAAGTGGTCGAGGCGGGTGGTGGGTTACAGTCCCTGGGGGGGGGCAGGCTCACCCCTGCGAGAGTCAGCCCAGGGGGGAACTGCAATCTGGAGGATCCCAGTATGTGACCCACAATTGAGTCCAGACTGGGGGGCCCCTGTGCTGTTAGTGTGGTGCATACTTGCCTGTGCCAAGCCGGGCCCCCCGGTGCCAGTCAGGCGGGCCTCTAATGCCTTGTCATTGCTATCTGTTCTTAATGGCTTTAACAGGCCTAACCCTGCAGCTTCCGCCAGCGCCCCTGATGCCTCAGTGATTTCTAGGGCACCATCAGCAAAGAGAACCAGATAACAGGGGTCTCAGCTGTAGGGTCCCAGCCAAGCCAGCCCACAAGACCCCCAAATCCCCTGGTGTCAGCAATGTTACTAGGCTGGTCTGCCCTCCCCCACTAGCACCCACCTGTGAGTGCATCCCTCACCCAGTGGAGGAGGCACCAGGAGGTCCAGGAGGAGAACAGCACACTCCATGTGTGGGCCCCAGCACCGGTTCAAAGTTGAAGGGTTTTGATGGGCCACAAAGGCAGTCCAGCTGTGCAGTAGGCCTTAAAGAGTTGGCAGGCCACCCAGGCCTCACAGCTGAGAAGGGATCGGCTGCACAGATTTCTGGCAGCTGGGAATGGAGTTTTACCTCACTTTCTGTTATGGAGTTTGGCCCCCTGAAGCCCCCTGATGGCTTTGGTCTGGGGGGGGGAGGTGTGGGGGTGGGCGCTGCCGCCATCCAGAAGAATCCTAGCCCGGGTGCAAGTCATTCATTGAGCTGCACCCAGTCGTCATCCGGGACCTGCTCCATGCTGGTTAGATGGACACCATGGGGCTGGGACTGTGGCAGGGCACATAATGGGGGAGTCTACGAGCTCTTCAGTATCTCCTGCTCCCTTTTCCCACCAGAGGGGCTATGGAGAGGGTGGGTACCCTGAGGATGATAAGTGCGTAGGGAGCTCCAGCCCAGTAGTACTCTTGTTATACGTTAGCTTTTTGGCTTCCATGGTCACGCCTCGTTGCAGTATTATCTGTTTAGCTGTAAAAGCTGGGCTTCTTCCAAATCCATGTTACCTCTAAAAGTGTAAAATACACATTTCACAATTGATAGTGATTTTTTTTATTGAAAGTATGTCGCATAAGACCAGCAACTTATCTACGTCCCCCAATAATGAACTAATTCTGGGTACCGCCAAACAACATGAATTATATCAACTTTACTCATAGAATATCTAGCACACAAACCACTAAAAGTTGCATACACTATATGGAACATGTTGTGTACATTATACGGAATTAAAAAATAGTTATTGATCACTGTGTCTAAAGTTGCCCAATCCTTAACTTACAAATTGAAAATCAATATTCCAGTGGTCATTCTTCACTTAAGTTAGATTTCCATATGTCTCAATTTTTTTTAAAATGGGGAGTAGCCATGAGTTGATTAATGCCTTGGTAATTTATTTTGCGTTAAGAGACTCAGTATCAGAATTATGATATCTAAAGTTAAGGCAGGACCCACGGCTTGTTTCGAAGTGCATTGTTAGTATGTAATTGCTGTATTTGTAATGAATTTAAATAGGCTAATGAAATCTGACATATCTTCACATTTTCATGTATTGTCCCAAGTTATTTTCTTGAGTTGGTCCAAAATTTTTTGCACAGAAAATTAGTTTTATCAGTAACCAGGCACTGTTTGAAATAACCAGAATACTTGCCTTCTACCAAATTATTTTGACGACAAACGTGTTTTAGCTCAGGAAGTATACATCATCTCTTCAATAGGATACCCATGACTGTTCGATCATCTAAAGTAGCAGCATTCAATATCTGTGTTACTTGTTGCATGCACTGTTAAAACTTCATGTCAGGAAGCGATTACACACCTTTATCTGTCGTTGAAATTATTGTAGTGCTTGAAATACAAGAGCGTTTATCATTTAATGCGAGAATTCTTTGCTGACCACACCTTTATTATGCATTATGCATTTCATAGTACTGAACTAGGGGGCTAGGAATGCTTTTTAACAGAATAACCATATTAATTGAATTTTCTTTTGCCAAAAGAAGTAGTTCTAATTTGCTCGTATCTCCAGAATTAAAGATACCTTATCTATGTTTTCCACATAATTTGAGCCCACAGAAAGTTTCCACATTCAGTCTGGTACCTGCTGAGTATTCTAAGGTGTGGAATGAGCAGTTAGATAGAATATCCACCAGAAAGAGCATTACTGAAGGTAAGTAACTTTTCGTAGTGTATCTTTGCCTCTTGATTGTCCCCTGTCCAGTTTCTATAATTCATGCAGTGAAAATTACTGGTGCAGCACATACTGCACACATCCAGTTTCACATTTTCCACAAGACATTTCTGCTCAAACCAGTTTTCCTGTGGGAGAAAGCTACATGGTCATTGTAAGCTTAAGGAAAATACAAAATTATACATGCTATGGGTAGCCCAATAATCAGAATCTGTGCAAGATTACGCTTGCAAAGTAAATGTTATGCAGAGGCCTAGCAATAGGCTACAATTTACCGATCAGTGTAGATTAGCAGGATGTGAGGAGTCAATGGAGCAGATGAACGGGAAGCAGTTAAAGAACTGAGGAAGTATAAAACAGGAAGAGTGGACAGGAGGGCACAACTTTCAGTAGTGTAGTGGGCAGGAGGGGCTCCTCCATTAGAGCAAAGGAGCATCCCCCCACTTCTAAAATGCCCCCAGAAAAGCCCCAGAGATGAAAAATAAAATGGGAATAAAGTTAATTTATTATCATTTTATTTTTCATCTACTCGTCCTGAACCGAGTGTCCAGACGAGGCGGGGCTTGCTGAGAGGCCGCAGCAAGGAGAAGCGGTGGATTGCCTGTCCACTTAAGTTTAAAGTGCGCATGTCACATTGGCTGGCTGTCTTGCGACGACCAGCCAGATATGTGCACTTTGAACCTTTCTAACCCAACTGTCTTAGACAGCTGGGTTGAGAGCAAGCACAGACCTCCAGTGCCCTTGAAAGTGCTGAGGGAGGCTGCTCCCTCCTATCCTGGTGCTTCTCTTATGCTGGTTAACAGCATGAGAGCAGCACCAGGATTGGTTAATGGAGTTGGCTGGGGCCCCCGCTGGAGCCTGGAGAGGAGAGAAGAAGAAGATCGGAGCGAGAGGGATGTGTCATGCAGCAAGCAAGAGCAAGGTAAATGAATATTTATTTTGTTTATTTTTAACATAGCGCCTTAGATTTAGTGTACATGCATGCACCCATTTGCCCACCCACCAATCTCCATGGTTGCCAGCCACCACTGGTAGTGGATGCAGTGACACTGGGGATTATGGTTGTGAGGGACCTACTGCACACCAGTTACAGTCCTTGCATGCATTAGTTCCAGTGGCACCTTTGTTATGCCATTGTGAAGAGGGGTCTTGCTATTTGCTTTGTACAAATGGCTGTGTCAGAGTAAAATGGAGCATTGTTACAGGGTGATTTCTTTCACCCTATAAATGTGTTATTTAAAATAATAAGACACTTGTGTGAAATGCAGGAACTGAGTCAGAGTGGCACTTTTATTTTAAGAACAAGTTCAAACAAGAAAAATGTTAAAATCACAGTTTCAATCAATCAAATAACTTTGTGCAATCTTTAGTAGATAGTCACGTGTCTAAGAGACATATGTCAAATAATAAGCTAAACCATGCAATAATATAAGCTTTAAGACTACGTCTATGCAAGGAAAAGGGAGGGATGAGAGACCGAGAGAGAGAGACAAAGATTTTCAATCTATTATGAACATTACAACCTCAAATAGGCTATGTCCAAAATATAACGGTCGACCGGGAACACCAGTGCGTGCTAGACACTGCAGAAGGTGGTCAACGCATGGGCTGTGGAGCAGATCTTTTATACTTGTCTAATGCGGAACAATTAACCCCAGGATCAAAACATTAGCAGGTGTTTTTGACCGCAGACCTTCAGTTACTTCGTCAAAATATAAAAAATGCAGAAGTGACACCATGGTGCAAAAGGTGTTATCGGAAGGTCAACTGATGCTTGACCGTAGATCACGATGAAATTAGACATTTATCAAAAACGATTTGCATCACTTCTTGGAAACTTTTAAGAAAGCAGAACTTTTACAAAGGTTACAGGTCATGTTCTCATGGCAAGTTGCTGTCGTGGTTTCAAGAGCTAGCAGAAAAACATCAAATATCAGATATGAAGCAATAAAATGTACCAGCTGGCCTCCACCTAATTCTTGCCCCATGTTGTTTCTCTAATGAAGGGATGTTTCGTGTCTGTGCTGGCTCACTGTGATGTGTACGACAAAAATGCACATTTGAGGCCAGTGGGGGCTCGGTGACTTTGTTTATCCAGATGACAGTGAGCTGAGGCCTATAATTTCTTTGCAAGAGGGACGTGTATGTTCCTAGGTGGGCTTGGGCCTCTCGTCTCTAGTGAATGTTTTTAGGCAGAATGGTCAAGTTAACAACCTCCTATATCCTGGCTGGTGGGGCCTATATGAGGGTCTCATGCTGCAGGTGTAGGGCAGGAATGGCTTAAGGCATTTATATGGTAAAACGGGACCCTGCTTCATTTCCCTCCTCTTGTTCATTTTTGAACAAAACTCTTACTGTGTACGTAGCTGGCCCTTCGTTCTGTTGGGGCATCCAAGGCGTGTCATTGATGTAGTGACACTGTTTGTCCTGCATATCTAGCCTTGATCTTAATTCGACATATTCTCCTTCGGGCCTGTCAGCCAGGCATTCATAGTGATCTACGCTAGGATCCTCCCCTATTAGGTGTCTACCAGGGGGAAGTGGGGGAGCGGTAGGTACTTGGTAATGGACGTCAGGAGGGGTCTGTAATAAGTGGGAGCCAGACGTTGTGAGCTCAACTATTTGTAATCGTGCTAATCCATCCCCATCCACTTGTCCATGGTCCTTTTGTGTGGTCTACCTGTATATTCCTGTTCTTGCATAATTCATCCCTACTACTTTAGTGCTGAATCTTTTTACACAATGACACACTATCTGTATGACGCAACACAGAAGCAACAACACGCCGCAAATCGGCACAACATTTTTTAGGAGGGCAGACAGCCATGAGGGCATCCAGCTAAAATTGAACCAGTCCGTGGCTATGTCTGCCCTGGCACCTCCTTCATCAAACATTTTCTTCCCTATATTGTTCAAGTACTCAATGGCCTTTGTGATGGAGCCATTCTCCACGTCGTTTGCTGGCACGAATGTGCAGCAGGATTTTCCGATCTTGCGACATACTCCACCTTCCATCGCTGTTAGCATGTCGAGGACATACCGGTGCTCTAGAACCATAAGCCTCAGGGGGCATAGTTCTTCCTTAATAGCATTTAGCCCATCCCTGGTACTGTTGAGGGCCCGCATGACTTCGTAGCGGGTCACCTGGAGCCACTGTGCATTCGCCGTTGTCTGAAACAGTGGAAAGAGGCCCCCGAAAAATGTTTGGGCATCATTAAAAAGGCAGAATTCTTGAGGCATTTCATTAAAGGCGTCGTTGGCGAAGTATTGAGAAGTTCGCCGGTGTCGGTGGAGTAAGGTGATGTGGGAGATATTGGCTGCTGGAACGACCAGGTGAACTTCATGCATGGTCACCATTGTACATAGTCCATTCCATTGAGGAGGCAGTTGGAGATAGAGGCGTTCTCCACAAGCCCAGTAGTAGTCCATTAGACTGGAGGTGCCGTACTGAAGGTCCGAATTAAAAATAGTGCTGTTGCATCCCGAGTTGCGCCCAACAGGTACCGTGCCATTTCCTAGGAAACAAAGAAGAGGTGACTTTAGTTTGAATGCTTTTTTAGGTTTGGACATTTTCTCCCCACCCTGGGTGTATCTTACACTTTCCTGAGACCATATTTGTTCACACTCCTTCTTAACTGTCTGGTCAACCCCTTTTTCTGCCCAATGTGGTCCTAAGGTTGCTGCTCTACACCCTACGAGGGTGGAATCACTCCATTTGCCCTAGATATAAATTTGTGCTGTTAGATCTAATACTGTCCTATTTTGACATGGGGATGTGTTGTCGCGTGATATTCGGTGGTCGCATACTGCTGCTGGCGATGCTACTGCTAGGAACCCAAGCCTTCTGGTGAGAGGTGCCAGGAACTGTATGCCAGGGTACCCAACTGTGTGCAGCCTATTTAGCAGTGCCTCAAGTTGGGCTGCGTCGGAGAGAATTTTGAACGTTATGGGGAGAGGGTCCCATGTTGTGGTGTTCACGTACATGTGGGAAGTACCAACCTTCATTATTTGTACTTATCCCTGTATGCGACAAAGGAACGGGTGTAAAAGGCATTTGGCAGTGCATGGTGGGACTTCTCTAGGGAAAATCAGTCTATCTGCGCCTACTGCATGGGGAATATATGAGCACACATAACATGATTCATTGGTCTTTTGTCTTCCTACTGTGGCCATGTCGCTGTACCACATGTTGTCGTGCAAGGAGTCGTGAGCAGCATGCGGCCTATCTGCTGGGGCAATCCTAGGATGACGATATAGAAGTGGGGGGCGTAGTGTGAGATCAACAGTACCGTCCCATTCTGTATGACTTTCAACCGGGGAAGGAGTCGGGGACCCAGGGCGCATACTGGTGTGTGTTGCTGGTGTTGCTGTCAGGGGGCTTTGGGCCTATTGTATTGCTACAGGGGCCTGCTTTAGTATGTGTGGTGGCTGGTAGAGGGGGTGGTGTTGCAAAGAACATAGTGGTGTTGGCAGCTTCAATAGGTTGGGAAATGCAAGCCTTTGTACTAATACAGTGGACAATAACAGCTTACCAGTTGAACATCGCGAGTGCCACTCCAACAATAATATAAAATAGTAGAATACAAATACATAGCTTTGCATAGGACACTTCTGTGCTTCGGCGACGACTCAATCCGTAGACCACTACACGATTTTCGTCTTCTTCTTCGATAGTGAATGGGAACATGTTGTCCTCGTTCAGTGGTAATGGGAGCATGTCGTCTTCCTCTATTCCGGCATCTGGTGCTGAGGGGGTGCAGGGTCGACCCTGATGTCGCTGCGGTGAATCCATGCCTTCCTTTCGGCGATGTGGACCGCAGTAGGCGAAGAGTCTATAACTTGGAACGGTCCGTCGAATTTGGGGTCCCTCCAGCGTCGGACAGTTTTTTGAACAAAGATCAAAGTTCCAGGACGAATTGGCGGAAGCTCAGGATTGATGGGGCCCTTCTCCTTCCTCTTGGATACCTGAGTAGAAAGGAACTGTGCAGCGCGTGTTAGTGCACACAAATATTCATACAATTCAGCTTTTACAATTTCAGACGAGCTTTCGTTATCTGTTTTTGGCCTAGTGGATGGGACTGCTAAATTTATGGATCGTCCAGTGACAAGCTGATGGGGCGTGAGATGGTGATCAGAACTTGGAGAGTTTCTAAGCGCAAAGAGGGCAATTGGTAGGCAATAGAGCCATTTCTTTCCAATTGTGGCACTTATCTTGATTATTTTACCTTTGAGCAGGCCATTAAGGCGCTCACAAATGCCATTGCTTTGTGGGTGATATGCTGATGTCAATTTATGTTTGATCCCTAACATTGTTGTTAGAAAGGAAAAGATGGCGTTTGAAAAATGGCTGCCGTTGTCAGAGCGGATCGCGTCTGGCAAACCCCAGCGCGAAATGACCTCACAGAGCAGGAAGTTAGCTGCTGCTTTGGCATCGCAGTGGATACATGGTCCAGCTTCGATCCAGCGTGAGAATGGACATACTACCACAATGAGGTATCGATAATTTTGACATCTATCAATCATGTCAACATAATCAATGTGAAGTTCTTTAAAAGGGCCCTTCGGTTTTGGTATTGTAGAGGCAACTGTTTTCATGGTGGGGTTTGGTGAGTATTGTTGACAAATAAGGCATTTATTAACAAAAAGTTGTATTAGTTCATGGGCATTGGGAATGAACCAGTCAGTCTGTAGGGTTGTGGACATATTATCTCGAGAAACATGCGTGGGAAGGTGTAACTGATCTAACGCTACTTGCAATAAGGCCTGTGGCATGACAGGTTTTCCTGTCATTGTCTGCCTATAGATGAAATCAGCAGGATCTTGTTGTACTCCCTCTTCTTCCATAACTCTTTCTCTTGATCTGGTGCACTTTCCTGTATTTCTCTGAGGTGTAATTGTGCAATGTGATCATATTGTTGTGTGCTGTCAATAGTGTATGGAGGCGGTAAGTCAGGAATGTCTTCATCTGTACTTTGTTTGTCTTGTTGTACTGTTGTAGGCACGTATTGGGCAAGCAGGACGGGGGCGCGCTGATCTTCTGGCGGTACTGCAGAGGGGGGTCCTCTGGCGGCGGCTTTAGCTGCCCAGTCTGCCAGAGCGTTACCTCTGGAGGCAAAGTCTTGGCCATTTGTGTGTGCTGCACATTTGACTACAGCTACCTCAGCTGGCAGTGTCAGTGCATCTATTAGTTCTTCTAGTAACTGTTTATGGATGACAGGTGTACCATCGGATTTGGGAAATCCACGCCTTTTCCAGCGTAAGATGCTGGAGTTTGTAGTTGTTGTGACATACGCAGAATCGGAGTAAACGGTGATGCGGTCATCTGCCCCATTGTTTAATGCGGCAATCAATGCCACCAGTTCTGCTGCTTGAGCTGAGTAATGTGAGGGTAATGTAATCTGTTGTACAATGTCCAAGGAGTCAGAGGAGTCATTTTGCTGTGCTCTAACTACTGCAGCTCCTGTGTATCTGATCCCAGTTTCTTGATCTATGGTAGAAGACCCATCAACAAAGTACACGGTACTGTCTGCCAATAGGTCCTCTTTTGCTGCTCCTGACTCATCTGGTGAATATGTGGCACAATCATGTGGGTCATCATCTGAGGTGGCAATGGGGTGGGCAAAGAACGTAGCAAGGTTTACTGTGTGGCACTTAACAACTTTCAAGGAGGGCTGTGATAGTATGACTTCGTAGCCTGATACTCTTTGTGTAGTTAGTGTTGTTTTGGCTTTCTGTATTATTGCAAAGACGGCATGTTCAGTGTACAGAGTTAACGGGGACCCCATGACTATGGGGGTGCTTTTCTCAACGGCGAATGCTGCTGCTGCTAGAGCTTGTTCTAATGGGTAGTGGCCTTTCATTACAGAATCTAGCATGTCACTGAAGTAGGCAATGGGCTTGTGGTCCATGGGATATTTTTGGGTAAGCACTGCAGTCATGACTTGGCCGTCACAGTGAGTGAACAGGTAGAACTCCTTGGTGTAGTCTGGAGACCCTAATACTGGTGTATTTGTTATTTCATCTTTTAATTGTGTGAAGGCTGTTCTTATTTCAGGTGTCCAATCTAACTTATTATGTCTGTCTTTGGCCATTTTAACGGCTTTCAGCAGAGGGGCAGTAATGGTAGAGAAATCAAAGACCCACTGACGAACATAATTCACTAATCCTAGGAATTTCTGCATGTCCTTGACTGTTTGTGGTTCAGGGGTGCATTTTATTGTCTTAACTCTATCTGGTGTGACTTGTCTTCCTGATGCTGAAAGTAATTGGCCAAGGTAGTGCACTTCTTTCTGGCAGTATTGAAGTTTCTGTTTGTCTACCTTATATCCTCTTTGTGCTAATGTTATGAGCAGAGCTATTGTATCCTTTCTGCACTGTTGCTCTGTAGGACTGCAGAGCAAGATGTCGTCGACATATTGCAGCAGGGTGCTGTCACATTGAAAATTCGATAAATCAGCTTTGACAACTCTGTTAAAGATGCTGGGGGACTCACAATAGCCTTGTGCTAACCTTGTGTAGGTAATTTGAATATTGCGGAATGTAAATGAGAGCAGGTATTGGCTAACGGGGTTTAGTGGGACACTGAAAAAGGCATTTTTCAGGTCAATGACAGAAAAGTACTGGGCGTCAGAAGGAATATTTGTGAGAATTACAGATGGATCTGGGACGATCGGGAATTCTGGTACCACAATGTTGTTAAGGGGACGTAAATCATGTACCAGACGCCATTGATTAGTCTTAGATTTCCGCACCGGAAACAGACAGGTGTTACAAGGAGATGTGCAGGGGTATATTACTCCCTGATCCAGTAATGCTTGTATGGTGGGGGCAATACCCTCCTCTGCTTCCTTAGACAAGGGATACTGCTGAACTCTTGGTAGTATGGCACCTGGCTTCAGTGTTATTCTGAACGGGGCAGCGGAGTGAATGAGGCCTACATCATTTGGGCCAGTTGTCCAAATGTTCATTGGTACCTGAGCTAAATCAGCATCCCTTATAAAGTCAAATTGTTGGGCAGCAGTGGGTGTTCTAATTTCTACTGTCACTGAGAGGGGTACTGTATTTTCGTAGACAATCTCACTTTTTGAATAGTGTTCAGGAGGTCCAAACAGTTGATCATCTGAAATATCCCCGACTAACCCTCTTGGTTGAATGAAAATGACGCAGGCCCAAGTGCGGGCACTATCGTCAAATGCTTGGAAAGCCCCGTATGTAGGTGTTACTTCAAGACAGTGTATGTCTAGGATTAAGTGTTTGTCAGATATTTTTGAAGCTGACACCTGTGGTCTGAAAAGGAATTCTTTTGGCAATTGAACAGTGCGGCCTCTTAGTTCTGGAGTGGTGGCAACAATGGTGTGCACTGCAGTGGAAAATGCGTGCTCATCCACCGGACGGGCCCTTACCTGATCACTCAAAGAGGATTCCACAGTGACTGCCATCATCCTAGCCAAGGGTGTGCTTGGCATGGAGCAGATCATAGTACCTTTTTCATCAAAGTGAATTGTCATGTTCAATTTTGCCATGAGGTCATGCCCTAGGAGATTCACTGGAGACTGTAGTGAGTAGAGCAGTTTTTGTTCCACCAAGTGGCCTCCTATCTCTATTGGTACTGGTTTGGTAAAAGGGACCCGTGCTATTGCCCCAGAGAATCCCTGTGTGTCCGCTATCTGATCTGAGATGGGCAGTGTTCCTCCCGTAATACAGGAATAGGTAGCGCCTGTGTCAATGAGAAAGCTGTACGTTTTATTGTTTATTGTGACAAAGACAATGGGGTCCTGTTCAACATTCATTGTACACGATAAAACTGGGCACTGTGGGCTGTCCTAACCAGTGTATCCTCCTGCTTGATATTGCTGGATGGTGCCCTGCGCAAATGTGCTGCTGGACGGAATCACTGTGCCCCCTTCTGGTACAAGAGTTTGGGCTTGGGGCATCACCTGATATACAGGTGCTTGTTGCTGCTGTATTGGTGTCTGTACCTGCTGAATGGGTGCTTGCAGTTGGGCTACTGCAGGTGCCTGAAGCTGCACTTGTTGCTGCATGTGCTGCTGCTGGACTGGTGGGAGGTAGGAGTATAATACTTGGGGCTGAAGTGGCTGTGGCTGCATCTGCTGCTGTTGTTGGAATTGTGTGGGTGTTCGCTGTTGAGGCCCTGTGACTAGTTGACCCTCATTCTGCATTTTAGTGTGACAGTCTCTCTGCATGTGGCCCTGTTTCTGACAATAATAGCAGACGGGGGGTCCTGCCTGTGGTCTGAATCTCTGTTGCCCCATTCCTCTACCTCTACCCTGCATCCCTGTGTTCCTTGCCGTGTTTTGTCTGTTGTTATAGTACTGCTGTTGTTCAGTGTTGTAGATGGGCTGTGTCTGTATGTATGGTGCTGCTCCCTGTGTGTTGCCTGCCAATGCATTCACGGCAATCTGGGGAAATCGTGTAACTGCAGTCATCTGATTGATTGGTGTTGCTAGCATGACTGTATCTGGTGTTTCTTTTTTCCTATTAAGTTTCTGCTGCACTAATTTCGCGGCTGCATTTTCTATAGCCAGGTGTCTATTCTTGTCCTGTTCTTGCTTCTTTTTGCAGAAGTGAATGATATGGTCTTGTATTTCAAGCCATGGCTTGCATTCCATTGATACTATCCCATCTAACTTTTCCTGCACCTCAGTGGGCAGTCCCTTCTTAAGTGTGTGGTAGAAGAATCTACAGTTCCCTCCAGTTGCATTCCATTTTTCCCCTAATTCCTTTTTTCCCCTAATTCCTGGTGCCGTTTTTCTTTCATTCTGGAAATGTACTGGGCGGGGTCTTCGTTTGGTTGCATTGTTTGCGACATTAGGGAGCCGATATCTGGGACGTCAGGGAATTTGCAGCGCAAGTGGGACCATACAAAGGGTCATATTTTGTTAAATGCGACACCATCGTGTTCTGTCTCAGTGAGCGTTATTTTGTTATGGACACTTTTTAATATGTCTTCTGCTTCTTCTCCGATCAGGGAGGTGAGCAGACTCTTAATGTCACCTATGGCTAAGTTGACGCCAGCGGTGTTTTTCTCTAGGGCTGCTATCCACTTGCCAGCGCCCTCTGTTAGTGGCGGCAGTTGTTTTTTCAAATTTTCTTTGTCCATTTGTTGCCTGGGACGTACAATGGGGGGGTCATGTGCATTTTTGAACAGTAGTGGCATCTGATGTGTCACTCTGGTGCCTGCAGTAGTGGGCCGTGTATGGTCATATTGGCGTGCATATTTTTGCCAAACCTTTAAACTTGCCGTCATGTAACCATAGTCCCAGTCTTCATCTCCCACCCCGTGTAGGATGCAGTTTTCTGCTGTTGCCATATGTTGTGGTTCAAAGGACCCTACTCGTGGCCACTGGATCATTTGTGGTGCCAGGCTCTCTGTCCAGCCTGCCAAATCATCTGTGAAGGGATTGACATAGAAGTCTGAATCCTCCCCAAGTGTGACTATTTCATTTGGTGTCAGGTCATTTTTCTGGGGTGCATACTGTCTGCTGAGATACATGTTACGTATGTTTTTCAACCTAGTGGTACGCATAGAGGCTGTACCCGAGACGTCATATGAGATGTCATCTGGCCGCCCGTGTGTTCCTAACACTTCTAGTCGTTGTACCTCTGTTCGTCTGCTCTTTCTTTTTGTTGCAAGTTCCTCTGCATCTTGAGGCTCCCTTTGTGCTGTTGTGTACATGAAAGTAAGCGTGGGCATAGGTGGCGATTGAAATGCATATGTTTGTGCTGGTGGCGATGTCTGCGGAGGTGCTTGCGCGGGGAGATTGTCCTGACTAGTTGTTGCAGCTGCCTGGGGCATACCTGAAGCAGCGGCTTCAGAAGGACGGGGGGCCTCATTGCTTCGCTGTGTTGTAACACCCTGTTTATGCCCAGGAGCATGTATCTGCAGTGTTTCTTGTGGTGAGGTGTCTGTCCCTGGCTGTTTTGGTGGTGCTAGAAGGTCTGTGTTACTGAACATGTCAGCGAGTGCGTCATGCATTCGTTCCACTTTCATTGACAGACTTCGGATAGCCACAGCCTGGCATGTAGGGCTGGGTGACCGACTTCTGTGTAGTATGTCCGTGTGGGGGTCGCCTAGTGTAACGCTGTCCATGCTCTTATTTATGTCAGGGCCACTTCTCCATTTGCTAAAGTGTACTTGGTCAAATGTTTCAGGGAATTGTGGCTCTCTGTCCCTGAATGGCTGATGTGTGATTGGGAGGTCCAGAATAGGCTGGAGTGTGGCGCTGCTTGACGGCGGCTGGCGTTGGGGGGAGCGGCGCGGCCTTGGAAGTTGTAACTGTTCGTCAGTAAGGAATGGGTTGGAGCTGGCGTGTGAGCAGTGAGATGACGTGTGAGAGGCGGTGTCAGAGTCTTCAGCCTCATCTTGCTGTTGTGCTGCAGTATTTGGTGCTGGTGTAAGCTTCAATGTGAATTGTGCGTCTATCTGGCCTGGCAGTCCTGGTACGACAGCTTCTATCATTGAGCTCGGGCTGGCAAGAGGTCGCAGTGTTGGAACTGTGTTCATTATGCCATTGTCCATTGGGGGATGTTGTGAAGAAGCATTGGTATCTGGTATTGGAATGGAACGAACAGCTGGTAGGTCATTTGAAGTGGGGGGTAAGTCTAGATTTTCGAGGAGGGGACAGAGTTCACCAGTAGTTCAACGGGGTACATACCACTTACATGATATGGTGGTGGGGCCGTGGGCATGAGTACGGGTTCAGCGTTCTCTTTAAAGATACGCCACAATGCTAAAGTATCTTTTTGTTTCTGAAGTTTGCTGCCGGAGTATTTGGCTTCTAAGAAGGTAGTGGCATGATCTAGGGTGGCGCGATCGAAGGTACCTTCT